>CM067171.1:85080511-85528011 GCA_034093135.1 Erigeron breviscapus | reverse complement strand
TATACCTTACATCAAGACAGCGGTGACAGGTTGGTGGTTCCCCACGCGCAAAGCGACATAACTTGATGCGTATAATTTTACTCGTTAATAGTTTTTTGAACTCCTTTTATTTAATCTACTGATTGCCTTTCTTAAGATTTTCTATATTATTCATGCAATAGACATTATCAGAGACCCCAGATGACTCATACACTTACTCCGCATGCAACTAGTTCACAGTCAACAATGTAAGAATTAAGGAGAACCATACGTCTAAACTAGTTCCTACACAAGCACGTATATAATTAAGTCCAATTAATACACCTATACTAATGACTAGATAGCTCTAATTGCTTGGCATATTAAAGTCCGGTTAAATTTGCTATGACAAACATAATCGCATTCAGTTTCAGTCTAAGCTCTAATCCATTTGGAAAAATGAACAACCACAAATCTATAGTTAAACTAACAGTTCTAACTAACCGTTCATCTACCAAAGCTAATGTTGCTTAGTTATCGTCATCTTTTGTCTACTTGCAAAGCTTATTTCTCAAAATGTTTTCAGACACAAGAAATTTTTTAATTTTGCATGAATTAAGTAGTAGAAAACTTATGATTATTCAAACAATTAAACCACGGGTTTTTCCTATTCCATCCCCCACACTTAAATTGTACAACGTCCTCGTTGTACTAAACATGACATAAAAGAAAGGGTAATAGGAAAAACACGATAAGATAAAGGATTAACGAAACTTCCCGGGCTTAAATTGCATGAATGTTGAAGATGGCATGTGTGGAGCGACTTGAATGATATTGATCTTCAAACATTTGAGTCCTCTCCATTTGATGGTGATCCATTGATGCTTCTCCATCTTCTTCTCTTTTTGGTATTTTCTGATTTTTTGAATTTTTTTGGATTTTTTTGGTTTTTTCGGTGATCTCGATGTGCTAACAGAGGTTTGAGCGGCTCTTCATAAGTGTTGGGTGATTGAGAGGGGTTAGGAATGTGTTTACAAGGTTTAAAATGAAGTTCGAACTGCCACTGGACCTCTAAACGGCGCTGGCAAAGTGTTTTGCGGCGCTGGAAGAACTGTTGCTGCTCTGAGTGGCGCTCAAGTGGTCCCAGCGGCGCTGGTGGGTCCTGGAGCTCAAAAGTAAAGTTGTAGCTCTCTCTTTCCCGGTTCCGTGGCCTGGTCACTCGTCGAAAACGGACATCGGATGAAAAAGTTATGGCCAAAATACCAAGACAGCGCCAAACTCTTGATATCAATCATTTCTCCTCCGCCTTGAGTGTTGAATCTCGAACCGATGCTTCTCCAAACCATCACTAAACCTCTTTGAGCTCGTGTAACCTTGTTCCTTGATGTTCTCCTCCTCACCACTTGCAATGGTTCATAAATCTCATAATTAACCTGTCGTCTGCACATCTAAATCAAAATATCAAAACGGAAAGTAACAAACTAACACTAAAACAAAGAAATTAAACTAAAATGAAAAACACGATTACTTTCTTGTTCACCCACTCGACTTATAAAAAAGACAAGTAGACTAAGTTGATTATAGACCGATCGACTTTTCATAAACAAAATTAGTGAACCTAAAGAATCTTGGTACATGGATACTTGAATAATTCACTACTTACATTTATATAGAACAAGAAGCAATTTTTATTATAACACAAAATGACAAATATATAAACTAAACAAATAACCTAATGCATGAAAAATATAACAAAACATGGGTTGCCTCCCAAGAAGCGCTAAATTTACCGAGTCTTCAGCCGGACTCATTCCCCAAACTTACCATGGCGAGGTCTTAAACGCCCCCACACTTAAAGTGTCGGGCGGTTACGCGAATAAGGTGAATAGAATGTAAATTTAATCTTAATCATTCCCCAATCCATTTCCCTCACCTTAACGAAATTCATTTTTATGATGTTCAAATCATTATTTTTCTTTACAAAACTCATCTTAAAAATCCATCCTTTCATCCTAACATATATAATTTCAAAAATGCCCTTATGACACGGAACCTTTAAGTATTTCATGTTAAGGCTTATGTCCGTCCATTCTAAAGGGTCGAGAGCTAAGGGGTCCGGGGCTAGTTTCAAGAATAAACAGTAATGCATAAAATTACTACTAGCCCTAATCTTAACCAATTCAATGCATTCTAAACTATTTAAAGCATAAAAGGTTAGAAAGCTCCCTGAATAACCCAGCTCGGGTTGCAAATCATCTTGACTAGTATCCTCACATTCCTCCATTTTGAGAGTTGTATCCCCTTTATCCGGCTCCTTCTTTCGTGCCATGATCTTCTTGAAAGATGTCAGCTGCTTTGGCACTCCTGCAAACAAATCGAAGGAAAGCATGTTAGCAAATAATAAATCAAATAAGTTCGAATGCTTACCTGTTTCACGCTCCATTTGTTGTAGAAAAATGATCTGGATCTGATCGGGCTTCCATTCCGGGGTCAAAACGAACTTAGAACGCGACTGTGTCTAAAACGGGGCTGCCAGCGGCACTGGCAGGGATGCCCAGCGACGCTGGTGTTGATCTGTAGCCACCAGCGGCGCTGGTGGTCTCCCCAGCGGCGCTGGTTGCTGTCTGGGCCAGGTTCCTGTTCTTCGATCTTCTTCTTGATCTTTAATCCTTCAGCCTCCGGGACCTGCCAATTATTCTCAGGTATAAATGTAAAATCAAGATAGGGTTCAGAAAACTTACCTGAATAAGTGAACTTATGATTCACTTTGTCTCGAGTCGGTGGGATCATAGACTCCCCCACACTTAAAGTGTCGGGAGGTCTAAACTTAAAAAGTGAAAAATCCTCTAGTCGGACGTTGGACTTCTCCCAACTGACTTCTTCCCGTTCTTCCTTATGACCTTCAATTTCGGGTGGCACCTTCCTAATGGTGGATCCAATCTTGGTTTCCATGGTCGGGGTCGTCACTAACTCTTCATCCCATATGATCTCAAGCTCGTCTTCCCATTCGGCTTCATCCCAAATGACTTCACCTTCTTCCTCCAATACCACATCAACACGGCTACTCCCATTCTCCTTACTTGACTCATGCGGTTTCGGATGTGGTATGTCATAGTCGTCTCGCCTTGGGGTTGAATCTTCTTGCTTCATCTCAACTTCTTGTACAATCGTCTCCTCATCTTCTTCAAGTTCCTCGTTGTTTGTTGGGGATTCTTCACCCGTTGCATCGTTTATGTAAATTCCTACAAAATCATAAAAAGAAGAAAACTCTCTTTTCATAAATTTGATAGGATCCCGGCACTTTCTTTCGCTTGATTCAGCCTCAAATAGATCAATTTCTCATTTGTAAGAGTGTCGGGCGTCCTCGGCATTCAATGGTAGAGCAAGGAACGAATCTTCGCGCGAACTGGGGCTGCAGGGGCCACCAGCGGCGCTGGAGTCTCCCAGCGGCGCTGGATTCCCAGCGGTGCTGGTGTTGGTCACCAGCGGCGCTGGCTCTTCCGAAACAGCTTCCGATTTATCGATTTCTTCCGTTTCCTCTTCGTTTGGCTCCCGTGTGACCTGCACTTCACCATCAGTTGACGAAACGATATCCACATCAACAACCTTCCTCTTGTTTGGTTCCGGATGTGGTGCTGCACTTTGATTCAACTCCTCTTGTTTCGGGATTACATGCTCTTGTTCCTCCTCGACTCCTTGAAAGATCGTCCCCTCCTCGGTGCTTGAAGTAGCCTTATCTTGATTGGTTTTGCATTTACTAGCGATTTGGGCTTCGTCGGCACCTTCAAAATGAGCTAAAAATGATAAATCGCGAGAATCCGGGTTGCTGTCGGGGCTCCCAGCGGCGCTGCGAGTCTCCCAGCGGCGCTGGTGGCAACCAGTGGCGCTGGAGCTCCCAGCGGCGCTGGCCTGAGACTAGCGGCGCTGGAAGCTCCAGACCGTTGTCAGATTTCTCGATTTTTCTTGTTTTGCCTTGCTTTTGCTCCTTTTTGACCGGGACTGCATCAGTAGTTGAGGAAACGCTCTCCACAGCATCAAGATTGCTCTTGTTGGGTTCTTCATCTTGCTTTGGATCTTCCATGGGTGAGACCTGTAACTTGTTTTCCAATAGAGAATAACCTTGTTCTGCTGAATTAAAGAGAAAATTACCTCCACTAACAGCATCCATGATCTTTCGAGTATCATCATCTAATCCTTCGTAATACCAAATAATACCATCTTCAAGCTGGAAATCTTTTTGAGGGTGACCTTCCATCACCTCCTTTATTTTCTTACAGCCTTCTTCCCAAAGTTTCTCCGTCGATCCAAGTTTCCAAAATGCTTTGATCATCTCCTTCATCCCTTTCCAAGCATCTTCCCATGTTTCACCTTTTTGCTGTCCAAATTGCCGAATTGCGATAAATTTGGCTCTACTGCTTCTACGTTCCTCCTCGAATTCATCATCTGACTCATAGTCTTTGAACACCATGATTTATGCTGAACCTGCAAAACAGACACTAACTATACCCGTGAAAAGCACAAATTTTTGATAAAAATAAAAAGACGAAAATGAAAAGACAAAAACTAAAACTAACCTAGACTAATAAAAGAAAAATATTTTTGGATTTTTTAATTTTTCAAATTTTTATGGTTTTTTATAATAATGAAAATGAAATGAGCACCTAAACTAGACTAACTAAAGAAAAATTAAACTAATCCTAAAAAGACTAAAACTAACTTTCCCGCGTAAACACGAAAAAGTCGAATTACCCTAACCTAACTAAATTCCTAAGCCAATAGTCCCCGGCAATGGCGCCAAAAACTTTGATGAGCGGGAAGTTTAACTTAAATTCCTAACAAGTTTTAAATTTATAATTTCAATGTTAGCTTCTCTACTACACTCACTCACGGGCAGTGGACCCGTTCGTTTGTAGTATAGTGAATAGGTAAGACCAGGATCGTTCGCAGGGACTATGTCTAAGAAAGTAGTCAGGTGTAATTCTAGGATTTTGGGGGTTTGTCACGATTTAAACTAATAAAAATAAAAGACAATAAAATCCGGTATTACCGGGGCAGGCTGTTTCTGAAGAGACAACGAAAAGATTTTGAAAAGTAAATGCAAGACAATAATAATTAAAATAAAATACTTGTTTGGCATCTCCGATCTCATGATGCGACCAAATACTATCCTACCCATTTGCTAGACTGTTGGAAACTTAATCACGGCTCAGATTCTCGTTAGATTCACTTTGCCTAAGTAACTAGTGTTGTCGCTAGACTCATACTACCCTATAAACAAATTCTTGTTAGATTCATTGTTTAAGCATTAATGACCTAAAGTTTGTGTTACTAATTTTTCTTTTAGTTACCCGGCTCTTAAGACATGACCAGATAATAATTATCTCCGGTGACCACAGTGCTCGTTTCCAAGTCACCGGATCGCGTCTGACATTGTTAAGCTTCATGTTCTATTCATCCTAATTACTATGGTTCTGGATCCCTCGGTTACAAGTGAATCACCTTTTACAACTAGCTATAAACCGACTAGTGTTTTCCATCCTAGCATATTAGTCCTAGTGTATGATCATAGACAACCATCAGAATTAAACTAATATATTCAGATATAGAACCGATAATAAAATGAAGAACTAGTAAAACATGGATCTACGATAAACAGTAAAACACACTCCAACAGATCTAACAAATAAAGTAAAACAATAAACGTCTACATGATCACATTAATCCAAACAAGTAAAAGCGTTTAGCTACTCATCGAGTAGTTCAAATCCACACAAAAGACATAAGAATAATTCATGTTTGAATGTATGTAAAAGAACTAGAAAGATAAAGAAAGAATCAACCGGATGATGTAGGATCACACGGATGATTGGCTGATGTTATGAGGCTTTAGATCTGCTTGAAATACCCTAAAGATGCTCCAAAGTCGACCTAGAGGTGCCTCTGGACCTGCTCTGCCGTTCACGTCTTTTCTGGAGGGTTTTAGGTTGGTATTTATAGGTTTGAGGAAAAACCCTAGCTGGCCGACCTACTCCCAGCGGCGCTGGGTGACTTCCAGCGGTGCTGGGGTGAAAGGAGCGGCGCTGGAGTGAGTTGAGTGGTGCTGGGGGATTCGGGTTCAACACGAAAGTTGTAGATCTTTCTATCGCCTTTCCGTGGACAGCTTACTCGTCAGAAACGGAGTCCGTAGGAAGAAGTTATGCCCAAAATACTAACACATGGTCGTATGCTCCATGTCGGCCTCAAATTCTTCATGTTCCGCTTGCTAGTCTTCGTCCAAAAGTCTTGTGGCTTCATGTTAAGTTGAGTAGAGACGTTTGCCTTCACTTGCATGCCTTGTGAACCTATCATAACATGTCATCCAATTAAGTACCAAAAGTTCACATTTCTAAACTCATTTAAGCATCAAAACACGGCCTAATGATATGGGAAATAATCACAAAATCGACGCTCATCATGGTATAAGTTGGATGAGGCATGAAGAGAGCCTTTTCAGAGTCAGGAATGATTGGTGTTTGTTTATGTTTGGGTATTCTGGAGATGGATCAATTGTTTTCCCTTTAATGACTCTGATTTCTTCAGTAGTGAGATTTGAGGTATAAAGTAAAACAGGATCCGACTGAAAAGTCGTTGACACAACAGCTGAATCAAGTGATTCAACAGTGTGACCAGAAGGAATCAAAACTTCCTCTGGATTTCCCGTCTGTCCTTGAGACTGGGTCGCTCTGATGGTTGATGATGGGGCTTTGCAGCCGTCATCCTGCTCTAAGGAAGTATCCCGAAGGACACCTCCCTGAAGACTTTCAGTCTCTTGGGTAACCAAGCCGGGGTCACTTAGATTTCCTGATGGCCCAATAGACAAAGTCTGAATGGGACTTGCTTTCAAAGCTGGCGTGATGTTAGCAATGGCAGGATTTCCAAGCAATCCTCGAGACAAGAGAAAATCTTGAATACTATATGCTAGATCCGGCTGCCTCACTCAGATGAGTAGCTTGAAGTGCCCTATAGTGGGTTCTAGACTCTGGTGCACGTGGAAAGAAAAATGGAAATTGGGACAGGTACTTCCGCAAAATGTCACCCCTAATTTCCAAAGAAATCAGTGGTGAAGGATGTGGCTTTGTCCCATAAACATATTCAACTAACTCCTTTTGAGAGGAATCAGTGTGGCGATCGAGGTTCAATGCATGCGAGAGTTGGGAGCTCTCGTCTTCTAGCCTAGAGGTGTCAGCCCGGTGTTTAAAGTGGTTTCATATGTCGAAGGGCCAACGCTTTCTTTATGCCCTGAACCTATCCCGGACCACTCAACCCTCTGGTATTTTTGACTCCTCCCTTAATTCCACCTTGTTCCTCCGGTATTTTAAAAATATCATCAAAGAAGGATGCAGAAGAGTGAGTTTCTGATTCAGACTTTGGCTCATGTTGAGTTTTTCTTCATTTAGATGAGAAGCCTATTCTGCGAGCCATTGATTTCATTCTGCCTTTAGAAATCTTGGTAGACGGTGAAAAAGAATGTTCTGATTGAGAATCAAGGCGAGGTTGTACATGTAATGAGATATTTGGGAGTGGAGATTCATTAAGTGGTGGTAAAGAGATATGTTGATGTGGTGGTGTTTGTGGTTCTTCTTGATGTTGTTTTTTCTTGCAAATGAATGAAATATCTTGAAGCATGGACATTCAATCTTACTTTTGTGGAGCGTCTCGAGGATCTCTCTCTTTTATCCCCTCTTTTTCTTTTCCTATCACTCGGACCCTAACCGGTGACACTATGTGTGCCAGGGGCAGGAGCCTGTCAGTTTTTAGGCTCCATGGGCACTCCTAGCCACTCCATATAACTAATGTAAATGGGATCCACTCGAGATACATAGCTTAAAAGTTCGTCTGATAAAGGCATTGCAGCAACATTACTTCCAACTGACCCTTTTAAGTAAGAAAGGATAGGAATATGAGCAGACATTGCTCCTGGAATTCTTGGAATGTCAGCATTGGTGCTTATGGCGTATTTAATTAAACCATAGATGAATCAGATGAAGGTAGTGTATTTCATTTTGTTCTTTTTCTTTTCTCTCATAATCTGCTTAAGCTGCTCCCAAGTGACATTTGCATAGTCCAAGTGTTGGTCATATGTGATGCCGTAGAAGACTGTCAGAGAGAACTGAGTCATTCCATCAAGGTCGGTTATTGTGGGAGCCAGACATGCGTGAATGATGGAGTATAAAGTATACCATAGTCTCGCCAAGTTGTGTTTTTTGAAGTCTCTTATAAAATGACATTCACCATCATATCCCAGATTGACTATGGCAATGAGCATTTCTTGTACACCGGGTGGTTCAACAAATTCTGTCATGCTTGGTTGCGAGTTAGCCTCAAGAAAGCCAAGAATAATGCGAAAGTCATCAAGATCGAATGTGTGAGTGATTTTGTTTTGTGGGTAATGATCTTGTATTCAAAATGTTCAGATTATTGCCTTTTGCCGGTATAAATTTGAGAGAGTTCCACAATTGATAAAGGTGTGGTTTTGGGATGCAGGATACCCTGGTAAAAATTGTGGTTAAAGGGTGAAGAAGGAGAATTTGGGGAATTATAGGAAATGGTGATGAAAAGTGTCGGATAGTGCTTTATTGTTGGACATTTTGGTGGTAGCGCCCGGAGGGTAAGATGCCATTATGATGAAGATATAATCTGATAAGTTCAAGAAAGAAACAAGGTTAACAGACACAAACACATTTGGACACCATGTTGCACAAAGTTTTAACATATATATTTTAATACTAAATTTGAAAAATATTGTGAGAAAATAAAGGCAGTGTCACAAAGGCGTTCGATACCATTAAATCTCACAAATGATCTTATGAGTATGAATGCAGAGTCACAAAGGCGTTCGATACAAACATATCCTTTTAAACAACCAGTTTGAAATACGCAAAGACAGTATCACAAAGGTAGTTGTAGTAGGAATAGACTAAGTTACCCTAAACAAGTTTGAAATACACAGAGAGAGTGTTCACAAAGGCGTTCGATATCAATGTCTTTTAGAAACAAGTAAAGGGAATATACTAGACAATCCCAAAGATCATGAGAGTGCAACAAGACAATACATAGTTATATAGAAAAAGAGTAAAAGGAAAAAGGTTTTGAAATTCTTGACAAGTTGTAAGTTGGTTAAATATGATAAGTATAGGATCCGAGTTTGTGAAACTTGGATTAGATCCGAATTTGTGAAACTCGGATTTGGGACTTGGAAAAGTTTTGGTCAGAGAAGTTTAATAAGAAGGATCCGAGTATGTACAAACTCGGATTTGATCCTTGGAAAATTTTGAAAAAGTTATAATAAGAAGGATCGAGTATGTACAAACTCGGATTTGATCCTTGGAAAATTTTGAAAAAGCTTATAACTAAGAAGGATCCGAGTATGTACAAACTCGGATTTCAGAGAAGAAGAAATCTGGAAAGTATAAACAAACTCGGATTTGATCCTTGGAAAATTTTGAAAGAAGCTTATAACTAAGAAGGATCCGAGTATGAACAAACTCGGATTTGATCCTTAAAAAAGTTTTAGAAAAAGTTTGAAGAGGATCTGAGTATGTTACATACTCGGATTTGATCCTTGGAAAATTTTGAAAGAAGCTTATAACTAAGAAGGATCCGAGTATGTGACAAACTCGGATTTCATAGAAGAAGAAATCTGGAAAGTATAACAAACTCGGATTTGATCCTTAAAAAAGTTTTAGAAAAAGTTTGAAGAGGATCTGAGTATGTTACATACTCGGATTTGATCCTTGGAAAATTTTGAAAGAAGCTTATAACTAAGAAGGATCCGAGTATGTGACAAACTCGGATCAGGACCTTAGAAAAATTTGGGAATAAAAGGTTAATCATTTAAATAATAAAAAACATTTATTTATTTTTTATTTTATTTTTTTGAAATAAGGATCCGAGTTTTGAGGACTTGGGCAATATTTTGAATGACAACTGGGTAAGTTTGAAGATCTGGGCATTTAAAGGAACAAACTCGGATTTATAAGAAGAAGAAATCTAGGAAAAGTGATAAACAAACTCGGATCGTGCCTAGAATCTTCAAGTCTTCAAGGGCAAAATGGGAATAAAACAGTGGTCCAAACTCATAATTTTTCAATCAAACAAAAATAAAGCAATTCCAGATCATAAATAAGGCAGATAAACACATATTAGATAATAAAAACACCTAGGCATGGCATCTAAAAACATAAAACAAGCGAATATTGCAAATATGATCACTTATGCATTTTATCAAACACGTGGTGGGCGTAAACAAAAATTCGAAATTTGACTTATAATTTGGAGTGAAATTGAAGAAATTTAAGAGAATAAGATGATCTCAGATACTTGATTGTACAAAACCCTTTGAATATTATTAAGAATTTAAGGTTTGATTATGACGATGATGATCCGGCGGGGAGAGTTGATCTGAAAATAATTTTGAATTTTGAAATAAGGAAGAGGGAGAAAGAGGAATTGAAAATGACATTTTCCCGCCGGGTTTGAACATTAATTAGGGCCTGCAAAAGGTTCTGGGTCATGTGGATTAGCGTGTCTGACCGACCCGGATCCACGACCCGGGTGTTTATCCGGAAGCATGACATGGGCCGTATCATTTAGGCTTATTAGGTTTTGGACAGGGCTTGGTCTCATAGGCTTGTTAGATTTTTAATAATATAAAAACATAACGGACACTTAGAAAATAGAATGAAACAAAAATAAAGTTAAAATAAACAAAACTAAAATAAAATAAGATAAAATAAAATAATATTTTTTTGGTCTTTTACAAGAGTTTTCCGAGACAAACAAACAAAGATAAATACACATACATGCAAGAACATGCAAAACATGAAGATAAAAATGGCAGACACATAAATAACCCCCCCCCCCCCTTAAAATGATTATTAAAACTCTCGGATCATGCATTCTCTCAGGAAAATATAAAAAAAGGGTAATTGGATGGAAACCCCCTGATCCCATGTACCATTTGGTACCCACTAATCCCCCAGCTAAGCTAGTGTCCAGGTGAATCTCAACCACTTAATAATCCCCCGATTATCTCAAGTTTGCCTTTGGCAAGACTCGAACCCAGGATCTCTCCTGGAAAGAACAGGTTGGTGGCCACTGGGCTATTACCCAGATTCTCCCCCTAAAACATTGCATGTAGTAAACAAATGGCACAAAATACATCAATGTTTGCAGCAGATAGAAAAGAATAGAGAGATGGCAAGTAAGAAGATTAGGTCTGAAGATCTAACATTCCTAATTTTGTTTTTAGGAAGTTAAACTGTTGCTCATCTAAGGGTTTGGTGAACAGATCAGCAAGCTGGTAGTCAGTGGAGACAAAGTACAGTTCGATGTTACCTTTTTCGACATGGTACTTGAGAAAGTGATACTTAACATCGATGTGCTTTGATTTTGTGTGTTGAACAGGATTGAAAGAAATAGCAATTGCACTCTTTGAGTCACAATAGATTGGGATTTGATCATACTTGAAGCCATAGTCAGACAATTGTGTTATCATCCACAAGACTTGAGAACAGCAGCTAGCAGCAGCGACATATTCAGCCTCTACTATGGATGTAGATACACAGTTGTGTTTCTTTGATGACCAACTGACTAATTTATCTCCAAGAAACTGAACACTCCCTGAAGTGCTTTTGCGATCTAACTTGCAACCTGCATGGTCTACATCTGAGTAGGCTGTTAGTTCGAAACCGGTATCCCTTAGATACCACAAACCAAGATTCACAGTGCCTTTAAGATCTCAGAATATTTGTTTAACAACCTGGTAATGACTTTCCATTGGATTGGCTTGGTATCTTACACACATACACGTGGCGAACATGATATCTGGTCTACTTGACATAAGATACATCAAGGATCCAATCATACTGCGATATAACTTTTGGTTAAAAGGTTTGCCATTTAAATCAGAGTTGATTTTTGTCTGAGCTTCCATGGGTATGCCAATTGGTTGACAATTTTGCATATCAAATTTCTTTAACATTTCAGAGATATATTTATTTTGACAAATAAAAATCCCAGTTGAGAGTTGTTTAACTTGTGAGCCAAGAAAGAAATTTAGTTCACCCATCATGCTTATTTCAAAGTTTTTAACCATTAAGTTAGAGAAGTTTCTGAAGTACTTAGGATTTGTAGAACCAAAAAAGATGTCGTCAACATATATTTGAATGAAAATGATGTCATGACCTTGTCGTTTGATAAACAAGGTTGTGTCAATAGTACCTTTGTTGAACCCAGATTTAAGTAAATGATGTGCGAAATCGAGTTTAAAAATTAAAACAAGGAATACCCTAAAACTGACTACTACACACTTGCGGGCAGTGGACCCGTTCGTATATAGTATAGCTAGAAGGTAAGTCCAGGATCGAAAACGGGGAATGGTTTTGAAATAGTTGTCAGCTAAAGTGGTTTTGGAATAAGGATGGAACCGTAGCCGAATTGCTACCTCACGTTGATAATATGAAATTAAGGAAATTGAAATGACAAGACAAATGAAAAGTAAAGAAAGTTCAAACAATATGAATAAAGATCATCCACTTCGAATCCACCTGACTTCAGATATGATTGCACACGATAAAGTTCAAATTATTTAGAGTTGACAAGATAATCGTGAAAGGATAAAATGCTCGCGTGGTACCACCAACCGCTCACAAATACCCAAACACCTAAGTTGCTAGTTAAATTACCCAAGCCGGTACCACCAATGCCTAGAAAATATCCCCAACAATTAGTTTCTTTGATTATCCAATTACCAATTATGCCTATGTGAATGAAAACGTGGTACCACCAACCGTTTCTAAACACGTTTACCAATTAACTCCTATTAAAGATTTGACATTCACCGTCATACCATGAACCGGTGACAAACGATCATAGACAATCGAATTGAAACGATGAACATATTCACCTAGTACCACTAATGATGAACACATAAACCATCAAAATCAAAAGAATAAATCGCAAGGACTTAATTGATAAAGATTACGACACAACGATAATTGAATCAACTCTTGAATTAAAATATTGCAATCATATCATTCGTCAAGTTTCATCAAAGTGGATGATTAGAAATCTAGCCAATCATACTAAATTGAATTGCAATAAAGAAATTGAAAGAAAACATATTGTACCAATGATTGTTGAATATAAATTGCAAGACAGAAAATTAGATACGATCTAGATGGATGTTCTTGAATCTTCAGTGAATCAAATGATGAAATCTGCGATGATCCGTCAAAGACTCTTGGTAGAACAGCTCCTAGAAAGAAAGACTTTGATAATATGAAATTAGGTTTTCTTTTCCTTTTATATCTCCCCCCCAATCTGGTGCAAAGGGGCTGTAGCCCTGGTCTCCCCGTGCACTCACTGCGCCGCAGTGGGCATAGTGCGCTCCCACTGCGGCGCAGTGGAAAACCACTGGCATTCTGAACTAGGGTGACTGCGGCGCAGTGGGGAATGAGTCCTCCCACTGCGGCGCAGTGTTAAACCACTGGAAATTATTTGCTTTTGATCGACCAAGGACTGCGGCGCAGTGTAAACCACTGGAAATTATTTGCTTTTGATCGACCAAGGACTGCGGCGCAGTGTTAAACCACTGTAAATTATTTGCTTTTGATCGACCAAGGACTGTGGCGCAGTGGAACCCTGGCATTCTACTAGGTGACTGCGGCGCAGTGTTAAACCACTGTAAATTATTTGCTTTTGATCGACCAAGGACTGTGGCGCAGTGTTAAACCACTGTAAATTATTTGCTTTTGATCGACCAAGGACTGTGGCGCAGTGTAAACCACTGGAAATTATTTGCTTTTGATCGACAAGGACTGCGGCGCAGTGTAAACCACTGGAAATTATTTGCTTTTGATCGACCAAGGACTGCGGCGCAGTGTTAAACCACTGTAAATTATTTGCTTTTGATCGACCAAGGACTGTGGCGCAGTGGAAACCTGGACCCTCTCACTGCGGCGCAGTGTTAAACCACTGGAAATTATTTGCTTTTGATCGACCAAGGACTGCGGCGCAGTGGGGTAACATTCCTCCCACTGCGGCGCAGTGTAATACTCACTGCGCCGCAGTGGGCATAGTGCGCTCCCACTGCGGCGCAGTGGAAAACCACTGGCATTCTGAACTAGGGTGACTGCGGCGCAGTGGGGAATGAGTCCTCCCACTGCGGCGCAGTGTTAAACCACTGGAAATTATTTGCTTTTGATCGACCAAGGACTGCGGCGCAGTGGGGTAACATTCCTCCCACTGCGGCGCAGTGTAAATCCTCTGGACAGCCTTGGCTTTGGCACACCTTGACTGCGGCGCAGTGAGCATGGGAAGCTCCACTGCGGCGCAGTGCAAATATTCTGATCCAAAACCTTCTCTTCAACTCTTGAACACTTGCAAAAATCTCCAATCTCTTCACCTTAGCAACTCTCGATCGTACAAAACAACTTCTAGGCCGATAAATCATCCGAAAATGTGTCAAATGAACGCGTAACCTGTTTAGAGCCTGAAACCACTAACAAACACCATAAACGCGCCAAATGCAAACAAAATCGACTAAAAACACTTAATAAAAAGGCCAATAATGATGTGGGCGATTGCTATAAATTGGTCATATCAAATCCCCCCACACTTGAGCGTTGCTTGTCCTCAAGCAAATCTAGAAATTAAGCAAAAAGCGTTCCTTGGCAATGAAACTATAGCAACAAATTATGAGTATCAAAAAGAAGCCACACCAAGCACGTCAATGACAAAAGTTGGGTGAAGCAGTTTTAAGCTTAAATGAAAACCCGAAATGTTTGACAATATCTGAACAGTCCACAAGCCTCAATAACACGACCAAGCAAAAGTGAAACACATGAGCCTATCAAAATCAGCCTACTCCAACAAACTTACAATTGGGGTTGAATATATATGAATAATCACTCATTGCGCGGACGTGATGCATATCTTACCATAGGCTTGAACAAGGATCATAACTCCACCGACGTGGCATGAGCACCAAGTACATCATCAAAATAGGCATATAGGACGGTTGTAAAGTTAGGCTAAGGTGTATATGATGGAAATTTACAATGGAGTATGGGAAATTTAGGTTAGTGATAGGAAGTAACAAAAGTATAAGGTATGTATGAAATATGTAAAAAATAGTCTAATCAAAACCCGTACCATTGATTGCCAACAAACTACCAATCCCTAAGACGTTACCCCGCTAAGACACCTCAAAAACATCAAGCAAAAACGACACCATTGTGGTGTATCAACTTCAAACAACTTAGGAACAACCACATCTTCCATTCTATTCACCAATCCAAATGATACAACAATTCTTTAGACATATAAAAATGAGAAGTACCTACTAGTAGCCCAAGTTCTTTTTTTTTTTTTTTTTGAATCATTTTTCTGTTTTTCACTTTTTTCTCTTATTTTGAACCATTTTTACTCTACTAGTAGGCACCCTCTTACAATGATTAACGATGTCTAAAACAATATATTTCCTTTGAACAATACAAGACATTCCCCAATAACTTGACCAATCGACGTATTCCCGTATACCAAGAATATTCCAACTGACAATCCACTGAAGCTCTCCCAAACCATCCAAACAAACCAATGACAATCAATGGCTCCCCAGATTAGACTATCGGTATAGTAAGGTATAATTAGGTAACGTTTACATATATAAGTGATATATACAAAGGAAAAGGCTAAGTTAAAAGGGATGTAAAATGTACTTTGCACTAAGGATGAGTGCAACAAAGGTTTACAAAGGAAGGAAAGAAGGTGCATGTATAGTAACGGTAAAAATATACAAAAGCAAAGGTGAAGAGAAAGAAAGAAAAAAATGGGTCAAACCTAATATGCCAATTCGTCATCCAATGTACTTATATCACAAAAGTGATCTCATTGCGGTCTCGTAACGATCACCAGGCCAAGTTCTAGCTCAACACATCACCGGCACACTCAAATCAAAGAAAGTAACCCGGAAATGGAATAAATTAACCTCAAATTCGCACATCTTAGTTCAGAGTTCAAAATGGAACCCTTACTCCCGAATAAATCCAAGAGCCTAAGAGAGGGACAAATTACAAGGCAATCAAACCACAACCGTAAACACCTAGCACATCTATAAATGAAATGATGAAATCTCACATTTGGGTGTTTTGGATATATTTGAGTATGCAAGTAATGTTATCAATCCCGAAGCCCCCCCCCCCCCCCCCCCCCCCCCCCCCCCCCCCCCCCCCCCCCCCCCCCCCCCCCCCCCCCCCCCCCCCCCCCCCCCCCCCCCCCCCCCCCCCCCCCCCCCCCCCCCCCCCCCCCCCCCCCCCCCCCCCCCCCCCCCCCCCCCCCCCCCCCCCCCCCCCCCCCCCCCCCCCCCCCCCCCCCCCCCCCCCCCCCCCCCCCCCCCCCCCCCCCCCCCCCCCCCCCCCCCCCCCCCCCCCCCCCCCCCCCCCCCCCCCCCCCCCCCCCCCCCCCCCCCCCCCCCCCCCCCCCCCCCCCCCCCCCCCCCCCCCCCCCCCCCCCCCCCCCCCCCCCCCCCCCCCCCCCCCCCCCCCCCCCCCCCCCCCCCTCCCCCCCCCCCCCACACACACTTAAGATGGACAATGCCCTCAATGTCCATATTCGGTCAAAACAAAGGTAAATAGGGGTAAGCAACAAAGAAAGAAAAATAAGAGCACATACCGGAACAAGGACACATTCCGTTTTAAAACAAGTAAGTTGACCCCGCGTCACAAATGGCGCTTCCTAATAAGAAAGGACATTTTGCTTGGCGGGAGAAACAAACTTGTAACAAAACGGAAGGTGTGAGAGTTGTGTGTGCATCAAACAAACAAATCACAAATATGGTGCTGAACTTACTGCCAGCATATGCACACCATCACACAATCAATCAATTGATGTCATAGAATAAAGATGAGAAGAAAATCCATGGGTCCTCCCCCACATTTGGGTTGTACAATGGACATCAATCAACCTGTTTCATTGCTTCACAAAACAAACCACAAATTCCCAAGCAGAAATTATCGTACCTAATTGTTCATGCAGAAAATAAAATAAACCAAAAGAAAAGAAAAATAACAGAGTACAATAATCCAGGACCATCAAATCATCATAAATCAATCAGCAAATATGATTCCATCCCACGGGAACGGATGGGAATCATAATCATCATCACTCACTGGAGCTGGCCGTGATATCCGTGTGGGAGACCTGGTGGACCAAACAAACTGTCCAACACCCAGCTAGTCGTCTCCTCTGGTGCATCACCTGAACCCGAAGCTCCAACATCTCCAGCAAAACCCGAACTAGTACCTGCAAATAATCCAGGAGCAACAGAAGAAGATCCTCCAGCGACAGAACCACCAGCATAATGTCCAAACTGGACTGGCCCACGAGGAGATCCACCCAAGTCAGGAGGGCGCGGGGTAGGCATAGGGAAGAAAGAATCGCCGCCCTGGCGATACTCAGGAACATGAATGGGTGGTGGCCGGAAATCAGAAATCGGCCTCACAGGAGTAAACGGCCGCCCGTGGTACTGGGCATCCCACATCGGCTGGTAATAATCAAGAGTATAATTAGTATACGCCTGCTGTGATCCTACCCATGAAATCTCCTGATCCATACGCCTCTGGTACTCATCAAAAGACCTACTACTAGCCTGCTGCCCATCCAAAATCTGCTGAAGCTGGGATCCTATCTCTGTCAAATCAATACCTGCACGGCCTCGCCTCCTCTGAGGCTCCTGAGGGGCATCCTCCATCTCCTCATCATCAGCAGCCTCCTCATCTGGAGGCGGTGCAGCAATAACACCTGTGTCTTCTAACAACCTTGCCTGCTCGTTCTTCTTCGGCTTCTTCACTATTTTGTCTATAATCAACTCCTTCTCAGTCAAACTCTCCTGCGGCACCTGGAAAGACAAGTCCACCTGGCATTCATCAAGCTCAAAAACTCCCTGCCTCTTATATATTCTAGTGATGAAATGTCCCAGAACTAACTTAGAATCAGAGTGATTAACCATCCTATCCAAGACAACCATTGGGGCCAACGCAAACTTCCTCGGGGCCCCTCAGAAACAACTTAATTAACCACAAGTCCAACTGATATGCTTTGTCCCAATGGGTGGACCTCTGAACCAGAAATGTAACAATCATCCTATGTAACATCCTCAGTTTCACACTATGAATCTTGGACACGCTAACAGTGCCACCAGTCGGCCAAGCATGCCCCCCCGAAATCCGTCTCCAATACTGAATTATCGACTCTCCATCACCCAGATCCTGCTTCACATACAATCCCTTTCTTAAAAGCGCTCTAAAATCCTGATTATCCAACTGCTCCCGCGAATACATACCACAGTAATACCCAAACTCAGCAATAGATAACTTCCTCGGCTGACCCCCACAGAAAAATGTAACAATCATCCTATGTAACATCCTCAGTTTCACACTATGAATCTTGGACACGCTAACAGTGCCACCAGTCGGCCAAGCATGCCCCCCCGAAATCCGTCTCCAATACTGAATTATCGACTCTCCATCACCCAGATCCTGCTTCACATACAATCCCTTTCTTAAAAGCGCTCTAAAATCCTGATTATCCAACTGCTCCCGCGAATACATACCACAGTAATACCCAAACTCAGCAATAGATAACTTCCTCGGCTGACCCCCACAGAAAAATGTAACTATCCGCTCCTCAAAAATATCCTTAACTTTATTAAGCTCCTTAGTCAACTTCAATGTAGAATAAAACTCAAGACAAATCTCACGATAAACCGGTTCCCTATTGTTAAAAATCTCATGCCACATGTTACTGGTAACTACCCTACCACCAATCGGAACCTCAATACTAAACCATCTACGGATATCTGGCTGTATCCCATAAATCTGAGCAAAAGTAGGAGCAAGATACCTTGGAGGGCAAACTACCTGTCGATGAAGCGTGTAGAGTTTGTTTAAGAAGTAGTTCTTGTGGGGTTGCCTAGCCCCGTTGAACTCTAACCACGCGTGAACCTCACCCATCTCGTTCTCTCCAAAATTTAAATCAGGAATTTCAGGCTCTTTCCTAGCTCTCTTAGCTGGGGTACCTGCGGCCCCGCTGCTTTGTCCAAGCTCCATCTGCCTTCTCTGGTCAACTCCGCTAGCGGTCTGCAATCACAAACATTTAAACAAACAAACATGAGATATAAGGAATGCAAAACTGAACTAGACAGTGAGTTCCCACTGCGGCGCAGTGGGATTTGGCACCCCTCACTGCGGCGCAGTTAGGTTCGTAGCACGTGCAGGTCACATGGGCACCACTGCGGCGCAGTTAGGTTCGTAGCACGTGCAGGTCACATGGGCACCACTGCGGCGCAGTAGGTTCGTAGCACGTGCAGGTCACATGGGCACCACTGCGGCGCAGTGGTCTAGACCATCACTCACCACTGCGGCGCAGTGGGGATTCTCTGGTCCAGAATTCCCCTTTTTACTTAGAAAAATTTTGTAAGACAAATTTAAAACAACTTACCTCAATCCGCTTCACACCAAATTTGCACCTGCACTTTCTTGACAAAATAAAATCAAATCTATCTAAATAAAAAGAAAATAAATGTAATAAAATAACACGGGTTGCCTCCCGAGAAGCGCTTCATTTATTTACGAGTCGTTAGCTAGACTCGACCAATTTTTAAGCTTCATATTCAAAAATGGGGATCTCTTCAATCATCCCCTCCACTTGTTCTTCTTCCAAGTACAACTTAAGCCTATGACCATTTACAATGAAAGAACCGTCTCCATTTCTCTTAAACAATTCAACATAACCCGACGGATAAACATGCTTGATAACAAAAGGGATCCACCTAGAAGTTAGCTTAGGTTGTTTAATTTTAAACTTAGACAAAAACAACAAAACCTTAGCTCCAACCTTAAATTCCTTTCTACGGATCCTTTTGTCATGCCAAACCTTGGTTCGCTCCTTGTAAAGCCGAGAATTCTCATATGCACCCAACCTAAGCTCATCGAGCTCATGAAGTTGCAACATTCTAAGTTCACTAGCTTCCATCATATCCAAGTTCAAGTTCCTCAATGCCCAATATGCCTTATGCTCTATCTCAATAGGAAGATGACAAGTCTTACCATAGAGCAACCGGTATGGCGTGGTGCCAATCGGCGTCTTATAAGCCGTCCTAAACGCCCACAAGGCGTCATCTAACTTCTTTGACCAAACCTTGGGATTATCACCAACAGTCTTCTCTAAGATTCTTTTCAGGGCCCTATTGGTATTTTCCACTTGACCACTGGTCTGTGGATGATATGAGGTGGAAAAATGATGAACAACACCATACCTCTTCATGACCTTTGCTAGTTGATGATTTGCAAAATGGGTTCCTCGGTCACTAATCAAAGCTCTAGGGCAACCAAATCGACAAAATAACTGTTTAAGGAAATCAATGACTACCCTCGCATCATTCGTGGGTAAAGCCTTGGCTTCTGCCCATTTAGACACGTAGTCAACGGCGACAAGAATATATTGGAACTTATTAGACGGTGGGAATGGTCCCATGAAGTCTATACCCCAAATATCAAATACCTCACATACCTGAATGCTCTGTTGAGGCATCTCATCCCGCTTAGTTATGCTCCCTTGTCTTTGACAAATGTCACAAGTCTCTACCATAGTTTGAGCCTCCTTGAAAATTGTAGGCCAATAGAAACCTGCATCAAACACTTTTTTACCTGTAACCGAAGGACCGTAATGACCTCCAGTTGGACCATAATGACAAGCATCAAGAATCTCCCTCGTCTCAGCTCCAGCTACACATCTCCTTACCATACCATCTGCACAAACACGAAACAAGTATGGGCTATCCCAAAAATAGTGCTTAGCATCCGATATGAGCTTCTTCTTTTGCTGGGACGTGAAATCATTCGGTATCTCACCTGCAACCAAATAATTAGCAATATCCGCAAACCAAGGAGCATCATCAGAATTAGATATAAACATTAAAGATTCATCGGGGAAGTGATCATTGATCTCCCCTTCACGAAGTTCCTCCCGGTGAGGATCTTCCAAACGACTCAAATGGTCGGCAGCCAAATTTTCAGCCCCTTTCTTATCCTTGATTTCTATATCAAATTCTTGCAACAAAAGAATCCAACGGATAAGCCTGGGTTTAGCATCCTGTTTCGAGAACAGGTATTTCAGGGCTGAATGGTCAGTAAAAACTATGGTCTTACTCAAAACTAGATATGATCTAAACTTATCAAATGCAAAGACCACTGCAAGCAACTCCTTCTCTATAGTTGTATAATTTTGCTGGGCGGGGTTCAAAGTTTTACTAGCAAAGTAAATGGGCTTGAAATGCTTTTCCACCCTTTGCCCAAGCACGGCTCCCACAACATAATCACTTGCATCACACATCAACTCAAATGGCAATTCCCAATCCGGTCCAACCATGATAGGAGAATTAGTCAACTTTTCCTTTAAAACCTGAAAAGCACTCAAACAAGCATCATCAAACACAAAAGGGACGTCCTTCTCCAACAAGTGGGTCATAGGACGAGTAATCTTAGAAAAATCTTTAATAAAACGGCGGTAAAAACCGGCATGTCCAAGAAAACTCCTTACCCCTTTCACATTGGAAGGCGGGGGTAATTTGGCAATTACATCTATCTTAGCCCTATCAACTTCAATCCCTGCCTTAGACACTTTATGCCCTAACATAATACCCTCGGTCACCATGAAATGACACTTTTCCCAATTCAAAACAAGGTGTGCCCTCTCACACCGTTCTAACATCCTTTCTAAGTTATGCAAGCAAGTATGGAAAGAGTCCCCAAAAACCGAGAAATCATCCATGAAGACCTCCATGGAGGTTTCAAGCATGTCCTGGAAAATAGCTATCATGCACCTTTGAAAGGTGCCTGGGGCATTACACAAACCAAACGGCATTCGCCGGTAAGCAAAAGTACCAAATGGGCACGTGAAGGTGGTCTTTTCTTGATCCTTGGGATCAATGGGTATTTGGAAGTACCCGGAGAACCCATCTAAGAAACAAAAATACTCATTACCTGCAAGTCTTTCCAACATCTGATCAATGAAAGGAAGGGGAAAGTGATCCTTACGGGTGGCATCATTAAGCTTTCGGTAATCAATACAAACCCGCCAACCCGTTATAGTCCTAGTGGCCAAGAGTTCCTTATTCTCATTCTCAATAACTGTCATGCCCCCCTTTTTGGGCACACAATGAACAGGACTAACCCAAGGACTATCAACAATAGGAAAAATGATCCCGACATCTAAAAACTTAATAATCTCTTTCTTAACAACTTCTTTCATGTTCGGATTAAGCCTCCTTTGTCTCTGGACAACGGGCTTAACATCATCAACAAAATCTATTTTATGCTGACAAAAATTAGGACTAATACCTGGAATATCGGTGCTCTTCCAAGCAAAAGCCCGCTTATGGGCTCGAAGCACGGACAAAAGACTATCCTTCTCGTCACTCGAAAGTGAGGACGAGATAACCACGGGTAAAGAAGATTCACCTGACAAATAAGCATACTCCAAATGGGAAGGTAATGGCTTAAGCTCCAAATCAGTTGGTGGTACATCAACCGAATTCGGTACCCTCGAACTTCCATCAGCAACAACCTCCTCAAAACTCTCAACCTCGGGAGGTGTCTCATCCAAGCTAAGCGCCATAACCTCTGCAAACAAATCATCATCAGATATATCTCCCGATCCTAAATCAGCAATCTCCTCATCTCCAGTGTCGGTCTCCATTAGTTCCTGAAACTCTCGGTCTAAAGCATCATCAATAACGTCAATCCTGAAACAAGACTCATCATTAGAATATGAATGCTTGATAGACTTTTCAACATTAAACATAATTCTATCCGTACCCACACCCAAAGAAATTTCCTTATCCTTCACACGGATGATAGCATCCGCGGTATTAAGGAATGGTCGTCCAAGAATAAAGGGTACCTTCGTATCTTCCTCCATTTCGAGGATAACGAAGTCAACTAGAAACACAATATGGCCTACCCGGACAGTCATGTTTTCAGCAATCCCAATGGGATACTGAAAGGAATGGTCAGCTAGTCTAATACTCATGCGGGTAGGTCTAAGGACTCCCAAAGCCAACTTACTCCAAACCGAGTAAGGCATCAAATTAATGCTAGCACCTAAATCAGCAAGTGCCTTACAAGTAAGAGTATGAATAGAACAAGTAATAAGGAAACTCCCTGGATCTTCAAGCTTAGGTGGAATGCGGTTCTGCAAGATAGCAGAACACTCAGCATTAAGATAAGTAGCTTTCACCTCATCCATCTTTCCTTTATCAGTCACAAGCTCCTTAATGAACTTGGCATAATTCGGCATCCCCTGAATCAAATCAACTAAAGGAACATTAATGTGAACATTCTTGATCATGTCCACAAACTTGTCATACTGCTCCTTCAACTTTGCTTTCTTGAACCGCTGTGGAAATGGAATCTTTGGCTTGTATGGCTTAACTTCGGGTTCCACAGCCGGTTTTGGAGGTGTAACCGGAGTCTTCACGGTCGGATTATCCTCCATTTCAATCTCCTCATCAACATCAGCATCATCATTACCTGAATCCTGCACATCTGACACAAAAACATTAGGCATAGGAGGTGGGTCATAAGACTTACCAGTGCGAGTGGTGATGGCTTTGGCTTGCTCATTTCGGACTGGTGGTGGAGTGTATTTCTGTCCTTGATTTTGTCCTTGACTAAACTGAGGTCTAGGATTCTGCTGTGTGTTGCTAGGAAGAGTCCCTGTGGGCCTAGCAAGAGCAGCCATCCTACTTTCGAGATCCTTGAAATTAACTCCCTGATTTTTCATATTGATCTCCACCTTCCCACTTAACTGATCCAACCTCTCACTCAAAGTCTTAATGTCTTCCCTGATCATTTGAATGCTAGTATTTGTTTCAACCTGATTACTAGCCAACTGCTTCATCATCTCTCTCAACTCGGCATTAGGATCGGCATTAGAAGAAGAAGAACCTGATCCTTGTCCTTGCTGAGTCTGCTGTTGTGGCTGATTCTGATAATTATCTCTTTGCCACCTATTTCCTGAAAAACGAGATTTAATAGATTGAAAAGGAGAGCTATAAGAAGTAGTACCTGAAGGCCGGTTCTGGAAACCGGTGTTGCGGTAGAAATTCCCTTGGGGCTGATTTTGAACATAATTCACATCTTCTGGTGCCCGATTTGGACACTCATCAGAATAGTGCATATCACCACAATAATCACACCCATCGGCTACTACCTTAACATCCCTCTCAATTGCTCCAAACCTATTCTCTTGAGCAGCAAACCCCTTTTCCATGCGCTCAGATAGCGCCCTAATCTCTCCAATAACCCCTGGGTCATTGCTAGCTTCAACCTTAGCAACTCTCCCTTGGTTAGTACCTCTCTTCATCTTTTTCTCATTCTTCAAAAACCTTTCATCATCCAAGGTTGAGCTATCCTTCGCCATGTCTTCCAAGATTCGATAACCTTCATTGGGTGTAATATTATTGAAACTACCCCCGAAATCATATCCCAATTCGCGTTTGGACTTTTTATCCAACCCATCAAAGAAAAGCTCCACATATTTCTCCCTAGTCAAATCGTGCCCCGGACAAATTCTCAACATCTCCTTGAAACGAATCCAAGCCTCAACAACATCTTCTCCATCATCTTGTTCAAAAGATCTTAACATCTTCTCCAACCTTCTTTGAGTTCTAAGTGAATAAAACTCACCAATGAAAGCCTCCTTGAGTTGGTTCCAAGTAGTAATAGAATTTTCCGGAAGATCATTGAACCAATCAAGTGCTTCTCCTGTGATCGACATAGGAAATGTCTCAAGTTTCACGGCATTCATTTGGTTTTGCCCATATTGGTATAGCCGAGCCAACTTTTCGAACCTATCCAAGTGTTGGTAAGGATCCCATTTCCGTTTACCATCAAATTGATGCTCTTCTATGCTTTTTAGATGGTTTCCTTTTAAAGCGAAAGTGTGATCAATGGTTGGAGGTCTAATGGCGGAACCACATCCCGTTGGGATGGTACGGACCCTCTCGCCATAGCGAGTGTCATTCGGATCCCTTGGTTGTTCGTCCCCCATTTCCTCTTGCTTTACCTCAAAATTGAAAAACTCGTCCAAAAAGAACCCCTCCTCGTCCGAATCAGGAGTGGGTTTGGCTATAGGTGAAAATGGTGTCGGTATTGGTGTTGTGGGTTCAGCGAAGTTAAACCTACGCCCTCTTGGTCTTCTCGGAGTAGACAAAGGACTATTCAAAGGGAGACCCGAAGAACGCAAGTTCATCAACTAAAACAATACCTGCAAACACACAACTAACACAAACACGTCAAATGCACCTGTGATAAGAAAAGAAAACTAAACTAATAAACAAGTAACTTCTCACGCGTGAGAAAGGATCAAACAACTTATTAACAACTAAATCGGCACACACTCCCCGGCAGCGGCGCCAAAAACTTGATGTGCGAAATCGAGTTTAAAAATTAAAACAAGGAATACCCTAAAACTGACTACTACACACTTGCGGGCAGTGGACCCGTTCGTATATAGTATAGCTAGAAGGTAAGTCCAGGATCGAAAACGGGGAATGGTTTTGAAATAGTTGTCAGCTAAAGTGGTTTTGGAATAAGGATGGAACCGTAGCCGAATTGCTACCTCACGTTGATAATATGAAATTAAGGAAATTGAAATGACAAGACAAATGAAAAGTAAAGAAAGTTCAAACAATATGAATAAAGATCATCCACTTCGAATCCACCTGACTTCAGATATGATTGCACACGATAAAGTTCAAATTATTTAGAGTTGACAAGATAATCGTGAAAGGATAAAATGCTCGCGTGGTACCACCAACCGCTCACAAATAACCTAAACACCTAAGTTGCTAGTTAAATTACCCAATCCGGTACCACCAAAGCTTAGAAAATCTCCCCAACAATTAGTTTGCTTGATTATCCGATTACCAATTATGCCTATGTGAATGAAAACGTGGTACCACCAACCGTTTCTAAACACGTTTACCAATTAACTCATATTAAAGATTTGACATTCACCGTCATACCATGAACCGGTGACAAACGATCATAGACAATCGAATTGAAACGATGAACATATTCACCTAGTACCACTAATGATGAACACATAAACCATCAAAATCAAAAGAATAAATCGCAAGGACTTAATTGATAAAGATTACGACACAACGATAATTGAATCAACTCTTGAATTAAAATATTGCAATCATATCATTCGTCAAGTTTCATCAAAGTGGATGATTAGAAATCTAGCCAATCATACTAAATTGAATTGCAATAAAGAAATTGAAATGACAAGACAAATGAAAAGTAAAGAAAGTTCAAACAATATGAATAAAGATCATCCACTTCGAATCCACCTGACTTCAGATATGATTGCACACGATAAAGTTCAAATTATTTAGAGTTGACAAGATAATCGTGAAAGGATAAAATGCTCGCGTGGTACCACCAACCGCTCACAAATAACCTAAACACCTAAGTTGCTAGTTAAATTACCCAATCCGGTACCACCAAAGCTTAGAAAATCTCCCCAACAATTAGTTTGCTTGTGATCGACCAAGGACTGCGGCGCAGTGGGGAATATCCTCCCACTGCGGCGCAGTGGGGAATGAGTCCTCCCACTGCGGCGCAGTGTTAAACCACTGGAAATTATTTGCTTTTGATCGACCAAGGACTGCGGCGCAGTGGGGCAACATTCCTCCCACTGCGGCGCAGTGGAAAACCACTGGAAATTATTTGCTTTTGATCGACCAAGGACTGCGGCGCAGTGGGGCAACATTCCTCCCACTGCGGCGCAGTGGAAAACCACTGGAAATTATTTGCTTTTGATCGACCAAGGACTGCGGCGCAGTGGGGCAACATTCCTCCCACTGCGGCGCAGTGTGAAATCCTCCCACTGCGGCGCAGTGGGGAATGATTCCTCCCACTGCGGCGCAGTGCAAAACCACTGGAAATTATTTGCTTTTGATCGACCAAGGACTGCGGCGCAGTGGAAAACCACTGGAAATTATTTGCTTTTGATCGACCAAGGACTGCGGCGCAGTGGGGCAACATTCCTCCCACTGCGGCGCAGTGGGGAATGAGTCCTCCCACTGCGGCGCAGTGGAAAACCACTGGAAATTATTTGCTTTTGATCGACCAAGGACTGCGGCGCAGTGGGGCAACATTCCTCCCACTGCGGCGCAGTGGAAAACCACTGGAAATTATTTGCTTTTGATCGACCAAGGACTGCGGCGCAGTGGGGCAACATTCCTCCCACTGCGGCGCAGTGTAAAAGTCCTCACTGCGGCGCAGTGGGGAATGAGTCCTCCCACTGCGGCGCAGTGGAAAACCACTGGAAATTATTTGCTTTTGATCGACCAAGGACTGCGGCGCAGTGGGGCAACATTCCTCCCACTGCGGCGCAGTGTAAAACCACTGGAAATTATTTGCTTTTGATCGACCAAGGACTGCGGCGCAGTGGGGTAACATTCCTCCCACTGCGGCGCAGTGTAAATCCTCTGGACAGCCTTGGCTTTGGCACACCTTGACTGCGGCGCAGTGAGCATGGGAAGCTCCACTGCGGCGCAGTGCAAAACCACTGGAAATTATTTGCTTTTGATCGACCAAGGACTGCGGCGCAGTGCAAATATTCTGATCCAAAACCTTCTCTTCAACTCTTGAACACTTGCAAAAATCTCCAATCTCTTCACCTTAGCAACTCTCGATCGTACAAAACAACTTCTAGGCCGATAAATCATCCGAAAATGTGTCAAATGAACGCGTAACCTGTTTAGAGCCTGAAACCACTAACAAACACCATAAACGCGCCAAATGCAAACAAAATCGACTAAAAACACTTAATAAAAAGGCCAATAATGATGTGGGCGATTGCTATAAATTGGTCATATCAGTAAATATACAGTAATAGCATCATACCATGCGCGAGGAGCTTGTTTCAGTCCATACAGAGCTTTGTCTAACCTATACACATGGTGAGGCCTTTTAGGATCAACGAATCCTTCTGGTTGGGCAACATAGACTTCCTCCTTTAAAACTCCGTTGAGAAAAGCAGTTTTTCATACATCTGATAAACAGTAAATTATAAATAGTAAAGGTAAAAAGTAAATTTTAAATAGTAAAGGTAAAAGTAAATTTTAAATAGTAAAGGTAAAAGTAAATTGTAAATAGTAAAGGTAGAAAGTAAATTGTAAATAGTAAAGGTAAAAGTAAATTTTAAATAGTAAAGGTAGAAAGTAAATTATAAATAGTAAAGGTAGAAAGTAAATTGTAAAAAGGTAAAAGTAAATTTTAAATAGTAAAGGTAAAAGTAAATTTAAATAGTAAAGGTAAAAGTAAATTTTAAATAGTAAAGGTAGAAAGTAAATTATAAATAGTAAAGGTAAAAGTAAATGTAAATAGTAAAGGTAAAAGTAAATTTTAAATAGTAAAGGTAAAAGTAAATTTTAAATAGTAAAGGTAAAAGTAAATTTTAAATAGTAAAGGTAGAAAGTAAATTATAAATAGTAAAGGTAGAAAGTAAACTAAAAAGTAAAGTAAAAGTAAATTATAAATAGTAAAGGTAAAAGTAAATTATAAATAGTAAAGGTAGAAAGTAAATTATAAATAGTAAAGGTAGAAAGTAAATTATAAATAGTAAAGGTAAAAGTAAATTTAAATAGTAAAGGTAAAAGTAAATTTTAAATAGTAAAGGTAAAAGTAAATTTAAATAGTAAAGGTAAAAGTAAATTTTAAATAGTAAAGGTAGAAAGTAAATTATAAATAGTAAAGGTAGAAAGTAAATAGTAAAGGTAAAAGTAAATTTTAAATAGTAAAGGTAAAAGTAAATTTTAAATAGTAAAGGTAAAAGTAAATTTTAAATAGTAAAGGTAGAAAGTAAATTATAAATAGTAAAGGTAAAAGTAAATTGTAAAAGTAAAGGTAAAAGTAAATTTTAAATAGTAAAGGTAAAAGTAAATTTTAAATAGTAAAGGTAGAAAGTAAATTATAAATAGTAAAGGTAGAAAGTAAACTAAAAAGTAAAGGTAGAAAGTAAATTATAAATAGTAAAGGTAGAAAGTAAATTATAAATAGTAAAGGTAAAAGTAAATTTAAATAGTAAAGGTAAAAGTAAATTAAATAGTAAAGGTAAAAGTAAATTTTAAATAGTAAAGGTAAAAGTAAATTTTAAATAGTAAAGGTAAAAGTAAATTTTAAATAGTAAAGGTAAAAGTAAATTTTAAATAGTAAAGGTGAAAGTAAATTTAAATAGTAAAGGTAAAAGTAAATTTTAAATAGTAAAGGTAATAGTAAATTTTAAATAGTAAAGGTAAAAGTAAATTTTAAATAGTAAAGGTAGAAAGTAAATTATAAATAGTAAAGGTAGAAAGTAAACTGTAAAAAGGTAATAAAATAAAATTTAAATAGTAAAGGTAAAAGTAAATTTAAATAGTAAAGGTAAAAGTAAATTTAAATAGTAAAGGTAAAAGTAAATTTAAATAGTAAAGGTAAAAAGTAAATTTAAATAGTAAAGGTAAAAGTAAATTTTAAATAGTAAAGGTAAAAGTAAATTTTAAATAGTAAAGGTAAAAGTAAATTTAAATAGTAAAGGTAAAAGTAAATTTAAATAGTAAAGGTAAAAGTAAATGTAAATAGTAAAGGTAAAAGTAAATTTTAAATAGTAAAGGTAAAAGTAAATTTTAAATAGTAAAGGTAAAAGTAAATTTTAAATAGTAAAGGTAGAAAGTAAATTATAAATAGTAAAGGTAGAAAGTAAACTTTAAAAGTAAAGTAAAAGTAAATTTAAATAGTAAAGGTAAAAGTAAATTTTAAATAGTAAAGGTAAAAGTAAATTTAAATAGTAAAGGTAAAAGTAAATTTTAAATAGTAAAGGTAAAAGTAAATTTAAATAGTAAAGGTAAAAGTAAATGTAAATAGTAAAGGTAAAAGTAAATTTTAAATAGTAAAGGTAAAAGTAAATTTTAAATAGTAAAGGTAAAAGTAAATTTTAAATAGTAAAGGTAGAAAGTAAATTATAAATAGTAAAGGTAGAAAGTAAACTAAAAAGTAAAGGTAAAAGTAAATTATAAATAGTAAAGGTAGAAAGTAAATTGTAAATAGTAAAGGTAAAAGTAAATTTTAAATAGTAAAGGTAAAAGTAAATTTTAAATAGTAAAGGTAAAAGTAAATTTTAAATAGTAAAGGTAGAAAGTAAATTATAAATAGTAAAGGTAAAAGTAAATTTTAAATAGTAAAGGTAGAAAGTAAATTATAAATAGTAAAGGTAAAAGTAAATTTTAAATAGTAAAGGTAGAAAGTAAATTATAAATAGTAAAGGTAAAAGTAAATTTTAAATAGTAAAGGTAGAAAGTAAATTATAAATAGTAAAGGTAAAAGTAAATTTTAAATAGTAAAGGTAGAAAGTAAATTATAAATAGTAAAGGTAGAAAGTAAATTGTAAATAGTAAAGGTAAAAGTAAATTTTAAATAGTAAAGGTAGAAAGTAAATTATAAATAGTAAAGGTAGAAAGTAAATTGTAAAAAGGTAATAAAATAAAAAGTAACGTTAAATAGTAAAGGTAAAAGTAAATTTTAAATAGTAAAGGTAGAAAGTAAATTATAAATAGTAAAGGTAGAAAGTAAATTGTAAAAAGGTAATAAAAGTAAATTTTAAATAGTAAAGGTAAAAGTAAATTTAAATAGTAAAGGTAAAAGTAAATTTTAAATAGTAAAGGTAAAAGTAAATTTTAAATAGTAAAGGTAGAAAGTAAATTATAAATAGTAAAGGTAGAAAGTAAATTGTAAAAAGGTAATAAAATAAAATAATAAAGCGGTAGGACCCACATGGGACCCACGTCAAATCATTCCTACGACTTTGAATTTCTGATTCCGAATAATTTCAAAAGTAAATAGTGTTGAATAGTAAACATCGCTTTCATACTTTATTCTTATAATATAAACGTCCAAAACCCGCTCACAGGGGTTAGTTGAGTAAAAATTATTAAAATGAAAGTTGTAGATTTTAATTTTCTGATCTTATAGAAACTTGAATTTTCTCAATAGGAGCCCGTATGCATAATTTAGGATTAAAACAATGTATAAATATATACTACTAGTATAAAAGAAATCTATCATTAGAAACGTCCAAGAGGTAGTGGGAAACACACTTTTATCTACTTTATAATTTAAAATTCATAAATTATGAATCACGGGTTTAGTTCACTAGAGATATGGACAAAAAGAATACTATATATATACATACCCCTTATTCATGATTAACTTTATAATATAAACGTCCAAAACCCGCTCACAGGGGTTAGTTGAGTAAAAATTATTAAAATGAAAGTTGTAGATTTTAATTTTCTGATCTTATAGAAACTTGAATTTTCTCAATAGGAGCCCGTATGCATAATTTAGGATTAAAACAATGTATAAATATATACTACTAGTATAAAAGAAATCTATCATTAGAAACGTCCAAGAGGTAGTGGGAAACACACTTTTATCTACTTTATAATTTAAAATTCATAAATTATGAATCACGGGTTTAGTTCACTAGAGATATGGACAAAAAGAATACTATATATATACATACCCCTTATTCATGATTAACTTTATAATATAAACGTCCAAAACCCGCTCACAGGGGTTAGTTGAGTAAAAATTATTAAAATGAAAGTTGTAGATTTTAATTTTCTGATCTTATAGAAACTTGAATTTTCTCAATAGGAGCCCGTATGCATAATTTAGGATTAAAACAATGTATAAATATATACTACTAGTATAAAAGAAATCTATCATTAGAAACGTCCAAGAGGTAGTGGGAAACACACTTTTATCTACTTTATAATTTAAAATTCATAAATTATGAATCACGGGTTTAGTTCACTAGAGATATGGACAAAAAGAATACTATATATATACATACCCCTTATTCATGATTAACTTTATAATATAATAATAATATAATATAATAATCAAACGAATGAATTCGTTCGCCTATAAATAGCAGACGATATTAAACTTTAAAACACACACCACTACATATTCTCTTCTAAATACTCTCTGGTATAACTATACAAGGCTTATTTCATCTACTTGATTTCTGCTATTATCACTAAGGTGAGTTTCCATATTCCCCTTTTTAATTCTTTTATATGATTTATTTCGGGGACTGAGATACATGCATAAAACTATTTTATGTTATCTATATGTATAAAACTTTGAAGGACATTTATATATATGTTATATATATACGAAACTTTGAAGAACAATTGCAAAACTATATGATATATAATATACTATGTGAGTTTCCATATTCCCCTTTTTAATTCTTTTATATGATTTATTTCGGGGACTGAGATACATGCATAAAACTATTTTATGTTATCTATATGTATAAAACTTTGAAGGACATTTATATATATGTTATATATACTACGTGAGTTTCCATATTCCCCTTTTTAATTCTTTTATATGATTTATTTCGGGGACTGAGATACATGCATAAAACTATTTTATGTTATCTATATGTATAAAACTTTGAAGGACATTTATATATATGTTATATATATTCATACCCCTTATTCATGATTAACTTTATAATATAATAATAATATAATATAATAATAATATAATATAATAAAATATAATATAATAATAATATATGTATATTTACAAATTTATATATATTATATATATTTTGTAACTCCACTTTATTTATTTTACCTTCGGGGTAAAATACAAACTCTTTACTGTATGATGAACACAAGTACTCCAGAAATGTATATATGGTTGATTCTAAGTTGCTCTGTTCACTCAAAATCCTCACCATCATGAACGATTAATTATGGTAACATAAACATGGGTATATTGAATAGTACTATTGGGGTAGGCACCCCCATCCGTGTTGGTCATACCAACTGGATACGGATGCATTATATTTGGAAAGCTTAGGGTACCCTGAACAAGGTACCTACTCTGGAGGCAAATAAACACACACTTGTCTAGTTTCGGTTCATGAGCTTAGAACTTGATGTATACAGTATCTACTCTTATATTTTATTTGATCCATTGTGTGATCAAATAGTTACTTTAAATCTTGTGGTTCATACTCTATATTTTTATTAAAAATCTATGATACTCTTTGCTTTATATCGTATCATAACTACTTGACATTGCGGTAAGGCAATGATCACACTGAACTCTGGTATTTTGAGAAACTATAAATTCTATATGAAAAACTTATGGAACTCGCCAACTTTATGTTGACGTATTTTAGCATGTATTCTCAGGTAACTAGACGATACTCTATACATGGGACATTTTTCCGCTTCATACAACATACTGGACCATGGCCTACCCTCAGACTCTAGTAAAGACAAGTCAATTTGCTAAAGTCTCTGTCTACTGTTTAATATTGTTTAATATTAAATAAATGTTTTCAAGAATAATATCTTTCATAAATTGTAATATAAATTTGTGAACAATGCTTTTATATAAATGTATTTTAAAACGACAACGTTTTGTGTCGTTCAGTATATCTTGTGTTGTGAATCCATGTACGTCACGCCCCGTTTAGGGTGGGTGTGACACCAATAATTTGGCTCACTGTATGTGGGTACATAGATCGAGCCCATTTGTCGGAATGGGGGACAGCAGCAACAGGTTTATTGTTCAAGGTGGGGTCTGCAAAGGTTGAGGGTGGAAGCTGTTGAACCCTTTCAAAAGAAGGTTGAATGATTTCTTCTGGAGCATCAAAGTATACTTCAGGGTTCCGTTCAGAGCTCGTACGCTCAGTAACTTGAGAGATCTGAGGTTGAGTAATTCGATTAAGAGGAACTTCTTGTGCAGGTGATGATTCGGAGTTGGTGATTTCATTAGTTCCTGAAGTAAAGGTATTGTCAGGAGAAGAATTTTCATTTTGAGAGGTGTCAGAGGGAGATTCACTGACAGAAGGGGATTCATCACCGATTGAGGAGTTCATGGCATCGGTACTTGTATCATTGGTTAATGGAGATATGGGAATTTCATTTTGAGAAACATCTTGATATGGTAAAGTCGGTATTGATTTATTATGATAGAAAAATTCAAATAGGAAGTCTACTTCAGGATTGGTGGGAGTAGAATATGGTGATGTTGGAATGCTCTTGGGTTTAGGTGCCGAAGGTGGTGAGCTTGTGTCTTTAGGTGGGGAGATTTCTGTTCAAGCAACATTCCAGAGAGTTCGTTTATTACTTAGAGTAGAATACGTATTTTTATAGACACGCTAAGCTTATGTAGTCAGTCGTAATTACGAGATATTTGAATTTGAAGGCTAAGTTTATTAATTCTATTATTAATTTATCATTTTTTTTTATATATAGGAAGAGTATACTCTATGGAATATGTGGTGGACGTGGCTTCTATGGAGTGACATAATAACTAAATCATAAAAATAGCCAATTAGAAATATCCTTTTTTGGAAATTCAAATTACATATTTAGGCTTACATTTTATCCAAATAAACAAAATTTGAAGACTTATTGAGTGAGTTGATTGAACTTTGAAAATAAGCAAAAAGTAGCAACTATTTAAGAAATGATTGCGAATATATGTTGGGAACTACACTTGTCATTTTTTGCTTAAGTGATTTCCAATATATAATATTTTCTATATATCCAATGTACTTATATATCTATCCATTTTATCTCATGATTTTGCTTGAATGTACTTTATCACATGATTTTGCTTGAATGAAAGTAACCATTTAAAAAGAAAAGGAAAAAAAAGTATTCCTATAATCTACTGATATGTGATCCACCGACCCCTGTGCACTTGATCACTCTCTTGATTGAAGCCAAACTATTATTTTTTTCCCTAACGCAAATCGAGAAATCTGACATCGTACGTATGCAAACTCAGATAATATTGAGTAGCCCAAGCCATCATGTAAGTCCATTTAAAGAGAAAGCCCACCAAAACGAGGCCAAACACTTGAAACTTCATCTCATCAATAAAATGTGGATATGCAATGATGGATTATTGACGATCCAAGTCCAAAAAACATTAAATTTATAATACTATCGGTAAACTATTTAGTTTTTTCCATGTTCAGAGTATTATTGTACGTAGCACAACATTTTAAATTTTATAGGACGAGTTGTGTCCTTGCTTATAGGGACGACATAATGACGCATTAGGCTTGATAGGTGATGGCCAAGTCCCGTCAATATCTGGATGTGGACAGTGCCTATTGCACTGATATGCCGCCGTTATAGGTTAAAAATTGACCTTGAGCTATTGCGGCGACATTGTTGCTATAGACGGATGTTATTAAGAAAAAGAGTTGAGACACAATATATAAGAAACGTAATATTTTTTTTGACAAACTCATGCTTATGAAGAAGGTATTGGGACATTTGAGACAATGCTATATTTCAAATAAACAAAAGGCCGTGATCTCATCCGAGAATAATATATAGAGCATTATGATCAAGAAAAGATATACATATCTAACTATTGAACTTAGGAATATACATCCAATTCAGCCAAATAAAAAAGTTCTTGGTGAACATATACATTGAAAGCTTTTCAGCATCATCAAGTTCTCTTTATATAATACCGTAACATTAGCATATTTCAAGTTGTTTGTGTCGGTTAACTCATCAGTATCATGACTGCCTTGAAAATTACTTTAATCAAAAATGAAAAAAAACCATTGCGTTTAGTTTAGCTCCTTGCAACCATATGAATAAAACTATAGAAATGGTCATAGAGAGTCAAGGCAGACCATGACTTTCGCACCCTCTTTTGACTCTTGTGCTAACCATATGGCCCCCTTGTATTTAGATCTTTTATCTATATTTTTATCTATATTTTTATATATTTTTATTATATTTTTATTATATTTTTATTATATTTTTATTATATTTTTATCTATATTTTTATCTATATTTTTATTATATTTTTATTATATTTTTATCTATATTTTTATCTATATTTTTATTATATTTTTATTATATTTTTATCTATATTTTTATCTATATTTTTATTATATTTTTATTATATTTTTATCTATATTTTTATCTATATTTTTATTATATTTTTATTATATTTTTATTATATTTTTATTATATTTTTATCTATATTTTTATCTATATTTTTATCTATATTTTTATTATATTTTTATTATATTTTTATCTATATTTTTATCTATATTTTTATCTATATTTTTATTATATTTTTATTATATTTTTATCTATATTTTTATCTATATTTTTATTATATTTTTATTATATTTTTATCTATATTTTTATCTATATTTTTATTATATTTTTATTATATTTTTATCTATATTTTTATCTATATTTTTATTATATTTTTATTATATTTTTATCTATATTTTTATCTATATTTTTATTATATTTTTATTATATTTTTATCTATATTTTTATCTATATTTTTATTATATTTTTATTATATTTTTATCTATATTTTTATCTATATTTTTATTATATTTTTATTATATTTTTATCTATATTTTTATCTATATTTTTATTATATTTTTATTATATTTTTATCTATATTTTTATCTATATTTTTATTATATTTTTATCTATATTTTTATCTATATTTTTATCTATATTTTTATTATATTTTTATCTATATTTTTATCTATATTTTTATTATATTTTTATTATATTTTTATCTATATTTTTATCTATATTTTTATTATATTTTTATTATATTTTTATCTATATTTTTATCTATATTTTTATTATATTTTTATTATATTTTTATCTATATTTTTATCTATATTTTTATTATATTTTTATTATATTTTTATCTATATTTTTATCTATATTTTTATTATATTTTTATTATATTTTTATCTATATTTTTATCTATATTTTTATTATATTTTTATTATATTTTTATCTATATTTTTATCTATATTTTTATTATATTTTTATTATATTTTTATCTATATTTTTATCTATATTTTTATTATATTTTTATTATATTTTTATCTATATTTTTATCTATATTTTTATTATATTTTTATTATATTTTTATCTATATTTTTATCTATATTTTTATTATATTTTTATTATATTTTTATTATATTTTTATTTAGATCTTTCATCTATATTAAACATGTGGAGGTTAAGTGTAGGGTTCTTCTTTAAACATGAGTTTAGTATCATAATTGTAGTTAACTACTTAACTGCAAAGTGAGTATGTTTAAGGTATCGTCTTAAAATCCAAATCAAAAAATTAAAAATGTCTAACTCGATTTAAAAAAAAGTACAACTTTTTAACAAAGATACACAAAACCAGCTATAAACGTTTCAAGAATTAACAGATCTAGTGATTTATAACCAAAAATAAAAATAAAAAAGATAAGCAAATCATCATAATATACTTATATACATCTGTCCGTGGTGCTTTTGTCTTGAAGGTTTGTGACTACTACAGTTGAGAAACGCGTGGTGTTAAACATAGGGATTTGAGTGAGGTTTGAGTTTCATTAGAGAAATGGGTTTTACTATTTTTTTAAGAAACTCATGTTTTTTTGTGGAAAACGAGTTTGGAAAAAAAGTGAGGAAGAATGGTTTTTTTTGGAAGAAAAGTGTTTGGGTGGAACAAGGTGTAGGTAGGTAAAAAAAGCTTATTATAAGAAAAAATGTTTCTTTCTTTTTTTAAGGGGTCAGAAGGGAGTAATGTAATATATATTTACAGCATATATTTAATTTATGGAGAGTCATGTAATATATCTGTATTTAGATCTTTCATCTATATTAAACATGTGGAGGTTAAGTGTAGGGTTCTTCTTTAAACATGAGTTTAGTATCATAATTGTAGTTAACTACTTAACTGCAAAGTGAGTATGTTTAAGGTATCGTCTTAAAATCCAAATCACAATTTCAAGGTTTGACATCGTCTTTGATTAAAATAAAAATACGAGATTAGATTTAAAATGGATTCAAAAGATAAAAATACGAGATTATATATATTAGGATTACGATGGTTGAAAACGTATATATAAGTTAATGGTCTTGTGACTTTTGTCAAACATTCCACTTCATTGTAAGGGCGTGTCAAAGAGTTGAAAAATCTAGCTATATCAAACCTTTCAAATAGGGCTTTAACGGATTATAAAATTTTGTATCGTAATATTTGTTCAAATATTATTTGTTCATCTATTGAAACACACTTGTCTTCTTCGCTACATTTCTTACATGGGCCGCAACAGTAAATAAGCAAATATGTCTTTTTTAAACAACGGTAAATAAACAAAAAAGTTAATAGTCTGTTTCATTTTTGTCTCCCAGTCAACGTTTAAGAAAAAACAAAATTGTTAAGATGGCCATATGGTTAACATAAGAGTCAAAAGAGGGTGCGAAAGTTAGGGTAATGTTTAATATATATTACATGACTCTCCATAAATTAAATATATGTTGTAAATATATATTACATTACTCCCTTCCGACCCCTAAAAAGAAAGCAACATTTTTTCTTATAATAAGCTTTTTTCACCTACCTACACCTTGTTCCACCCAAACACTTTTCTTCCAAAAAAAAACCCTTCTTCCTCACTTTTCTTCCAAACCCTTTTTCCACAAAGAAAGAAACATGAGTTTCTTACAAAAAATAGTAAAACCCATTTCTCTTATGAAACTCAAACCTCACTCAAACCCTATGTTTAACACCACGCGTTTCTCAACTGTAGTAGTCACAAACCTTCAAGACAAAAGCACCACGTACACATGTATATTATGATGATTTGCTTATTTGTTTTATTTTTATTATAAGACAATAATGTCCATGTAAATCTAACATACTTTTTTTGTTAAAAAAAGATAAAATAAAATAAAAAAATACATATATAACAAAATACATTCATGAAAACTTTTGTGTTCTTAAAATCCAAGTTCAAAAAATTAAAAATGTCTAAGTCGATTTAAAAAAAAGTACAACTATTTAACAAAGACACACAAAACCAGCTATAAACGTTTCAAGAATTAACAGATCTAGTGATTTATAACCAAAAATAAAAATAAAAAAGATAAGCAAATCATCATAATATACTTATATACATCTGTCCGTGGTGCTTTTGTCTTGAAGGTTTGTGACTACTACAGTTGAGAAACGCGTGGTGTTAAACATAGGGTTTGAGTGAGGTTTGAGTTTCATTAGAGAAATGGGTTTTACTATTTTCTGTAAGAAACTTTTTTTTTTGTGGAAAAAGAGTTTGGAAGAAAAGTGAGGAAGAATGGTTTTTTTTTGAAGAAAAGTGAGGAAGAATGGTTTTTTTTTGGAAGAAAAGTGTTTGGGTGGAACAAGGTGTAGGTAGGTGAAAAAAGCTTATTATAAGAAAAAATGTTGCTTTCTTTTTTAAGGGGTCGGAAGGGAGTAATGTAATATATATTTACAGCATATATTTAATTTATGGAGAGTCATGTAATATATCTGTATTTAGATCTTTCATCTATATTAAACATGTGGAGGTTAAGTGTAGGGTTCTTCTTTAAACATGAGTTTAGTATCATAATTGTAGTTAACTACTTAACTGCAAAGTGAGTATGTTTAAGGTATCGTCTTAAAATCCAAATCACAATTTCAAGGTTTGACATCGTCTTTGATTAAAATAAAAAGCAAATAACTTAAACAACGGTAAATAAACAAAAAAGTTAATAGTCTGTTTCATTTTTGTCTCCCAGTCAACGTTTAAGAAAAAACAAAATTGTTAAGATGGCCATATGGTTAGCACAGGAGTCAAAAGAGTGTGCAAAAGTCAGGGTCTACCTTGACCCTCTGACCATTTCCATAGTTTTATTCATATGGTTGCAAGGAGCTAAACTAAACGCAATGGTTTTTTTTCCATTTTTGATTAAAGTAATTTTTTTTTTTTTTTTTTTTTTATAAAATTTTGTATCGTAATATTTGTTCAAATATTATTTGTTCATCTATTGAAACACACTTGTCTTCTTCGCTACATTTCTTACATGGGCCGCAACAGAAAATAACCATAAACAACGGTAAATAAACAAAAAAGTTAATAGTATATTTCATTTTTATCTCACAGTCAACATTTAAGAAAAAACAAAATTGTTAAGATGGTCCTATGGTTAGCACAGGAGTCAAAAGAGTGTGCAAAAGTCAGGGTCTACCTTGACCCTCTGACCATTTCCATAGTTTTATTCATATGGTTGCAAGGAGCTAAACTAAACGCAATGGTTTTTTTTCATTTTTGATTAAAGTAATTTTCAAGGCAGTCATGATACTGATGAGTTAACCGACACAAACAACTTGAAATATGCTAATGTTACGGTATTATATAAAGAGAACTTGATGATGCTGAAAAGCTTTCAATGTATATGTTCACCAAGAACTTTTTTATTTGGCTGAATTGGATGTATATTCCTAAGTTCAATAGTTAGATATGTATATCTTTTCTTGATCATAATGCTCTATATATTATGCTCGGATGAGATCACGGCCTTTTTTTTATTTGAAATATAGCATTGTCTCAAATGTCCCAATACCTTCTTCATAAGCATGAGTTTGTCAAAAAAAAAAATTGTGGTTCTTATATATTGTGTCTCAACTCTTTTTCTTAATATCATCCGTCTATAGCAATAATGTCGCCGTAATAGCTCAAGGTAAATTTTTAACCTATAACGACGGCATATCAGTGCAATAGGCACTGTCCACATCATATCCAGATATTCACGGGACTTGGCTGATTGTGCACCAAACCGCGCCTAATATTTTGTCAAACGTAGGAGATTTAAAAGTGAATATGAAAGGGATTTAGGGTTTATTGGCGATTCCCCGAAGGTAGGGCAATGCCTCTTTACGCCAATGATATGAATGTTAGGGTTTTCGATCGATTGGGATTGTGCCTATGAAGGAGAAATTCTTCTCCTTTTATAGGAGAAGGTTTCTTGGAGGAGAAGGTTAGGGTTTTTCCCTTCCTTCTTTGATTCGATATACATTTTGCCATGTATATCTTGATTTAGTTGCTATCTATATCCCTTAATTAATGGGATACGATTTGCTATAGTTTTGGAAAGGATTTGTGTTAATCTCTAACCATTTAATTATCCTGGAACACCTCCGAGCTTGACCCTTCGTGTGGGTGCTTCGTGTTGCATGACATTCGTATGATGAATCGGAGGGGTACACCATTAAGCCCCCAGTCTAATATCATAGACTGCCAAGGTTATGATTTTAGACTATACTATGATGTTTTCTATCGTGACAATCTTCTCATATGCTGTTCGAGTAAGCTTCGCTGAAGATATTACTTCGAATGACTAAATATACATCTTTCTTGGGTCGCGAGGGCCAAAGGTAGGTGGCTTTTTGTAAAAGGGGTGAAGGTGAAAATAAAGTGGGTTAAAGTTTTGGGCGGTTCTTTTGAAATTCAAATTTGTGAGTAAATTGATCCAAAATTGATCCCCCATTAACTCCTTTATATTCTTTCCTTCTTTTATTCCACTATTCCCCTTTCTTTTCACTTCGACTTTTTCCCTGCCGTCTTCAATCTTCTTCGATTGCTTCCAGTCTTCTATCCAGGTAACGTTTCTTTCAAAATTCTTCTAATTCAATGGCTAAAATAGGCATAGAGACTATGTATTCCATAGTTACCCGAGATCAACTTGAGGATTTCATAAATAGGTATTTTCCGGGTCGGGTCGGATCTTGTAGGTTGCCTGATCATAAACAAAGTATTCTCTCCCCCCCGATGTTTTATTGGGGTATATCTTAGGTCTTTTACTCATGGGAGCGTTAGGTATCCTTTCACTTCATTCTTCTTAGATGTGTTAAAGTACTATGGAAACCATTTTCTCGTTGGCATCCTCAAGGTCATTCAAAAATCATGGCCTTTGAGGTCTTGTGTCGTGCTTATGGTGGTGCACCTTCTATGGAACTATTTAGGAGGTTCGCATATGTTTGCGATGCGGGGGATTGGGTTACCATTGCGACTAGATCTAGGGAGAATTCCTGTTTTGTGAAGGGACCAAGAGGTGTAGATATAAGAAATTGGAAAAACAAGTTCATTTTTGTAAGTGTTGACTTTGAATGTAGTGAAAAAGAGTGTTGACCCAGTGCCCGATGGTGAGGAATCTGGGCTTTTGTTTAAGGAGATCATTAGTCACCCCATATTAGTTGTGTCTTACCCCGATAGTATTTTGTTCAAAGCAAAGTGATCGGTTCGTTTCCTGCTGGGGAAGAGGAGTTTGATGGTGAGTTGCATATTTTTCTTTATTTTCTTTGTAACATTTGTGGCTTGACTCTATCTTGTCTTCATACTTGCAGACATGTCTTTCATGAATTTTGTTAGGAAGGGTGGTCAGGGAGTTGCCGAAGTTCCCTCTGGTGCTTCTTCCCATGCTCCATCTGACACTGAGCGTACTCCGAAGGCTGGGGCAGTGTCCCTTATAACCTTGGTTCCTCTTCTGGTACTTCTGCCCGTCCTAAGGGGGAATCTGCCACTTTTTCTAATCCCAACCATGTTAACTGGTGAGTGTAGGGATGAGGAGCATGTTGCTCCAGTGGGGGGTGTTGCTTCTCGCCTTCGTAAGAGGGGTAAAGAGACACCTACCACTGCTCCTACTTCAAAGAAGAAGAAGAAGAAGGTTGCTAAGGAGAGGGCTGGTCTACAGGTAATGGCTTTTTTCTCTCCCTCTTTTTCTTCTACCTCTCTTTTTTTTTCTTTTTTTTACGTTTTCCTTGTTGCTTTGTAGTTGATATCTGTCGTATGGAAACGAGGGCCTTCGCAGTTTTACAAGGAACGTTCTGATGAGAGGAGTATGTTGGATGCTGAGATGGTTGTTCGTTTGAATCATCTTTTGGGTGCTCAACTTGAGGCTGAGAGATTGCTTGAGGAGAAGAAAGCAGAATGTTCTTTGCTCCAAGAATCAATGAATAATGTTGTCTTAGATTTGGGTGAGGTGAAGTCTTTGAAGAGCAGACTTATGGAAGCAAAGGCCGGTGTGAAGATCCAGGAGGGTGAGCTTGCTGATTTGAGGTCAAAGCTGACAAAGGCTATGGCCGAGCTGAACATGGAGAAGGAGGTCTCCCAAAAATTTTCAGCGTCCATCAGTAAACATATTGCTCAGCTTGTTGGCCTGATAACTGAAGTGATTCCTCATGCTTGTAGGAGTTTAATCGATAGTGAGGAGTTTGGGAAATTGCTTGGGGAGGTTATTTCTGCTCATAGGGATGATGAGAGGGCCCTTGTGCTTAAAAGTTTAAGTGAAGAGGGATTGATTGATTTGTCAACGCGCTCTGAATACAAAGATAATACTACTTCTTTTATTAGCACGGCGGTTGAAAATTATGAGAGTGCTACTTTCCCTTTTCTTGAGAGGCTCACCTCCGATCCCGCAGCTTCGTTTGAGTCACTCCTCCAGATTCAGCCAGACAAGATTATCCCTACTGCTGCTGCTTCTACTCCGGTTGTTGCTGATGTTTCTGCTGTTAATGCTTCCAGTCTCACCCCGAAGGTACTTCTTCATGAGTCGGTTGCCTCTATGATACTTGGTTGGTGGTCTTTTGACCTTTGAAACATTTTTTTGTGGTTCGTATGCTCTTTGAACAATTCTTCCTTTGGCTTTTGTGCCTTCGAACAATTTCTCTTATCTTTTCTTTATTTATATACAGACTTCAATTTAGGATGAGCGATTATTTGCTAGTCAATGGTTTATGTTGGCCATTGTCTGTGTTTTTAGCTTTTTTATAAGCCTCTGGGATGTGGAGACCTTTGTTTTTGTGGGTTCCACTCCCAATTTACTTTGTTACTACCCTTCGAAGGCCTGTAGGGATCCTTCGTTTGGTTATGTATGCAAAGTATTGTTAATTATCTGAAGGTTTTTTCCTTCGTTGCACGGTATCGAGGGTACCACCATTCGATTGTTCCGTGTCTCACATTCAATTGTGGTCTGCATAGTATCGAAGGCGACCACCTTCGTATTTTCCATGTCTTTTTGTTTGTGCATGTTTCGTAATGAAAGTTTTTCATTTACGATTTGGCTATACGTTGTGTAGGCGTCCCTTTGAACACACATTGAGCCTCCTTAACATGTCTTATTTTATTAAAAGAATACGTACGTGGTGAGTTTGAATAGTACGATAGGGAGCGACCCTTCATAACGGTAGATGATAATAAATCATATAATGACCTAAAAAAGAAAAATTAAATTAATCACTGTGTGATTACATAAGTCCCTAACAGGAAAGCTATTATTCATCTGAGAGAGCAACCCGTTACATTTATCACTGTGTGAAAAATTGGAGTTACTCTGAAGCAATCCTTGCACATTGTGCTAATTTAATACTTTTTCTAAGAAAAGTGTTCTTATTTTGGTCCGAAGGACTCAACAGGTCCCTTTTTCTGGCTTTCATCATTCTCTCGAGCTCTGGACTCCTTTCCTTCCTTGGTATTTTTACCGCCTTACAGTCCTTCTTTGTAAAGCATATAGATGGTGGCTTCCGGAACCTTCTTTGTTTTCTCAACCACGATTACTTCTTTTCCCTTTTCGCTTGACTGTGCTTTCATTGTGTTGGTTTCCCTATTCGCACTATCCTTGGAGTTATATTAATCAGGTGCTCCTTTGTCCACGAGTCCAGCGGAGGATGACATTTTCGTTGCTCTTTTTGTGGTTAGTATCTGCCGAGGGCTTTTCGAGAGCTTCGGAAGGTTGATTTTCTCATTTGGTCCACTGTCTTTTCCATAGGACGGATACTCATAGAGGCCTTCTCCGAAGATGAGCATACTTTGCTTCCTCTTGCTCTTTGGGATTTCTTCGTTCTGGTAAATTCCTCCGACATCACCTGCCGCCATCTCCTTGGCATCCAGCCATGTGTGTGCCTTAGTCCTCGCTTTCTCATATGTCCTTGGGAGTTTTTCCATCAAGTATTTGACCAACGAAGGGTTTCGGCATCCATGAATGAGACCTGAAATTCTATGTGACTCGGGTAGGGCTGGTATTCCCTGAGTTTCCTTAGTGTATCTTGCTATGAAGTTTCCAGTCTCCTCGACTTCTCTTTGTTTTATATTATGAACAGTGATGCAGGATTCTCACCTGCGTTTGCCCTCTTTGACTAAAGTACAATCTGAATTTTTCCCTTAAATCTGAAAAACTTGAGATCGAGCCTTTCGGGAGGCTGTTAAACCATTCTCTCCTTGATTACCCATCCAAAGGCCTTGCAGGCTACGGGGTCATTCCATTGCTGCATCGCAGCTGCTCCTCCGAATAATTGCAAAAAGTCATTTGGATCACTTTTTTCTTGTTGGTCAGGTATTTCATGTTACCAGGGAGAGGGTACTTTTGTATCAATTCGGCTAAAGGTGAAACATCTGCTTTTGTTTTCCAGCGGGAAGGATTGATCTTGAATTGAGGGGTTATTCTTGGGGATAGCCATTGAAGTGATGCTTGCATCCCATGGGTATCCTCTGTAATAGGGATACCATGACGGAGGGTGCGGGTATGGGATTGAGTTGCTTACTCCATACGGAGGGTGACCTTCGGAGGCATGAATCGGAGGTCCGAGGTACCCGTGTGGATTTTGCGGAGGTACAGGGCTGTGTCCGTAGGGCACTGTGGCTCCCCAGTGTGAGTAGTAACCATAAGGGTGTTGGGCATCGAATACGATCGGAGCACCGATCGTGATCGGTGTTTTGTCTCGTAACCCTGAGGTGTGCTCTAGGGTTTGAGGGACATACCACATGTTCTCTATTGGAGACCTCACCGAAGGTGCGAATGGGGTCTTTGTAACTTTGTAGATAGCGTCATCCCTCAACCGTCTTCTTGCAGTTTCTCCTTCCAACTCATCGTTACACTCGTCATCAAAGTCAAGTGCTTTGCCAGATCTTCGGATCATCCTTCGCTTGTTGATGTATTTGAGAGCTTCTTCAAGCAACTCCCGATTCTCCAAAAGTTGTTCTTCATCAATCACCCCCGCCTGTCTGGATAGGGCTTTCTTTTGTTTCTTGCTTCTTTCAAAAAGAGAGGGGTTACTCTTGATAACTTGCTCCAGATCGGATATCGAGCGAAAACCTGCTGCATGTCTGTGAAGGTTTTTGTTAAGAGGGGTGATAAACGAAGGGGACGATACATCCTGTAAGGAAACAGGTGAGTTTGTCCCAAAGGTAACTTCTTGCTGAACCAAAGGTTCTGAAGTTCCAGTGTTCTCCTGGGAGACTCCCATACTAAATTGAGCTTCTAGATTAGTTTTTGTTTGATCAAATAATCGCACTATGGCACAACCGAAGGGGGTATGTGGGTTGAGAAGGTGATTTGTAGGCGATTCCCTATTGGTAATAGGGCTACGGCCGCTTTACGCCTAATCGGTATTTTGGTTCTTTACCGAGCTTATGAGTCGGTGTATTTGGTTATGAATGAAGGGTATGAGAAAATGATCATATGCCGTATGGCATCTCCTCTTTATATAGAGGGTAGGAAACTTGGAGAGGAGGATAAGAGAGTTAGGGTAAATCTCTTCCTTTTTTATGATATCTTCTATCTTTTAAGAGGATTTACGATAATCTCTTCATGAGCCGTATCCGAGGTATTCGGGATTTAAGTGTATTGTTTTATTTGGATAATTACGGAAAGGATCTATGTATATCCGATCTTCTTAATATGTTTCCTCGGAGCTAGGTATTATTACCTTGGAAGCTCCGGAATGATTTTGGTAAACGGAGGTCATGCTCCGTTCTAGATATATAAATAAGTAGTTTTTACCTGTACGAAGGTGTCTTCGTATCTGCTCCGGGTACAGAGATAAAACTCCGTATAGGGTATATCATCAAGCCCCCCAGTCTAACTGGAGACGCTGTCTGCAGAGTGTCCGGTTAGACTTCAAAAATGTGCTCCGTTGCTCCGTGTTGCAACTTGCCCGTCTTATCAACCTATTAATATTTAATCGACATTAATTCCACTTGTTTCAGAGAGTTAATTACGGCTTATCCCTTAGAGTAACAACTTGTTGGCACAAAACCCAAGGTAACTTTTCACTGGTTGGTACCCGTGATTATTACCTCCATATAAATACCAACTTATTGCCAAAAAGGGTCTTTTGCCTCCCTCTTTCTTATTTCGAAAATCTTCCTCTGCAGTTCTGTCGTCGACCTTTTTCAGGTACACTTCGTCGCCTTCCTTCTTCTTTTATTCCTTATATATTTTAGGAATGACGAAGAGAGGAATTAGGAATATCTTCACTGCACTAAACCGTTCCGGTTATCAGAACTTTGTGTCGACTTATTTTACGCGAAACCCTAATTTGATCCGTCTTCCGGAAAGAGGGCAATCTATCCTTGATCCTCCTGCTGGTTTGGTTGGTTTGTATGTAAAGGCATTCACTCTAGGCAATCTTAGGATTCCTTTTTCTCCCTTCTTCCTAGCTGTCTTAGATCATTATCAATGCCACATCTCTACTGTTCACCCTACCGGTATAGCAAAGATTATTGCTTTCCAGGTTCTTTGTAGTGCTAACCGTATAGAGCCTTCCATAGTGTTGTTTAATTCCTTCTATAAGTTGAAGGAGTCTGGTGATTGGGTTACTATGTCGAAGAATGGTGATCATGAGTTGTTTGTTGCTGGTGGTACAGAGGTTAGGGATTGGAAACATTTGTTTGTTTTTGTTAGTCATTCTTTGGTTCCCCCAAGGCATAGGGGTTTGTTGGATGTAGGTAGGTTGAAGTATCGGTCTATAGGTGTACCCAGCACCAATGGTGTAAGGCAGTCTGATGTTGATCTTCTTTACACTTATGCTATTAAACTTTGCGTATATCATGAGGCTGTTTTGTTTAAGTTTGGTGTTGCTTCGTTTTGGGAACATGGTACTAGAGACTTCACCATTGAATATGGTGGTGAGGGTAGGTTACTTTGTCTCCTATCTTGTTTCTTCCTTCTTTGCTTTTGTTATAGTCGTTGATGCGGATCATCTTTTTCTGCAGAGATGGCATTCAAGCAGATGATTGATAGACAACCCGTGTTGTCCATCCTTGTGTTCAAGCCGGTGGCTCTTGCTCCACCTTCTACCCCATCCTCTGTTATCCAAGGGGGTTCTTCTGCAGAGGTGTTGGCTGAGACACCTATTCCTTTGGCTCAGGAACAAGTTGCTAAAGAGCAGGTTGTGGTTGATGTCTCTGATGGTGTTGGTGAGGATGTGGAAGATGCTATTCAGGAGAATACCGTTGCCAGCCGTTTGAAGAAGAGGAAGAAATCCAAAAGTGTTAGCAGTTCCCGGGCAAAGAAATCGAAGGCCAAGCGCAGTCTACTTGTAAGTATTCCTTAGTCTTTCTCTTTTTTGTTTCTTTATTTTGTCATTAATTATCTGTTTTATTTGTAGCCTTCGACCCTTTTAGGGAGGCTCCCGACGCTGCTTCTTGCCATCGTTCTCTACAGAGCATTGCTCCTTCTGGATGGGTCACCGATCTGATGAATATGGAGATCCCGGAGCTTTCCTCCTTCTTTAACCGCTCTATTTTTTGCAGTGCCATTGTTGGTAGTGCTCTAAATGCAAGATTGCGGGAAACTTCTGAGGAGTCTGGACCATCGAATGAGCAATATGAGAAGCTGATGTCGGAGAAGCATTCTCTTGAGATGAAGGTAGCTGAGCTAGAAGTGGACTGTGGAGGCCTTCAATCTGAACTGGATACCGCGCGGGCAGTTATTGTGGAAAAGCAGAAGGAGGTGGATGTCCTATCATGCCAGGTTCAAGAGAGGGATGCGCTACTAAAGGGGGCACATGATGCTCTTACAGAGCAATCTGGTAAGTATGGGTGGTTAATTGTTGAGGTTATTCCCCATGTCTGCAAGTCATTCCTCCATGGTCCTGAAGTTGGTGCGTTGCTATCAAAGGTCTGCAATGAGAATAGGGTCGACGCGGAAGCAGGATTGATGCATGCTTTGGCTGATGAAGGTGTCATAAACTTGGATGGTCGTAGCATTCCTGAGGCACAGCCGGGCGTCTGGACTCTGCTTTGGATGAATTAGCTAATATTGATTCTGCATACCTTCGCAAGTTGGCATCCGACCCTGAAGCCTCTCCATCTGATCTTCTGCAGGTTGCTCCTTATCCCTTTGACATTTCTTTGTTTGTATTCGGAACTTTCTGGTGACTTCTTGTGGTTTGTTAAACAATCTTGTCTGTTGGTGGCCTGTGCGCCTTTAAACAATTTGATTAATACTTGACCGGCCTCCCTTTATGTTGGGGGGGTCTCTGTATATACTTTTTCGTACCTGAAATTATTATGTTTAACCGTACCCTTGACTTCTTCGTAATGACGAGTCTGTCTTTGAGTGGTTTTATGTTTGGCCTTTCCCTTTTATTTTGGGGAGGCTCTTTTTGTTGCTTCATGAATGTCTTGATGGGCGTCCCCTTGAACATTTACATGAAGTCTTTTTTATTTTTACGCGCGTTTAAAGTTTATTGATCGATCTTAAAAATATTTTGAAAGCTTTATTTATCTAAAAATAATTGGCAGGAGGACATTACATAGTAAAGTTCCTAGCTGCTAGCTTTCTTTGTGGGACTTGTCCGGTAGCTAATCGGACTTATCCCGTTGCCTTTTCAGGTGGTTTACTTTTTGACGCAAGTCTTTTTGATCCTCCGTCTTCCCCCTGAAGCTCCTTAATGCATTGTTTTTCCTGGCCCCTCGGTTCCTTTTCCGTGTTTTTCTCTTGAATTTTGTTGTTTCTGGGACCTTTTTTTTCTTTCTGGTGGTGCGTAATCCTTCCTTCTTCACTCATTTGATGAGCTTCGGCTTCTTTCATCATGCCCTCTTGGTTCGGTGGTTGAGTTAGATAATATTGTAGCTATCCCTGACTCACTTTGAAATTGTATTTATGAGTGGATTGTGGATGCTATTATTCCGAACTTCTTCATTGCTTCTCTCCCAAGGATTGCATTGGTGTCAGAGTTTGCTGGTATGATCATGAAGTTGATTTTTTCTGTTTTACATTCTGGATGTTTCCCTATTGTTACTTCTGTCTTTAGCTCTCCGATTGGCCTTGTTCGTTCTCCTGTGAATCCTATTAGTGGTTTATCCGCTCTTCTTAGCTTTTCTCTGACACTTCTTGGTAACCGAGAGAAGCAATTCTCATAGAGGATGTCACATTCACTTCCTCCGTCTATCTGGACTTCTTTCATCTTAGCGCCTGCAATGGTAGCTTCGATAACGATTGGTCCGTTGGATGGCACTATCCGCCTCAGTAGTGCGAACTGGTAGTGTTGTCCCTGTGGTTGCTCTCTGTGTACCTCGGAACGTATCATAAGGATTTGTGTTGGTGCTGTTTTTTCTGTTTTCTCAGCTTTGCACTTTATCCTTGTTGCCTGGCGGATACCTTTAACCAGGTGGTCCAGCTTTCCCGATTCTACAGCTTCTTCTATGGCTTTCCTTAGATTTCTGCAATTGTTTGTGTCATGCCCATGGTCTTTGTGATATTCACAGTATTTATCCAGGTTCTTCTTTTTTGTTATGAGTTTATTTGGGATCGGGAAAGTCGAAGCAACTCGCTCCGTAGCCAGAATTTGCTTTGGTGTTTTTGTGAGACTGGACAGGATGTCAACCCCATTTTCTCTGTCTCTTCCGGCCCATTGGCTGTCGTCTCTTGCGTACCGGGGGAATCTTCCATTCACTCCGTACTCTTTTCTTTTTCTTCCTGGGTTGTAATCTACATTTGTTGTTTCTCTTGCATCCAACCAAATATGGGCCTTATCCGTTAGGCCGTCATATGTTTCGGGCAAATCGGTTCTTAGGTGCTCAATTAGGTCTATTGTACGAAATCCATGGATAAGCCCTAAGATTCTTTGGCTTTCCGGTAGTCCCCGTACTTGCTGGGTTTCGTTAGTGTATCTAACGATGAAGTCCCTTGTTCTTTCTCCTTCTTTTTGTTTAATATTGTGCACGGAGATATGAGTTTTTCTATGCTTTTTCTGCATGCTGAATTGGGACCTGAATTTATTTTTGAGCACCTCAAAGCTGTCAATGCTATTCCTGGGTAGACCATCAATCCATTCTCGCGCATCGTCCGTCAGTGAGTAGGAGAATGCGTGGCATGTGGTTGGCATATCCCATCTTTGAATCAGAGCTGCTCCGACAAACTTCTTTAAGAAGTCATCTGGGTCACTTTTTCCATCGTAATACCCCAAATGTTGAGGGTATTTCATTTTCACAGGCAATGGATGGCTTTGTATGGTCACAGAAAATGGACTATCAGTGTTTACCGGGTGGGATAGATCAACCGGTTCGGGATCCTCCCATTCATATGAATCGTAATCTAGGCAAACTACATTCCTTCAGGGGCGTGTAGCCCCTTGCTGGTGTCCTCTTGATGCACCCTGATTCCATTGAGTTATTAGGTTATTCTCCGAACTTCCGTCGAGGCCGGGTAGACGTCCTTCTCGTGCTCTCCGGGGGGCTGTTCCTGCAGTGTTGATTGGTGTATTCCTTTCCCCTACGATGTTAATCGCGGATCTGTCTAGACCTTGACCCTGCGATGTAATCACGGATCTGCTAGACCTTGACCCTGGATGTAATCACGGATCTCTAGACCTTGACCCTGCGATGTAATCACGGATCTGTCTAGACCTTGACCCTGCGATGTGATCGCGGATCTGTCTTGACCTTGACCATGCGATGTAATCACGGATCTGTCTAGACCTTGACCCTGCGATGTTAATCGCGGATCTGTCTAGACCTTGACCCTGCGATGTTATCGCGGATCTGTCTAGACCTTGACCCTGCGATGTTAACGCGGATCTGTCTAGACCTTGACCCTGCGATGTTTACGTGGATCTATCTAGACCTTGACCCTGCGATGTAATCGTGGTCTCGGATCTGTCTAGACCTTGACCCTGCGATGTAATCACGGATCTGTCCTAGACCTTGACCCTGCGATGATCCGGATCTGTCTAGACCTTGACCCTGCGATGTAATCGCGGATCTGTCTAGACCTTGACCCTGCGGTGTGGATCTGTCTAGACCTTGACCCGGTGATGCGGATCTGTCTAGACCTTGACCCTGCGATGTAATCACGGATCTGTCCAGACCTTGACCCTGCGATGTAATCACGGATCTGTTTAGACCTTGACCCGGTGATGCTGCGGATCTGTCTGGACCTTGACCCTGCGGTGTGGATCTGTCTAGACCTTGACCCTGCGGTGCGGATCTGTGTAGACCTTGACCCTGCGATGTGAATCGCGGATCTGTCTAGACCTTGACCCTGCGATGTGGATCTGTCCAGACCTTGATCCTGCGATGTGATCGCGGATCTGTCTAGACCTTGACCCTGCGGTGTGGATCTGTCTAGACCTTGACCCTGCGGTGTGGATCTGTCTAGACCTTGACCCTGCGGTGTGGATCTGTCTAGACCTTGACCCTGCGATGTGATCGCGGATCTGTCTAGACCTTGACCCTGCAATGTGATCGCGGATCTGTCTAGACCTTGACCCTGCAATGTAATCACGGATCTGTCTAGACCTTGACCCTGCGGTGTGGATCTGTCTAGACCTTGACCCTGCGATGTAATCGCGGATCTGTCTAGACCTTGACCCTGCGATGTAATCGCGGATCTGTCTAGACCTTGACCCTGCGATGTTAATCGCGGATCTGTCTAGACCTTGACCCTGCGATGTTAATCGCGGATCTGTCTAGACCTTGACCCTGCGATGTTAACGCGGATCTGTCCTAGACCTTGACCCTGCGATGTGACGCGGATCTGTCTAGACCTTGACCCTGCGGTGCGGATCTATCTAGACCATGACCCTGCGATGTAATCACGGATCTGTCTAGACCTTGACCCTGCGGTGATGGATCTGTCTAGACCTTGACCCTGCGATGTTAATCGCGGATCTGTCTAGACCTTGACCCTGCGATGTTACGCGGATCTGTCTAGACCTTGACCCTGCGATGTGAATCGCGGATCTGTCTAGACCTTGACCCTGCGGTGTGGATCTGTCTAGACCTTGACCCTGCGATGTGAATCGCGGATCTGTCTGGACCTTGACCCTGCGGTATGGATCTGTCTAGACCTTGACCCTGCGGTGCGGATCTGTCTAGACCTTGACCCTGCGATGTGATCGTGAATCTGTCTAGACCTTGACCCTGCTGTGCAGATCTATCTGGACCTTGACCCGGTGATGAGGATCTATCCGGACCTTGACCCTGCGATGTAATCACGGATCTGCCTAGACCTTGACCCGGTGATACGGATCTATGCTAGACCTTGACCCGGTGATATGGATCTATCTGACCTTGACCCTGCGATGTAATCGCGGATCTGTCTAGACCTCTTTTTGTATTTGATGTTTCACCTGCAGCCGCACTGTAATCGCCTATTGTAATAATAGGTGAATTGAAGTTTGACACAGGCGTGTCAAAAGAAAATTGCTCCTGAAATTTCAGTCCTCCGGGGGGTGTCTGAGATCCCCCCGTTTTGCGCGTTCTTAATGTGTAACACCCGACATTTTAAAATATGGATTTTCAAAAAATTTTAAATAAATAACTAATATGCGGAAACGTCTCAATAAAAACTTAACCATTTCCTAACGGAATGGTCAACAAACCATTTGGTGTTACTTCGTTGCATCACATCAATAGTTCAAGAAAATCCATAATCATAAATCTGATAATAAAAGATTAATAAATGTCAACTATTAAATGAGGCTAAGACTAATAATGTCATCGTCTATAGCAATCATCTACCCAGTCTCACTCTAAGCAACTTCAATGTCCAACCTTAGGAAACACAACATTTTAAACAAACAAGTGTCAGCTTTAAAATCCGAGTAAGATAACCACGAGTTATGAACCAGTTGCTAGTTAAAACATCTCTTCAAACAATCATACGTATGTCAAGCAACAAACAACCACAACGACAATAAGCATTAGGAATATCATATCCCTAAATGTGCCTAGCAACCTTATCAATCGACAATAAGCATCTCAACAAATCAACATCAGGTTATGCCACAACAAAGCCAAGTAACTTATGTTACTTGTTATCGACAATATAAATTGTGTGAAGGTGATCAATTGACCTTTAGGGAGCCTCACACCCGACATGATGGGTAGACCATTCGGTGGTCCATCGGCGTCGTTACGGATGGCATAACCAATCCACGAGTAAACCGGTATCGACAAAAATGGCCAGCCCACGCCATCCGGCAAACCCCAACAACAGACTGAGTCGAATGGGGGTTATCATGATTACCCCAAACGACAGCGACGATAGCATACTAGCCAAGGCTAGCATGGGTTAAGCTTAACACTTTCGACAATAATTATACTCGAGTATCATCATCAACAACAACAACAACAACAACAACAACAACTACAACTTTTAGGGCCCTTAACGTGCGTGTGATATGGCAATCCTACCAAGTCTAGTGTACTAGATGTACAAGCCAACATGTATCCAACTAAACATCAATCTCAATCATTTCTAACATCTAAGCATGCATATCAAGCATAACGAGAAATAACAGCATGCATAAATTACACCCAAGTGACCTCCCGTGAGTTCCCATACTCAACATACGTACAAAGGGGCTTTAACAAACATTTATTATGAAAACTAAGTTTTCATTGTGTCCCTCAGCTCATGTCAAAAGGTAGTTATCTTACATGCGATCAGATGATAGCGCAAATCAACTACTCCTCAATGAACAAACACCCTATCAAATAAATAGATACAACACTATAGTTACGAAAACATTTTTAATTAATACCACACTCATCATTTACTTGATCACATTACATGGTTTCTATAACATAAACATTGCATATAAAAATCATGACACCTTTAACTTCATAATTTTAATGAATGATATTTCGAACGTAATAGACTTGATAGTAGTTTCAAACACTTAAATGTCTACCTGTGCATGACAATCTTATTTATGCACTATTAACTATTTAATTAGTTCAAACCATTACATAAAACTAATCATGCATGGAATGAACTTTGAGATTATAGGTAACGGCTTACAACATATCGCATTGACTCTATCAAGTTGTTAGTTTAATAACTCAAGACCCTTTGTTTATATCATAAACATGTTCCATACCCTTGACTCACCATGGAAACTATACCCACTCGCTCCATATCGAAACCATTAAGCTGCAGGACCATTACTCATAGATGACTCGAACCTCATTTTTCTTTTTACTTTACGTGCTTATTGAAAGAACAGTTTAAAGGCTTAAATATATAGTCATCTCGTGTCACCAGTCTGACGATAAATAAACATGTTTCAACGTAGCTAAACCCAACATATCAACAATATATATCACGAAAACTAAACTAGTAAACACATTGTGTATAGTTGCTCGGACTAATTAAAAGAAATCAGAATCATTAAATATGTTGGTACCTTACGATTTGTTCGACACTTCGACCGCAAGACCAGAAACCAAAAGATCCCCCAATTAATTATTATTGTTGTTAGATACAATAATGGAACAAGGCAACTACTTTGTTTCGGTGACCAGCATGATATAGAAACCAAATGAGTTTTTCTTCTATTTTTCTTGAATTACTAGAACAATGGAGAAAATAGTTACACTGGACGTTGCTATGAGTTTTTCTTTTCTCCATTCGGCGGCTACAAATGTAGTTTATCTCCTTTTTTTTTTGATCGACTTGGCAGGAGGAAAAGAATAGATTAATTTGTTTAGGGTTTTGTTAAATCTAACACTTAACACCCTGTTAAATCTAAAGACAACCTTAAGTAACTTCACTTAACAATATCTAATATTAATTGGCCACATTAGGCAATACATAACACACTAACAAATATTAATGGTAAACAGTTATCGACATGGCTAACTAGTTGAGAACACGTACCCGGATTTATTCACATAAATAACACACATTATTTTACTTAATTGACACACCTATTAATCTACATATTTACCACATATTGTCCACCTCACATATAAAATTATTAACGACTTAAAATAGAAAGTCAATGTTAACTAACAAGGTCAACATAAAAGAGAAAATAATTTAGGATGTTACATAATGAGTAATTAATATCTCTATCGGCCATGATAACTGATTATTCTGATCGTGGGTGGGTTTGAAGAGATTGTGCGTTGTTATTATATATATATTTTATTTTTTTGCTTTGAGGGATTTGTCCCACGGATGGCGCCAATTTGTTTGATCAAATAATCGCACTATGGCACAACCGAAAGGGGTATGTAGGTTGAGAAGGTGATTTGTAGGCGATTCCCTATTGGTAATAGGGCTACGGACGCTTTACGCCTAATCGGTATTTTGGTTCTTTACCGAGCTTATGAGTCGGTGTATTTGGTTATGAATGAAGGGTATGAGAAGATGATCATATGCCGTATGGCATCTCCTCTTTATATAGAGGGTAGGAAACTTGGAGAGGAGGATAAGAGAGTTAGGGTAAATCTTTTCCTTTTTTATGATATCTTCTATCTTTTAAGAGGATTTACGATAATCTCTTCATGAGCTGTATCCGAGGTATTCGGGATTTAAGTGTATTGTTTTATTTAGATAATTACGGAAAGGATCTATGTATATCCGATCTTCTTAATATGTTTCCTCGGAGCTAGGTATTATTACCTTGGAAGCTCCGGAATGATTTTGGTAAACGGAGGTCATGATCCGTTCTAGATATATAAATAAGTAGTTTTTACCTGTACGAAGGTGTCTTCGTATCTGCTCCGGGTACGGAGATAAAGCTCCGTATAGGGTATATCATCAGTATTCGACATGGTTTAGCGAATCGGTGTTGTGGTACTACAGTGGGTGTTTTTGTGAGATAGTTGTCCCACGGATGGCGCCAAATGATTGTGCACCAAACCGCGCCTAATACTTTGTCAAACGTGGGAGATTTAAAAGTGAATATGAAAGGGATTTAGGGTTTATTGACGATTCCCCGAAGGTAGGGCAATGCCTCTTTACGCCAATGATATGAATGTTAGGGTTTTCGATCGATTGGGATCGTGCCTATGAAGGAGAAATCCTTCTCCTTTTATAGGAGAAGGTTTCTTGGAGGAGAAGGTTAGGGTTTTTCCCTTCCTTCTTTGATTCGATATACACTTGCCATGTATATCTTGATTTAGTTGCTATCTATATCCCTTAATTAATGGGATACGATTTGCTATAGTTTAGGAAAGGATTTGTGTTAATTTCTAACCATTTAATTATCCTGGAACACCTCCGAGCTTGACCCTTCGTGAGGGTGCTTCGTGTTGCATGACCTTCGTAATACAACATTATGTTGTCCCTATAAGCAAGGACTCAACTCGTCTTATAACATTATAAATGTTGTGCTACGTACAATAATACTTTGAACATATAAAACTAAATAGTGTAACGATAATATTATAAACTTAATGTTGTTTGGCCTTCCATCATCAATAGTCCATCATTGCATATTCAGATTCTATTTATGAAACGAAGTTTTCAAGTGTTTGGTCTCGTTTTGGTGGGATTTCTCTTTAAATGGATTTACATGATGGGTTGTGCTACTCAATATTATCTGAGTTTGCATACGTACGATGTCAGATTTTGTTATTCGGTTATCCCGGATAGTTGTGCGTCAGGGAAAAAAATAAACGTTTGGCTTCGACTAAGAGAGTGATTGAGTGCACGGGGTCGGTGGATCACATATCAGTAGATTATAGGAATACTTTTTTTTCCTTTTCTTTTTAAATGGTTACTTTCATTCAAGCAAAATCATGTGATAAAATACATTCAAGCAAAATCATGAGATAAAATGGATAGATATATAAGTACATTGGATATATAGAAAATATTATATATTGGAAATCACTTAAGCAAAAAATGACAAGTGTAGTTCCCAACATATATTCGCAATCATTTCTTAAATAGTTGCTACTTTTTGCTTATTTTCAAACTGTTCAATCAACTCACTCAAGAAGTCTCCAAAATTTGTTTATTTGGATAAAATATAAGCCTAAATATGTAATTTGAATTTCCAAAAAATGATATTTCTAATTGGATATTTTTAGGATTTAGTTACTATGCCACTCCATAGAAGCCACGTCTACCACATATTCCATAGAGTATACTTTTCCTATATATGAAATAATAATAATAATAATAATAATAATAATAGTAATGATAAATTAATAATAGAATTAATAAACTTAGCCTTCAAATATCTAGTAATTACTACGGACTACATAAGCTTAGCGTGTCTATCTCCTTTCTCATCGAACTTCCTCAAATTGTCATGGTCGTTAAGAACATAGCACACACATCCAAATATGTGGAAGTAGTTAATATTTGGGATGCGGTTATACAGTGTTTTCTTGAATCTCTTGTTGTTGATGGAACGATTCTGAGTGAAACATGCAGTGGAAAAAACTTCGGTCCATAAAGGTGGTGGACGTTTTGAGTATGCAAGCATTGTTCTTTCATCTTCAACCAATGTTCGGTTTCTTCTTTCAACTACACCGTTTTGTTGAGGAGTTCTAGCTGCAGAGAATTGATGAGTGATACCAAGAGATTTGCAAAATGCATCAAAAGTAGAATTCTTGAATTCAGTGTCATTGTCGGAACGAATGATTAGAACATATTTCTGAAGGTTCACTTGAGTTTGTTTGATGAAATCGATGAGGGTGGATGTTGTTTCATCTTTGGAATGAAGGAAAAATACCCAAGTGTAACGAGAGTAGTCATCAACAATGACAAGAATGTATCTCTTTCCATTTGTGCTTTGAACCTTCATTGGTCCACATAAGTCCATGTGAAGAAGATGAAGAGAATCTTCTGAGCTTGGTGTGTTTCTGGACTTATGGGATGCTCTTTTCAGTTTTCCAACAGCATAGGCTGGGCACATATGATCACTCTCATATTTGTATGTTGGTAATCCTTCGACAAGACTTTTGTTGACAAGTTATTTGATTGTAGGAAAATTAAGTTGAGAGAGACGACGATGTCACAACCAAGAGTTTTGTGCAGTTGCTTTAGCAAGAAGACAGATGGAGGATGATGGAGGTTGAATGTCGAAGAGACTAATCTGAAAGAGATTGTTATCTCTGGTTCTTGTGATGATATCCTCCCCATTTTCGGTTTGTACTTGAACAGAATGACGACGAAAGAGAACTTGAAGGTCGTTATCACATAATTGACCAACACTGAAAAGATTGTGACCAAGTCCTTCGACAAAAGAAACTCTTTTGAAGGTAATCCCATTCTGAACAATATCACCATAACCGAGGATAGGTGCTAACTGATCATTGCCAAAGTGAACTGTTCCCATGAAATGTTTTACAAAATTCTTTAGAAGTGATTTATCACCGGTCATGTGTTTGGAACAACCAGAGTCCATAAACCAAATACAAACCATTACCTCTTACATCAACCAGAATAAAAAAATTTAGGTACCCACTTGAAGACGGATCCTTTGATGTTAGAAGCAACGAAAAATAAACTACAGACGAACAAACTAATATAAAAGAAAAAAACAAGCTAAGTAAACAAAATGGATAAAACAAGCACATGCACACACAAATACAATCACACAAACAAAGCATAGTAAATAAAACAAGGGTTTTATGTGTTTGAAACAGAATTTTTGCCCTCAGGCTTACAGACATTATTACGTATAGTCTTAGCATTATTACAACTACGCAAAATCCATTTTTGTTTAATACTAGACGACTTGACATCATTCCTCTTGACTTTAGGTGAATTAAAAACATTTTTTGAACTCCAAAAATATCTTCTTTTTAAGCACTTGTCACCTGTGACAGGAAAACTTGGACCATTAGTGGGTTGTTTGGAAATAAAATTCTGGTTTTGTTCATTTTTAGGTGATGGAGTTTTGAAAGGAGGCTTGTTTTTTGGTTTTGGTAAGTTTGTATATGTTTTTGGTTTGTCATGAGAAAACCAACCATATTTGTCTTTGAAGCAAATGATGCCGATGGAGGATTCTTTAAAGATTTGGCATGGGTTGTGGTTGATTGAATGAGGTGTCTTTGTGGACGATCTAGGAGAAGGTGAGTTATGAGTACTTGGAGATTTTTGTGTGGGAGTATTTGTTTTTGGTTGAATGTTTTTATTTGCTTGTGATGTTGCTTGTTGTTTTTTATTTGAGGGTGTTTTGTTTGGGGTTTTTGGTTTATGTGAGGAGGCTTTCTTGCTTTTGGTTGAGTCTTTGGTTTTCTTGTAGAAAGAGTTTGGAGAGTAAGATGCCCTAGGTGTTGGGGTTTCTGTTTCAGTGGGTTTGAGTTTGATATCAGGTGTGAATTCAACTTTGGTTAGAATATCAGAAGGAATCACAACAGGTTTAACAAGGTTTGGTGATGGTCTTTCCAAAAAATGATTAAATGTTTTGCTTTGCAATGAAACAATCTTTTTTTTCTATTCTAGCAAAAGTACCAACCAACTTGAGAGAGAACTTGATCTCTTTCATATTCCCAGCTTTCGAAATATTTTGACGACAAAATTCATTTGTAGTAGAAGTCACATATTTTAACCATTTGAGTTCATCTCTAAGACACTGATTTTCATGAGCCAAGCCTTTTGCAATTTTGAAAATTTTCAATTCTTTGCTTTTGAAAATTGTTGTTTTTGTTTGCAATTCATTTCTGAGCTTTAAATAGTTTCTTATACAATGCAATTGATTTATCTCTACATTTCTCGTGTAGAGCAGTTTCATTAATAGGTTGGTCGGTTTGGGTAGAAGTCTCACTTACCAGCTTTACATGGTGATGTCGCCTGATGGTACAGATTGCACTTGCCACATAAAGGGTACTAGCCCACATAAACCTTCTGACCCATCTTAGTCGCTGCATACACCTTTCCCACTCTGGTCCTTTTGTCTCCTCTGAATTCCCTCCTCTTACTCTTCTCCACCAACTTCCTTCTCTTGCTTCCTCCCCTACTTAGAATACCGATCCTCACTAGTTCTTCACTCAGGTTTCCTGCCTTGCTCACAACCTCTAGAATCTGCTAGTGTAGCCAGCAGGTCTGCTCCAACCATCATAAGCTGAAGGAACTCAGTCTGCAACCTCTGAAACTCATGAGCAGGGCAAAACTTTGCTTGCATCAAATCCTTGAACTCTCTTCAAGACATAGCCAAGGCTTCATCTCTTCCTCTGACATGTATCTCATTATTCCACCACGATAAAGCATTAGATACAAAACATCCAGCAACATAAGTGACTCTCTGATCATAAGTGTAGTGACTCGTAGCAATTACTACCTCCATCTTCTCCATCCACTAAAGATAAGCAGTTGCTCCACCCTTGCCATCAAATTCAATAGCCTTGCAGTTGAGGAAATCTTTGAAAGTACATCCTTGACGATATCTCGTGTTGCCATTCTCCCTAACAATCCTTTCACGCTCAGCAACATCAGCGGCCTCATCTCCGACTTGTTCTATCTCTTGAACAACTAATTCTTGTCTTTCCACTTAAACCTCATTTCTCCCTTGTTGTCCCCCATTTCCAATGTTAATTCCCAGTACGGCTGCCACTTGTGCCGCAAGAGTTGGCATAAGTGTCATAAGCTGCTCAGCTAAGGAGCCAGTCGGTTTTTAAACCTCCACATGTCCTCCACGACCGCCTCGGACACCACGGCCACCACGACCACCTCGGCCTTGTGGCCTCTTGTGTCCCAGCGTTAACATTTGCTCTAGTTCTCACCATTTTTCCTATATTAGGAAAAGACATTATCGGCGTTAGATCGAGGAAATAGTCGTCCATGATGTCGTTTAACGAATCTTAGTTACGCACTCTCAACCATACTCGCGTTAACTTCTTACATTTCTACACATTATGATACCATTGTTGGGATTTTTGGGTTTTTATCAAAGTAATATTATCCTTATAATATCAAAAACGCAGCGGAAAATTGAACCATTTCAATATGTTGGTATAGTTAAATTCAAAGTTTAACTTATAAAATAAAACCCAAACAATAAGGATCCATGTATATGAATAGCATACATACAAAACAACAACCATAGGGTGTTTTAGAAGACTACCTTCTTCCAAGCTTGTGAGAAGGTGGAAATGAAGGAGTTGATGAACTTGAAGCGGCAAGTCTTCAACCTAGAAGAACCTCAAGCTAGTATACCCCAAGCTTCCAACAAACACCCAAACTATGCTAGGATTTGAACTTGAAAACCCCTTCCCTTTAATCCTCCTTGATGCCGAAATTACCAAGAGAAAAAGAGGAGTGTTTTTCTCTTGAGAAGTTGAGAGAAAACTTCTTACAAGAAGTGTAAGAGTGGTGATGCACTCTATGTTATGTGTTGTGTCCATCACCCCATGTGCAAATCTATTATAAGTGTATGAAACACACTCAAGACCACATGGGGGGGGGGGCCGGCCTCCAAAGCCAAAAAGGAGGGAAAACAATTTTCTTTAATTTTATAAAAATATATCCTTATATATTTTGTAGATAAATATGTAACATAACTTGTTACATATAATATGTAACATATTACATATTATACACAACACACATAAGTGTTTATTTCTCCAAATAAACATTTTCACATTTTTTTCTCAAAATAAATCATCCATATAATTTATTTACATATCTCAAGTGCAATTATTTAGAAAACCACTTTCTAAATGTTTCAAGTATTGATATTTATTTAAAGATCATATCATATAAATAAATATCATAAGTGTTTGTCTAGCTTGTTATTGGGTATGACCCGACTTGGATCATCACGTACTAGCCACGTCAATTTAATATGTGTCTTGGGCAGACGAATTCCAACAATCTCCCACTTGCACAAGATTCATAGAAGATTGACGCAAGCAGCAAATACCGCCTAACAACGGTTTGCTACCCCTAATACGTATGACTAAGTGCCATTCAATAACATCATCCTCTTCAAGTCCCTTACTTGAAATGATTTAGGTGAATCGATCATTTATCCTTTTGTCACAGATGTCTTGTTAAATCCTAGAGACACAGAGTGATCATTCTCTATTGATTTAACTTTGTAGCAGGCCTTAGACATCTTACTCTCAACGAATAAGAGGGACAAATTCCATTTCGACTACATACGTCTCTCACAATCACCTTATATCATACCTGAGCTTAGTCTTATGTACTGCCATGTTTCAGAACAGCGAAGAACTAAGTCAAAGTATAATATTCAGTGAATATCAAGACCCAATATGTATCTCAGGTCTGAGGATACAATGATATTCGCCTTTTAACTCAAGATTACTTATGATCAATCACAGAGATTCCATGTAGTAATGCTTGATTGCAGGTCAGTCCAATATTTGTATCCCACAAATATCTATGAACCTTGGTAGCAACACTTTGCTCTATATTCAAAACCTTTTGAATATCTACCAATCCAAGTTCATAATAATCTTACATTCATATTTGTTCCCACAAATATCTATGAACCTTGGTAGCAACACTTTGCTCTATATTCAAAACCTTTTGAATATCTACCAATCCAAGTTCATAATAATCTTACATTCATATTTGTTCCCACAAATATGATCGACTACGGACATTTAGAATAATTAACTTATTCATGGATTTAAACATGCAAAAATGGAACATAACACAATTTAAATGCAAAATACCAATATTCATATAAATGTGTTAATAATTACAAGTGTTCCGATATCCAAATACATAAAATAGATCAAATCCAATCACTAGAATATCGAAGTCCCATGGCACAAGTATGACTCTCATGCTTAGGCCTTTCAAGGAGCTTCGTGAGTGGGTCCGCAACATTTTGATCGGTGTGAACTTTGTGAATACATATCTTTCCCTTTTCAACTTCATCCCTTATGTAGTTGAATCTCCGCTCAATGTGCCTAGTCTTTTGATGTGCACGAGGTTCCTTGATTTGAGCAATCGCACCCTCGTTATCACAAAGAATTTCTAGGGGTTCTTGAATGGAAGGAACAACCCCTAGATCGGCAATGAATTTCTTCAACCATGCAGCTTCTTGTGCTGCTAAAGAAGCGGCGATGTATTCAGACTCTGTAGTGGACAATGCAACCACATCTTGCTTTGAGCTTTTCCAAGAAACAGCTCCTCCATTTAGAATGAAGATATACCCCGATTGTGATCGAGAATCATCTCGATCAGTTTGGAAACTCGCATCCGTGTAACCCTTTACAACGAGTTCCTCCTCACCAGATCCATATATTAAGAACATATCTTTAGTGTTTCTAAGATATTTCAATATATATTTGACAGCCATCCAATGACTATCACCTGGATTTTGCTGGTATCTACTTGTCATGCTTAAAGCGCATGACACGTCCGATCTCGTGCATATCATAGCATACATGATGGATCCTATAGCAGATGCATATGGGATTCCACTCATTCTCTCTTGCTCAACTTTTGAGCTGGGAGATTGAGAAGTACTCAATATAGTTCCTCTTTGAATAGGCACCAAACCCTTTTTGGAGTTTTCCATCTTGAACCTTTTCAAGATCTTGTCTATGTATGCACTTTGATTCAAACCTATTAAGCGCCTTGATCTATCTCTATAGATCCTTATTCCCAAAATATAGGCGGCTTCACCAAGATCCTTAATGGAAAAGCAACTTCCAAGCCAGGCTTTTACACCTTCCAAGGTTGGAATGTCATTTCCAAATAGTAGAATGTCATCGACATATAATACTAGAAAAGTAATGATGCTCCCACTAGCCTTCTTATACACACAAGCTTCATCAGCGTTTTTGATGAAGCCAAATTTCTTGACTTCTTCATCAAAACGACGATTCCAGCTTCTTGATGCTTGTTTCAATCCATAGATTGATTTCTTTAACTTGCATACCTTTTTAGGATGTTTAGGATCGACAAAACCTTCAGGCTGATCCATATAGACATCTTCCTCAAGATATCCATTTAGAAAAGCGGTTTTGACATCCATTTGCCATATCTCATAGTCATAATGTGCGGCTATGGCAAATAATATCCTAATAGACTTTAGCATTGCCACAGGCGAAAAAGTTTCATCATAATCGACCCCTCGAGTTTGAGTGAAACCTTTTGCTACAAGTCTAGCTTTATAAGTACTCAAGTTTCCATGCATATCGTGTTTCAATTTGAACACCCACTTACTTCCAACTACTTTGGAATTAGGAGGTTCAACAACCAATTCCCAAACTTGGTTGTCATACATGGATTGCATCTCAGCGTTCATGGCCTCTAGCCATTTGTCCGAATCTGATTTGGACATAGCATCAGAAACTACCATGTAGCATTCATCCACGAGAAATCCATATCTCTCAGGTGGATAAGTAGCTCTACCAGATCTACGAACGTTTTGTGTGTCTTGATCAACCCTTTGATCATCTTCAACATCCTTTTGTTGAATGCTAGTGTCACCCAAGTGTGTATCTGTCAGTGGTTCTTGATCTTCTTCAAGTTCCACTGTTCTGGAACTAGTTCCTTCCATAAGGAATTTAGTTTCCAAGAACTCAGCCTTTCGAGCAACAAATACATTTTGCTCATTAGGATTGTAGAAATAATATCCCAAATCATATTTGGGATATCCTACAAAGATACACTTAGTGGATCGGGGCTCTAATTTGTTTGAGGCATCATGTCTTACATAAGCCTCACAACCCCATACCTTTAAATATGATAAAGATGGAACTCTTCCATGCCATATTTCAAAAGGTGTTTTCTCCACTTTCTTGGTGGGAGCCATATTTAAAATTCGGGCAGCAGAGATTATGGCATATCCCCAAAATGATAGAGGTAGTGAGCTTTTACTCATCATGGAACGAACCATATCTAATAGAGTTCGATTCCTCCTTTCAGACACACCATTATGTTGTGGTGTTCCAGGTGGAGTTAGTTGTGAGACAATCCCACAACTTCTAAGATGATCTTGAAGAGCATCACTTAGGTATTCACCTCCTCTATCAGAACGAAGAACTTTTATTGTCTTACTGAGTTGGTTTTCTACTTCATTCTTGAAAATTTTGAACATTTCAAAAGCTTCACTCTTATGTTTTAATAAGTATACATAACCGTAACGACTATAGTCATCGGTGAATGTAATGAAGTATCTTTCACCATTCCTAGTCATTGGCTTAAAAGGACCACATACATCCGAATGTATGATACCTAATAAATCTTTTGCCCTTTCATTAGTGCCTTTGAAATGTGCTTTAGTCATCTTGCCTTGTAAACAAGATTCACATACATTAAATGAATCATTTGATTTTGTTTTCAAAAGACCATTCTTTTGAAGTGTTAGTATGCGATTCTTATTTATATGGCCAAGACGACAATGCCAAATATAGGTTTCACTTAAATCTAATTTAAGTTTCTTGGTGGTAGCTTGGTACATTGAGTTATCATATGTTTGGTTTTCATGAACTAATTCATAAATACCATTTAAAGGCATAGCTTTAAAATAAAATACATCATTCAAAGAAACATGGATATCATTGTTAACAAAATTAAAATCATATCCAACATGTCTTAAACGGGAAACAGAAATAATACTCCTAGTCAAACTAGGTGCATACAAAACATTGTTCAATACAATTTCCAAACCATTTGGAAGTTTCAAAAGATAGTCTCCTTGGGCTTCAACATGCACCAATGCACTATTGCCCATAAAGAGACTAATGTCTCCCTTCTTGATGTGCTTCTTTCTTATGAACCCCTGTAACATATTACAAATATGAGTTCCACATCCGGTATCCAATACCCATATGTAAGAAAAAACAGCATTAAGCTCAATATATATCATAAATATTGTACCTGAGGTTTGCCCTGCATCCCTCTTAGCTTTTAACTCTTTGAGATAGGTTGGACAATTACGTTTCCAATGTCCTACCTCCCCACACTCAAAGCATGGGTCATTGACAGCAACCTTTTGCTTCTTCGCTTTTGGGGTATCCATTTTTCCCTTCCCTTTTCCTTTGTAATTCCCTTTGTGGTTACCCTTTCCCTTAGCAACATTTGCCTTGGGTCCGGAGTAAGCCCTTTTCTTTCCGCCTTCATTGATCATGAGAACGGGTTGAACTTTTCCTCCCATACTAGCCTCGGCCGTTTTGAGCATCCCATGAAGCTCGGAAACGGTCTTGTCCCATCCGTTCATGTTATAATTTAACACGAAAGTTTCAAATCTCTTAGATAATGAGTTAAGGATCATATCCGTAGCTAACTCATTTGAGACGGGACAATTAAGCCTTTCGAGGCGATCAATGTAGCTTTTCATTTTAAGAACATATGTTGAGACGGGTTGTGAATCATCCATGCGACATGCATGAAGCGCTCGAACCGTTTCGAAGCGTTCAACCCTTGCCTTTTGTTGGAACATTTCCTTGAGTTGGGTAATCATGTCGTATGCCCCATGGTGCTCGAACTCCTTTTGGAGTTCGGGAGTCATACTCGCTAGCATTATGCAACTAACTTGCACGGAGTCCTCGACATATTTAGCCCAATCATTATAGGCTTCAACATCAGTTTCTTCGGGCTCATCAGGAATAGGATCGTCTAAAATATAGGATTTCTTTTCGTGCCTGAGAACAATTCTCAAGTTACGAAACCAATCCACAAAGTTATTTTGATTAAGACGATCCTTTTCAAGGATGGATCTTAGTGAAAAGTTATGGACGTTTGGGTTGGGGTTAATTGCATTGTTAGCGGCCATCTACAAGATTAACAAAGTTCTTTATTAGTATTTTCGATATCAAATATAAATTTTAATTGTTAATACCTTTTTATGTCCCATGGACAATTAATAATTAAAACCTAGAATCCAACGTTACATTTAAATGATGGTTAGGTGACCTTTATCCATGATCTAAATTAACAAGGTAGTCAACGTTTGACAATTGCAACACTTTGCAATTTCTAGTGGTATGGGACCGGTTTAATATCTTATATTAAGTTGGCATGTTTAATCCCATCAACGCCTTTGGTTACCATGCTTCGGTGACCCTAATCACATGGCTTCCAAATCAAGTTGTCCTACTTATACACACATGTAAATTTATCTTATACTAGTGGTTAGGTGACCTTTATCCCATAAGTACAATAAATTTACCTTAACTTATAAGTTCCCTCAAAGTAGTTAGGTGACCTTTATCCCATGATCTAAATTAACAAGGTAGTCAACGTTTGACAATTGCAACACTTTGCAATTTCTAGTGGTATGGGACCGGTTTAATATCTTATATTAAGTTGGCATGTTTAATCCCATCAACGCCTTTGGTTACCATGCTTCGGTGACCCTAATCACATGGCTTCCAAATCAAGTTGTCCTACTTATACACACATGTAAATTTATCTTATACTAGTGGTTAGGTGACCTTTATCCCATAAGTACAATAAATTTACCTTAACTTATAAGTTCCCTCAAAGTAGTTAGGTGACCTTTATCCCATAAGTACAATAAATTTACCTTAACTTATAAGTTCCCTCAAAGTAGTTAGGTGACCTTTATCCCATAAGTACAATAAATTTACCTTAACTTATAAGTTCCCTCAAAGTAGTTAGGTGACCTTTATCCCATAAGTACAATAAATTTACCTTAACTTATAAGTTCCCTCAAAGTAGTTAGGTGACCTTTATCCCATAAGTACAATAAATTTACCTTAACTTATAAGTTCCCTCAAAGTAGTTAGGTGACCTTTATCCCATAAGTACAATAAATTTACCTTAACTTATAAGTTCCCTCAAAGTAGTTAGGTGACCTTTATCCCATAAGTACAATAAATTTACCTTAACTTATAAGTTCCCTCAAAGTAGTTAGGTGACCTTTATCCCATGATCTAAATTAACAAGGTAGTCAACGTTTGACAATTGCAACACTTTGCAATTTCTAGTGGTATGGGACCGGTTTAATATCTTATATTAAGTTGGCATGTTTAATCCCATCAACGCCTTTGGTTACCATGCTTCGGTGACCCTAATCACATGGCTTCCAAATCAAGTTGTCCTACTTATACACACATGTAAATTTATCTTATACTAGTGGTTAGGTGACCTTTATCCCATAAGTACAATAAATTTACCTTAACTTATAAGTTCCCTCAAAGTAGTTAGGTGACCTTTATCCCATAAGTACAATAAATTTACCTTAACTTATAAGTTCCCTCAAAGTAGTTAGGTGACCTTTATCCCATGATCTAAATTAACAAGGAAGTCAACGTTTGACAATTGCAACACTTTGCAATTTCTAGTGGTATGGGACCGGTTTAATATCTTATATTAAGTTGGCATGTTTAATCCCATCAACGCCTTTGGTTACCATGCTTCGGTGACCCTAATCACATGGCTTCCAAATCAAGTTGTCCTACTTATACACACATGTAAATTTATCTTATACTAGTGGTTAGGTGACCTTTATCCCATAAGTACAATAAATTTACCTTAACTTATAAGTTCCCTCAAAGTAGTTAGGTGACCTTTATCCCATAAGTACAATAAATTTACCTTAACTTATAAGTTCCCTCAAAGTAGTTAGGTGACCTTTATCCCATGATCTAAATTAACAAGGTAGTCAACGTTTGACAATTGCAACACTTTGCAATTTCTAGTGGTATGGGACCGGTTTAATATCTTATATTAAGTTGGCATGTTTAATCCCATCAACGCCTTTGGTTACCATGCTTCGGTGACCCTAATCACATGGCTTCCAAATCAAGTTGTCCTACTTATACACACATGTAAATTTATCTTATACTAGTGGTTAGGTGACCTTTATCCTACAAAGAGTTCCCAAATAATTAAGTGTTGTATAAAAGGATGGCGTTTAACTTGTTTTTAAAGGGTCGTTTGAGTTTTTATATTCTAGTTAAAACTATGTACCATAATGAATTTTGAAATCCAAATTTCAAGGTTCTTTTTATAAAATCCATTTTTATAATTGTGCATAATATGTAACATATTACATATTATACACAACACACATAAATGTTTATTTCTCCAAATAAACATTTTCACATTTTTTTCTCAAAATAAATCATCCATATAATTTATTTACATATCTCAAGTGCAATTATTTAGAAAACCACTTTCTAAATGTTTCAAGTATTGATATTTATTTAAAGATCATATCATATAAATAAATATCATAAGTGTTTGTCTAGCTTGTTATTGGGTATGACCCGACTTGGATCATCACGTACTAGCCACGTCAATTTAATATGTGTCTTGGGCAGACGAATTCCAACATCACACACGTCAGATCACGATATCATATTACATCGATATTAAGCATTATCATCAATATCAATCATTCAGTACAAAGTAACATCACAATTAAACATTCATTAACCACAACAAAAGGGCAAGTCGAATCTGATCTCCACATCCAACTCACCATCCGTGTATGTATACAGGTGATACCAGCGGCTTTCCCTCCACATGTATAGTAAATTAGATGCATCACACGCTTAAACCAACTGTATATATATATATAATATATATATATATATAATATATATATATATATATAATATATATATATATTATATATATATATATATTAAATAAAGTAAATATAATATTCGATCCGGGAATGTAAGAAACTCGGATTGAGCCCTTGGAAATATCTTGGAATTTAGAAGGATAACAAAGACAAAAGAGAATAAAGATGAGGGAATTTAAATGACAGACACATGATCCGATAACGTCAGAAAATATTCCTTCTGGCAGGTACGATGTACTTATTGTCCCCTTGTCCCCCACGAGTATTTGTCTTTTAGTGAATCCAAGTTTGTCTTGTACAAACTCGGATTGAGAAACAAGAACCGAGTATCTCAAAAAGATGATTGACACCTTAGTTCTAGGCTACGGATTTGATGATTTTGTGAGTTAAATTGAAGATTAAGTTAATAAATGATGATTTAAACATATCTAAGGATAATCCAATACAAAATAAACGAAAAATAGTGAGATTTAAGGGTAGATGGTACGGAAAACCGAGAAGAAACTTGGATTTGAGAAAAATGATGAAAACGGGATCAAAACATGAATTTCCAACGAGATGAAACAATCGAAATTCATGGATATATGTGATCCGTGCATATATGTGTCTATGCGTGTGTTTTGAGAGAGAAATTGGGAAAAAAGATGTTTGGAATTAAAGTGTGTGAAAGGTTAAAAAATATGGGGGATGATGGGGTATTTATTAAAGCATACCTATCTATACATTTACATAGCCCCCTCATCAATCAAAAGTAGGGATGGGCATGGGACTGGTACCATCTCGTACCGGTCCCGATCCGATGGTACCGATCCCGATTTTGATCAAAAGTGGGTACCGATCCCGGTCCCATATGAATCGGTACGGGACCGGTACCGAATCGGTATGGGACCGGGATTTCGGTACCAAATCCCGATTAGCACCGAATTTGCATAATTTGTTTACCCAAGCTATTTGATTTCCGAGATAGATAGTCTTTTCAAGCATCATCTTTGCATCTTGGTCTCATTTATAACTTAACCTAATGATCCTAAACTGTGATTTTGAATAGCTTCAAAATTCTAGAACTAATATGAATATGAAGCATGATGATAATCACATCTATACTTCTTTATAAAAATTATTCACCCCCTACAAATAGAAAGTGTTACTCAAATGTTACATACGAAAGTACTAAATTACCTTTAATAAACACCCACTATGGAAAGAGTTTTTATAAATTACCAAATTTGCCCTTAATGAATTAATTTACACCTTAAACCCTTATTTTAATAATTAACACTTTAAGCCCTTATCTTTAAAAATATCCAACTATCACATTTACATCAACCTACACCACTTGACCCGCCACCACCACCAATAATACCGTCACCGACACCACTAGACCGCCATCTCTGCCACCGCCGCAGCATTGCGCGGGTATCATGCTCGTCATTTTGATGGTAATTCAATTATAACACGACGTGTTATAAGCTAGAAAAATACTCTCAAACTCACAGATACAACTTGTAGATTACGGAGTAATTAAATAACTTCCATGGATCTTGCTAGCTTTAAAGGCAATGGATCGGATATATAATTTGCAACATACAATGTACAGATGTTCCCAAAATAAAGCATCACATAGCTCAAGTAAAAATAAAATCAATATACATATAATATATGAAATCAAACCAACCTCCACTGTTAGTAACAAACATGACTATCAGCTATACTGCACCTATTGGAACAAATCATTGCAATCTCACGTGCGCTTCACACCAAATGACCAAAATATTAGTGGACATGAACAACATATGGTGCGTAGAGTTTGATTAAGATACGGATATAAATATACAGATTGATATAGCTATACTATTATACAGATATACATAAAGATATAGATATAAAATGAAATTCTTTGGTTGTTGGGACCAAACGGGACCATCGGGAGTTTGTCGGTATTTCCCGGTCCCGGTACCGATTAGTACCGATCCCGAAAACTATCAAAAGTGGGTACCGGTCCCGATCCCGATCGGGATTCGGTACCACTTTTCGGTACCGGAATCGGTACGGGATCGGGATTTGGTACATTTGGCTCATCCCTAATCAAAAGTGTTTAATTACATCATAACTTTACAAATCAAACACTATAAAATATCTAACACTTTGAATTAAATTCAATGGCCAAGATTTAAAAATTATCTTTAAATTTTGACCATTCGATTTAATCTAATAGTCAAATTCTTTAATTTTATTAGTAAAGTCAATTTTAACTTTAAAGAATCTCAATCGGTATTTCAAATCGGATCTCTTATTGGAAAGGGATAATGGCACGGGAGTGTAACCAACTATGACCAAAAGGTTATGTAATGTAACCAACTACTCGACTAGTTATGTAGTGTAACCAACTTTGTTTTTTGGGTTATGCGATGTAAGCAACCGGATACAAAACAAGTTGCAGGTTACCACTTTTATTTTTATGGGATAATGGCACCGGAGTGTAACCAACTATGACCAAAAGGTTATGTAATGTAACCAACTACTCGACTAGTTATGTAGTGTAACCAACTTTGTTTTTTGGGTTATGCGATGTAAGCAACCGGATACAAAACAAGTTGCAGGTTACCACTTTTATTTTTATGGGATAATGGCACCGGAGTGTAACCAACTATGACCAAAAGGTTATGTAATGTAACCAACCCACATATATTAAGAATATATATATTTCTAATTATTTATATATAAACAATATATATATATATATAGGGGAAAGATAATTATAGTACAAGCATTAAAAAAAGTACAAAAAGTACATGTGTAAGTTAACTTACTTCCTTCTTCTTCCTTCTTCCTTCCATCTCCGACCACCACCACCACCACCATGATCATCTCCGACCACCACCATGATCCTCCGGCGACGGCGACCATCTCCGGCGAGACTTACACATGTGTAAGTACAACTTTTTTTTAGCATTTTAGGGTTTAAAATTTCTAGGTTTTTTCCTTCGCGAGACAACCACCACCAGCCACCATCATCTCCGACCACCCAACCACGGCGTCGGCGCCGGCAGCAAGGGCTTCGCCCGTACCGTAGCAAACCGTCACCATCTCTTGGATCGCCGCCCATCAAATCCATACGATTCCCATATGCGTCCCTTAACGGTCAGTTTAGAACGGATAAGGGCCTCTGGCCCGTACCGTATCCACCCGAAAACGAACCTGATTCTCGCCGGAAAGTTAACTTACACATGTGTAAGTTAACTTACACATGTGTAAGTTAACTTACACATGTGTAAGTTAACTTACACATGTGTAAGTTAACTTACACATGTGTAAGTTAACTTACACATGTGTAAGTTAACTTACACATGTGTAAGTTACTTACAATGTGTAAGTAACTTACACATGTGTAAGTTAACTTACACATGTACTTTTTGTACCTTTTTTAATGCTTGTACTATAAATAACTCACCCCTATATATATATATATATAAGTTGCTTCAATCTTCTACTCAGGATTCACTAGAACTCTTAGAGGCTGGTAGGATAACTATTATACTGAACAAGATAGACAATTTATTCAAAATGCTAAAAAGATAATAGTCGTCAAAAATGAAAGTACAAATAATCAAGAAATACAAACAGAAACAACTGATATAATAAATACTTTAATATTTGCTATAATAAAACATTTTGTAGGAAGTCCTAGTGATTATCAAGAAAGAAATATATCTTTATACCATCTAAAATCTTGTAATTTTCTACATGTTAAATTTAATAATATTAAAGAATTTGTCAAAAATTCCAAAATAATCAAATAGTAAAAACCCCTGTTACTATAACAGAATTACAAGCAGAAGTAAAAGTTATTAAAGAAGAAATTAGAGAAATAAAAATTAAGATAAAAGAAATAGATAAACAAAAAACTATAAAAGAAGAACCAAGTAATAAAGAAGAAAATAAAGGAGAAATTATAATCAATCGTATAAAAGACTTTCATGTCTATATCTCGATCCTGTCATTAATGGTATCAGAGCCATGTTTTCTATTAATTAAGGATCTTTATAATTGAATCACTATGAAAATTTATTTAATACAAGAATTTAATGAACAAATAAAGTATAATTTTAAGGTGTGGGTAAGTATTGCGTTGGTAAGCCCTGTCGACCGACGGTTGGATTAGCGTAAAGCCCGTTATTTGATTTGAAAAGGGTGGCCGGACCACGACGGTATGGGGGTGTTCCCGGAATATAAACCTATTACTTTAAAATTAAACTAGATTTTTTCATCAAACTCTTTTGTATTAAAATCTTTTCATTATGAATCAATTATCTAGAATCTTAAATAGACGGAATCATAGTTCAAATGCTATAGAGCAGGAAGAAGATATAGACATGAACTCTTTACACATGAATTCAGTTGAATTAAACATTTCTCAAATTGAAAACAATTTATTAGATTGGAGTATTCCAAAACAAAATGTAAATACTATTTACAAAATTGGTACTTTTGATTTTTTACAAGATTATTCTATTAAAACTCATGAACAAACTATACCTATAAATAAAGAGTATCAAAACATGCAATTATTATCAGCAGAAGCTATTAAAAGACATAGAAAACTTTATAAGTTTTTACATATAGGATTAATTCAAGTAGCAGTAAAACCCATGTTTAGATTAGGAATAGATGCTCCAGTATTATTAATTTTAAGAGATGCTAGGCATACGAATTTTAATAATTCTCTATTAGCTATGGCTGAATCAAATATATCAAATGGTCCTATCTATTTTAATTGTTATCCTAATTTTACAATTGGTTTATTTGATCCAAATATATTAGATACTCTAACTTTAACTATTAAGACAAAAAATTTAGAATTTAAAGAAAGAACAAATGCTGCTGTAGTAATATATAGAATATATTATAAGACTATGACTACAACCATAGAGCCTAAGACAAAGATAGTATCCCCAAGAGATGAAACTATTATATTTGAAGCTAATACTATGCATACAAAAGTAAAAACACCTAAGAGATTAAGATGGAATGAAATAACTCAATCATTAACATGGAATCTTCAAGATATTAATCCACCAAAACCAATTGAAATAGAAAATCAAACGTCTACTATTATAGAACATTCAGATGGTTCAATAGATATTACTTTTAATAATCAAGAATTATCAAGAAATTCTATAGGAACTAGTACCTCTAGAAATACTATAGATGAAAGTATGTTAAGAAGATGTCAATCTATGAAAATTAAAGGAATAGATTTTTCAACTAATATTCCCAGACCTTTATATGAAGAAAATTTAAGTGAAACTAATACTTATAATCCAACCAAATCTGATATGGAAAATTACGAAGAATTAAATGTCTGATTCTAAAGTACAAGTAAGAAGAAATCATAAAGTATTTTTTATAAAATATTGTGATAAAAGAATAAAATGGTTAGAAGAATGTATAAAAAAGGAAGAAAGATGTTTTTATTGGTTAGAAAATAATCAACATCTTAACTTTTTAAAATTTAGATTAAAAGAAGAACTAAAATATAGGAAAAAGCTTTCTCAACAAATTACTGCAACTACTTGTTAAAAATGGATAAAGAAATGATAAAATTTTAGAAGAAGAAATGTTCAATGAATATAATAATAAAAATTTAATATGGTATTATATGACTTTCAATGAAAACGAAAGATTTTTACATAAAATTGATTGGCATTTATATATGTTGCAAAATAATGAAAATATGCCATTTTTCTCATGGTTTTCTATATATTGTGTAGAAAATAAGATTAAAAACCCATTTTTCGAAGAATCAATAATTTCGACTAGTTCTACTATTACCAAAAGATATACTATAATAGGTTCAGATGAAGAAGTTGTAAGTATACACCCTCCACATGATGATATAAAAATAATAAATAATAAAACAGAATATGTTGCAAAACCTTTAGCAAGAACTAATGATGATGTAAACAAAAATATAAATACAATTATTTTCCAAAATAATTATACAAATGAAAAGTTAAATACAATAGGAGAACAATTAGAAAGAATAGAAGTAAATAAGATAAACAATAATGATCAACCCAGTACTTCAAATTCAAAAAATATTACAATAACCTCTAATACAATTGAAAGACCAATATTTAAACCTTTTAACATAGATATACCAATTAATTTAAACAAACAAAATGATTTATTAAAAGATATTTCATCAAAATTATCCAAATTAAATATAAATACTATTTCAACAAATATTAATACAATTTCAGGAAATGAAGAAGAAGATTTTCAAGAAATTGAAGAACAATTTAATAATTTTACAATAGAAGATTCTATAAATAAGCTTAAAGGAAAAAATTATTATAATTTTTCAAAAAATAATTCTTATACTACAAGACCAGAAACAAGAAATTATTATCCAAGACCAACTCCACCCGATTTACAATATGAAGAAAGACACACTTTAGTTCAATCAAAATATGAAGGAAGTTCTTTATATGAATGGAATATTGATGGTCAAACTGAACATCAAATATTAAATCTATTACAAGAAATGATTATGGCTGCTAATGCTTATAAAGCAAATGGTAATAATGAACTCCAAATTTTCCAAATGATAACCTCAGGATTCACTGGAACTCTTAGAGGCTGGTGGGATAACTATTATACTGAACAAGATAGACAATTTATTCAAAATGCTAAAAAGATAATAGTTGTCAAAAATGAAAGTACAAATAATCAAGAAATACAAACAGAAACAACTGATATAATAAATACTTTAATATTTGCTATAATAAAACATTTTGTAGGAAGTCCTAGTGATTATCAAGAAAGAAATTCTTTAATATTATTAAATTTAACATGTAGAAAATTACAAGATTTTAGATGGTATAAAGATATATTTCTTTCTAAGGTAATGAGTAGAGAAGATTGTAGAGAAGCTTATTGGAAAGAAAGATTTATTGCAGGATTACCAAAATTATTTGCAGAAAGAATAAGAGAAAAGATTAAAAAGGATTTTAATAATAATATTCCATATAAAGATTTATCTTATGGTCAAATAATAAATACTTTAATATTTGCTATAATAAAACATTTTGTAGGAAGTCCTAGTGATTATCAAGAAAGAAATTCTTTAATATTATTAAATTTAACATGTAGAAAATTACAAGATTTTAGATGGTATAAAGATATATTTCTTTCTAAGGTAATGAGTAGAGAAGATTGTAGAGAAGCTTATTGGAAAGAAAGATTTATTGCAGGATTACCAAAATTATTTGCAGAAAGAATAAGAGAAAAGATTAAAAAGGATTTTAATAATAATATTCCATATAAAGATTTATCTTATGGTCAAATAATAAATTATATAAATCAAGAAGGATTAACTATATGCAATGATATGAAATTAAAGAACAATTTAATAATTTTACAATAGAAGATTCTATAAATAAGCTTAAAGGAAAAAATTATTATAATTTTTCAAAAAAATATTACAATAACCTCTAATACAATTGAAAGACCAATATTTAAACCTTTTAACATAGATATACCAATTAATTTAAACAAACAAAATGATTTATTAAAAGATATTTCATCAAAATTATCCAAATTAAATATAAATACTATTTCAACAAATATTAATACATATATATATATATATATATATATATATATATATATATATATATATATATATATATATATATATATATATATATATATATATATATATATATATATATATATATATATATATATATATATATATATATATATATATATATATATATATATATATATATATATATATATATATATATATATATATATATATATATATATATATATATATATATATATATATATATATATATATATATATATATATATATATATATATATATATATATATATATATATATATATATATATATATATATATATATATATATATATATATATATATATATATATATATATATATATATATATATATATATATATATATATATATATATATATATATATATATATATATATATATATATATATATATATATATATATATATATATATATATATATATATATATATATATATATATATATATATATATATATATATATATATATATATATATATATATATATATATATATATATATATATATATATATATATATATATATATATATATATATATATATATATATATATATATATATATATATATATATATATATATATATATATATATATATATATATATATATATATATATATATATATATATATATATATATATATATATATATATATATATATATATATATATATATATATATATATATATATATATATATATATATATATATATATATATATATATATATATATATATATATATATATATATATATATATATATATATTTATCTATCAGTTTGAGTTTGAAGATTTGTGGGTTTTATTGAGAAATCAAATTTGTGTGTAAATGGCTAGATTAATAGATGGATATTTATCGAGTAGATGGTGAATGGCAACAGTGAAGAACAACACCAGATTCCGTCGATAGTGAAGAACAACATCAGATTCCGCCAACAGTGAAGAACATCACCAGATTCCGGCGACATGATCAGACTTTTTTTGAGCTTTTGCATCCTTCGTTGAGCCATTGCCATTCGGATCTTTGACAATATATAGTTGTGGAATCCAATAAAGCAAAACCCATTGAGGTATCTGATCATGGTATAGTGTGGTGATTAATATTATAGAATGAATCGGCGTGGTGAAACCATTTGTCTACGACGGCGAAGGAGAAATTTATATAGATATAGATATAGATATATAGTGATAGATAGAAGAAGATATATTGATTGATGATGATATGATGAATCGGGTGGGCTAACATATTTGGGTTTAGATTCTCATTTTGGGTTGTTTTGCATAGTCCGTGTGATGAAATGAAGAAGATAAAAGAAGCAAAAGAAATGAATAATTTTATAACTTTATTTTTGTTAGTGGAATTACAAAGGTGGTTACACTACATAGCTAGTCGAGTAGTTCACTACATTACATAACCTTTTGGTCATAGTTGGTTACACTCCGGTGCCATTATCCCTAACTTTATTTTTGGCTTAACCGGATGGAAACTTGAAGTAGCCGGTAACTTACATGACATAACCCAAAAAACAAAGGTGGTTACACTACATAGCTAGTCGAGTAGTTGGTTACATTACATAACCTTTTGGTCATAGTTGATTACACTCCGGTGTCATTATCCCTATTGGAAAAAACAAATGAGCGTGTACCCAAATTAGAGCCGAATTTAGAGACTTGACCAATCAAATGTATTTCAAGGGTCTAAAAGAATTTCTAAGAATAGTTGAGGGGTTTTATATGCATATACAACAGATTTACCTGCAAGCAACCAAAGAATAACATCACATCACAGTATCTATCAAATCATTCTCACTTCAACTTCACGAACTCTCAAGTCTCAACACACCATCGATCACCCAGTTCACACACAATACGCGTGTCTGCATTACTCTATTTCTCTACTTTCAAAAACATATAATTATTATAAGCTGTAAGTATCTATATATATAATTAATAAAAGCTGAAGTATTTATATCTATATCTATATTTATATTTTGAGGTAATGTAGTATTAGCAGTAGTTTATATATAGATATATATATATATATATATATACGAAAGATGAAATTTGCAATTGTAATTAAATCAGCTGGACTTATATTTATTGCACTAGCTTTTTTCTATTTAGGTATGCACTGGTCTGATGATAATAATTATCAAAATCAATTAATCTTTTTTAATCCTAATAACTTAAATTTAAACCCTAGAATCTCAATTTCCCCTAATTTCAATAAAACTTTTGATATTACTTCATTTATTAACGTTAATGATACTTCAGTTATTATTAACAACAATAATACGACTGAAAAAGTAACCGAAAATGATCATACCTTAGTTTTAGCTCCGGTTTCGGTAATTGTGATATCGCCGCCGCCGCCTCCGGTGCCGGCGGTGCAAAGGTTGGGGATAGTGGATGAGAATGGGGTAATGAGGAGTGATTTTGAGGTAGGTGAGTTTGATCCGGATGTGGTGGAGAGTTGGAATAATGAGACAGAGGTGACGGATGGGGATGTGGAAGGGGTTAGGGTTAGTGTCCCGAAGTTTGGGAAGTGTGCGGCGAGTATGAGTGATTACATACCTTGTATGGATAATGTGGAGGTGATTAAGAGGTTGAAGTCGACGAAGAAAGGGGAGAAGTTCGAGAGGCATTGTCCGGAGAATGGTAAGGGGTTGAATTGTTTGGTGCCGAATCCTAAAGGCTATAAAGCTCCGATTCCTTGGCCAAGAAGTCGTGATGAGGTAATTTTGCTGTGAATTTCAATGTAATTTTATTCCAAGGTTAGCTTAAATTTAGTGCCTTCAACATGTAGTCTAATTATGTCCTTAGTGCAATGAATTGTGTTAAGACGTCCGTAATGTGTTAAAAGAGACCTCACCTCACTGGGCAAACATCTTGGGATGGCCATGAAAAAGTCTAGAGAAAGGCCATTGGAATACTGTTAAACCGATTAAGAGCTAAAGGCTTAACTTTCCCCTGTGTACATGGATTTTCTCCGTTTACCCGCTTTCTTAGTGTGTATTCTAGTTGGTTTCGGTCCCTTCGGAGATGGGGCATTTTAAAAGTATCTCTGGTTCAATTTCTAGTGGAGCTAAGGAAGGACCCAATTTATTGGAACAATTCCTTGGTGAGCTCGATGAGTTGGTTTGGCCACTATCTGAGTGGGCCATCAAGTGAGCTTGACTCACATGATGTGTCTCAGGTCTATCTGTTGGAAATATTAGAATTTAAGTTTCATTGTTTCTGTTAATGTATTGTTTGTAAAAATAATGGTGTGTAATTGGTCCTCATTTTTGATGCGTTTTCCAATTAATACAGGTGTGGTATAGCAATGTTCCACATGCACAGTTAGCTGAATATAAGGGTGGTCAAAATTGGATTGTTGCATATAAGGATAAATTTAGGTTTCCGGGAGGTGGTACACAGTTCATACATGGTGCAGATCAATATATAGATCAGATTTCAAAGGTATAAACATAAGTGGAATTTCTACAATTTAGCTTCTTCTAGCTCCAAACCAACTATTTGATGATTTTGTTCTGGTATTGTAGATGATTCCAGAGATTGCTTTTGGGAAGCATACACGGGTTGTATTAGACATTGGATGTGGTGTAGCAAGTTTTGGTGCATATTTAACTTCACGAAACGTACTTACTATGTCTGTAGCTCCAAAAGATGTACATAAGAATCAGATTCAGTTTGCTTTGGAGCGTGGCGTGCCTGCAATGGTGGCAGCTTTTGCAACAAAACGATTGCTCTATCCAAGCCAGGCTTTTGATTTAATTCATTGCTCAAGATGTAGAGTTAATTGGACTCGTGATGGTAAGCTTTCATGAGGATTGACTATTATCTTTGATTGGTAAGAAGATTAGTTATTATGTGATATGGATGTTGTTTTTGTATTTTTTGCTTAACACTATAATCATTGATCACTTAATAAGCTCCTGATATTGAATATAAATTTATGGCTTATAATTTAGTTAGGTGATATGGATGTTTTGTTTTTTTTTTAATCACCCTCAACTGGTTAAAGGTCACCAAAAGTGTATTTTAATGCATAAAACGTCTTAAGTTTTTTTGAGTATACTTCAAATATTACAGTTGTTGTAATCAAATTTGGCACACTGAGACTTTAAAATTTTTGAAGTTGGGGAAACAAGTGATTTGCGTCCAACCAACCCAGACCAATCTGAAATTGTTTGCGCCTTTCCATCTTGCCACCTCTAGCATTAGTGCATATAAGTGAATAGCTTTACAATGAATAACTTTTGTGGGTATTTCTAGTTGCCCCAAACCTCTAGTAAGTTTGTGAATTTCACTTTGTATGTGCAGTTTACCGGTCATATATGTTTTTGATATTGTGGAGCCTCTGCTTGCCTATGTGATTGTTAGTTTCTGTTCTTGGTTTGTAACCCAAGTTTCCTATAATGGGGCATGGTTAATTTTCCTCACTTTTTTATACATGTTACAATGTAGATGGGATTTTGCTGCTTGAGGTCAATAGATTGCTCCGGGCAGGAGGATATTTTGTTTGGGCAGCACAACCAGTTTACAAGCATGAGGCACTGCTTGAAGAACAATGGGAAGGTAACATCACCGCATTTAATGGAAATTTCACATTCTTGAGAGGATATAACTATAGCTTTTACTCTATATGTTAACCTTATTTTGGTAAGTATCTTTGTATCGCATTAAATAGCTAATGCTCCAAGAGCAGATAATTTGTGCTATCAAACTTCTTTATTTCTGTTTCAATCTTAGCATGTAATTTAAAACCAAATATATTTGACAAAAATATATATAGATTTGCTATATGCTTCTGACACCAAAATACTTACTAATGGTTTTAGCAATTATAAAGCTCTTTCAGCTCTGGCTTTTTTTTCCTAACCAATTCGTATAGTTTTGAAACCAATTATGACATATAAAACTGACTTACATTCAAGATGTGTCTATAGTGCTTAAGACTTTGTTCAATATCGTCTGATCCATAAGGGATGTGCAGACTTCGGACCTGGCAGGGAAATGGTTTAAAATCAACAGTGATTGATCATTTGATAGATATCTTGGACCCTTCGAACTTAAGAACATTGTGTCTTTTGGAAGGATAGTAATTTTAAACTTGCTATATTTGGGTTTATTAGAAAGCAAATCCATAACTAGTAAGCTTGAGAAGTCAATCTATTGTTTGATTTGATTATTAATCTGGGTTACATTAACTATAATTGGAGGAAGCCTACCTCTTGAAAGTAGGACACCTATAAATTGATGGCTGCCTCTTGTAAGCAGGTTATTTGTATGTATTTGCATTTTCATCATTGCCAATTGAATAATATCAGGGTGCTATCACATTTCAAAGATCTTATCATATACACATGATCGTACTTCAAGTTAGCTAGTTGGTCAATTGCATCAGTAACTTTTCGGGTGTGATCATAAATGGTGTTTCACCTAAGGCCATTCTTGTGTGTTTGTCTCAGAGATGATGAACCTTACAAATCGTCTTTGATGGAATCTTGTGAAGAAAGAGCAGTACATTGCAATTTTGCAGAAACCCCTTGACAACAGTTGCTATTTAAACCGTGATTCAGAGACCCAACCCCCATTGTGTCATAAGGAGGACAACCCAGACAATGTTTGGTAAGTTATTGTACAATTTTGTTGATAAATATATTATTTAATAGGAAAATGATTATATTCCTCTATTTTCATTTTAGGTACGTTGATCTAAAGCCATGTATTACTCCATTGCCTGAAGATAGAGCAGGAGCAAACACTAACACATGGCCTGCAAGATTACATAATCCTCCTGAGAGGCTCCAAAGCATAAAGCTTGATGCCTTTGTATCTAGAAAAGATCTCTTTAAAGCAGAATCAAGATACTGGAAAGACATAATTGATAGTTACCTACGTTCTTTACATTGGAAAAAATGGAAACTTAGAAATGTGATGGACATGAGAGCTGGCTTTGGAGGGTAATCGTTTCTCCCATTATACCATAACTTTTTTCAATTTTTTTTGTATTTATTTTTTACATCAATCTTTCATTTATTCTGGTAGATTTGCAGCAGCCTTGGTGGATAATCAACTAGATTGTTGGGTTATGAATGTTGTTCCTGTTAGTGGTCCAAACACCTTGCCTGTCATTTATGATCGTGGACTTCTTGGAGTTATGCATGATTGGTACCAAATTCTCTCCAGATTTGGCCTAATCATCAATATTTTTGCTCTTGTCAAAAAGATTACTGCTTTTAATACGCATTTGGTCTTCCCTATATACACAACCCTTGGAGTAGGCAAATGCTCGTAAGTAAATGGGTGGAACTGGGTTGTGCTTAATCTCAAATGGGTCAAACTGTATTTGCTAATCAAAAGCGAACAGGGTGAAAGCTGCTCAAATTTTAATCCATTTATCTCCTAAATGGTTTTGGATGATGATTTAAATAATAATATTGATTTTGTTATCATAATTTAAGGTATTCAGTACTTATAGTGATTAGAGGAGTTATTCGGTCAGCCTCGCCTAGCTCGTTTTCACCCACACTAAAAAGACGATCTATGTTAACATATTACCTAATCCGCCCGACGAGTCTCGTCTTGCCACATTTGACAACACTAAATCTAAATATAGTAGCCACATGATTACGATTGTCTGAACGATTGTGTTATTACCAACAGGTGTGAACCATTTGACACATACCCAAGAACCTATGATCTCTTGCATGCGGCGGGTCTTTTCTCAGTTGAGCATAAAAGGTATCATTTCTTTTAAAAGATTAGGGGATAAGAATGATATTCTTATTTTTCTTTAAAAGATTAGGGGATAAGAAGGATATGCTTTATAAGAATAGTATACTGTAATATTTAAGCTAAAGTATCCAAAACCCATATTTACATTCTAAATGTTCTGTTCTGGTTCATTATGCTCTATCAGATGCAACATGTCAAGCATCATGCTCGAGATGAATAGAATATTAAGACCTGGGGGTCATGTGTACATTCGTGATTCTATTTTGGTAATGGATGAACTTCAAGAGATTGGGAAGGCCATTGGTTGGCATGTAAGTCTTAGAGAGACAACTGAGGGGCCTCATGTAAGTTACCGAATCCTTATATGTGATAAACGCCTCAAGTAATGAAGTCTAACAATTGAAGACCAAAATCAAGATCTTGTTCTCTCTCTCTCTCAATGACATAAAGGGTTATTCTATACAAAGTTCTCTCTTCTTGAACTGCGTATTTGTGTTTCTTTCAACCTCAACCTTAACAAAGAGATGAAAGATGATCAGATCTTAAGTAAAGGCCTTTCTATGTAAAATCGAGTGATCTAGTTAGCTTTCCGATTCCAATTAACCTTCTTACTTGAACACAGTTTACATTGAGTATAGTTAGTTGTTTCTTCTTGTCCAAAAGAATGGCTAGAAATAGTGTACAAAGGGTAGTACCAAATTCTTTTTTCAAGATTGTATGTAGTTTATACCAACCAGCCCAATAAGCTGGGTTTGCATAGTGATTGCAAAACATATTTCTTCAAGCACATACGACATACAACGTGCAGAATCAATCCATTTTGTTCTTCTCGTCTACATATATACTAAGCAAATCTTTCATCATATGCATCCAGAAACTAAAAAATAATCTTTACATCGTCTGTCACATACTTCTCGTCTACAGATAACGCAAAAATGAAAATGATGGATAATTCTATCATATCCCCAATTTAATTAACCAGCATGGAACCAAAACCAATATACAGATGCTGGGATATGAGATCAACTCTGTTTAGAATACAATAATACTCAAATAGCATTTGGTAATTACTCAATTACTCATTTCAAATTTCCATTCAAATTTAGTTCCCAGCCAGAGCAAAATTCATACAATGCATTACATATCAATGCTAGTAAATCAAAAAATCATGCAAGGTCAAGCCAAACAAATCATTACAGATATCGCCCGAAAGGTATAACAAAAAAACCGTAAGCTTCCAATAAGACCATAGCTCTGTATTTTTGAAAAAGAATACTCATTTCTCGGGTCTTGGCCTCCACTTTGGCTGAAAGTGTTGATATCGAGAAGACTCTCCAGGTGGCCTCTGGCTCACACCATTGTTCGGGTTCCATTGAAACTGCTGAACTGGAATTTGACTTTGACTTCTTTGCAAGGGTATCTGATTAACCATGTGTGGATTGTTTTGATACACATATCTCTGTTGAAGTTGTGTGGGTGCATTTGCACCTCTATTAGCCTGTGAATAACCATTTCTATTTTGATTTTGATTACCATTGTACGGATGCTGCATATGAGGTCTCGTTGGGGACCTAACAGGGTTTATGTAAGCCAGTGATTGAATTCTTTGAGGATTCATGCCAAGGATACCAGAGCTTGCAACTTGAGATCTAGATATGATGCTCAATACTTCAGGCCTCACTAGAACAGCAAGCAGGTGTTGATTGGCAGATGTGAGCATCTGATGGCTACTTCGGAATGCATGTGCAATCTTATTTAGGTTCCGTGTCCCAACAGACCTTGCACAATTCATTGGTTGCTCAAATGGGTCCTCAATCTGGAACCACCAATGGTACCAAAATCAGCTAATTCTATTTTATTATTATTGTGTGACAGCTTGTGATGTATGTATGTGTTAGAGATGACAATTTCGACTCATTAGGTATATGTTTGATTTCAGGCAGTTCTAATCGAAAAAAGGGTTGAAAGTCGACCAAAATCCATTTAGGTTACATACAACCCTTCTTAATCATTTTATTCAAAGATAATCATAATAGCAATACTAATGTTTTAGTAATCATAATAAACACATTTGTTGTTTTTATATGGACCAAAGAGTGTTTGCTGATCAGCTCAATGCTTTACCCAACCCAATTATCTTGCCACCTCTTGTATTGTATGCACACAAATATACATATGAAAGAAGGAAGACATACAAAAAGCGCATAAGTTTTAGGCTGCCAGATCATGTTAGTATTAATGTCTTCCCACTGTCCATTATGCGTACTAATCCCCTGGGTTTCAGCTTTTAACTTGATGTCACTAAACTGGGAATACACAAAACAAACAGGTTTATTCAGAATTCCACCAACAATCGTTAAAGTGTACATAAAACCATACTCTGATTTAAAAAAAATTACCTTAGCAAGAAACGAAATAAAAAGATCAGCCATAGAGCTTGTATTAATCATTCTCGACCTATCTGATTTTATCCTGTTTGTATTCGCACTAACAATATCTTCTATATTTTTCTCAGCAACAGCTCTTATACCTATATCATAAAGTTCTATTACATAAGCTTTTCAAACATATGCATTCAGATTTCCAATGTAATATATCTTAATGATACCTGTAAGATCAGCAGCCATGTTCCCAGGGTAAATTTCACTCAGAGGGGGAAGAATAGCTGGTTCACAAGTCTGCAAGAAATGAGAATATAAGTATTTATAAAAAGTGAAAGATTTCTCTATTACTACAAGATACTAAAAATATTAGAAGATTACATAACAAGGATAGAACACTAAATGTAATGAACAGCGAAAATGCAGATAGAATACCTGAAAATGGAATATTATAAGTAAGCTAAGAGAATATGAATTTAAGGTTCCATTTTTGGGGTCATTGATACCATGTGCCTTTGCCCATTCTTTGACCTGCTCACAAAAAGTAACAATCAGAATATGAAAACGAAAAAGTAAAATCACTTACAGCGAGTAGAATAAGAGGGGGAAAAAACATACAATTAAGACCATGTCACGAAAACGTGGGTCAAGATCGTTAATCCAAAATAGCATTTTTGACTTCATCTGACCGCTCAAATTGTTGACGGATATATCACAAGATATTTTATCCTTGTTGCTATCACATTTCAATATAGGTACTCTTGCATGTGAAATATATTTAATCGCATGGAATCCACCTGTGAATAAAAACTTATCAATAATATCAATACAATACACATAAACATATATAAAACTTGAAGCATACCTTTACTTTTTAGAGCTTTTTGAACGTCCAATAATAAAGTCTGTTTGTGTTTTTTCCCAGCAGAAGGAATGTAGGAACCATTGGGTAACTCGATTGATATATCTAAATCCCCCCATCTTGTAAAGAGGTTAGACACAAATGAACCAAAAGGCTCGACTGTTGCACCTGTTTGCACAATCAAATTTACAATTTACTTAAAATGACACAATGTTTGCAAAATCTACATCGCAAAGTTGCGTTTTTACCTCTAAGTATTTCCAAAGATTTAATAACAGCTCGAATTTCATCAATAACTGTAAACCGTTTTGACCAATCATCCTCTGTTGGATTGACTACTCGAAGAATATCCTTGAGAGCACTTTCCAACAAATAAGGGGAATCCATCTTCTTTCTTATTTAAACATTCTTATTTAAAGAGCAAAGACTCGTACTCGGAAGTTCACCTTTGAGTCCTATATAGCGCAGAATCTGGCAAGTATGACTGTAAATACATAACTAGTTCAACTTCAACACATAACTAAATGAAAACTAGTTTAACTTCCTATGAAACAGATCAAATAACAAATTCTAGCAATATACGCAAAAGAATTTGCAAATTTTTAAACACGAAGGTGATGGTAGATAAGAAAAAATCTGAATAGATCATTTGAGTATAGCATGTAGCAAAGATATATTGAGATTGAACAATAAAGTCTACACCAAAAATGTTAACAGAACATATATTAAAAACAAAGCAATGAAAATAACAGAACATAAATACATTATTTGTACATTTGAAACAAAGTCTTCCTAAGTGACTAAGCTGGCTGAGTAATCGGAGCGGCATAAGTAACCCTAGAATTTTTTTAAGGATGTATTTATAGTGTATAAGGCCCATAGCTGAACTAGTTTGAGTGATAATGATAAAAATCAGATTAGCCATTTTGGACCTACAAAAGCGGCCCAATCTAAAGAAGGAAATTTAAAAAAACATCACTCACATTCATTCAGATCATCATGACAGATGACTATATACAGACATCAATGATCTCTGTACCAAAATTCACATCCGACCACAAACCAGAATACTAAGTTATATATCCAACTCTCAAAAGAACCTTAAGAAATATGATTCTTATGTCAAGTTATGCAACCATTTCTCGTGCATTTAGAAAAAGTATCAAATACCTAAAGTTCTCTCCAAAATCTTCCTAATACGCGGAAAGCAACCTTTAACTACCATTCAAGCCTTTAAAAAGCAAAAGATCATAATTTTATGAAGCACGACCAAATAGGCATCAACATCAGACATATGATGTGAAATAAGAGTCTACAATTATTTAAAGCAGAACGATCTGTACTCATAAAGGGAAAAGGTGAAATATCTTAACAGAGAAGTTGCATCAACGATACATATTTAAAATAAAACTAATAAGTAGACTCGTATTACTTTAACCGTATTTTGACTACTATGAAGCCGATACACATAACAAAACCGACAAAAAAACTTCAACGTTAGCTAAAAACTCACTTGTCACTACAATATCACAGTAAAAACAATGCAAAATGCTAGACTCAACAGCTTACAAGTCCTTCTAACAAATGCCTATCCTTACATTCAAGTTCTAATCGCATTCCCAAATCGAAAACAAAAGACACTTAGCACACTCCCCAGGCAATATTCGACACGCATAATATACAATGCACGATAACACGGAATGCGAGATATTAGGAAATAAAAGTCACTATCCACACCAAATCATCAAAATAAAAATAAAATAAAAAATCTATATACACCTAATCATCATTTAAATCCAAATACTAAAAGCAATCCCAACATATACTATATCAAAAAACAAGATAATAAATCAAATAGTATAAAGCAAGCATTTTTATTCTTCTTACTGAATATATCAAAGATTCTAAAGAAAACCCAATATTTATAACAACAAAATACTACTAAAATCATACCATTAATGTGATGATTAACAATACAACCAGGGTTTTTAGATAATAGGGGGTTTTAGTTATATATATAAATTTTAGATCTTAAGATAATTTTAGAGGTGTAAAGTATGAGAAAACATATGTATATATAAACTATGTATATATATATACAATAATAATAAAAACAAAAGGGGGGTTTTCTATTGGGGGCAATAATTTATTAATGGATGGATGAAGGTGGCCTGGAAAGCAGGTGGGGTGAATTTGCAGGGATTTGTCTCACATGATATATGTGTGTTTTGGGGTATGGCTGCCTGCCACTAGGTAGAGGTTCAATTCAATTAGGCTTTATTACCTTTGGAAGAAAATTAGGTTTTATTTATGGGAATGAATAAATAATGGAAAATGATAATGACAGCGGTTGTCATTAATCCCTTATTACATGTATAAAAAGTATATTCTATACATAAAAAATCCACCCCTGAATTTTCGCATGACAAAATATAAATTTTAATGCACCCAAATATTAATGTTTCTTGAGGGGAAAAAAAAGAAGAAGCATGTTTTATAAAAAATTTCTTTCTCTTGAAGTTAGTTAAATGTATTATTTCAAGGGGAAGCATCTCGCCTATATAATTTCGGAAGCATATAAGTTACCCTTTTTATATCTTTATCATTATCAATATTATTTATTATTTTGGATTAGGAGTGATCAAATTACCGGCTAATTCGTGAAACTTACAAAATGGATTTGATTTATTGTTTTGACTAGATTATGTCCTGTCTTAACACACAAGATATCTTTAGGTTGCAAACTTAAAATATATAATAAAGTAAAATTTAATAACTATCATTACGATGTTATGGTATATAGTAATGAACTTAATTTAGGTACATTTTGATTCCTTTATATTTTTCACAAAACAAATACATGTATATGATGATGCAATCAAGTCTTGCCCTTAGGCTTAAACCGTCCAACTTATCCAAAAAAAACCAAAAAAACTAACTATAATTATTTTTTTTTATCCGACCTTGTAAACTTTTGAATAATCTTCGTATGAAGGTTTTGTATAATGTTACATTATTACATGTGGTTCAGTCGGAGATGTTATGTCTTAATTTTTTTTTTCTTATGGAAGTTAAATCTGTTAAAACGTAAATGTTAAACAAATATCCAATAAGTGTCGGTGGATGTGAGTTCTATGTTATATCAATGCAAATTCACATCTTATTGTCATGATTTCAATACGGAGTGTTGATTAAAGTGTAACAAAATAAAACTTAAGCTACATCATTGTGATGCAACTTAACTTTTTTTATTCTTCACATATTAAGAAACTTCTTCCTTTTTTTTCTTCTATTTCTTCTAATCCCTCTATATAACTAAGAGATGATAGTTTTTTCCTTAGTTGGCAATAAGGAGAGAATGTCATATAGGATTTTTCATTAGGTGTCAATTTTTCATTAATTTTCTAATTTTAAGCATTCCATGTCATTTAGATTATTTCTATCATTTATCATAATCATCATTAATTAATAATAAAAAATTAAATAAAAACTAAACAATGAAACAATATATGATAACAAGTTGGCTGCAATGGTGGATATGTATATGTATAAATGGCTAAAATTTTGTTTTGTTTTATTATTAATTAATTAATAAATTGTTTTAAAACAATGATTTTAAAACATATATATCTCTTAATGATAATGATAATGAGGTCGATCGACTACAATATATATGGATATCTCTCTATATAACTAAGAGAGAATATGTTTTTCCTATGTGACATTTTTAGTTTTTTGTCACATTGGATTTTTAATGAGGTGTTATCTTTTTCATTTAAATTGCTATATCTATGTTACCATGTATGATCTTAATCATCAATTTTAATCATAATCATCAATCATAATCATAATCATTAATAATTATTTTTCTATTTTCTATATAAGTACAAAAATTGTATACATTATACTACGTTTTTTATTAATTCAATGATAATTATATTTTATCAAATAAGATTATTTATTATATTATGTTTATTTTTTTTGAAAAGTATTTATTATATTATATTTAATAATTATATATCATAAGAAAGATTTTTATGATTTATAAATATTTATGTTTTATTAGTCATGCTTTACATATTTGACGTATATCATATATTTATAAACTATAATTTTATTGTTTGTATCAGTCGTAATCTGACAGTTTTTTATATTATCATAAATTATGAATAATAATGTAACTATCAGTTATTGTATTTTTTTATTTATGTTTTCATTTATCCCGCACAACGTGCGGGTTTAATCTAGTCTAAATATATGTGTGTGTGGGCGTATGCGAAAGTCTTTCCCCTATAACACTGCTAAAAATATTAGAAAATTTTATTTGTAAAAACGAAAATTTTTCTTTCAATAAATATTAAAAAAAAACATAATTTCTATTCCTCCAACTTGAAAAACTCCACCATTTAACTAAAAATATCATCAAAATTACTAGTAACCCTTTATTTTACAAAAACTAATTATAACCTAGTTTTCTTAATTTATCCATAGTAGTATAAAAATTAAAAATCTTTCATAGTAATGCAATTGTGTCTTCTAACTAAGAAAAACACTTGGTGACCTTGAGGTCGATTCCCGCTTGGCACAAAAAATAATTCATTTAAGGTACCCGTTACCAATGAAGCCTAAACCCACATGTGAAGTTTAAATACGCGGGTTCGATCCTTCGGGGTGCCCAGATCATGTGGGGATTAGGATGGAGGTATTGTACCGGCATCATATGGCTCATACAGGATGAGTCGATGGGTATCCAATTGTGGTACCGGAGCTAGGGTTCCATCCATTAACCTTTTTTTTACCTATTAATTTATAGTCATATTTAACTACTTACGAGATATGTCACCCGGGCTTCGCCCCGGGAGACATTGCGCTATATCTAAAATGATCTAAAACGAAAAAAAATATATATGAAAAAAAACTCGAACGTAAAAAAATAACAACTTAAGAAAGGAGTTTATAAAAAATATTAGTTAGAATAAAAAAATAGTTAGAAATTGAAAATAAAAATCATAATCAAATAAAAAACATAATCAAACAAAAATCATAAAAACAAAATAAAAAATAAAAGCTAAAGGGTAAAAAAGAGTTCATAATTATTATTAGTTAAAGTGAAAACAAAATTACAATTATAAAACATGGAGTGACGAAAGTGTTATAAAAGAGCTAAAATTGAAAATACGCAAACATAAAATCTATATTGTTAAATACATATCTTAAAGACATATCAACAACTGAATTTAAATATCGATTTTGTAAAAGCTTGGCCGAACCGTCAAATGAATAAAAGAAATGAAAGAAGACAAAATGTAATGGGCAGACCCAATAAAGAAGACAAATGCAAGACCCAAATTTAGAAACAGAAAGCCTGAAAACTATGTAGCCCAAAACTCTAAATAAGTCCAATACTGTAGTTTGCACGGAAATCGATAGCTTTCTTTTTAATATATATATTATTATAATTAGCTTAAAACAATTTTTAGATGTGTCATCAACCTTTAAAAAATAGCATAAACATGTTCAAATGTGTTGCATTTTGTTATTATTTTTTTAATACTTAAATGCAAAATTTTAAACTTATACTTGTTCAATCACTAACTTTGTAGGATGGAGATCTTCTAAAGTTGTTTTCAACTTTATAGGTAAAGTTGAGTACATCTTGACCTTTGGATTAAAATCAAAGGCCAAGATTCAAAAATGATTTTTGAATCTTGACCTTTGATTTTAATCCAAAGGTCAAGATACCAACTTTACCAATAAAGTTGGGTTTTAACTTTAGAGGATCTCAATCCGATTTGTATTATGGCTCCCTCAAAATTGGGAAGCAGATTTTGACACTCCTATAATGATGCTGAAGTTATCCCGTTGAACCCATGTGTCAATATGAGTAGTATAAAAACAAAAATATTTAGCTATGTAAAAAGATGTCAATCAATCAACTAATACTTTTATGCACCTAAACAGATGTTTTCTTCAAACTTTGATATACACGGGTAATGAAAGAAGTTCATCATGTTTATAATTCAGATATGTGAAAATGACAAGTTTTTGGACTCAAATGTACACAGGATATGGTCGTACTCGTTTTTCACACTTTCATCGCGTTTACATGAACTTGAGACGGAACCAAAACACAAACTGTAGTTTGAACACCTACCTATATAAGATAATCTCAACCACCCCCCAAATGAGAGAAAACTCTCCAACATTAAATCAAAAGAATGTATAGTTTAACAGAATTCACACTCATACGAGCTCACGCCACATGGTCTTCTAACTAGGGCTACTTGCAAAACAAGGTCTCACGCGTTTCATTACCCGTGGTTGGGTTCACCCTAGAATACAGAAGCAGTGAGCATCTTCAGAATTTAACAACCAACAGATAACCGAAAAAATGACCATAAAACAAAGTGGAAACTTACCCATCTGCAATTTTACAAAGATATTCCTTTTGATCTTCTCTTAGAGGGACATCGGTAAAATCTGCACATAAAGTTCTTATAAAACTGAAAAATACATGATACGGTACCGGAGTGTTACTGAGTGTCATGTACCTGCGCCTGTTATGGTTGATCCTTTGAAAGATGTGTTCCCAGTAACAAGTGCTCCTTCCAAGTTAGCATTTGTCAGATTCGCCTATAAGAAAGTCAAGAAAGTTGTGTGAATTGCTTGTAAACTTGTAATAAACGTGTAAAGAGAGAGAGAGAGATCATTTGTGGGATTCACCTTTGTAACTTGTGCCAAGGAGAAATCCGCCCCTCTAAGGTCAGCATCGGAAAGGTCAGCTCCTGAAATCATGATATAAACCATGAAATCAAAATGTCCTGATCCGAAGATCTTTCGCTAATGCAAATAGTAGGATCAGATTAGAAACTAGAACCACCATAGGCTTAACTTCTAAGAATCGATCATAAATATACCTGTGGCTTGTAGAACAATTTAACACATGTGATACTTCTGGATGGTATAAATATAATAGGTTGACCACTTTAACTACTATATGAAGCCATTCACCCAAATAACAGTAAAAACATAGAAAGTGTTAGAGCCACATCTTACGTGTCGTATATTATGACTTAACGGGAGAATGAGTTGTGAGGTTGTGTACCTAGGCCATTGTTAAGACCGAATCACATAGATCTTGTGTTCATGTTTTGTGTGCATCGTACTTTACAAAGCCGTTCTTTGCATGTGTTAAATCCTTGTGTGAGTAGTCTCATATACATACAGGTTTGCTACTGCCCCCAACATAGCTTGGTAGATTTTGAAGAGTGTAGACAGTAAATTTCCAGATTTTTTTTTAATCACCAATCACGGGACTTAAAACTCACCTAAATATAATGTATTAGAGCCTTGAACATTCCATATATCAATAATTTATATAATTATACCTCATTCATACTCCCTATAAAAAAGCAGAGGAGCTTTAAGGGGTTTATTAAGAGTCCTAAGTCCTTTGACTACGTGTCCGAGTTCCTCCACTGGCATTCAAGATAGTGTTAAAGCTCAGCACTAGCAAAGTGAGGCAAACACTACCACTCAACAGTTGGTTAAGCACAACCACTAACCCTATGACAATAAGCTTTATCTTATATTTGACATGAAAACATCACAAATTGCATTATCTGTATGATCATGTAACAAGACATGATTTACATCCCTACTGCTAAATTATAGGAATGCAAAAACCATGATTAACCAAAACTCTTTTGGAAGGTCCTTTCTTGGTGACTAAAGGTCAGTGGGTAAGTAACACAAACACCCTCTTTAAGATGAAAGCAACTCTTGAAGCATTTAAAATTCTTTATGTTGGGAGTGTGCAAAACTAGGGAAAAACCATAAAACAAACAGGAAGTTTACTGTGTCAACCCAGCATCCTTGGTCCGTTTACTATAGCAAAAAATCGGTTCTTGGTATAGTCTTTCCACAACGAATGCTTTTTTTGTTTTACTTAAAGAAAAAGACAGTGTGTTGGGGTTAATCCTGGTTGTATATATATAATACGATGGGTTAAATGGTATTGATGATATCGAATTTGTCGGTGTTTCCCTTACAGTAAGCTGCCGGGGCCATTTTAGGCAACCAGCTTGTTAGAAATATCAAGTATGGAATGTATGATGATTAGTGAATATATGGAACAAGCTGATGTTGGTTCTATTTAGTTTATAATGGTCCCAAAAAACCTCTAGAGGGCTGCTACCCGGTTGATAGTATATCAGCCTCTAGCCAATCACTGTACTACAGACCATGCCTTTCTATAGGAACTCATAACTTTAAAGCAGATACAACGTTCCTTTTGCAGATGTTGTCGACCATTTGTCTATTGTGTGATTCGAAACCGGCCAGCACATGCTAACGTTTGTCTGCAATGGTTCCGATGACTTCTACCTGCTACTTTCATCAGGAGGTTTTCCTTATGGATGATTCCATTTTGTTAACACAAATGTATGGGGATACAACCCACCACTAAGTTAGCCAACCAGTTAGGTGTCCTAATGTCCTCACAAGAGGTCTAAAGTAGCAAGTTCGAATGTCACAAGATAAACACCTAGATGGTGGCCAGTAAAAAGGTTTGTAAACAGTCATGAGGATCGCTGGTTAGGCCACATATATTTGAGTCGGAAACTCGTCCTCCCCTAGTAATGTGAAGAGGGAAAACCTTATCTGGTTATGTGTGAGGATGCAATTTGATACTACCACCTATGGATCCAAATGAGATCTGGTTCAATATATTAATTTGTTGGCTTACGTTATCCGGTCAAACCTTCAAGACTCGGATTAGGTTTTGGAAGTGGTACATCATTAATAGTATAGGCAAAAAGCTAAGCTTGAATCGCAGCCCAAAGTATATCTCCAATTTTTGGACCACTTTAGACCAAAACCACCATACTTATTAGGTTCATGGTTTCAATACTCTCAAATTTTTGGCCCAGTTCAGGTCAGATTCGGTTATATACCATTACACACCCTTATAAAACAAAACCATAATAACTACTGTTGTGATGAGCAGGATATTACACTACCACTGATCCAAAAATCAAGATAGAAACCTTATGCCAAGCACATTCCAAATCCACAAGTGGCATGGTTTTTATTATTGGGTCATATAGTAAGATACAGACACTAACCTTGTTTTGGTATCATATTTCTTTCAGATTAACTAAAAGTAACTATCTTGAGAACAAAAATCAGAATGCAACTCTAGTTTTAAGTCAAACTACCATTCACAACAAGTAACTGCAGATAACTTTACAGAAAACATTAATAGAAAAAGAACCTGTTAAATCTGCATCAAAGAAGCTAGCTCCAAGTAACTTTGCAGCCTTGAAATTAGCTTGTCTCAATATTGACTACATCAAAAAGGGTAGCAATTTAATCATCAACTTATTGACATCAAATTTGCAGTGAATTGATTATAATTCAATGACAACATAGAAATACCGTTTTGAAATCCTGCTTGATCAAAGTCTTGCCGCTAAAATCCTTTCCGCTAAGATCCTGTCCCCTCGTCACGCCAAGACCATAAGGTCCTCCACCCTTGATCATTTCACAAATATTATCAATTTCATAACATTATTTCATCATGTTTTTGGGATTTCTTATCTCCTTTAATCACCAAAGTACTAATTTTTAAGTGTTTATTTATTTAAAAATAAGCTGACAAACATCATTCAATAGAGTTTCTCGTATTTTGCTTATCTGCTAAAAGATATCAATAAACAAGTTAGCATTTAAAATAAGAAACCCGAGTGTCTGGATTGCTTATTGAAATTCTTATGTACTCATCGCATTTTTTAGGCACAAGTTCATGGAAATGTATTACAATTGTCCTGTTTTGTTATTGTATGCATCCAACTCTAAAGTCCTCTATTTTACGTATCAAACTTTCAATTTTTGCTATATATGTCATAGAGGAATGAGAATATATGTTTGTTGGATACCTAAGATTGGGTATAGAACCCTCACATTTGAAAAAATCCATATAAAACATGGGGCCCAATCATCAATCCATTATACAATAAATATTAAAAAATTAGTATGTGATTGGTTCTATACCTAAGCGTATACTTTGTAAAATGCTAATATGACACCGGATTTAAGAACATGAAAACTTATATGGCTGTCTCATCTACAAAAAGTACTTGTTACCCGGTGGTCAGGTAACCAGATACAAGCTATGGCAATGAATCGAAAGTTTGATACATATAGTATTTTCACCACATGACCAGTCTAGGCAACTCGATACGTGCAATGAAAGAATTGAAAGTTTGATGCAAATATCTGAGTTTTGAGAGTTCGATAATTACAATAGCAAAACCAAATGAGTTTAATACATTTATTATAGCAATTCCACAGTTCAAAAAGAAAAAAAGAAAAAACTACAAGCAATTCCACACTGAGCATAGCTACTAACTAAAAGGGATAAGTGTCTGAAAATGTAGCCAATTATGCATCCAATTAAAATTTTGCCCATTTGTAGTTACTCACTTTCAAATATTTGTTATTTGATGTACCCGCCAATCAAAAACTTGCAAACTAACAATGTGGCACCGTACATTTATGGTTTCCACGTATACCCGGTACAGTAACAACTTTTTGAAAGTTCTATACACACAATAAACGAAATTTTGGTTGGATACACACAATATATACATACGGGCATAGTTTGATAACATTTCCAAACACAACAACTTAAACATAGTATTATAAATGAAAGTGAAACTAACCTTAAAAGCAAGAGCAGGATCAACAGTGAAAAAGAGAGATGCAGAAACGAGAGCTGTTATGCATGCTTTGGACATTATTGATTCCCCAAAACTAATGCAAGAATCGTCATTGACTTTGACTTTGACTTTGACTTTGGTTTGCCCTTGTGACTGTGCAGAAGAAGAAGAATTAAGGAATTGAAGTATTTGGGGTTTGGAAGGAGGAAGAGAATGGAGTTTGGATGGACATGATGATAACAAGGTGAAGTTGAGAACCGCCATTGTTATGTTGAGTTTTTGTGTGGGGAGATAATCATCACATGTGGATACAGATAGATACACACATAAACATTTATTCATCCTCAACTATAACTTTATTTGCTTGCTTTGTTTTTGATTTTTACTTGTGAAAGTGAAGTGAGAATCAAAATAGAACGGTAAAAACCACTGAAAAATTATTTTTAAGGGTTTAGTCTTTGGAATTAAGGGCTATTTCCGTACCATATCTAACCGCCACTATATCTTAGATCGCCGCCTATTAAATCTATACAATTTTCATACGTGTCTGATGATAACCCCTTAAAACGTAACCCATATGATTTTTTTTAAATATATTATTTTTTCTGGAATGAGTTTATAGTAAAAAATATAAAAATAAAAGAGTCAAAAAATTAAAATTAAAAGAAAAAAAAAATAAAAAACCATACCAAAAAAGGGAAAGAAAGAGGGAAAATAGTGATTCTCACAGTGCTCACCCTTATTTTGGTTCTCATGTTAACCATGCCCTCAGGTGAAATGCTAAAAAGTATGCATCAATTAACATAGTCAAATTAGCCCACTTAACTTTACGTTTCAGATAAAAATAACTAACTTGCTTTAGACATGACATGATAATAAATTAATGGTAAAACACGATATAACTTTATACGTCAATCTAACTCTCCTCAAACCAAACATTTATTAGTTGAATCTCATGCCAATTCTTTTTGAATGTTTTTATTTAAATATTGTAATTTTTTTAATTTAAATTTAGTCTATTAAAAACTGATTTTTAATTCATTTTTGAACATTCTAATCAACTTAAACCATAATTATCATGTCTAAAATAACTAGCTAGGAAATGATAAACATAACCCATGATGTTATGTCTAACACATTATTACATGCATAAATGATTTGTACCAATGTTTTAAAAACCGGTATTTTAGTCATACCGGTGTGAAAAAAGTTTCCGGTATTATCGGTATTACGAGAAATACCGGTCGTTACAACTATTTTAATTTATTTTATTTTATCTATAAAAATCCTACAAAACTTGTTACAATTTAACGAAAATAGTTATATACATATAATCTACTCAAAAATAATACAAAATAGGTATTTCGAAACAAAATATAAGTTTTAAAGTTCACAAATAACAAAAAATAACATTAAAATATCATAAAATGATTTTTTTAAAAATTCAAAAAAATAATAAATGAAAATACCGGAAATACCGGAATGGTAATACCGGAAAATACCGGAATGCCAGAAATACCGGCCGGTATTGAATAGTGATGATACCGGAAAAATGTCGGGCTTAAAATACCGGAGTATTTTCTGATACCGATAATACCGGCCAGTATATACCGGTATTTAAAACATTGATTTGTACTCCTATATTTGCAAAAGTTATCTTTAATCTACAATTTTCTATGTATGTAATAATGTGTTAAAATATCACTTCTCTTTTTGGGTTATTGTCTATTTTTGAGGCGGTGTAAAGAAAAAAAAAACATTTTGGGAGTTGGGACAACCGTTTTCTCGAATGGCCATAAATAAAACATATACCACAATATTCCAACATGAAACATATTGGAAACAACCGCATGTTCACAAACAAAACCAGAACCACAACTCAACTTGGTCATATCTCTACTACATTATAAAAAGCATTTGTTCTCGTCAAAATTTTTTAATTTTTCAACATTTTCATCTCTGTTTTCAAATCTCAACCACTCATTTTTTTCTTTCTCCTCCATAAATCATTTTATTCCTCTAATTCATTCAAAATCTTTTATTTCAAAAACCGTACATCGATAAATTATAAAAATTATATGGGTGTTCTTAAAATTTCATGCTCTTTCATTAGAGAGGTCATTCGATATACTTTCGACGAATTTTTAAATCCGAAGGCGGAGCCCATACGGCTAAGGCATTTGGCTATCACATCTATGACCTATTACCCCCACCATCTCACTGCCGCAACGCCTGTGTACTTTCTCTCGTTATTATTAATACAATTCGCTACAGGCTTGTCTCCATTCGATTCGATTCAAGAACAATGCTAATGTATAATTAAAGGTTGGATGACCCTGTTGATGCGGATGTGGAAGAGCCGTTGCTGAGTTGCATCATGATAATAAAGAGTGTGGATGTGGATTACTCATCCAGCCCAAGAGGGTAAACAAGATTTTGAGAAAATGTCACAAATAGTCCCTGTGGTTGTTCATATTAGCATTTTGCCCCCTATGATTTTTTTTCGTTGCTAATGGTCCTTTGGTTTTCCCTCTTCATTGCAAATAGTCCCTGACACTAACATCTGTTAGTTTTGACCGTTTAAACTCTTCATGTGCAAACCATGTGAGGGTATAATCGTCTTTTGACTAACTACAAGGACTATTTGTAATAATTATACCAATTTTAATAAATATGAGTATATATTATACCTATCCTTATCTATATCTTCAAAATCATATATACCACCAGATCTATGTAGATATCTGTATCATCTTTCTCAATTCATACATATATATATCTATATATCTAAGAAAATACCTAGTATCAATTAAACAAACAAAAACCGTCCAAATGTTAAAAACCTAACAAAATAAAAATCTTATATTCACAAACTAAATATTTTTAGGTAATGATTTCTTATTCTTGTATGTCTTATGTGAAGCCGTGAAACACAGCCACATCCCACCTTTCAATTACAATGTATGAACTATGGTTGGTGTTGACTTTTGACCAACCACTCATGGCTTGCCACATCTCCACCCAACCTGACCTTATATTTCCATCCCATTAACATTCACCAACTTCAATTTAATATACTTTTTGTTTTTGCTGTTGATTGAGCCGAAAGGAGCATCGTTATCAGGTTTTGGTAAATTAATAATTAAACCTAATCACATTGTGCACAAAATATGGGATGGAAGGAATAGTATGAACTGGAAGCGATGTCTCTATTTTTGGGCGTTCTAGTTGGAAACATTCACAATGAAGAAACGCACTGAAGAAATATTTTGTGGCGAGGTAAGTTTGCAAGGCTGGGTTCTTGAAGCAGCAGCTTAGCATTTAATTTTTTCTATTAGGAATACTGATTTTTTTTATAAAGGAATCGTGGGTTTTATTTTTAAGATTGGGCTTTATTAAGATTGATGTATATATGGGTTAGGGTTTTTAGGAACTGAGTGGATTTTGGTGGTGGTGGTGGTGGCCGGAAAAGGAAGATGAAAGAAAGAGGGAGAATGAGAAGAAGAAGAAGAGTGCTTTTTATGTAGATGGACTGTAAGTTCCCTGGCATGGATCGTCAATAGCTTGTTCCAGTTATCTTGAGGTGCGGAATCCCTCACAATAACTTGGTGATCAACAAAAAGCCCCTAGATCACTTGCTGCCTCGCAGATCTTCTTCGGGCTAGCGGAACAACCTTTGACGACTTAACCTGCACAAGTATGCTTGATATTTCGACAAATGTTCAACCCTAAACTCTGCTAGGGTTCGGTTTATATAGGTAACACCCGACATGGGCTTCAGCGAGTCGGCCTCGCAAATCCAGCCCAGCCCGTCACTAATGCGAGGTCGCATTCTATGATTGGCCTCGTATTTGACCCTGCAAATACGGAGTCGTATTCCCTATGTGAAATGCGAGGTCGCATTTCACACTTAGCAGATTTATTACACATTTAATACTTAAACTTAATCTAGTATTCTATGCATAATACTAAGTTCATTAATGACAATCACATTACAAAGACATATAACAATATAAGCCCAAACAATCTAGACTGCTATTGACATAGATGTGCACTTATAGACTCCCCCTTGGTAATAGCTTCTAGACGTTAACATACCTATGTCTTCGTCTTGTCTTTGTCATTAATCTACTTCCTCTGCTTTTTCTTATCAGCCTTCTTCTTCTTCTGAACTTCTTCTGAATCATCTGCAACCTTATAAAAATCACGGTATGAATGTAAGCCGATCTTCAAGCACAAACTCACTGTATTTCTATATCGCAACGCTGGACCCTGAAAATCTTTTGGAAACCAAATATTAACAATGTTCAGTTTCAGCAGATCTTTCTTGCAGAAGTTCACTAGATGTAAAGGCTCATAAATCCTCACAATCTCATTCATCTGTCTCTGCAGATCACCAAGAATAGTTTCTTCACTTGTTTGTTGTTGTGGTTGTGGTTGTATAGTCTCAAGAACAATAACAACTGGCACACTTTGTGAACCACCAGCAGCAGCAGAAGTCTCTTGTTCCCTGACAAGTCTAGTTCTCTTTGGCATAGGCTGCTCTGGCACCCAATCTTCATCCGTTTCTCTTCTTCTTCTTCTGAACTTCTTCTGAATCATCTGCAACCTTATAAAAATCACGGTATGAATGTAAGCCGATCTTCAAGCACAAACTCACTGTATTTCTATATCGCAACGCTGGACCCTGAAAATCTTTTGGAAACCAAATATTAACAATGTTCAGTTTCAGCAGATCTTTCTTGCAGAAGTTCACTAGATGTAAAGGCTCATAAATCCTCACAATCTCATTCATCTGTCTCTGCAGATCACCAAGAATAGTTTCTTCACTTGTTTGTTGTTGTGGTTGTGGTTGTATAGTCTCAAGAACAATAACAACTGGCACACTTTGTGAACCACCAGCAGCAGCAGAAGTCTCTTGTTCCCTGACAAGTCTAGTTCTCTTTGGCATAGGCTGCTCTGGCACCCAATCTTCATCCGTTTCTCTTCTTCTTCTTCCGTTTATCATATCATCTGCAACCTGTACAACAACTTCAGGCTCTTCTGGTGCATCTTCCTGAACCACTACGTCATGTAACTGCTCAACATTCTCAGCAGCTTCACCACCCTCTGGCTGAGGCCCTTCATAAGCTGATATGACCCCATCAGTAGGTGCTATGTAGTTGGCATTGATGATGGCACCGAACAATGCAACATCTTGTGCATTTGGATCATTCTGGTATCGAGACACAAACTCATCATAACCACGTCGGATGATCGAGCTCACTTGCTTCACTTCTCCTACAACAGGTAGATTTGGAAGTCGAGCATTGATTATCATCATCACGAACCGAGGATACATCAAAAACCTCCTCTTTTCTGTGGCTGTGATCTGTTTCTTCATCTTATCGAAGAAGAATTTCAATAAACTATACGACTTGTTAAATACCAAGCCCACCATTTGTGCTTGGGCTTCCTGGTTCAACGTATCATAACCAGACTTCTTGTTGCTTAAACTAACCAGCAACACATGCGCAAGATACCTCCACCTGCCATAAAAACCCTTCTTGAACAGAGTTTTACTTGACATATCTGCAGCAAACCCCATTCTTCTGAAAGCACCTTGAATGACTTCATGTCTGAACTTGGTGAGACCTGTAACACCACCTTCTTGTTCAACTGTGCCCAGATTAAGAATGTTAACGAGGTCAGCAGCTGTGAACTGTATCTGCTGCCCAACAACTATGGTATGAAAGATATACACATCTCCTGCCTTCACACAGTCAGCATTATTCCAGAAATCTCTGAGATAATCTAAATATATGACTGGAGAATGTGTAAGAACATGATGAATCCTTGATCTTCTGAAGAAGGCAAATATCTCGTGATAATAAGCCGTTCCTTCCTGATTATCATCGAAGTTCATCACATAATTATGACCTGATACAAATTCTCTTGCCATTTCTGTAATCAATAACAAATAATTAATTACTCAAATAGACATAAAAATTCATATGTAGTCATACAATTAACTTTAATTATCCATGTAATAAAGTTAACTCAACATAAATTATCTCAGTAATTTAGTTATAGATAGTTTAATATAAATTATCCCTGTAATTTAGTTAAAGATACATTAACTCATTTTCAAATCTTTATTAAAATAAACTTTTGAAAATCTGTTTAATTAACTTAAATTATCTCTATAATTAAGTTAAGGATAAATAATTAACTTATTTTCAAATTTTTATAAAAATAAACTTTTGAAAATCTGTTAAGTCAAAAAATACGAGGTCGTATCCCTGTACGAGGTCGTATTTGCCTAACGCCCAATTAGACCAATTACGAGGTCGTAATTACCTCCTGCACACTTTAAAATCAAAATTTCGTCAAAGTTTCTGAATAATTGATCAACGATTACCACGAACTTCCTGGAAATATGAAATTTAAAAGATCAAACCTGTAGGCATCAAATTTTCATCTTTTCCCTGATCTTCGTCTTAAACTGAAAAGTTAATAAACTTACACAAAATTCTTTAACTTTTCAACGATCAATCTTTCCAAAACTTTCTCGAATTTAGCTTTCCCGAATCTGTACCTGCTGCCCAACAACTATGGTATGAAAGATATACACATCTCCTGCCTTCACACAGTCAGCATTATTCCAGAAATCTCTGAGATAATCTAAATATATGACTGGAGAATGTGTAAGAACATGATGAATCCTTGATCTTCTGAAGAAGGCAAATATCTCGTGATAATAAGCCGTTCCTTCCTGATTATCATCGAAGTTCATCACATAATTATGACCTGATACAAATTCTCTTGCCATTTCTGTAATCAATAACAAATAATTAATTACTCAAATAGACATAAAAATTCATATGTAGTCATACAATTAACTTTAATTATCCATGTAATAAAGTTAACTCAACATAAATTATCTCAGTAATTTAGTTATAGATAGTTTAACATAAATTATCCCTGTAATTTAGTTAAAGATACATTAACTCATTTTCAAATCTTTATTAAAATAAACTTTTGAAAATCTGTTAAGTCAAAAATACGAGGTCGTAATTACCTCCTGCACACTTTAAAATCAAAATTTCGTCAAAGTTTCTGAATAATTGATCAACGATTACCACGAACTTCCTGGAAATATGAAATTTAAAAGATCAAACCTGTAGGCATCAAATTTTCATCTTTTCCCTGATCTTCGTCTTAAACTGAAAAGTTAATAAACTTACACAAAATTCTTTAACTTTTCAACGATCAATCTTTCCAAAACTTTCTCGAATTTAGCTTTCCCGAATCTGTACCACTTGCAACAATTCATATTTCTAACCAGTTATAAAATTGATTCTTCATTCTTATACCTCCCCCTCAATTTTATGACTAGGAAGTATAACGATGACTAATCATTAAAACAACTATCATTCTTATGTCTCCTCCTCAATTTTATGACATGTTTTCATAACTATATGATCTAAATAATCAATGCTTAAACCTTTCACATTCATATATGTTTCTATATCTAAGGTTTCACATAATCTTCTACATTCACTTAATGTCTATGTCTAAGGTTTCACATAACCTTCTACATTTACATATGTCTATGTCTAAGATTGTAATAATCTTCTACATTCACTTAATGTCTATGTCTAAGGTTTCACATAACCTAGTTGATAATCTTTCATATTAAAATAATATTTCTATATCTAAGGTAGCAAAGACCTTTCATATTCAAACAATATATCTATGTCTAAGGCATAAAATATTAACTATGTAGCCTTTCACATTCAAACATGACATTTCTATGTCTAAGGCATAATATAGTCAATAACCTTTCATATTCACTTAACGTCTATGACTAAGATTTTCTTAATCTTCTTCAATCACATTAAGTCTATATCTAAGGATTTATTTAACCTTCTACATTCACATTAAGTCTATGTCTAAGATTTTTATAATCTTCTACATTCACTTAATGTCTATTTCTAAGGTTTCACATAACCTTCTACATTTACATATGTCTATGTCTAAGATTGTAATAATCTTCTACATTCACTTAATGTCTATGTCTAAGGTTTCACATAACCTAGTTGATAATCTTTCATATTAAAATAAAATTATTTCTATATCTAAGATCTTCAACTAATAATGACCTTGCTATCAACATCTGTAATTACTATATAAATAATATATTATAAAAACCTGATGTTCTTAGCATTGTCTTGAATACTTCAGTCTTTTGCTTAGAAACCCTTCATTTGGATTGACTTCTCTGCAAATACACTGAAAAAGAATTTCGAGACAACAAAATTTTAATTGCTATACCCGAAACTCGATCTTCTGAAACTTCAGATTTGAAAGACAAACTTCAAACTCTCTGTATCGTCATAATAATCAACTAATGCACCATAGCTTGTTGTAGTTCTCCCCCTCAACGATAAATCCCTCCGAATTAAGCATATGCAATCTTCCTTCTTGGATATATTGCTCGAGTCCCTGCTCGCCTTGCATAACCGGCATGTAATAGAGAGGTAGAATTTCCAACAATCAATCCTGAACTAGTTGACTCCCATGAAAACCAGAAACTTTGAAACTTGAATCACAAACTTCAGAAACATGGATCCTGTTTCATAAGCAATCTAAATCATGTCTCGAAGTCTCAATATCTTGAAGATATGGAGACATATATAAATCATTGTGCTTCCCTGTGCTAATACCTGCACATACAAGCTTAAAACAAGATAGAAATAAATAATGTTATTCTTCATTATTTCATCACTATTACATTTGATAGTAACGACTTAATCTAGAACTACATTCTTCATTTTCTTCTCCAAATTTGTTATTCTTCACTATCATAAGTCATAAACATATGACATTATCTTAGTCTAGAACTACAAATCTTCAAGAACCTTAAACTTCTTATTGTTCAAAATCATTGACCTATAAACTCCTTGTTTATCCGTCAACTTATCAGAAAAATTTTAGAATCTTAAGATCTCTGTCTTATTGTTCAAAATCATTTACCTATAAACTCTTGTTTATCCGTCAACTTATCAGAAAAAATTAGAATCTTAAGAACCTTGTCTTATCATTCTATCGATACTTATCTAGAATCTTAAGATCTCTGTCTTATCATTCTACGGATACTTATCACAAATTCTAGAATCTTAAGAACCCTGTCTTATCATTCTACGGATACTTATCACAAATTTAGAATCTTAAGAACCCTGTCTTATTATTCTATGAATAACCTAATCTAAGGTCTTCCAACAGAGTATCCTTCATTATGCAAACTTATATAGATTCCGTTTCCAAAGTCACTTGTCTTTAACTCTGTAAAAACATCTAACTGAAACATAATCTCTTATACTTTTGTAAAATGACATTTGATTATGCAAATCCCATCTATGGATACCATATGTAATACTCCTATGATTGCCTCATCAAACTAGTATCCAACTTGGTTAAACTAGACAACAATTATAAATACTCCTATGATAGCCTCATCAAACTAGTATTTATCTTTGTTCAGTATAGATTTGCATGATCCATATCTTGCTTCCGTGGTGAAATCTTGCTCAACAACCTACAAAAACGAATATATGTCCGTTGTCCTGCACATCTCAACACACACATCAAATCTTCTCAAAGTAATAACATACAATCTGAAGAAATGAATAACATAGCAAGATAAAATGAATATACTTAACAGTCTATTATTAACCTAAGTCTCATTAAGGTCAAATAATTCACTGTCAGCACTTTCAAATTTTGCACATAGTTTATCAAAATTATTTAGAATTTATGTTCCAAATCTTTTTGATTCAGAAAAATCTTTTAAAGATCAAATTCAGAACTATGAACAACTCTGTGTTCATTCTAATGAAAATCTTCTTTCTAAGATATAAAATGATTCTTTTAAAGATAAAATTCAAAACTATCAACATCTATGTGTTCATTCTTAAGAAAATCTTCTTTCTAAGAATCAATGCAAAGGCATTAACTCAATATCTGTTTATTGAAATCAACAACTCTGTGTTCTTTTCCTTAAACCCATATTCTGTTAATATGACATACTTTCTTTTAGCTTTTGATCACAACACTATCGCTTAACTACCCTACTCGTTTATTCACTGTTCCATAAGAACGTAGTTGAGTCCTCTTGGAAACTAGATTCTACTCTGACTATATCTCTCGTGCAATAGGAACTTTTATTTAAACAATACAATACAAACAAAAGTTAAACATTTCACGAAAAACATAATACACACACACACACACATACACTGAACATAAACGAATAACATAGTTACAAGAGCTAAAGTTACTGCTAATTAGATCAGATTAGCATGTTACATAAGCCTACTAGCGAGAAATAATTCTCTTATTATTAGTTATGAACAGTGATCCAAAAACGATTACCAATATATTTGTCCTCTTAAACACTCGGTACTTCCAGTCTCCTTTTTGGTTTGTAACACTTTCAACATACCCTGGCCAAGGACAGTCACCATGCAACCCGAGTAGCCTAATATGTCACTTAATCACATTTGCGAACTTATGTGCCCCATATTCAGATACACTCTCACAATCGATACAAGCACTAAAATTAAGACATTTGGTGAGTAAAGTGAGAAAGTCTTTAAGAATCAAGTCAGCGGTGACAGGTCGGTGATTCCTCACGCGCAAAGCGACTTAACTTGACTCACGTACGGAAATATACTCAACATTACATAATGCCAAGTACTTGCATATTTGTGACATTATTTTAAGCACTTATGAAAACCCGTGACTTTCGATGAGACCCGTGTAGCGAACTTTCTAACAACCTATCCCAAGTTGGAAGCTTTAGGTAGGCTAGGTATACAAAGACACCCCAAGGGCTTACTTGTTCGAATCTCAAAGGCCACATTAGCTTCATATTTTCAAAGATTTATTAGATATTTGCATATCTTGTCACAAATATACATCCGAAAAAGCAATAAATACACATATATGTATCCGAGACCTTCTATATAAAGACCAAATATACATAATTACAATGCAAGATCTTTCTTAAGATTTAAAGGACTTGTCTATTTTAAGAACAAGCATTCTCAGCCATATATCTGAATACGTTTCCCATAAGAACATTGTATATATTAAGTTCAGATTATAAGGAAACCTTGGTACTTTGTGCCTATCGATACATCATATAATGGTATCACTGAACTAAGCAATTTAAAGTACAATTCGGTAGGCTTAAAAGCTAAAGTATCATCACGTCTAATTATCTTGATGCAGTGACCTTACTCTTTTTATTATATTTCTTTTTCTTTTCTGAGAATCAATGCAAAGGCATTAACTCAATATCTGTTTATTGATATGAACATCTCTGTGTTCATTCTTAAGAAAATCTTCTTTCTAAGAATCAATGCAAAGGCATTAACTCAATATCTGTTTATTGAAATCAACAACTCTGTGTTCATTCTTAAGAAAATCTTCTTTCTAAGAATCAATGCAAAGGCATTAACTCAATATCTGTTTATTGAAATCAACAACTCTGTGTTCTTTTCCTTAAACCCATATTCTGTTAATATGACATACTTTCTTTTAGCTTTTGATCACAACACTATCGCTTAACTACCCTACTCGTTTATTCACTGTTCCATAAGAACGTAGTTGAGTCCTCTTGGAAACTAGATTCTACTCTGACTATATCTCTCGTGCAATAGGAACTTTTATTTAAACAATACAATACAAACAAAAGTTAAACATTTCACGAAAAACATAATACACACACACACACACATACACTGAACATAAACGAATAACATAGTTACAAGAGCTAAAGTTACTGCTAATTAGATCAGATTAGCATGTTACATAAGCCTACTAGCGAGAAATAATTCTCTTATTATTAGTTATGAACAGTGATCCAAAAACGATTACCAATATATTTGTCCTCTTAAACACTCGGTACTTCCAGTCTCCTTTTTGGTTTGTAACACTTTCAACATACCCTGGCCAAGGACAGTCACCATGCAACCCGAGTAGCCTAATATGTCACTTAATCACATTTGCGAACTTATGTGCCCCATATTCAGATACACTCTCACAATCGATACAAGCACTAAAATTAAGACATTTGGTGAGTAAAGTGAGAAAGTCTTTAAGAATCAAGTCAGCGGTGACAGGTCGGTGATTCCTCACGCGCAAAGCGACTTAACTTGACTCACGTACGGAAATATACTCAACATTACATAATGCCAAGTACTTGCATATTTGTGACATTATTTTAAGCACTTATGAAAACCCGTGACTTTCGATGAGACCCGTGTAGCGAACTTTCTAACAACCTATCCCAAGTTGGAAGCTTTAGGTAGGCTAGGTATACAAAGACACCCCAAGGGCTTACTTGTTCGAATCTCAAAGGCCACATTAGCTTCATATTTTCAAAGATTTATTAGATATTTGCATATCTTGTCACAAATATACATCCGAAAAAGCAATAAATACACATATATGTACCCGAGACCTTCTATATAAAGACCAAATATACATAATTACAATGCAAGATCTTTCTTAAGATTTAAAGGACTTGTCTATTTTAAGAACAAGCATTCTCAGCCATATATCTGAATACGTTTCCCATAAGAACATTGTATATATTAAGTTCAGATTATAAGGAAACCTTGGTACTTTGTGCCTATCGATACATCATATAATGGTATCACTGAACTAAGCAATTTAAAGTACAATTCGGTAGGCTTAAAAGCTAAAGTATCATCACGTCTAATTATCTTGATGCAGTGACCTTACTCCTTTTATTATATTTCTTTTTCTTTTCTAAGAATCAATGCAAAGGCATTAACTCAATATCTGTTTATTGAAATCAACAACTCTGTGTTCTTTTCCTTAAACCCATATTCTGTTAATATGACATACTTTCTTTTAGCTTTTGATCACAACACTATCGCTTAACTACCCTACTCGTTTATTCACTGTTCCATAAGAACGTAGTTGAGTCCTCTTGGAAACTAGATTCTACTCTGACTATATCTCTCGTGCAATAGGAACTTTTATTTAAACAATACAATACAAACAAAAGTTAAACATTTCACGAAAAACATAATACACACACACACACACACACACACACACACACACACAAACAACACACACACACACACACACATACACTGAACATAAACGAATAACATAGTTACAAGAGCTAAAGTTACTGCTAATTAGATCAGATTAGCATGTTACATAAGCCTACTAGCGAGAAATAATTCTCTTATTATTAGTTATGAACAGTGATCCAAAAACGATTACCAATATATTTGTCCTCTTAAACACTCGGTACTTCCAGTCTCCTTTTTGGTTTGTAACACTTTCAACATACCCTGGCCAAGGACAGTCACCATGCAACCCGAGTAGCCTAATATGTCACTTAATCACATTTGCGAACTTATGTGCCCCATATTCAGATACACTCTCACAATCGATACAAGCACTAAAATTAAGACATTTGGTGAGTAAAGTGAGAAAGTCTTTAAGAATCAAGTCAGCGGTGACAGGTCGGTGATTCCTCACGCGCAAAGCGACTTAACTTGACTCACGTACGGAAATATACTCAACATTACATAATGCCAAGTACTTGCATATTTGTGACATTATTTTAAGCACTTATGAAAACCCGTGACTTTCGATGAGACCCGTGTAGCGAACTTTCTAACAACCTATCCCAAGTTGGAAGCTTTAGGTAGGCTAGGTATACAAAGACACCCCAAGGACTTACTTGTTCGAATCTCAAAGGCCACATTAGCTTCATATTTTCAAAGATTTATTAGATATTTGCATATCTTGTCACAAATATACATCCGAAAAAGCAATAAATACACATATATGTATCCGAGACCTTCTATATAAAGACCAAATATACATAATTACAATGCAAGATCTTTCTTAAGATTTAAAGGACTTGTCTATTTTAAGAACAAGCATTCTCAGCCATATATCTGAATACGTTTCCCATAAGAACATTGTATATATTAAGTTCAGATTATAAGGAAACCTTGGTACTTTGTGCCTATCGATACATCATATAATGGTATCACTGAACTAAGCAATTTAAAGTACAATTCGGTAGGCTTAAAAGCTAAAGTATCATCACGTCTAATTATCTTGATGCAGTGACCTTACTCTTTTTATTATATTTCTTTTTCTTTTCTGATTTTCTCAATTTTTATTTTGTTTTTCTGACACTATCTGACACACATACATTACGACACAAACACTGACTCATTTTACAAAGTTCCTTTTGAGAGACACTGTCACTATAGATTTCTCATTCCAATCAATTGGACTAACAACTCGAAACGAGTTCGGTCGAAAGCCTTAGTGAACAGATCAGCTAAATTAAAGTCACTCGGCACCTTTTCTAGGACTATTAATTCTTTTCAGCACAATCACGTATAAAATGAAACCTTATGTCTATGTGCTTAGTCCTACTGTGCTTAACATGATTATTGGTTATGGATATGGTGGATTAACAATCTATCTTTATGAGAGTACAAAGGAAAACCTAACCGTGATAGCCAGAGCCGGTGAATGAGTATTCACTTGCTGTTATGTATTCCAATCTCTCCCCTAAGACAAACATCCACTGATGTCTACTTCCTCAAGAACACCAATTTCTTCATCCCTGTGATTAAACTAGTGCACTTCTGGAACTGACATATAACATAACCAACAACATATAAAAATTAGAACATGTACTATAGATCATCATCTAGTCATGATCTTCTATAATACTTTGTCTATCTCATGAACAAAATATAAACTAATTAGAACAAGTCTTCTTGGAACATTGATCATGAGTTTCATGGATTTTTCTCTTTCGTCCATCTAACACATCTTCAAAGTCCTTGACAGCTTGCTCATGAGACCTACAAATCTCTTCTTGTTCAGGAGTTAACACAAGAGGCACAACTTTCGGACGATCATAACTACGATCCTCCTTGTTAACTTCTACACTCCATACCTTGTCAATCAAAACCCGAGAAAAACAAAATCTTGAAAATTCCATCTCGGTAAAAACTCGATCACTACCCTTTAATGTATAATGAGTAAGATAGACTTTTTCCTTTTCTAAGTCATTCTTAGACATTGATACGCCTGGCAAAAGGTTCTGATCCTGTTTTTCAACAAAATTAGCATTATCAATTAGGACGCTTCCTTTTACAACTCTTCCAACCCTGGAAATTTTTCCGCCTTTAGAATCAGCAAAACTAACATAAGACCCTTTAACAGGTGTAAACTCCGTTAACAGTCTCTTGTCACCAGTCATATGTCTTGAACATCCACTATCGACAAACCATAACCCTTTAGTTCTCCTTAGTGGCTCCTTATGTTCAAAGACATCAAGATGTGCCATCAAGCTCGTCTCAGCTTCGGCGACATCTTCGTTGTCAGCTCTTACTGGTTCTGATGATTCAGGTTCCTCTTCTACCCTCTGATGAACACTACCATGATCATTGGCACATACCAAAGGATCAAATGAATTATCAGCAGGATCATTCATTTCTTCATCAAGGTCTTAAATTATTGCCATGAATGCATGATTCTGATCATCGGTACTAGTTGAACCCCAACTATAAGTACCATCAGATTGAACAACTAAAGCTCTTGAGTTGTCCGTTTCTCCTAAACTTCGGTTCCCAGTATTAGCATATTGATGTACGGAATTCTGACTCACTATAGAACCACTTTGATTGAAGTTCTGACGGCCTGTAGCTAAATTGTTGTCCCGTCTTGGCCTCTGACACTCTCTTGCAAAATGTCCAAAACCATCACAGTTATAACACTTCACCTTGGTCTTGTCAAATCCTACTTTGCCATTCACAACCTTCCTTCCGGTTCTATCTGTGAAACGCTGAACTCTCAATGTTAACATAGCCAACAACATATAAAAATTAGAACATGTACTATAGATCATCATCTAGTCATGATCTTCTATAATACTTTGTCTATCTCATGAACAAAATATAAACTAATTAGAACAAGTCTTCTTGGAACATTGATCATGAGTTTCATGGATTTTTCTCTTTCGTCCATCTAACACATCTTCAAAGTCCTTGACAGCTTGCTCATGAGACCTACAAATCTCTTCTTGTTCAGGAGTTAACACAAGAGGCACAACTTTCGGACGATCATAACTACGATCCTCCTTGTTAACTTCTACACTCCATACCTTGTCAATCAAAACCCGAGAAAAACAAAATCTTGAAAATTCCATCTCGGTAAAAACTCGATCACTACCCTTTAATGTATAATGAGTAAGATAGACTTTTTCCTTTTCTAAGTCATTCTTAGACATTGATACGCCTGGCAAAAGGTTCTGATCCTGTTTTTCAACAAAATTAGCATTATCAATTAGGACGCTTCCTTTTACAACTCTTCCAACCCTGGAAATTTTTCCGCCTTTAGAATCAGCAAAACTAACATAAGACCCTTTAACAGGTGTAAACTCCGTTAACAGTCTCTTGTCACCAGTCATATGTCTTGAACATCCACTATCGACAAACCATAACCCTTTAGTTCTCCTTAGTGGCTCCTTATGTTCAAAGACATCAAGATGTGCCATCAAGCTCGTCTCAGCTTCGGCGACATCTTCGTTGTCAGCTCTTACTGGTTCTGATGATTCAGGTTCCTCTTCTACCCTCTGATGAACACTACCATGATCATTGGCACATACCAAAGGATCAAATGAATTATCAGCAGGATCATTCATTTCTTCATCAAGGTCTTAAATTATTGCCATGAATGCATGATTCTGATCATCGGTACTAGTTGAACCCCAACTATAAGTACCATCAGATTGAACAACTAAAGCTCTTGAGTTGTCCGTTTCTCCTAAACTTCGGTTCCCAGTATTAGCATATTGATGTACGGAATTCTGACTCACTATAGAACCACTTTGATTGAAGTTCTGACGGCCTGTAGCTAAATTGTTGTCCCGTCTTGGCCTCTGACACTCTCTTGCAAAATGTCCAAAACCATCACAGTTATAACACTTCACCTTGGTCTTGTCAAATCCTACTTTGCCATTCACAACCTTCCTTCCGGTTCTATCTGTGAAACGCTGAACTCTCAATGTTAACATAGCTAATTGCCAGTTCAGATCCATTTCTTCCAAGTCATCTGGATCAACTTGCTTGTAATCCTCCCTAACCAAATCAGGATCAGTTAGTTTTCCTCCAATTAACTTTTCATGAGCAGACACAAATGAAACGAGCATGCCCAAATGTCCCTCAGCAGATCTTATGCTCATCGGCATCCCTGTGTAACCCGAGCTTGGAGAACTACCATTCTGAATCCCATTATGCACTACCATGGCCGATTCTGGAGAAGTTACAAACCCTTCCCACTTAACTGGAAGAGCTTCCAACAACTTCTCGATGACATCTTCTGGATCAGGCTTGTACCCAAAGTATGCAAGCTCAACCAACAGATGACTGTAACGAATCAAGATCTCATCAAGAGGTTCATCTTTGAAGCTAGTAAAGACATAATACTGCTTCTTCAGCAAATCCTTCCTTCTCTTCTTGAGATCATCATCACCTTCACAATGCTCTTTGAGTGCATCCCATAAGCCTTTTGCACTTTCATACATTTCAAACAAGTGCAAGAATTCCCCTTGGAGAGCCATTCGGAGTGATCCTAAAGCTTTACTTTCTGCTTCATAATCTTTCTTTTGATCTACAGTCATTTGCTCATACAAAGCCGCTTTTCCACCAGCCGAACCAGTAGGTTCTTTGTCATTCTGCACAGTGGGATGAACATAACCATTAACAATACATATCCACATCCTCACATCCATTAACCTGCAATATGACTCGAATCTGCCCTTCCAACTGAAATATCTATCAAGGCTTATTAACTTGGGCGGTGAGTTGGCCTTTCCGGTTTCATGATCCATCAAAATTAGTTGATTCAGCAAAGATTGATAATTTGCGGGTAATTGAGACGTCATTTTCTCCCGAGCTAGCAAAATTCACGAACTGTTTATAAAAACGAGGTCGTAAAGAAAAACGAGGTCGCAATTAAATATTCGAGGTCGTAATTGAACTGGCAAGGTCTTAAAGAGCTCACGAGGTCGCAAACGAAACACGAGGTCGCAATTGAACTGGCGAGGTCGTAATTAGCTACCCAGGTCGCAAATACGAGCTGGATGAGGTAATACGAGCCCGCGAGGTCGCAAACGATGTTGGAATCCTCAGATCTCTTGAATTCGAAACCCTAAAAACCAACAATAACACCTTCGACTGCTGCAAATACAAATAGAGGTCACAAACAAGATTTCCGATCGTAAACTCGTGAAAGAATCACGTCTAAACGACCCTAAATCAATATTGTCTATAACCAACAAGCTATAACCTTCCGGTATTAAACCAAGAGGCTCTGATACCAATTGTAAGTCCACTGGCACGGATCGTCAATAGCTTGCTCCAGTTATCTTGAGGTGCGGAATCCCTCACAATAACTTGGTGATCAACAAAAAGCCCCTAGATCACCTGCTGCCTCGCAGATCTTCTTCGGGCTAGCGGAACAACTTTTGACGACTTAACCTGCACAAGTATGCTTGATATTTCGAAAAATGTTCAACCCTAAACTCTGCTAGGGTTCGGTTTATATAGGTAACATCCGACATGGGCTTCAGCGAGTCGGCCTCGCAAATCCATCCCAGCCCATCACTAATGCGAGGCCGCATTCTGTGATTGGCCTCGTATTTGACCCTGCAAATACGGAGTCGTATTCCCTATGTGAAATGCGAGGTCGCATTTCACACTTAGCAGATTTATTACACATTTAATACTTAAACTTAATCTAGTATTCTATGCATAATACTAAGTTCATTAATGACAATCACATTACAAAGACATATAACAATATAAGCCTAAACAATCTAGACTGCTATTGACATAGATGTGCACTTTCATGGACAATTATACCCTCACTAACGGCCTTAAACTAACGGATGTTAGTGTCAAGGACTGCTAATATTGAAAATGAAAAACCAAGGTACTGATAGCAACGAAAAAAAAGCACAGGGCATGAAATGCTATTATGGACAACCACAGGGACCATTTGTGATAAGAAAGGAGAAGAAAAGAAAACTTTTATATTTGTATTCTTGAGTTTTTTTTAAAGGAATAGAAAGGGAAAGGAAGGAAAAGTGAAAGCATTTTAATCCTAAAACTTTCCAGCCAAAAGTGGGATGATTTGGAAGGAAAGGTTATAACCCATTAGAAATTACTAATATACCCTCCAACCAAAGTTATAAAGAAAATATTAAGAGGGGCATAATTGTAAAACTTTTCTTTTTCTTTTCTTTTTCCTTCAACTCAAGAATGTGTTTTTTGATGTATATTTTTTTCCCCTTTCTTTCTCTATTCAATCTTCTCCTTCCCTTTCTTTTAAATAAAACTTAGAGTAAGAGTTGAAAAGCTATAAAAATTCCGAACACGTCTTATAAAAAACGAATGAACTTTTTCATAATCTATATAAAATAACATTTTAATTGAAACCTTTTCCAATTCAAATTAATTGATGTAACATATTATGTCATCTTCTCAGTTATCAAATTGCAAGAACCATCAATAAAAAATCGAATATCTACTATAGAGTGCGTTTGGTAGGGAGAAATTCAGAAAAATGAAATGAAACAGGAAAATTAAATAGAGAGAAATGAAATTAACTGAGAAATCCAATAAATTTCTTTGTTTGGTAATGTTAGAGAAATGAATAAAAATCATTTCTTGTGTTTGGTAAGAAAAATAAAGAAATAAAATTAAATTTTTACACTTTATTTTTCACTAATCTCAAAATTCTTATGAGTAAAATTCATTTATCTGTTTATTTTTAAACGGCAATACTTGTTTTTTTGTTAGCAAATCAATGCAGAAGTTTAAACAAATTTGCTTAAATGAATAAATAAAGGGAAATGATTCCCTAAAGTTATCCCAACTTGACAGTCAAGTTGGGAAGATCTTGACCCTTTGATGAAAATCAAAGGTCAAGATTTAAAACATTTTTAAATCTTGACCTTGATTTTCATTCAAGAGTCAAGATCTTCCCAACTTGACGGGATAACTTTAGGGAATCCCCTCCCATAAATAAATGTTTTATATCTAAATAAACATAAACTTGATTAAATAAACCTACTTATACCTTTCGTTGACTTGCGATGATATCATATATATTTCCAGATCCAATAGATCAATAAAATGCTTTATATCCAAAACTCTAAATTACATGAATGATCCGTAAAACATAAGGCATGAAAAGGAAACATTCAGAAGATCTATACATTTGTGTGTTGATATATTAGTGGCGGGAGAGAAGAAAGAAGTGGGCAGTGAGGGAGGACTGATTGATGACTGGTATAGTATGTTAGCCAATGGTCAGAGAAGATAAAAAAGAGGGTTTGAAGGTGGTTTTCATTTTTTTGCAAATCACGTGACTTTCACCTTATATAGCTTCCTTGGATACCACCAAATAGTGGAGAGTTGTTTTCTCCGTGTTTTTTTTTATCAAAGCCAAAAATAGAGTGAAATGATTTCCATCCCAAAAGTAGAGAAATCAATCTACATGTATTTGGATTTCCCAAGAAATAGATTTCTCTGCTTTCTTATTTTTTTTGGTATACCAAACATTGGAAATGAAATCATTTTCATTTCTCACTCTTTAATTCCCCCAACCAAACATGCTAGGGTGATGGCATTGGAAGCCATACCTCATACCACACAACTCAACCCACATTTTCAACCAATCTCTTTATGTCATCTCGATTTTACTTTTTCAACTCACATTCACTAATATTGTTGACATCAACAGTCCACACTACATCCCAAACAACATATATACACACACATATTACATATACACAAGTTTCCATACAACTCCTGCTTCGTAAACCGTGGGTTTCCATACCACACCCATGGTAACGGCGGCAGCGTGTTACCACATGTGTTGGGTTCAACCCACCCTTCATACCACACCTCATAGACATTAATTTAAACATGTAGTGTGTTTCTTATAAATGGTTTGATATGTTTCCATTAGTTTGTTTTATCGCTTGTATGTTGTCAAGTATATAAATTATATATTTTCAAGAAGACAAGTAGACTTTTCTTCTCTTAAAAGAAGTGCTAATAGTTTCTAAGTAAGTATATCTATAAGTAAAACTTTCAACATAGTTAGTGTTGTGACACTTTGATCAGTTTTGTTTTTATTCAAAAACTTTGACTATATTTATCTTTAGAAAGCAAACTCTAAACTTTTTAGCATTTCTTTAAACCTTTGACCTTTTTTAAAATATAAATTTAATCGAAGCTTTGACCATTTTAGTTAGTTTTATATAATGGAGCATATAAAGTAGTTAAACGATAAGAGTAGTCACAATGCCTTCATCCCCGCTCGTTCCTCCGCTCGTCCAAGCCTGGAGGACGAGTGCACACCACTAGTTCCTGGTTGTCCGTTTCCACAAAGACGAATGTTAGCTGCTTTTTTTCTCTTTTTGTTTTGTTTTTGAATGTAACGGTCAAGAAGACAAACTTTTCAAAAAAGTGACACAAATGGCCCCTCTAACGGCCAGATTTGTTTTTCTAACACATTGTCACTTTTGGTCCTTTTTTATCAATTATATATATAACATGTTTACATATCTACTTTTATACACAAAACAACACTCTTATAAACATAAAACACACATTCATATATCTAAAATCATCATGTCTTTTCCATTTCCGTCGAGTGCTAACACGTACACTCGACCGGAGTTGTTTACGAATGACTCCGACGATGAAGAACATATCACTATAATGGGCGATTTTATCGATTTGGTCGAAAATGGGGAATCTTCTACCCCTCTCAATCATGTTCATATTCCAAGAGATCGACTTGGTGCAGGACAACAGTTGCTGAATGATTACTTTGTAGAAAACGCAAAGTACCCGCCACACTTCTTTAGGCGGCGATTTCGAATGCGAAAAGAGTTGTTCATGCGTATAGCTAACGATATAGCTTCTTTCTCCCCAGTTGGTGATGAGCCTGTTCCTCGTCATTTTATTGAGTTGCGAAACCAGCGTGTAGATGGAAGAGGTAAACTCGGTTTTTCTACAATTCAAAAGTGTACATCCGCGATACGTCAGCTGGCGTATGGCAACGTGGCCGATTCACTTGATGAGTATCTACAAATGGGTGAACAAACTTCCAGAGACGCGCTTGATGATTTGGTCGTATAGTGTCAACAAGATTCGTCGAACCATGTATGCTTGTGTCATATTGCATACATGATCGTCGAGGATTCGGGTCATGCAATAACCTCCTATGATCTAGAAATCCTAGCTGAGCCACCCCGTGTACCTGTTCGTACCTTCCGAGAGAGGATGGCGGTCCACGCACGGACCAATAGGGAGCTTCGAGACCGAGGGGTTCACCATGGTCTTCGTCACGATCTTGTCGAGTATATTTGGCGCCTCCCGTGATCCATTGTTCTTTGTTTTGATAAAAAAATGTGAAACTATGTTGTTCTTTTTAATTAATAATCTGTTGTTTTTTTTAGTATTGTATTGTATGTTTTTTTATTTAATGGAATTGTTAAGCGTGTTTTTATTAAAAAATTGAAGTTGTATAAGTTAGAGGGTTAAAAGTGTATAATTAAATAGATGGTAGAATATTGGGTTGAAAGGGTAAAATTAAATAAATGGTGGGTCCTAGACTAGTCCTGGCATTGTGGGTGTTTTGAGGGATTAGTCATTGGTTAGTCCTTGGGCTGATGTGGAGCTGATGTGGTGCTGACAGAGACTAGTCCTTGGAGGATGAGTGAAAGGCACTGTGAGTGCTCTAATAGAGACTCTGCCATTCAAGTAATATTATATCTAATCTATGTCAATGGATAGAAGAAATTAACAGAAAATGATAGGTAGAAAATTGATTATCCATAGAAATTAAGTGGCAATAGCATATTAACCTAACCACTCCTAATGCTTTTGAACCTGTCACACTTTATAGACATACACTTTTGCCTGTTGTGAATATTGTTTAGTATATTCTCAGATAACTACAACCATTTGTAGAACTGTAGAAGGGCTGTGATGTTTTTAATTTGTTACATTGATGGATATACATATCAGTTTTAAAGATAATCCGTATATTAATTTGTAATTTTCCACACCTATGGTTCTTAATGTTAACTTTTTCGAAAATGTCTTTTAAAAGAGGATCATGACATACAAAATTGACGAGTTTATTACCAAACTATGATATTTTAAAAAAGTATTTACCAAACAAGTGTGGTTGTAAAAATAATTACCAAATAAGTGTTTTGTATGTTCAAAATAATTACAAAATAGGAGTTTTGTATATTCTATTGTTCCTGGCTCTTCATCCTATTATATGTCTGTACTACTCTTACTTTTCAATATTTCTTTTTGTAAGTCATGAATTCGCTAACATTACAAAACCAATACAATAGAGCATAAGCATATATCTTAAATAAAAAATATACCACATACATATAAAAATCTTTAGTTTCATTCAAATCGTAATATAAAGTTATCACCACAACTAAGCAATACCAAGTATATAAACCATGAACAAAAATCAAGCAAATGGAACATTTACAAAAATCAAAGCTAATTAAACATTTCTCTTATCCACGATGAACGTTGATCGTTTTACTTGGAAAGTTATCATAAGTAACACTTTTTGGGCCATCACAAATTTTGCCACATTAATAGCATAATAGTGTAACAAATTAACTTGTGTTCCATGCTTTTTTCTCCGTTCTTGTTTGGAAACAATAAACAATAAGGGAAATAATTCATACATCTATATAAATAAACTAGCATGGTACCCGCGAGTTGCAGCGGATACCATTGACAATGCGTTCGATGTTGTGATTAACCCGAAAACAGTATAAATGAGCAATCAATTAAGCGAGATATCACGATGATAACATAGCTTCAATAACAGCCAACATTAACTAAATAAATACATGTATTTACAGAATAATTAGGCAATCAATTGAAGTGAGAATGTGAGAATGGTATAGATACTAATGCATTTGAATTGAAATAAAGGAAGGGCAATTCCGTACATTCGCATAGTTACATTTCAACATTTTGGGAGAGAGAGTGTTATTTTTTTTATACGAGCATAATGCTCGCGATGCAATTTACAACGTATGATATGTCGTGATGATGACAATTTACAAAGTGGTACTCATTTTCTGTTAGCTAGCTAACCCGACCATCTAGCCAAGGCAGAATCACCATTGATAGAAAAAATCCTATGCAAAATAATACCGTAAAACATGAGGTATGTAATAGTTTAATTCATGGTTACACATATTTGATAGTTCAGTTTAATTTATGTAACAGTCTTAACCTCGAAGCTTATCATCGAAACACACAAACATCCATACTTGTTTACCTGCATACATCAACATACCACAACATATATCATTCCACTCATCCAGTAACCTGTATACTTTGGATTCCTGTACAAACAATAAAAGAAGAAAACATTCAAAACTTGCACATTTTCTTTATATGTTTCACCAACAAAACTTTTTGTATACATATGAAATTCCCAGTCCAAGACTGGAAAGTATCAGAAAAATAACTTTTCATTTTAAAACTTTAAAATGCAATGTTAAAAACTACACAGAGGTATATCAAAAGGTAAAAAGATAAGGCATTGTTGATCAACATAGCCGATGTAATATTAGATAAACTTTTCAACCATTCCGAAAAACTAAAAAAGAAACAGGAGTTCATTAAGCAAAGACACGCCAAGAAAAGAGAAAAGCATCGATCTGACACAACGTTATAAAGTGAACAATTTTTTTTTTGAAACGTTATAGAAAAAACAATTAAGACACCAAAACCCAAAGAAAGACTTTCTCACAAATGCAAGTTCTTATCATGTACGTTATTGTACACGAACTTGATTCTGACTCCTGAGATGCTATACCAAACATGATGTAGTCGAACGGTCAACATTCTCGTGACCTCATATACCTTAAATATAAAATAAAACAGAAAATATATTAAGGCTGGAGAGTGTTATAACTATAATTGTTCAATTCCTAATCAAATGTGACATATAGATTTGGAGTTGGAGTAGGTGACCCGATAAATTGGGACCAGAACTGTTCTAAAAAATAAAAAATTGGTACCAGAAAGTAGGGATGGTTTTCGGTACGGAACCGTACCGAAACCGATTAGTACCGAAAAAGAAAACAACCCAAAATGAGAACCGAATACCGTACCGAATATATAGGTACGGTACCGGTTCGGTACCGGTACCAGTACCGGTATTTTCGGTTTTGTCCCGATTAGTACCGAATTTTGATAGCTATTTTCCTTTCAGTTATGACTTGTAAGCTTGCAATAAAACTCATACATATGCTTCAGTTGTAAAACATAACGATTTTGTTAGTACGGATTTACTAAAGAGAATAGCAAATTATTAGTTGAATAACCGAATATGGATTTCTCATTTGGGCTAATATCCAACATATCAGAATACTAATTAAGATCCAATGCAAGGCTACCAAAATATAAGATAATGATTTCTCTGACTTTTGCTAATTAATTAGACACAAATTTTGAATCTCCAAAAGCCAGTTATAACTTACAAGAGCAACCGCTACGGCGCTATCTTCTCTGCTTTTTTGTTAGCAACTTAAGCCATTTAACATTTGTTTGCTCATCCCTACCAGAAAGTATAAAGATACAATTACAAAATGAAAGCTGAAAATAATGTAAGGTGGATCAAGAAAACCACATAAACCAAACAAGGAAGATCACAAACGTAATTTTTATTAATAAATCAAGCTGTGTTATTTTAAAAGGAAAAAATTGAACTCTTAAGTACGAAATAATATAGCATTAAGTGGAAATTATTTTTACCAAAAGTAAGTAGTATTTGTGAAGGAGAAGCTGTCAACTTAAGACATAAGTCACATAACCATGTTGTTCTGAAAATTTGCCCAAAGTATTTAGAAGTGTATTAGCATCTTATCTGAATTAAAAAGCATCAGAACTGTATTGGCACCTTATCCAAAATTTATTTTAAATGCCAAGAACCTACAAAATTGCATTTCTAAAAGACTTAGATCATAACTATAATAATATAGTTTCTGTAATCATATTGAAAACAATAAGGTTGCATTTCTTAAAAGAGAAGGATGGTCCCAACCAGATTCGACCCGACTCGGTCCATACTAAAAAAAAACTACACAGAGGTATATCAAAAGGTAAAAAGATAAGGCATTGTTGATCAACATAGCCGATGTAATATTAGATAAACTTTTCAACCATTCCGAAAAACTAAAAAAGAAACAGGAGTTCATTAAGCAAAGACACGCCAAGAAAAGAGAAAAGCATCGATCTGACACAACGTTATAAAGTGAACAATTTTTTTTTTGAAACGTTATAGAAAAAACAATTAAGACACCAAAACCCAAAGAAAGACTTTCTCACAAATGCAAGTTCTTATCATGTACGTTATTGTACACGAACTTGATTCTGACTCCTGAGATGCTATACCAAACATGATGTAGTCGAACGGTCAACATTCTCGTGACCTCATATACCTTAAATATAAAATAAAACAGAAAATATATTAAGGCTGGAGAGTGTTATAACTATAATTGTTCAATTCCTAATCAAATGTGACATATAGATTTGGAGTTGGAGTAGGTGACCCGATAAATTGGGACCAGAACTGTTCTAAAAAATAAAAAATTGGTACCAGAAAGTAGGGATGGTTTTCGGTACGGAACCGTACCGAACTACCGAGTACCGAACCGGTACCGAACCGATTAGTACCGATACCGATTACGTCCCAAAATCAAAACCGATACCGGAACCGAATCCCCATCGGTACCGAATTTCGGTATCGGTTTTTCGGTTTTTTTGCTCATCCCTACCAGAAAGTATAAAGATACAATTACAAAATGAAAGCTGAAAATAATGTAAGGTGGATCAAGAAAACCACATAAACCAAACAAGGAAGATCACAAACGTAATTTTTATTAATAAATCAAGCTGTGTTATTTTAAAAGGAAAAAATTGAACTCTTAAGTACGAAATAATATAGCATTAAGTGGAAATTATTTTTACCAAAAGTAAGTAGTATTTGTGAAGGAGAAGCTGTCAACTTAAGACATAAGTCACATAACCATGTTGTTCTGAAAATTTGCCCAAAGTATTTAGAAGTGTATTAGCATCTTATCTGAATTAAAAAGCATCAGAACTGTATTGGCACCTTATCCAAAATTTATTTTAAATGCCAAGAACCTACAAAATTGCATTTCTAAAAGACTTAGATCATAACTATAATAATATAGTTTCTGTAATCATATTGAAAACAATAAGGTTGCATTTCTTAAAAGAGAAGGATGGTCCCAACCAGATTCGACCCGACTCGGTCCATACTAAAAAAAATACTCTATTTACCCAACCTGCCAATCCCACCCAACCCATACTGCACAATGACAGTATATAGCAAACACATGTAATTCAATTTCACCAAAGGGATTCCATTCAACTAATAAATCATAATTCAAAAGGCATATAGCAAACAATAGAATTTAATAGCAAGGGTACACATATGTAACTTCATCGCCATGAGTAGGACACTCGACAAATTACCTCCTTGCGTATGAGTATTTGGCTCAACCTTCAATTTGCATTTAAAACATATATATGCTATGTAAAATCATGGCTTATCACTGCGAACCTCATTAATTTCCTATTTTTGTGAGCATAGATTACTATAGACGTGCCAATGTGGTATTAGCAATGATTATGAACAAACATTATGAGATAGGGTTTCAATCATGTACCTTTGTAATACGTGGTATCTCGTCTAATGAAAGTTGAACACAATTAGAATACAAGTAAGTTTCTGTCGATATCTTAGCAGCCTTGAGTTTAGACGTTTCCTTTAAGACTGCCACAATTGAGTAATGAGATACATCAATTCACAGTTCTATATAACAAATCATTATAACAATTTTGAAAGCAAACCTATATCTAAAGGCATTAATTTCTACAATGTCCGGGTTCAGGTTCTTGTGTTCTACTCATAACATTGAATCGATTGTGCAAGGATGTGTCAGCAAGGCACTCAGTTTGCTCATGTGCTATCCAATTGAACGATTTATAAAATTTAACTATCTCTGTAACTAAAGTGCTGATCACACCCTGGGCTACTCTTGAAATCATGGTTCTTGAACTTCTCAATCAAATTTGGTATATTGAAGTGATGCATGTGAATCGTGTATCGTAAGACATAAAACTAATACTCCCTTGGATACATGTATGTATCAGATAATAAAGAAAATGGCATAGGAACATTTCGAAAGCTTTAGATTTGTATTAACATTTTCAATCTTTCAATGATGATTCAAGTAAAAGAAGGTCATTCGGAAGTAAAGCTTCAAAGGATGGTGAGAAGCCATAGCTTAGTTTTAAGCAAGGCATAAATCGAACCTGCAAAGTTCCTACTTTAAAGCTCGTTTTGGTAATTATTATATCGGGAAATTTTTTTACGCTCTCGGTATTTTATATCTTCTACTCTTTTTGCTTACCTTTGAGATCCTAGTACAAAAGACTCTCTCATATTATCTAATTATCCAAGCACCCCTATTATAGGATATCGAATACATCTAAAATAAAGTATTACAATTTCCACGAATAAACAAATAAAACGCAAGAATATACCTGAATTTTGTTTGATCCAATCCATCGAGGTTAGACTAACAAAGCTCATGCTTTTTGGAATTTGATATGATGGATTAACATGTTCCTTGACAACAGAATTTTCATCTTAAATTATAAAATACCAATGAGAAAGTTACAAATCTTAAATAAATATATGAATAATGTGAAAATTGAGATAATGAGTTCTGATGTGAATTGAATTGAATTGGCAGATAATCAACGACAACAAAGAAAAAGAATTAGATATGATTTGTATAGCATTTGACAACAAAGAATTCATTGATAGTTAATCAAAGAAAAATTATTAAGAAATCAAACCTAATTGATGAACCCCCAAAAATAAGAAATTTGAATCCCCCTTCTTGAAGAAACGGATGAGAACCGAAATCTGATTAAAAACATTGAAAAATCCTTCTGATTCAAATGGTGGTGATTGCGTGCCGCGGGGATGATAGTGGCGATGGCGGCCGGAGATCAAGAGGGAGGGGATTTTGGAGCGAATGATGAGGGAGTTCTTAGAGCGTGAGATAGATATTACAGATTTTAAGTTAAAAGGGCATTTTAGACATTTCAAGTTCTGAATGTCTTAAACAGAAAAAGCCAGTTTCTTAGATAGATAAAAAAAAAAATACCAACAATAAAGAAAAAAAATAGAGTGTGGAAATGATCGGTCTTGGAGTAGCATCAAACAAAAAGAAAAGAAACATCAAACAAAATAAATATAAGAAGTAATTAAACTTACAGTTCGATATCATATCTCCTATTGTTTTTTTTTATGTTGTTGGTAAGAAAACATGTTTAAAATACTTAAAAAGTAAATATTTTTTAAAATACACAAAATATGTTTTCTAACTACACCATTTTAGTCAAAAACTCCAAAATTGGCATACTCTAGACGTGTAACTTAACTGACACCCCATTTTAACATGTGCTAAAAACTAGTAACTATTTCAAAATTTGCAACATTTTGCTATAACATTAACTCTCAATCTTCTTCTAACACATTTATTTCAAATCCCAATATATATGAATGTCCACCCACTATTTTTATACAATCAAACACGTGTAATATTTCAATACAAACACCATATATATATACACATCAAAATCATCAACCTAAGCTCACAATACTCTTCTCACTCTCATGACCGACTAAATATGTCACTCCTACACCACCACAACCACCACCACCACCTTCTTCTTATTCATCTTCTTCCATTTCTATATCTATATGTATATCTATATCTTTCAATCCAACCATCTTTCTCACAATCTTTTACTTACAATGGTTTCACTTCCACCAACACAAACAATAAAACCAACTTGACCTTAAATGGAATTGCATCTATAACAAACCAAGGAATCCTTAAACTTACAAACACATCTTCTCATCATTTTGGTCAAGGTTTTTATCCTATTCCTATTCCTTTTAAAAACAACCTTAATAATGCTATAAACAAAACCTTAAATTCATTCTCAACTGCATTTGTGTTTTCAATAGAACCCGAATATAGAAAACTAGGTGGACATGGTTTAGCTTTCACTTTTTCTCCAACAAAATGCATTTTAGGAGCTCAACCTAGTCAATATCTTGGTCTTTTTAATGTAACTAATAATGGAAATGCTTCAAATCATGTTTTTGCTATAGAGTTTGATACTGTCCAAGATTTTGTGTTTAAGGATATAGATGATAACCATGTTGGTGTCAATATAAACCGTATGACTTCCATTAATTCGACTCGGGCCGGTTTTTTTGTTGATGGGGATTTGATGAAACATGATCTTTGTTTGCATAGTGGAAAAAAGATTCAAGCTTGGATTGATTATGATGGTGTAACACAAGAATTAAATGTCACTCTTTCTTTGTTTTCTATGAAACCAAGTATGCCAATTATGTCTTTTCAAGTTGATCTTGAACCGGTTTTTTTAGATTTTATGTATGTTGGTTTTTCTGCATCAACTGGCCTTCTTTCTAGCAATCATTATATATTTGGTTGGAGCTTTAATATGAGTGGGAAAGCACAATCTTTGGACCTTGATCATCTTCCTTTGCTTCCACAAATTAAGAAGAAACAAAAAAGTTATGTTAGTGTGTTTTATTGTTCTGTATCTATAGCCATTTTGTTTCTTTTGTTGGGAGGTGGAATTTATGTTGTTAAAATGTCAAAAAGTATAGATGATGTGGCTGAAGATTGGGAACTTGATATGGGCCCACATAGATTTAGTTATAAAGAGCTAAAAGATGCTACTAAAGGGTTTAATGAGAAAAACTTGCTTGGGTTTGGTGGGTCAGGTAAGGTTTATAAAGGTGTTTTGCCCGACTCGAAAACTGAAATCGCTGTGAAGCGGATTTTAAAAGAGTCGAAACACGGGTTAAAGGAGTTCGCGTCGGAGATATCGACTGTTGGTCGTCTCCGACACCGACATTTGGTTCAGTTGTTGGGTTGGTCTAGAAAGAAAGGTGAGTTCTTGTTGGTTTATGATTTTATGGGAAATGGAAGTTTAGATAAGTATATTTATAAGAACCCAAAAATGATTTTGAGTTGGGAACAACGATTTAAGATCATAAATGGCATAGCAAATGGATTACTATATTTACATGAAGAATGGGAGCAAACTGTGCTTCATAGAGATATTAAAGCTGGAAATGTGTTGCTAGATTTGGAGTTGAATGGTAGGTTGGGTGATTTCGGGTTGGCTAAGTTATATGACCATGGTTCGAACGCGAACACCACTAAAGTGGTGGGTACATTGGGTTACTTGGCTCCTGAGCTCACTCGAACAGGAAAGCCTACCACGAGTTCAGATGTTTATGCTTTTGGGGCTCTTTTGTTAGAAGTAGTATGTGGCCGTAGACCCATTGAAACAAAGGCGTCTCCAGAGGAGCTGATTTTGGTTGATTGGGTTTGGGATAAGTGGCGAGAAGGGGTTTTACTTGAGGTAGTGGATTCAAGGTTGAATGGTGAGTTTAATGAGGTTGAAGTTATGGTGGTTTTGAAGCTTGGGTTATTGTGTTCTAGCGATGAACCATCGTTTAGGCCAAGTATGAGACAGGTGATTGCATACTTGGAGCAGAAGATGCCCCTGCCAGGGGTTTTTGGTCAATTGTGTGCTGATGGTGAGAAGGAGGTTTTTGTGTTGGAGTTTGAACATTGTGCACCTTTTAGTTAGAGAAGATGAAGATATAAGATGGTCAGAAGGGATTGATGATGAGCTTGAAGCGGGTTCTCGTTCGACGTTGGTGGTTTCCGGTAAGCACATTAACACGTGATAATACATGACGTTTATCAAGGGATTTGTGCTCTTAAGGGTCTATTCCCGTTTACACTCACAGTTGAATTGTTGATTGGTAATGTTTGATTTCACAATAATACTCGTAATAATCTTACAAATCCACAGTGTATAACTGTATATACTGTAATAGTGATTTTGCAGTATCATCAACATTTATATTTATTTATACTCGTACATATTTTTATTAACCTATTGCTTTTGGCAAATTCATTTTTGATAAAGAAGATTATTAGCTAAAATAGATATGCAGATATTTATAAATAATCTCAAGTTGCAAGAATGAAAAATTTGGTACAGGTGATTGTCATTTTTGACTATTCTCCTCAGCCTTGATCATATTCATACCGGTAAAGTTCAGGCAGTTGCTGCCACCAATTTTCCAGAGAAGAGATCAACTTTTCAGGAAAGAATGGTGGCACCAGCCAAGAAGCATTTAAAACATGTCAAATAATATCACAAAACAAAACGATCTCAAGATTAAACATAGTTCCACTAGATAAACATAACCATAAAATCCATACAAAGGGAAATGAGAACTTCGGAAACTCCTAATACACCATAAGGCTCTGCTGCACCCGGCTATATTTTTGTACAGTCACGACACTCATAACATACACAAACGCTAACTTCGTTTTAATCTCTGCAACGGGGGCGGCCTTGGGTGTATTTCACCCTTTGAGCCTCGTCTAAAGACTCGAGTCCTAGGTATATATATCTACCAATGTACAAGTTTCATAGCTACAAACCATTTTTATTAGCAAAAGCGACTCAGCTGGATGTTAAAACGAACCAACAAACACAAACCGACCATTCTCGCCACTCAGTTAGCTGTACAACTCCCTTGGTCTTTATATTAAGTAGTACCGTTATTATCAGCAGCGGCAGCAGCAGCCGCAGCCGCAGCCGCAGCGGCATATCCAGCCAGAGCCCCAATCCTCCGTTCTGTAAAATATCAGGATAACTCGTCACAAATTTAAACAAAAAACTTCTAAGAACAAATTAATGCTTGTTTTTTGTGTGTTGCTATTTGAGGGAGAAAATTCAACTCATTTACTCGTTTACGGGTCAATTTGAGTTTACCATTATCTCAAATGGGCCAGACAGAGAATTTACCTAAACTGTAGGTAAAAGTAAATGGCACAGGTAAAAGATGTTAAAAGAATTATCTGAACCTATTTTTATTGCATACGAATTGTCTGAACCTATTTTTATTGCATAAACCCTCCCTAAACTTTTCATGCATTATATTCTTACTGAAAAAACTGTATTGGAACACTTACCAACACATTAATTATTGAAAGAAAATGAAGGTTTACATATCAACTAGGTGCAGCTGGTTTTGACTAATAATACCAAAACATGGACTGTTTCAACCCTCTGACCATCCCACCCATACTGCCACATCTAGTATCTGTATTTCCCACTCAATCTTTAATAAAATAGCAAGAGGAACCAGCCAAGGAGAACTGGGATCATGAAACAGAAAGACCTTAACCGAAAATTCTGATTTTTCACTGGCTCTCTCTCCAAGGACAAGACAATTCTTGGTTTTTAATAAACATACACTATTTAGATTCAAAACCAACGCCATCTTTACCCACATGCCATTAGCCTAGCAGAATCGAGGTTGGTTCAAGTCCCATTACGGACAAATGAGTGAGCTGGTTTCCTTACAAAGCAAAATATCTATGTATATATATATATATATATATATATATATGTTAATGTGGTGAACAAGTTCAACCCAAAACACGAAGAATTTGAATTAGTTATTAATCCATTAAAACAGATCAAACGGGCTAAAAAGAATAATTTTAGCTAGAAGAAAAGCTGGTCAAACAGGTTAAAAGTCACCCAAAAGACCAAAGTGTATTGTTATAATGCCACAAACTCCTAAAATCATTTAATTCATTTTAAAGTAAATATATATCATTCTATGGGTATGTTTGGTGAAACTAGCTGAAAGCTGGAGCTGGTAGCTGAAACTGAAAGCTATAGCTTATTTTGGAGTTGGAACTTAGAAGCTGAAATTTTTGTTTTCCTTGAGGTGTTTGGAAAAGTAGCTGGAGCTGAAACTTAAAAAAGTATAAAATGATAAAATATATATATATATATACGCATATAATAAAAAAAAAATTTTTTGAAGGATATCTATGTATTTTCGCAAATTATAAGCTCAAGCTAGTTTTATAAGCTACTAAAAGTAGCTTATATTTTTTTTAGCTCATTTAAAAAATAAGCTTTAAACAATTTACCAAACAAACAAGGCTAAAAGCTTAAGCTCTTTGCCGAAGACACCCTTTCACTATGTTCTTGAGATTTATTTGAGAAGGAAAGGAAAAGAAACTAAAAGATATTATAACTTTTTGTATTCTTGAGTTTTTTTTAAGGAATGAAGTGAAATGATATGAAAGGAAATGGATGGAAGATTTTAGTTTTTTTAGTATAAAATCAATCATCCTACTTTTGGGGTGATTTGGAAGGAAAGAAAGAAAGCCCCTTCTTTTCTAATCACCTATCTCCCATTCTTTTCTTTTCTTCAATTCTTCTAAATATAAACTCAAGAACACAGTGTTTAAGTTTTCATAATCATACTCCACTCATTAAGCATTTTATTCTTCAAAATGTCAAAGTGACAAAATAGAGTTTACAGGTTCAACCCATGAAAGAAAACTGTATGTTTGAAATTTGATGAGAACCCATTTTGATCCGTTTCCCAAACTGACTAGACGACATTTTTTTGACACCACAGGAAAAAGATAAAATACGTAGGTGTACCTCCAGCAGCAACAAGTTTCTCAACACGAGCAACTATATGTTTCCCGTAAGTATATTTCTTCAGAGCATTCAAATGAACCTTGATACGATTAAGAATCATCTCAAGTTGCTGGTCGTCACATGTCTCCAAAACTTTCTGCACAACGTAATTAGCAAACTGATCTTTCATCATCACCTGACATGACAATTGAACCATGATCAGGATATAAAACAACAATATATTTAATTTGAATTTCAAATGATTTCAGTGCACCTTTCTTCCCACTTTAAGATTATGAAGCACAAGCTAACCAGAACACAAACCTGAAGTGGTTCATTTTCATCAGTGGTGCCTAGCATCTCTGTCACCAGGGTCTGGCGTTCCTCTGGTGTACCAAAAGTCAAACACTTTTCAACAACATTAGAGGCAAACTTTTGTTGACTCATTTGAACTATCTGCCCGGTTAATTGATCTATAATAGTTGTACGCTCATGTGGCTTTCCATGTTCCAGTACATGCTGTTGGAACATCAACAGGAATCAGTATAACTGAAGAGGTGACAGAAGACTTAAATCTAATGCACCAAAGGTGGCAAAATGGGCGGACAAGCAAATTGTGTAACAGGTCAAATGGGTAAACTTTTTTTATAGGGATCAATATGGGTCGAATTTTGCATGAAACTTTATATCCAGCTGCTTAAAATTTTAAAAATTGACTTGTGTGTCTGCATGATTACAAAAGATTTATTGTCTTAGTAATTATCTGAGCTTTTGAATTTATTTATGCATTACAATACACTGTAATTTTTAACCCATTTGGCCTGTTTCCGGTTAAGCGGTTTTGAAGAACTAGAGATAGAGCATAACACAAACCAGCCCATTCACGAATACACTGGTCGAAATCGCCACATCTATCTAGCAATAACAAAAAGGAGTATTCTTTCCATATGTAGAAATTTAAATCTCAACCAACGCGTTTGTCTTTAACCATTTGTAACCAACTTTCATAACACTAGCATTCTTATCAATTTATGAAGTAATGCTTAATCTAAATGGCATTTCCTATAAGAAAAAGAAGAAGATAGCATTGTTATTTAATAGACAATACGATATCCTGATTTTAAAGACTTGAATCATCCAGATTCCAGGCTGAACAATGTTGATAACATATTGGTTTTTTGTCTTGTGAGTTGTGAACCTTAGAAGTATATTTATGTATAGCATTCATTGCAAAATATAACATTAGGAAAAATATGATTCTTAATTCCCATACCTGAACAACATAATTTCCATATTGATCTTGCGCCAGCATGATAATAGATTTCAAGATTTCATCCATCACAATGCTTTGTGTTTTAGGGTTGTGACAGTGCTCCAAGACCCTCTGTTACACGAAATGTTCAGCCATAAAAATCAACATTGATCAAACAATATTTTATTTAGGTCACGCAAGTAGTACCCAACTACCCAAATATTCAAAAGATATTTCACCTGTATGACACGGCAACCATAAGGATGGGTTGACAATTTAACAACTTGATCATAAAATGTAGAGATGATGAAATGAATAGCCTCTTCCGGTACACATTCAATACACTTCTGAATAACATGATTTCCATTTTGATCATGCACACAACGCATCACATGACCATCAAGCTCTACAACCATTTTTGTCTGTTGATCAAGGTCAACAACCTCAATAGCCTGCATTGAAGCAAACCAAATGTGTTTTAATAATTTGAGACATAGTATATAATATCTTACCTCATTGATCCAACTTAGCTTTAATTACAGAATTCTCAAGTATATACTAATAAACGAAGATCAAAGGAAAAAAACTAGATTAATTTCTTTCATACAAACTCAAATAATAACAGATTATATGTAAAGCTCAAATTCTCAAACACCCAATATACAGGTAACAGATAAACATAACTTGCAACTGGAACAGGCGGAATCATCATTTAGGTTTCATTTACCTGTAATTAGATGAGACAATATGGACCAGCTGGGTAAAGACTCAAAACAAACAAACTCTGGGTAAGCAACATCTAATCCAAATGTTTTTGACTTCCCATATATAACTAGCAAGTGTGTCAGATTACACAGTATTAGCTGACTAAATAGATACGGAGAATAGGATATGAGGTTTTATGAACTAAAGATGCACTTTGCGCAAGCAACGTCTAATGCAAATGTTTTTGACTTCCCATATATAACTAGCAAGTGTGTCAGATTACACAGTATTAGCTGACTAAATAGATACGGAGAATAGGATATGAGGTTTTATGAACTAAAGATGCACTTTGGGCAACTTTTGACCAATTCCTTTTCTATACACCCATTTGACCCATCAGTCTGATACGGATAAAACATAATCCAAATTGTCTCTTTCATAAGTGAACAGGTCAAGAACTGAGCTCAAAGCACCTAATACCAAAACAACCTATATTTTGGTCAGTGTATGGCTTCAAAATTCATAAAATCAAGTGTTGAGTTTACCTTTTGAATAACGCGACAACCATACATTTGAAGACTAAGTGTTAGAACATGCCCGTCGAGCTGCTCAGCTAGTTCTCTTATTTGAGAAGCACTTCCATGTTCAAAAAACTACACGCATCAAAAAGTAATTGATATCAATATATGATAATTGTCCCATAAGTCGAACTCCAAATATACATGCAGACACTACCTTCTGAATGACATAATTACCAAATACATCCGTCATCAGTGAAAATGCTTGTGGCATAATTTCATTGAACACCATGTCTTTCTCTTCTACCGTAGCTGTCTCAAGTTTCTGTTGAATGAAACGACTTCCATATTGATCCGCACTGCTCAGAGACATTCCAAAGTATACAAATTAGATATGGTATATTGGTATGGCAGTATTACAGACCTCAATAACCATTTCCCTTCAACTAAAGGTAATTCAAGAAGTTTAATTCATTCTAAAAACGAGGCAGCCTTTATTCTAAAAGTTTACTCATTTAACCAGCTTGATATTATAATATAACCCCCATCAGAATCGCTGCCTCTGCCCCTGACAGAAGGTCTCAAAATAGTCCTTGTACTTGGAAATGAAAGTGAAAATTTTGTACTTTGAGCTTAGGCATATAAGCAAAGAAAAGCTCTGATTCAAGTTAAAATCTTTCTACAAAACCACCAAAGAACACTTTTTCTGTTGTTGAGTTTTCAAGCACAATGGTTTTCATACAAGTTATAAATGTTAATAATCATTAATCAAAGTCCAACAAGATAAACCTGAATTCAACAACATGCCCCATAATTTCTGAGAACTCAAAACACTTGGTTTTATTGCTTTTGAACTCATCTAGCAAAGAAGAAGCAAAACTTTCACTTCCAACTAAATTACGAATCCCAGAAGGAAACCTCAAGCTCCGGTCACCATGTCTAACTGGACTACCAGAACCAATAGCCGAGTTAGGTAGAAGAGAGCTTCCCAATGGGCTTCCGAGATACGACATGCCAAGACCATAACCAGAGTTTCCATAGTAACCATGGTTAAGACCGTATTGACTCTTTTGAGGAGATAGCAAACCAGCCAGGTAAGCTTTCTGGAGTGCCACAAATTCCCTATCAATTGTTGTATCATTCAGAGCCGCAGCATATTCACTCAAGTTTTGAAGATACAGCGGGTCCATAAGAGGTGCCTGAAGACCAGTGGGGCTGTGGTTTCCAACTCTATTAGATCCTAAACCAAACCCTCCACCCATTGCTCTAGAATCCATGGCGGAGACACCCATTGCCGCTGCAACAGCACTATTGTCAAATAAAGGTGGCGCATTAACACCGCCTATCTGGTTTGCCAACATGGTTGGTGATGCTGGATTCATCATATAACTGCCATAAAAAGATGAACTTGGACTATCATGATTCTGGTATTGAGGAGAACCACCTCCACCGCTGGCTAGCCCTTTCATATACGAATTCACAGGCGATCCATGAGCATCAGCAGCAAGTACACCATTTTTTCCCATATACTGATACGGTCCTTTAGCCAAATGGGAGGCATTTTGGATTCCATCTGGCATACCATTAGCTGAAAGAGTCATTCCAGAAAACCCAGCAATTAAATCTGAAGGCCCATTAATCCTCCCCCCTCCACCAGCAGAAACCCGAGGGCTAGCTGATCGAGCCATGAGCTGTGGGTCAGGGGTGGTGCTTTTAGATAAAGATGCACCAAGAGCCGAAGCATAAGTGTGTGAACCAGATGACATTCCCTGATGGTTTGGGCTGGATCGTAAAGCATCCATAGAAGCCAAATTGTGATGAAGATGAGCAAAATGAGACTCTGAAAGGTCAACATTTTCATCAAATGTGTTACGGCTGGCTGGACGAGATGGCTGCCTAGAAACAGAAGTAGTTTGACCGATATCATCCTGCAGACAAAACCATTTGTAAGAAATTGCTCAATCTAGTCCACAAATTCTCTTACTATGAACACATAAGCACAAAATCATGAACTTTTATAAATGCTTGGAGCAAGTTATGAATAATTAATGAAGAAAATAGACAGTAACACACAGTCAAACGGCGCAGATTCAAAGATGACTTCTATACTTACTCGTGTTAGCAAGAAAACAAAATGCTAAAAGATTCATCACTATCTCTAAATTAATAAACTTTTAATGAAATTGAGCAAGTCACAATAACTAACGTATGCCGACCCCCTAAACTGCAAACAAATCATTCAAGACAGAATAGATATCATCATGTAAGCAAATAAATGGTAACCACCATCTAATGGCATCAAAATGTTAAAATATAACAGCTTGTTCATTAGATCGGAAATACTCATGTCAATAAAACACAATGCACTAAAATTTACCACAATTACTACAGTAATGAACTTTTAATAGTATTGAGAAAGTCGTGACAGCTAAGCTATGCATGTACTATAGACTGCAAACAAGTTTATCATATGTGACACACATTGAAAATAAATCTAAAGATTCAAAGATAACCTTGAAAGTACGTTATCAAGAATGCTAAAAGATTCTACGCAATCAGTAACTAATAAGCTTCCAATGATATTTCAAGTAAGTAGCGACATTTAATGTAAGAACACACAATAGACTACAAACAAATCATCAAACGTAATCATTATCGTAAGCGAATAAACCACAATACGTAATCAAAAAACACCAAAATATTCAAGAAAATGACAACTTAAAAACCAAATCCAAATAAGTTATCAATCATCGGGTTTAAAAATAACAACCTGAATGATCTCAGCAATGCTCTTTTGCCTACTCCCTAACCCTAACCCTGGCAACCCGATAAGCCCATTTCCACCCCACTCGACCGAACTATTTCCACCACCACCACCACCTTGACCGTTCCTCGCCTCACTAACCCCACTACCGAACATTGTCATACTCTCATTCCCATTATCTCTACCCACTTTCCTCCTATCCCCAATTGCAGAACTCCCATTTCCATTCCCATTCCCACCCTGCATTCTCTGCGAAAACCGCCAATCCTCCTTCGACAACAAAGGCGGTGGCAGCCTAGGGTTCAAATTCACATTAGCATAGTAATAACTAACATAAGCAGGATCAGACCTTAACTCATCCTCAGAAATACCACCATCAAATAACCCGGAAACCGCACTCAACGATCCTTCTACGGTCGGTGGAGCCGACCCACTTCTATACATATTCATCTCCATTTCAGGATCACTACTACTTGAACTACCACTAACTTCTTGCCTACGTTTTTCCCTTAACAAAAACCCTAATTCCTCATTATTTGAAACCAGTGATCTCATTCCCATATCACTCATCATCTTTATATAGCTAATATCACTGATCATATATATATAAATATATAGATATAGATATACATATATAGCATTCAATCAAAATCAAATCTTTTTCAGCTGGGTATCACTAAATCTTTAAAACCAACAGCTTTTATAACTTCTTACCTAAAAATTCATCATAATTTTTACAAAATTGGTACAAAAAAATCCTAAAGTTTGAAACTTTTTTGTCTGTGTATGCTTTTTTTGCAAAGATTTTAAGATGGGCTGATTCAAAATGAAAAATCTTGGAGATTGAATGATGTTTGATGATTAATTTTGGCCATTTTGTATGATTTTGTGAGTGTCTATGAAAGAAAATATAGTGAAGAGAGCTAAATGGAGTGATAATAAGCTGGGGGAAAGGGGGACTGATGTGGACCGTTGGATTAAGATAGGTGACGGCAGAGATCGGATTTTGTTGCGGGATTTGTTCATACAATGGGAAGCTAGGGTTTTGTCTTAAAGTCTTTTAGTACCAAAAATAAAAGTTAATAGTTTAACTTATCCATTCATATATGTTTTATTCTAAACGGCTAACTAAACACTTTATAGTCTGAACTCTGTCTAGAATAACTTGATACAATGGTGACATTACACGGCGTGTGAGGTGTTATGATGACGTCAATTTCAAACCAAAATTTTTGTAACAATGTAATACACAATTACTAAGTAAAGTATGTAAGATAATACTACGATGAATTATACAAATATGTTCTTATCATCTATAATTAAAAATTATAAAAAAAATAAGTTATAGTAAATAAAAAGCTCTGTAACGTTGACCTGGTTAATACAAGATAGGCTAGACTTTCCGTTATGATTTTTGATCCACACCTGTAAAAAAATGGTAATTGTATTAGAAGAAGTTTGACTGCACAAATAAGGAAAGTATAATTAATAAGTTAATGGGACATTATAGATATATCAAATATACATGTTTAAAATAGTTAATAAATGGAAAATAGAAAAATATGTCCTTTTGAGAAAGAAAAAATGGTTCATATGCTTTAACAAAAATATAGATACTTTAACTATTTTATAAAACAAATCATCTATCTGTTCTTTAAATTTTTCAGCCTTTAAAATACTAGGTGGTCCCACACTTATCCAACACTACCAAAATGTGTCAAAGTACCAAAAATGCCAAATACTAGGTGGTCACGCACTTACTCAACACTTACGAACGTTCACTTCCATCAACTGCATAATGCCCGATTGTAGTTGTCAAAAGAGTTTGCCAATTTATGCCATAAGTTACGGTGTAATGAAACCACAAAACCAAAAAGTGCTAAATGTAGTCGATATGAAGAACCGATAGATTTAGCAGATTACACCCTTGCCGCTGATGACGTTTTAAAGAATTTACTAAATTTAAAGCTTTGAATAAGCTAACAAAATCACATTATTCACTCATCCGAAACCCATTAACAATTAAAGTTCACAATACTAACATAACAAACGAACGTCACCAAGTCAAGTTTGCAAATACATGATGTCGTTGTTGCCTATAGCCATCTCCCGACACCGAGACTTACCGCGCGACCTTTCAATAGAAGACAAAAAACACATGCAAGAAAATATACACATATCAAACAAAACATCTTAAAAAGAAAAAACTAAATGTAATCATGAGTTAAAAATATAAATAAAAGATAGATGAATGAGATTATTGGTTCTCATTGATAAATTTTGCAATCCAGAAATTACTTTTCTTGTACTTCATATGCTTAATTAAAAACCAAATGCAAGAAACCAACAAAGATACCTTGTTACAAGAGATATAAATAAAATACTGATTATTCGTTGTAAAGAAAATTCGACTTTTAAAATATAAATCAATAGATGGCATGCAACTTATAAACGATTATGGGAGCTTGATGTAATGACTTGCTACCAATTTGACATCCATCTTGCCATAGTATATGAAAAACTTATAGAGCTCTCAAAAATGTTCAATAGACTCCAAAAACTTTATTCTAAGATTTCTAAAGGATTCTCCATGGAGCATGATAGGAAAGTGTCTTGTAAATATCCAGAATTTATTTGTTTAATGTTTCTAAATTAGTCTGAGTGGTATAAATAGCTAGGTTAGGCCTCATTTGGCATATCATACCTTTAAAATACTAGGTGGTCCCACACTTATCCAACACTACCAAAATGTGTCAAAGTACCAAAAACGCCAAATACTAGGTGGTCACACACTTACTCAACACTTACGAACGTTCACTTCCATCAACCGCATAATGCCCGATTGTAGTTGTCAAAAGAGTTTGCCAATTTATGCCATAAGTTACGGTGTAATGAAACCACAAAACCAAAAAGTGCTAAATGTAGTCGATATGAAGAACCGATAGATTTAGCAGATTACACCCTTGCCGCTGATGACGTTTTAAAGAATTTACTAAATTTAAAGCTTTGAATAAGCTAACAAAATCACATTATTCACTCATCCGAAACCCATTAACAATTAAAGTTCACAATACTAACATAACAAACGAACGTCACCAAGTCAAGTTTGCAAATACATGATGTCGTTGTTGCCTATAGCCATCTCCCGACACCGAGACTTACCGCGCGACCTTTCAATAGAAGACAAAAAACACATGCAAGAAAATATACACATATCAAACAAAACATCTTAAAAAGAAAAAACTAAATGTAATCATGAGTTAAAAATATAAATAAAAGATAGATGAATGAGATTATTGGTTCTCATTGATAAATTTTGCAATCCAGAAATTACTTTTCTTGTACTTCATATGCTTAATTAAAAACCAAATGCAAGAAACCAACAAAGATACCTTGTTACAAGAGATATAAATAAAATACTGATTATTCGTTGTAAAGAAAATTCGACTTTTAAAATATAAATCAATAGATGGCATGCAACTTATAAACGATTATGGGAGCTTGATGTAATGACTTGCTACCAATTTGACATCCATCTTGCCATAGTATATGAAAAACTTATAGAGCTCTCAAAAATGTTCAATAGACTCCAAAAACTTTATTCTAAGATTTCTAAAGGATTCTCCATGGAGCATGATAGGAAAGTGTCTTGTAAATATCCAGAATTTATTTGTTTAATGTTTCTAAATTAGTCTGAGTGGTATAAATAGCTAGGTTAGGCCTCATTTGGCATATCATACCTTTAAAATACTAGGTGGTCCCACACTTATCCAACACTACCAAAATGTGTCAAAGTACCAAAAACGCCAAATACTAGGTGGTCACACACTTACTCAACACTTACGAACGTTCACTTCCATCAACCGCATAATGCCCGATTGTAGTTGTCAAAAGAGTTTGCCAATTTATGCCATAAGTTACGGTGTAATGAAACCACAAAACCAAAAAGTGCTAAATGTAGTCGATATGAAGAACCGATAGATTTAGCAGATTACACCCTTGCCGCTGATAACGTTCTAAAGAATTTACTAAATTTAAAGCTTTGAATAAGCTAACAAAATCACATTATTCACTCATCCGAAACCCATTAACAATTAAAGTTCACAATACTAACATAACAAACGAACGTCACCAAGTCAAGTTTGCAAATACATGATGTCGTTGTTGCCTATAGCCATCTCCCGACACCGAGACTTACCGCGCGACCTTTCAATAGAAGACAAAAAACACATGCAAGAAAATATACACATATCAAACAAAACATCTTAAAAAGAAAAAACTAAATGTAATCATGAGTTAAAAATATAAATAAAAGATAGATGAATGAGATTATTGGTTCTCATTGATAAATTTTGCAATCCAGAAATTACTTTTCTTGTACTTCATATGCTTAATTAAAAACCAAATGCAAGAAACCAACAAAGATACCTTGTTACAAGAGATATAAATAAAATACTGATTATTCGTTGTAAAGAAAATTCGACTTTTAAAATATAAATCAATAGATGGCATGCAACTTATAAACGATTATGGGAGCTTGATGTAATGACTTGCTACCAATTTGACATCCATCTTGCCATAGTATATGAAAAACTTATAGAGCTCTCAAAAATGTTCAATAGACTCCAAAAACTTTATTCTAAGATTTCTAAAGGATTCTCCATGGAGCATGATAGGAAAGTGTCTTGTAAATATCCAGAATTTATTTGTTTAATGTTTCTAAATTAGTCTGAGTGGTATAAATAGCTAGGTTAGGCCTCATTTGGCATATCATACCTTAAAATGCTCCTCTTATATTTTCTTCCAAAAGTTTTTTCAGTTTCCTTTACTTCACATTTTTCATGTGCTCTCTTTTTAAGCTTGAATCGTTGATGTTGAGCAAGGCTCACACTTAGTCAAGACTAAGGCCACATAGTTAACTTATCGAGATAGGTCTCAGACATTTGGTATTGGAGTAGGGTTGATTAAGGGTAATGGCAAATGAGACCGACAAGCACGGCTTGCAACAAGTGTTGTAACTACGAAGAGAATCGTAGGCGGGGTGATGATAAATATATATATATACCACACATGTTGCTATACGGTATCGATCTACAACAATGTACAAGTTGTACAACAATATATGTTGTAATTTTATCATCACTTCCCTCTAAAAGAAATTTAAACCCGAAACTTAAAACTATTTGAAAAACCAACATATACTGATACCTACAACCAACGAAATCTTACACTTTCATTACAAATAACAACAAAATATGTTTCGCTACAAAAACTGATCACATCGAGTAATTCAACAATATGTGGATGTTTAACACCTTCCAAAATCTGAATTTCCAAAACCAAATACCTTTCAACACCAAGTGCTTAATCTCCAATCTGGACACAAAAGATCGACTTATCTAGCTTGATCGTAATCTCCAATATTCAAGGATTACAACGAAGAATTAGTTAGACAGATTTTGGACCTAAAAAGTGAATTCTATCCAACATATGTGAAATGCACACTTTTTTCATTGAACGGTGTATCCTACGCTAATTTACAAGAAAGTGATGATGAGGGCAGTATTGAGGCTATCCAAGAAACATAAAACAACTTCTCAATTTCTCATCGAGAATCCAAGAGCGCACATTGGTACATTGGTACGTATAGAAATTGTGGAGCAATAACATTGTTGACGGTGGCGGATGCACAATAGAAAGAGTAGGGCAATGCCCCTACAACCTTAGACTAATCAATTAGTGCAAATGATATTTTTTCACAAATAAATTAAGTTTTCATATGACACTAACAAATGCCCCTGTTTAAATTTGGGTGGCCCTCCATCACTATAGCTCTACAAGCTACATGCCCAAGCAAAAAAAGAAAATTTCATTCAATTAATATTACTAGCTAGGGGTGTTCATCAAACCGTCAAAACCGGACCAAACCGGGGTATATGGATTGGTTTGGTCGGATTGAGTTGTTAAAGTTTGGTCCGACAGTTTATGTTTTGAAAAACCGGGTTTATTGGTTCGGTTACGGTTTAAAAAAGAAAAAACCGTCATAAACCGGACCGGACCAAAAGTATATATGTACATAATATTTGATAATATTTAGTCGTTCAAAAAAAGAGGAAAAATACACATATATATTTTACGATAATGTGTTGGTACTACAATGGATATAATATAATTTATGTAAATATTTTGCTTCGACCTTGTATGTTTTTGGAGAAATTAAACTTTCCCTTACAAATTAAATTATGTGGGATCTATATGGAAAATATTATATGATGAATGTTTTCTGATTGTTGGCTCAAACATGTATTGTGTTATAATAATGTAATAAATGTTCTAATTTTAAGTGTTCGTTATGACTCCTTGTAACAAATCTTTACAAATATACACAAGATTATATAGAAATAAAAGAAAGAGAAATAAGAATCTAAAACCGTCAAACCGACTAAACCGGACTGGCTCACAAGGTTTGGTCTGGTTCGGTTTGACAACATACTTGGTCTGATTTGGTTTAATATATGTTAAAACCGGAAATGTCGATTTGGTTTGAAATTTAGTCAAAACCGGACCAAACCGGTCCGCGAACACCCCTATTACTAGCCATGAGTTTTATCCTTTTAAATTTCAATCTTTGTTTTATAATTGAGCCGATATGGAATCCTTTAACTTGACGATCACAAAAGTCAAAGTTTTTATTTTAATCTAAATCATTTAGATCGATTTGTTTCAAACACTTTAAATTGCATACCGAATGTAAAAACTTGATAGTTATGTGTTTCCGATTTTACACTAGTCTTTTATGTTTTTGTCGATAAAATATATTCATGTTATTTAAAAGGTATTTAATTATAGTTATTAGGTTTAGAGTTAATCTCTTAGTGCAGTGAAGTATCAAACCTTGAGGTTTTTCCCTCCGAATACTTGTAACGGCCCATAGTCATTGTCTAGGATACGTGCAAGGTTTCACCATTATACGGTGAGGTTTCCTTGATGTCGTATACCGATTGAATGTTCGGAAAAAAAGAAAATTGTTACATACTGATTACTTTTAGTTGAAATTTACAAGTTACATGTGAATTAATAAATTGCCATTTCCACACAACTAAACTATTGCTATAAAACATGATGAATTTGGAGCATTGTATGATAAATATCATATTAACTCGACCCATTTCAAATGAATTTGTTTTGACATGTTATGCATCTCACTTATGTTGTAATTTTTTCTCTTCATGCCCCCTACACATCAAAATCTCGGATCCGCCACTGTTGACGAATACGTATCATTACCTACGTATGCAGTTATTGAGATTATGGATTTATGATTCTAAAAAATTAAAAAAGAAAACTTTGTAATCTTACAACAACTTAAACTCCTCACTAAACTCCTCGTTGAATTTGATCATATAATGAGAAGGCTAGAGTTTTGTCTCGATAGGTCTTTTATTATTAAAAATAAAATTCAATGTTTAAATTATCCATTCATATGTTATAGATATATATATATAATTTTAAAATATAAATTATTAATTATGGTATTATATTTTTTTGATAAAAACTTTTGTATGGAGTATCAGTTTAAGATAATTATGAATTAATGAAATGAAAAATGTGAGTTTCTAACTCTGTCTAGGTCTAAATTGGATTAAGATACGAGAATTGGTTAGATAAGTACTAGAAGGGTACCTGCGCAAGAGGCGGCAATGGTGGTGGCGTTTGTGGCAATGTAATGGCAGAGGCGGTGGTGATGATGACTGTTGGTGGTGGTGCGCGGCGGTAGTGGCGGCGGCGATTGGTGGTGATGGTGGTGACGAAGGCGAGTAGTGTAGGCTAGAGGTGCAAGAAGCGGTTAACCGATTTCGGTTATTAATTTTAATAACCGGTTTCGGTTATTTTTTGAAACAGTAATAACCGGTTACGGTTAACTTGTACCGGTTAATAACCTGTTTCTAGGTTTTAAAACTGGAACCTATCTAACCGATTTCGATTAATAATAACCGGTTAACCTATACCGGTTAACCTATTCGGTTTTTTTAACAGTCCATTATAATATTGAGAAAGTGGTGAACAATGGGAAAAAACAATCATTTTCGACAAGTCTGAGCGACGAACCCATATTCCAGAAAAACCCATATTCCAAATAAACATCATTTTCTAAGCACAAAACAAAATTCATCATCCCAAATCTCAAAAACAACCAAAAATTGATGTTGGATCTGATGAAAGAAGCATTAATCTATATATAGTATATATATATTGAAAGCTTACGAAATCATCTGATGGTGCGATCTTTCCGGTTATATATCAGTGTATGTATATAATATGTATTGATATTGATATATATATATATGTATATATAATATGTATATAATATGTGATTAACCGGTTAACCGGTTATTATTTGAATAATTAACCGGTTATAGGTTAACCGGTTAATAATCGGTTTTGGTTTTGAAAAGAGTAATCGGTTAGTAACCGACGGTTTCTGGTAACCTATAATCGGTTTTTACTATTCCGGTTACTAACCGGTTTCGGTTACCGGTTACAAATCGGTTCGGTTCGGTTAATCGGTTTTTTCTTGCACCTCTAGTGTAGGCTATTGATGTAATGTGGTTTTGAATAATTCATAAAACCTAAAATTTAATGTTGAAAATTGAAACTTAAAATTTAACAAAAATCCAAATTTACTTTATATAATATAAATATAGATAACAGTAATAATAGTTTGTTTTAAAATTAATTAACATTGCTAAATTTGAGTAAATGGTTATTCATTATACTTTGGTGTCATTTTGGAATACAAGGGCTGATTTGGTCGTATGATTTTTAGCCCAACCTATAAATTAGTAATAGCCGATAACTAAAGCTGATAAGCGGTAGTTGTTAGTTATAGTTGTAGCTTAAATTTATTATCAAAAGTTTTTAGATACATTTAAGTGTTTAGCTTAATAACCGCAAAAATGATTGAGAGACCTAATAAAAACACCTTAAACTAACCTAACAATATAAAGATGACACCTGTAATTATAAATTAAAAGCCCATTAATTATCTTATGTTTTTACTACTATATACCCTTAATTCTTATTCAAATGGACGGACCTATTCTAAATCTAATATCATACCGACAGATCACGTAATTGTTTTGAACGATTTTGAATCAACAACCAGAATCACAAATAATCCACCAGAAATTATATGAACAGATTTATTATTATAGATGAGATATATGAAATAGTTATTATTACAATTACCTAATCATATAGATTATGATTAGATATTACAGATATAAGAAATAGATCAATGATATATATTGATCTATATATACAGAAATATGAATATGAAAGAGAGAAAGATATGAGCAGCAGAATAATCAAAAACAATCGATCGATATGAAAAGTGTGTTAACCCTAAATTGGTGTTAGGGTTGTTTATATATATCACCAACTTTCCAAATACACCTTCATCTTCTAGACTTGAACACTTCTAGTCCAAAGCACACCTTCTTTCTTCAATTGTCCAGAATAGTCCCTCAACTTCTCTTGTTCCTGCATAACTCAACCAAAACATAAATAACTAAAAAATATTAAACATGTTTAAATGATCTTGCATTATTTCAACATCCCCCCTCAAGATCACTGTTAAACATGTCAAACAAGCCCAGTTTATTGCTTAAAAAATTGTGTTGATGTATGCTTAAGCTTTTAGTGAAGATATCAACCACATTATCATCAGACTGTATCTTAACAGTTTTTAACAACCCAGAAGTGATCTTTTTCCTTATGAAATGTAAATCAATTTCAAAATGCTTGGTTTTCTCATGGAACACAGGGTTTGCTGCAATTTGAATAGCAGCTTTGCTATCACAATGCACATCAACAGGAATAGAACACTTAATGTTAAAATCAATTTCAAAATGCTTGGTTTTCTCATGGAACACAGGGTTTGCTGCAATTTGAATAGCAGCTTTGCTATCACAATGCACATCAACAGGAATAGAACACTTAATGTTAAAATCACTTAAAAGATTAGAAAGCCAAATAATTTCACAAGTTATTGCTGCCAAAGCCCTATATTCTGCTTCAGCAGAGGATTTGGAAACAATATTTTGTTTTTTACTTTTCCAAGATACCAGATTATTGCCAAGAAATACAGAAAAACCAGTTACAGACCTTCTAGAGGTCACACATCTTGCCCAGTCAGAATCAACAAAACCCTTTAGAGTCAAAGTATTACCTGGAGTAATCAAAAAGCCTTTACCTGGAGATTTTTTTAAGTATCTTAAGACTCTAAGACCAAGATTGAAATGATCCTTTGAAGGAGCATGCATAGAAAGACACTGCACATAGTAGCTTATATCTGGTCTTGTGAGTGTAAGATAGATTAGCTTTCCAATAAGTTTTTGATACACAACAATATTATCAAGAAGTTTTGTCTTATCAGAACAAGGTTTAATGGTAAGATTAACCTCTAATGGAGTTTTCATTGGCTTACTTCCAAGCATACCAAAATCATTTAAGAGTTCCAAGCAATATTTTCTTTGAGACAAACATAAACCATTATTAGTTTCCAAAACCTCAATACCAAGAAAATACTTTAACCTGTCAAGATCTTTTATTTTGAATTTAGAATTCAAGAATTCCTTAACAACATTAATTTCAGTTTCACAATTTCCAGTAATAACAATATCATCTACATACACAAGAAGAGCCACAAACTTATCATTCACATTTCTTGTAAACAAAGAGTAATCAGATTTACTTTGCACAAAACCACATTCAAGTAAAGCACTAGACAGTTTAGAATTCCATTGTCTAGGTGCTTGCTTTAATCCATACAAAGATTTTTTCAATTTACAAACAACATTATTATCATTAGAATATCCTTGAGGAACATCCATATAAACATATTCACACAAATCACCATATAGAAAAGCATTATTCACATCTAGTTGATATAAAGGCCATTTATTAGAAACTGCAATAGTAAGCATACATCTAACAGTAACCATTTTCACAACAGGTGAAAAGGTTTCATCAAAATCTATACCAGCTTCTTGACTATATCCTTTAGCTACCAACCTAGCTTTATACCTTTCTATTTCACCATTAGCCTTATACTTTATTTTAAATATCCATTTGCAACCAATTGTATTTCTATCATTAGGAAGAGTAGTTAATTCCCAAGTATCATTCCTATTTAAAGCTTCCATCTCTTCATTCATTGCATTTACCCAATTCTTATCCTTAACAGCTTCATAATAAGACCTTGGTTCTATACTTTTATTTAAATTAGTTGCAAAACAATGTATATCAGGTTTAAGATGAGCATAATGCACAACCTTTTTAAGAGGATATTTCACTTTACCCTCAATTTGAAAATCTTCAAGTCTTTTAGGAAGATAAGATTTCCTATCAGACCTTTTTAAACCAATTTCATTTGTGTAACACCCGTCATTTTAAAAAACCTGGATTTACGAAAACTTTGCCTAACGGCGTTCAAACTTTGCGGAAAGCGTACATATAAAACTGCCCCATCCGTAACCGGATGGTACCTTTCATAAAAATGGTGTTACTAAATCGTATCGTCACAACAATAAATGATAAATCCAAGTTATGGCACCAACATAAATGCCATACATCAATACATACAACATAATTCATTAATAAGTAGCCAAACATTGGCTAACGGGAAGTCTAAGCATCGGGAAACTAATGCTAATCTTCCTTTATTATTCTACCCATCTCACGATCCACGCACTTCACTAGCTTATACCTGCTTATCCTGGAGGACACAACATTTTCATAAAGGCAAGTGTTAGCTAATAAATTAGCTAAGTAAGATACACACATTTTGATAAAACGTTCTTCATTTTACTTTCATAAAACTTCGTCATATTTTACTTATCAAAACATAACCACATTACATATCATCCACAACAATCATAGATCAACCCATACTTCCCTTTTCCCACATTGCATCACATTTCATTTCATATCAACATATACATCATATCATCATATACTCACATCTTAATCAATATCTTATATCATGTCAACATAGACTTTACACTTAAACGTAGCTTCATGTCATGACTTGGCATACCACACATAAACTTGTCACACGTATTCATATTAGCACATGTAGAGTAATTACTCATAATTGTGCCTATCAACGATTATATCACACGTATCAACATATCTTACTTAAATCTCACGTCACATTGTAATCCCACGTCTTAATTTACATGTACATCTTTCTCACATATTCTTATAGTTATCTTCATCAACTTATTCCCACATCTTACATCTTTAATCAATTTACATATTACGCACTAGCTTTACAACTAGCACGATTTCCCACGTCTTAACTTTTAGGAAAGGCGATGCCATTTCCATAGTATCCCGTCATGCTTTTAACATTGGTGGTTAGTCACTCCACCCGGAAATACTAGTCCCACGTAACTATGCCGCAAGGATCCACTCAAGCGACCACGTACGCACTAGCTTTTCAACTAGGACGGGTTAAGCTTAACACTTCCCACGTCAATCTCACGTATTTAGCTATAGCATTTCCCACGTATTTATATCTTTCTTACTTTTACGCACTAACACTAAGCTAGAACGATCACATTTCACACTTTACTTTAACATTAGGTATATTCATTACCTAACTAATCCTACATCTACTTTAAAGTTTAATCCCACTAACGTGCACAACTTATAGCAATTCCTACATGTATCTAGTGAACTAGATATTTCACACTTAAACCCCACACATAAGCCATCCCATAACAATCATCAAAGCACATCATTGACATTATCAATATCACAACATATATCATAATCATTTCATGGTAGCATAATTATAATCAACATACTACATATGCATATAACCACTTTACTTTAAATGTCATCATATCATAATAAGCCACTTCATCATACATACATTCCCACATAACCTCTCGCATAACCCGGAAAACCCCACACACATAAGATAATCCAGTTAAGAGGTTAATTAAAGAAAACTACTTTTGTTGTACCTCCAGCGTGATAAAAGACATGTATCTTACCTCAATGGAGTACTCAACAATCACAAATGTTTACCGTGCTTGACGAGTGTTCCCGATAATCTATGGTACAAGAAGGAAGGATATATAAGTCAACTAGACACTTAAACGCGCTTAAAACCTTTCTGCCGGCTGATCTCGCCGAGCCTAGGGATGGTCTCGTCGATCTCAATCTACAGAATGCATCAAAAGTGAGACCTGACCACGATCTCGTCGAGCCCACTAGTGCTCTCGTCGAGATCAACTTCCAGACTCGCACCCTTCACTTGAAGGCGACTTTTCGACCTCAAGACGACCAAATGAGTCAAAACTTAGTTCTTAAGAAATGTAGGGAATTCAAAGACCTTTCCAGAAATATAAAGTTTGACTCTTGAAGTTCTATAATGAATGATTTATGACGTTTACAATATAGGCCTGCAGAAATCGTCCGAAATTCGACCACTTTTGGAAATAGACACTTTTCGCCTATCTATGGGCAAAATCACCAGAAACTTTATTCATATAGATTCAAGAGGACACATAGACCTTTTCAAAAATATAAGATTCATCTCCTAACTCTTTCAATTGAAAGAGATATGATTTTTGCAATGCAACTGAATTTTCAGATCTAGTAAACACTTGGTTTTGCAAGCAATCTCGACCATCACACATCTACCACGACCTCTACAGTTCATATACACCAAATTATGACTCAAATAACATTATGAAATCATCAATTGATCCTTGAATCAAATACAACAATGATTCACTCTTTAAGACACCCAAAAAACGTAAAATCGGTAACGTGTTGATCAAAATCTCAATACATCAAGTGGGCTTCCAATTAACCACCTGGAATAGACTCTAATACATCTAAACAACATAATTCATCATTAAAGTTTGCAACTTGATGTTGCTAGCTAACTCAATTAACGACTTTATTCATGAAAACGTCGATTTTTAACCGAAAACACTTAGATTGATCATCCCCAGCCCTCATGGCCGAATTATATGGACAAAACCTAATTAAAGAACTTAATTAACAATCAAAGGATGATATAATACCTGTAGGGTTGATCAACGGATCGAAAACCAAGCAAAAACCCTTCCGAAATCCCCCGAAATCGACTAGTTATTGAAGAATTGACCTAGGTTTTATGTGAAATATTTTTCTAGGGTTTTGATCTGCTTCTCCAGCCTTTAGGTCGACCAAGAGGACAGATATATATTGGGGTAACTTTAAAACTTTACATCTAGGCCCTCGCACTTCGTTACAACTCGTTTCGGCCCTTAACGACTCGTTTAACGCAACCGGGAACACTTAACAACGCTTATATCTTATCGGGAACACTAATTGACTTTATAAATCATTATCAACATTAATTTCATTACTTTAAATCACTTTAACACATATCTCACGTTAATCATTTAATTCACATAAGCACATATAAAACACATAGTGACTAACGGTCGCTAACGACAAGTTAACGGTCAACGTCAAAAAGTTTCGGGATGTTACAATTTGTATTAGAAATGCCCTCAGAGTTATTATTATTATCATTCATACCCTCATTTGAAGTTGCATCCTCATTAGCATCTCTGGTAGTCACTGTTGGACTGCCACTTAATGAAAAATCATTTATGGTAGCCTCTGTTGGACTGCCAGCAGCTAAATGTTGGTTGCCTTCATCAAAAAAGTTATGTTCCTTACCTTCCTTTTCATCATTGGGACTTATATTCACAACATTATCCTCATGATCATAGTTATCAAAGAAATTGAGTTGATTTATGTTTGGAAAAGTTAAAACAGTTTCAGTTTTATCAGAAATCATTTTGAAAGAAAAGAAGTTTTCATAAAATTTTACATCTCTTGAGTATATAAAAACTCTTTTTTCAAGACTATATAACTTATATCCCTTTTTTGAATTGACATAACCAACAAACACACATTTCTCAGCTCTAGAAGAAAACTTATCCAAGTTATTTAACACAGAAGCAAAACATAAACAACCAAAAACCCTAAGATGTTTTAAAGAAGGTTCAAAACCAAAGATTTTTTCATAAGGAGTTTTTCCATGAAAAACAGAGGAAGGTGTCCTATTAATAAGATAAGTAGCAGTTAAAACACATTCACTCCATAGAGATATATGAATTCCCCCCTGAAACATAAGAGACCTAGCAATATTAAGAAGGTGTCTATGTTTCCTTTCAGCAATACCATTCTGTAGTGGAGTATAAGCCATAGAAGTTTGATGTATAATTCCTTCATTTGTAAACAAAGTACCAGTTTTAGTATTTACAAACTCTGTCCCATTATCACTTCTTAAAACCTTTATTGTAACAGAAAATTGAGTTTTAATAAGTTGAATAAATTTAAACAAGTGATCATAAACTTCAGATTTAGATTTCATTAAAAAAGTCCAAACAGCTCTTGAAAAATCATCAACCAAAGTCAAAAAATACTTGTATCCTTCTTTACTTGCTACTTTATAAGGACCCCAAACATCACAATGTACTAAATCACCAAAACTTTTTGACTTATGATCACTGAGAGGAAAAGGAACTCTAGTTTGTTTGGCCTTGTGACAAGTATCACAAGGACCCAAAGAAGAATTTTGTAAGTTGAATTTTTTACTAAAAACAGTCAAGGCTTGTTCTGCAGGATGTCCCATTCTCATATGCCACAACAGTTTGGACTCACAAGGAAGATTAGCAGAATTACATACCACATTAGAACACACAGGCAAATCATCATACAAATACAAACCACCCTGTTCACTACCAGTCCCCAGTAACTTCTTTTGAATCAAATCCTGGAAATAACAATGTGACTCATCAAACCCTACTAAAATTTTATTATCTCTACACACCTTATGAACAGATAACAAGTTGACATTGTATTCAGGAACAACCAACACATCAAATAACACAACACCATTTTTAAGATGTAAGTTTCCAATTTTTTCTACAAGAGCACAAGTTCCATTAGGATGTCCTATTTTAAGTTGCAAATCAGAAATATCAACAACATTTGTCAGATTTTTTGAAGTGTAAGTCATGTGTTGATTAGCTCCTGAATCAACAATCCAAGATATAATAGCTTTAAGCAAGAAGGTATTAAAATTAAACACAGAATTAGACCAGATACTACTACCTGCCATATTAACATGCAGACCAGAAGAAGCAGGAACAGAAGACTTGCACTCAAGTAAAGAAAGCAACTTAGAAATTTGATCATGAGATAAAGTGGGAGCATTAGCAGAAGAAGAAGCAGAATTAGAATTATTATTAGAATTATTATTAGCAACTTGAGAATGCATATTAGAATTATTATTAACCACTCTATTTCCAAACTGATTTGATCTTTTATTAGCAAGTTGAAAACATCTTTCAATAGTATGACCAATTTTATGACAGTGAGTACATTGTAAATTAGGATTAGGTGGCCTAAAAGTCCTAGCATTATTATCAAAAGTTCTCCTAGCTTCAAAATTATTATCAACAGTCTTATTATAACCAGAACTTTTATTATTATTCCTATTAAAATTACTTTTAGCAACAAAAGCAGAAGCATTACCATGCACAGATTTATCAGATATACCTCCTCTATGAGATTCTTCCCTAGATATAATTGCAAATGCAGTTTTCACAGAAGGTAAAGGATCTCTAGTTAAAATGTTACTTCTAACAGACATATAAGAATCATCTAAACCCATTAAGAACTGCATAAGTCTCATTAAATCAGTATGACTTTGTATATCTTTAGCAGCAGCACAACTACAAGCAGGCAGTTTAACAATTATCAAAAAAAAAAAAAAAAAAAAAAAAATTAAAACAAAAAAAAAAAAAAAAAAAAAAAAAAAAAAAAAAAAAAAAAAAAAAAAAAAAAAATGACTTTGTATATCTTTAGCAGCAGCACAACTACAAGCAGGCAGTTTAACAATTGCATCATATTGTTTCCACAATGAAGTAAGCTTATGATAATACTCAGACAATCCAGAACCATTTTGAGATAAAGAGTTAATTTTATGGTGCAAATTAAACACAACAGAACCATCAATCTTATCATAAGTTTCTTTCAATTCTTGCCAAACAGTAGTTGCATTTTTAGAAAATATTTGACCTAAATAAAGATCTTGAGAGATACATCCAAGAATCCAATTAAGAACAACAGCATTACACCTATCCCATTGGCTAGCTAAAACAGAATTATCAGTATTTTTAACACAAGTACCACCAATGAATCCAAGTTTATTTTTAGTTTGTAATGCAAGTTCCATAGCACAAGACCATACTTTGTAATTATCAGTACCAATCAGCTTAAAACCAATAAGAGGAGTGCTTAAAGTGTCACTAGCATGCAAATAGAGAGGATCACCAAAATCCAATTTACTAATCTTTGTAAATTCAAATTCAGACTCATTATCAGATTCTTCATTATGAACAGAGTGTGGAGGAGTGTTACCAGTATGAACAGAACCAGGAGGAGTGTTACCAGTATGAACAGAACCATGAGGAGTATTAACCATTGTAAACAATTGTTTTTAATCACAAAGAAAACAGCAAATATGAAATAGATCAACAAACACACCAGAACAAATTACGCAGACATAATTAAATCAAATAGACAACACATAAAATATCACAAATAATGAATAATAGAGACAAACAAGTAATAAACAACTAGAAATCAAAAAATCAACAAATAATCTCTTCTCAAATAAAAATTGTAGATAAAATATATCTTATTCCCACAACAGTGTCAGTGACAGGATTCCTGGCCTCTCGTATGGAGGTAGGTCAAGTATTAACACTATTGTTTTTATGAGAAAAGATAAAAAAAGTTTTGATATATATATATATAAATATATTAAATTGAACTTGAGAAGAAACTATAAGCAGATTTTAACAACAGAAATAAAAGAAGAAAAGATCAAGAAAACAATACAGTGCTATAGCCGAAGGTTGAAGAACCCTAACTATCTCTTGATTCACTTAGTCAAGAAGATAATCAGGATCTGAATCAGAAAACCCTAATTTCTCTTGATTCACTTAGTCAAGAGAAATATATGAATAACAACCAGAGAAGCAGCGGAATTACTTTAGATCAAGGTTTCCAGATGAAACCCTAATATTACCCGAATAAAAAACCTAAAAATCAAATCTAGGGTTTCAAGGCGAAATACGCCCTAGATCTGATTAGAAAGAAGAAGAGAATGAATTAATCAACCACCGAATCGCGTTGTGGCTCTGATACCATGAACGATTTTGAATCAACAACCAGAATCACAAATAATCCACCAGAAATTATATGAACAGATTTTATTATTATAGATGAGATATATGAAATAGTTATTATTACAATTACCTAATCATATAGATTATGATTAGATATTACAGATATAAGAAATAGATCAATGATATATATTGATCTATATATACAGAAATATGAATATGAAAGAGAGAAAGATATGAGCAGCAGAATAATCAAAACAATCGATCGATATGAAAAGTGTGTTAACCCTAAATTGGTGTTAGGGTTGTTTATATATATCACCAACTTTCCAAATACACCTTCATCTTCTAGACTTGAACACTTCTAGTCCAAAGCACACCTTCTTTCTTCAATTGTCCAGAATAGTCCCTCAACTTCTCTTGTTCCTGCATAACTCAACCAAAACATAAATAACTAAAAAATATTAAACATGTTTAAATGATCTTGCATTATTTCAACATGTTTCTGGTTTATTTAATTTTTATGTTGTTGCATCTAAATTTGTGGAACCAGCTTACTACTATGTGATCATATGTTAAATTGGATATGATATGATGTATATCATGTATATTTAACACTTGTGTTTATACGTAATATAATTTATATTTTATTTTATAAATAATAATGCTCCTTTTGTAAATAACATATTGTCTCAAATATACAGTAGGTATTATAATGTCATACATGATTACGTTTTTATACATAATTTTTCAATCTAAATATTATTAATATAATACATGGTAAATGATATGATGTCGTATCTGTTATGCATTGCTCAATGTTAAAGTATTGATTTTGATCGAGGTTGTTATTTTTTTAACTAAAAGAATACAGAAAATAAGAAAACATGTTAGTGAAAAGAATAAAATTAGGGGAAAACTTTTTCATGCAGCTAATATATAGAGGGTAAAGTTGGAAGATAATTATTTACTAATTAATGATATTTACAAATGATAACATTTTATGATTAGGTTAATGAGTAGGCCTAATTGTTAGGCCTTCTTATTAAAACTCTAATATCTGAAACTACTAAAAAAAGTAATGTAAAATAACAAGAATGGACAAAAACTAATAATTAAAAATGGAATAAGATGGTAGTTAATTGCATTAATAGAAGTATTAATATAATTTGATTGTCCAAAAGCTAAAAACTTGCATGTTTATGTAGCTTGTAGATTCGAAGTTTTTTTCATACTAAAAGCTTTGAACTCTTATAAGGAAATATTTAATACAAGATTTTTTAAAATCTATAAGGAAAGCTTTTAGAAATAAAACTCTAAAAAGCTCATCTACAAACATAATTAAATACCATCTCTCATTGACTAATTATTTCAAAGATAAGTTTATCAGTTTATGTCGTTAGGTCATATATTTATTCACGAACTACGGAATTACGGACATGGGACACATATGTATATATGGATGATATCATAAATTTCAATTCGAAGAATATAGATACGTACGATATTCGTTTAAACTAATTAATAGTAACCATAATTCGTAGTCTAGAAAACAATACCATCTTAAGCAAGATTGGAGGGTATCATGCGCTCTTTAGTCTTTACTAATATATAAAAGATTATAGACGTTATATCATCATGTATAACAAACAACGTACAAAATGACAATTGTACTAACTCGGACCGATAATATCAGTTTTCCTTGTAAAATAAAAAACTTCATTTTTATGATAACTACTTTATATTGATTAATAATAATAATTAAAATCCCGTTGGTACGATTCATTTTTCTCACCTACATTAATTTGCAAATTAAAAGTTCCTAGTTTCCTACCTGCTTTCAAGATATATATGATAACAAGTTTCCATGGGTGAAACGTGTTGTGATCACCACACGGTAATATTTTAGTTTATGATATTAATATATTAAATAGCAATAGTTGAATATTTTTTTTGAAAGATGTGGATCATTTGCTCGCAACAGGGATCTAGCTTACGTTGTTTTGACCGGGTCCGTGTTAGAGAGCCCCCTCACCCTCAATGCCTAGTAGGAGGAGAAACCTTCACCTAAACCGCATGACATTTAATTGAGATAAAACTCTGCCTTCTCTGCAGGCCTCAAACCTGCTTCACTGAAGGATTTTATTTGTGAAATTCCTTGAAATATCTTTTTCATGTCTCGAACAATTAAGATAAGAAGCCGAAGACTATCCGCATATGTGAAACACCTTTATAATTATTCACATATTACTCATTTCATTTTCTCTAAAGTAATAAATACAAATTTATATCTCTTATTACTGTAATTTTCTTTATTTAAATCTGAATATCATCTATTTCTTACGAGTTACATACATCATACATCATACATGAGCTTTTTCGAAAAAAGAATCTTATAGAAAAACAAAGTATTTCTGCACAAATTCACAAATATTCACGTCTCACGAGTTGTTTATCATGAGAGACTGGAATTAATCAATAATCTAATCATTTCACATACCAACGTAAAATCGATCATCACTAGCTATAGCCTGTTATTATTAAATCCGTATAATCATGAAACTGAAAGCTTTTGATCATGAAAATACACTGTAGTATTGTTAAATATAAATAGACATATTTGGGATGGTTGTATATTGGAATTAATTAATTGAGACAATCGATTGTATGTTTATAGAATTACAGGCAATAAAAGTATCGTTATAGCCTGTTTTTGAAGTTGCGAATGGAAGCCGACTTTATAAGTATTAAAAAAATATCATGTTCTCGTTATAGGATTTTTATTTAATTATTTTTTTATTTTTATGTTTTAGCTTTGAATTGAATATATTCTTTAAATTCACGCCTATGCATTTGTGTCAACTCATACTATACGACACTTGTAGGCATACAAGTTAGTTAAACATTAACGTATTTAAATAATTATGTACATAAATTAAATATAGTAAAAATGCCAAGTATGGTGTACCAGCTTGCTATACATACACCACAAAATAAAATGACAAGAAATTAGTGGCGAAGAAAATATCATGCACAAACGTGGAAGTCACCTGAAGATGTATTCAAATGAAAATGCAAAACTTTGTGGCTCGACCATACATTCTTTCTTGGTAAGTAACCTACATTTTATCGGACGTAAAACATTCAGAATTATACCCTATATATTAATTTATATTAAGAGTTAATTGCAAGATTGGTCCATGTGGTTTGTCAATTTTAGCAATAACAGTCCCTATTTGAGTATATCGTTGCAATGGAAGTCCCTATTTTGAGAATTTTTTGGAAGATTAGTCCCTTTTTAACAAAAACGTATTCTTGGGGTTTAAGAGGGAAGTGAGATACTTTGTTTCTCTAAACGTTTCGAGATTGAATTTGGGAATTGACATATAGTTGTTAACTTGAGAAAGACTAACTACTTAACATTTGTTGTTATAAAATTTGCTTTTCGAAGAAAAGAAAAACAAAATAAATTACAGTAACATTTTTCGTTAAAATTATCATACGTAGAGCATTGAATACTTAAATGACCCGCACCATCAGATTTCACCAAATATGTCGATTAGAGCTATTTATCGGATATAATATTTTGAATATATTAGTTCGATCATCAAACAAAAAGTGTTACATATTGGGGATTAAAAAAAATAAAAGTATAGTCCAATTGAAGTTACCGATCTATCTCGAAATTTATCTTATTGAATTTATCTATCTCGAAAGATACTTCATGAGAAAAGTGAACTTTTTTTTTTATGTACTCGTAATTAACTCGTCTATTGAAGTTGTTGGAGTTAAGTAACCCACATATTCCACATAAGCATTCCTCAAGTTTATTCTTTATTATTATGTATACACCAAGATATATGACACATAAATACAAAATAAATATAAATATTAATAAAAAAAGAGGAAACTTCAAATATAAATTGGTGCCATTTGCCTCCATTGATGGTAGGTATAAACTGATAAACGGCCTCTCTCTTGCATTACACATTAGTCAATCTAGCTTCAACCTCTATCCATAAAACCTCACGAAAATTAAACTTTTGTTTAGTCAAATTCATCTTCATCTTTACTCAATCTCTACTTTTGATCCAAAAAGTACCTTAAAGAACAAACACACAAACAAAAACACAAACATAAACACAAAAACACAAATTTAAGAGCATGGAATCTGTGGTTTCGGAGCTAGAAGGAACTCTTTTAAGGAACAAAGATTCTTTCTCCTACTTCATGCTAGTAGCTTTTGAAGCCTCCGGGTTAATTCGATTTACATTGTTGTTATTATTTTGGCCAATTATCAAGTTACTCGAAATATGTGGTAAGCCGGATATTGGCCTAAAGTTGGCTATCTTTTTTGCCACTGCTGGAGTTCCTATATCGGAAATTGAATCGGTTGCAAGGGCAGTTTTGCCTAAGTTTTACTTTGATGATATTGATTTGGAGGCATGGAAGGTGTTTAACTTGGGTGAAAAAAGAGTGGTTGTGACTAAAATGCCTAGAGTTATGGTTGAGCAGTTTGTGAAAGATCATTTGCGTGCTGATGAAGTTATTGGGACCGAGCTTGTGGTGAGCCGGTTTGGGTTTGCCACGGGCTTTGTTCATGATAATGGGTTCGGATCATCCGTTTCCGATCGTGTTGCAGCCATGTTTAAAGATCACCAACCTAGCCTAGGCCTTGCAAGATCTTCTTCAGATGCATCTTTCTTATCTTTGTGCAAGGTAATTACAAAAACCATCTGTCTCGTTTTAAATGTCTTAGTTTGATTTTTTAATTGTTTTTAACTTTAACTGTAAATATTAACAGAATATGAAATTTCGTTTCATTGCAGGAACACGTAAATGCACCATATAAAATCGAAAACCATAACCAAAGACCACGACAGGTCGACATCCGGCCGGTCCCGGTAATATTCCACGATGGCCGTCTCGTGAAACGACCAACGCCATCCACGGCGCTTCTCATCATCCTATGGATCCCAATCGGTATCATTCTCGCTATCATCCGCATGATAGTCGGTGTCATAGTTCCTATGTGGGCCATTCCATATATGTCTGTAATATTCGGAGCCCGGGTTATAGTAAAAGGAGTCCCTCCACCACCACCATCAGGATCCAATTCCGGTGTCCTTTTTGTATGCACCCACCGTACTTTACTCGACCCCGTGGTACTATCAACCGTTCTCCAACGCAGCATTCCAGCCGTCACTTATTCCTTATCAAGACTTTCAGAAATCTTATCCCCAATCCCGACTGTTAGGCTAACTAGAATCCGCCACGTAGACGCTGAAAAAATCAAAAAAGAATTATCTAAAGGTGATTTAGTTGTATGCCCAGAAGGCACAACTTGTAGAGAACCCTTTTTACTTCGTTTTAGTGCACTTTTCGCCGAATTAACAGACAGGATTGTACCCGTTGCAATGAATTATCGGGTCGGGTTATTTCATGCAACTACTGCCAGGGGATGGAAGGCGTTAGACCCGATTTTCTTTTTCATGAACCCTAGACCGGTTTATGAGGTTACATTTTTGAACCAGTTGCCGGTTGAAGCTACTTGTTCATCAGGAAAAAGCCCGCATGATGTTGCGAATTACGTACAAAGAATCCTGGCTGCGACGCTAGGATTCGAGTGTACAAATTTTACAAGGAAAGATAAGTATAGAGTGTTGGCTGGAAATGATGGAACGGTGTCGTATACAACCGTGATGGACCGGGTTCAAAAGATGGGCAAGACCTTAAAGAAGGTGGTGGGAACGGTTAAACCATTTATCTTTTTCAATTAATTAGTTAATAATTGTGATTTGATATGGTTAATAATTGTTTGTTTTTTGGTTTATATATATGTAATCAATTTTTTCTTTGTATTTGCTTATTGTGTATGAACATTTTTTTGTAATTTTGATTTTGCATAGAAAAGTTGAATAATGAATGTTTGTCGATTATTAATTAATATTTTTATTCTTGTTTATATATCCCCCGATTTCATCATGTTTTTAAGCGGTATTTCATCAGGAAAAAGCCCGCATGATGTTGCGAATTACGTACAAAGAATCCTGGCTGCGACGCTAGGATTCGAGTGTACAAATTTTACAAGGAAAGATAAGTATAGAGTGTTGGCTGGAAATGATGGAACGGTGTCGTATACAACCGTGATGGACCGGGTTCAAAAGATGGGCAAGACCTTAAAGAAGGTGGTGGGAACGGTTAAACCATTTATCTTTTTCAATTAATTAGTTAATAATTGTGATTTGATATGGTTAATAATTGTTTGTTTTTTGGTTTATATATATGTAATCAATTTTTTCTTTGTATTTGCTTATTGTGTATGAACATTTTTTTGTAATTTTGATTTTGCATAGAAAAGTTGAATAATGAATGTTTGTCGATTATTAATTAATATTTTTATTCTTGTTTATATATCCCCCGATTTCATCATGTTTTTAAGCGGTATTTTAATAGGCAAAAGCTAATGAGAGGCAATAAATAAATTACAATGTACTACTACTACTACATAACAAGACATAACCAAGAAATTAAAATCGGGTCTGATCATGCATGCTATCCAGTAGTATCCACTTCTGAAAAATACAATCAAATTAAGTACTATATATATATTATATATATATATATATATTATATATATATATTATATATATATATTATATATATATATTATATATATATATTATATATATATATTATATATATATATTATATATATATATATTATATATATATATTATATATATATATATATATATTATATATATATATATATATATATTATATATATATATTATATATATATATATATATATATATATATATTATATATATATATATATTATATATATATATATATTATATATATATATATTATATATATATATTATATATATATATTATATATATATATATTATATATATATATATATATATATTATATATATATATATTATATATATATATATATATATATTATATATATATATATATATATATTATATATATATATATATATATATATATATATTATATATATATATATTATATATATATATTATATATATATATTATATATATATATATATTATATATATATATATTATATATATATATTATATATATATATATATTATATATATATATATTATATATATATATATATATATATATATATATATATATTATAATATATCTATATATATTAATATATATATATATATATATATATATACATATATATATATCGATATATATATATATTCTGGATATAATCATCATATTGATGATTATTTCGATCTGGTTGTAATAATAAACTTCTAAATACTTTCATAATAATCCTTCAATTTATTGTTTCTGTTAATGATTCTGGTATTGATCTAAAAGAAGTTGATTAGTTTACATGGTATCAGAGCAAATCATCGATTAATCGCTGATATTTGTTCGATCGTTGATCAGATCTAGGGCGGATTCCATCTGGAACCCTAGATTTGATTTTTTGGGGTTTTTCATCGATTGGGTTAGGGTTTGTTAAATCAAACCTATTCTGGTTCTTCCGCTGCAATTTCTGGTGGTTTTACCCTAAAATTAAGGTTTTCTTATTCAGATCCTAATTTATCTCTTGACTAAGTGAATCAAGAGTAAATTAGGGTTCCTCTTCCTTCGGCTTATTGCACTGTATTGTTGTTCCTATCTCTTCTCTCTTTTATTTTAATTTTTTTTTCTCTCTTATTCTCGTAAAAACAACTGTGTTAAACTTGACCTGCCTCCGTGAGAGGTTAGGAATCCTGTCCCTGACACTTTTGTGAGGATTAAGAGTATTTTCAACAAAGTTTATATATATATATTAATTTTCAATTTCTGGTGGTTATTTGGTTATATCTATTGTTTGTTGGTTTGTGTTCTTTTCTGAATATTATTTGTTGCTATTGTCTGAAATAAGTGTGGTTGCTTATATCTTATCTGTTTGCTATCTGCTGGTTGTTTCTGTTACTTATTATTTTTGGTAATTGTTTGATTGCTTGCAATGGATGCTAATAATGATAATAATAATAATAATAATAATAATAACAATAATAATAATAATAATGAAGACTCTCATTCTGAACATTCTGATTTCTTTAATGAACCTGAAACTAAAATTAGCAAATTGGATTTTGGTGATCCTTTGTATCTGCATGCTAGTGATACTGTTAGCACTCCTTTGATTGGTTTTAAATTGCTTGGTATTGATAACTATAAGGTCTGGGCTTGTGCTATGGAACTTGCTTTATAAACTAAGAATAAAATTGGTATAATTGATGGTACTTGCTTGAAATCTGTGGATAATCCTGTGCTTGCTAGTCAATGGGACAGATGTAATGCTGTTGTTCTAAATTGGATTTTAGGTTGTGTTTCACAAGAACTTTATCTGGGTCAAATTTTTTCTAAAAATGCCACTATAGTTTGGCAGGAATCGAAAGATACTTATGATAAAATGGATGTTTCAGTTATTTTTAATCTTCATCATAAAATAAATCCTTTCACTCAAAATGGTGCTTCATTGTCTGAATATTATCATAATCTATCTTCTCTGTGGAGACAATATGATTCTATGGTTGTTCTGCCTGTATGTTCTTGTGCTGCTGCTTCTGCTATTAAAAGTCATAATGATTTGATGAGATTAATGCAATTTTTGATGGGTTTAGATGATGTTTATATGAATGTGAGGTCTTCTATTCTTACCAGAGAACCTCTTCCTTCTGTCAAAACTGCTTTTGCAATTATTTCTAAAGAGGAGTCACATAGGGGGGGATTTTCTGATAAAACTAACACTGCTACTGCTTTTGTTGCTAAAACAAATTTCAAACAAGGTTCTTCAAAGAATACTTCTTTTAAGACAAATAATTTTGATTCTAAAAGAACTTTTGATAATAACTTTGAAGCTAGGAAAACTTTTGATAATAATGCAAGAACTTTTAGACCTCCTAATCCTAATCTTCATTGTACAAACTGTAATAGAATTGGTCATACTATTGAAAGATGTTTTCAGTTGGCAAACAAAAGAATTTTTTCACAAAATAATACAAGGTTTTCCAATAATAATGTGACTGCTGATAAATCTGTGTCTTCTTCTGCAAATCATTCTGTTCACAATTCTCCTCTGTCTTCTTTGACTCCTGATCAAATGTCTAGGTTGTTGAGTTTGTTAGATTCAAAGCCTTCTTCTTCTGGTTTGCATGCTAATATGGCAGGTATACCATTATTTAGTAAATCTTGGTTTTTTAGTTGTAATGCATACATGCTTAAAGTTTTTTTAGAATGGATAATGGATTCTGGTGCAAACCAACACATGACTAATTCTGAGAAAAATTTCTCACAAGTAATTGATATATCAGATTTGAATCTTAAAATTGGACACCCAAATGGAACTTGTGCTCTTGTAACTAAAATTGGCAACTTACATTTGAAAAATGGTATAGTTTTGTTTGATGTTTTGGTGGTACCAGATTATTCTGTTAACTTGATATCTGTTCATAAACTTGCTAGAGACAATAAATTGTTTATTGGGTTTGATGAAGATAAATGTTATATTCAGGATTTACCTCAAAGGAACCTTCTGGGGACTGGTAGTCAACATGGTGGATTATATGTTTATGATGATATGCCTATTTGTTCTAATGTGGTGTGTAATTCTACTTGTCTTCCTTCTGATTCTAAACTACTTTGTACTTTGGCATTCAAGACTTGGTCACCCTGCAAACCAAGCCTTATCTAAATTTTATAATAAACTGAATCTTTCTTCTACTAGTTCTATTGGTCCTTGTGAAATTTGTCACAAGGCCAAGCAAGTCAGGGAGCCTTTCCCTCTGAGTGAACACAAGACAAAATTTTTGGGTGATTTAATACATTTAGATGTTTGGGGCCCTTACAAGGTCTCAAGTAAAGAAGGTCATAAATATTTTTTATGGGTGATTTAATACATTTAGATGTTTGGGGCCCTTACAAGGTCTCAAGTAAAGAAGGTCATAAATATTTTTTAACTATAGTTGATGACTATACTAGAGCTGTTTGGACTTTTATGATGAAAAATAAAACTGAGGTGTTTCAAAATGTTGAATATTTCATTAATATGATTGTACTAGTTCTATTGGTCCTTGTGAAATTTGTCACAAGGCCAAGCAAGTCAGGGAGCCTTTCCCTCTGAGTGAACACAAGACAAAATTTTTGGGTGATTTAATACATTTAGATGTTTGGGGCCCTTACAAGGTCTCAAGTAAAGAAGGTCATAAATATTTTTTAACTATAGTTGATGACTATACAAGAGCTGTTTGGACTTTTATGATGAAAAATAAAACTGAGGTGTTTCAAAATGTTGAATATTTCATTAATATGATTGATACTCAGTTTTCTATTAAAGTTAAGATAGTTAGAAGTGATAATGGTACAGAGTTTGTGAATCATAATATCAGTTCTTTGTTTCACTCAAAAGGGATTGTGCATCAAACTACTATTCCTTATACACCTCAACAGAATGGGGTGGTTGAAAGAAAACATAGACACCTTCTTAATGTTGCTAGGTCTCTTATGTTTCAGGGGGGAATTCCTTTGTATTTGTGGTCTGATTGTGTGCTTACTGCTACTTATTTGATTAATAGACACCTTCTTAATGTTGCTAGGTCTCTTATGTTTCAGGGGGGAATTCCTTTGTATTTGTGGTCTGATTGTGTGCTTACTGCTACTTATTTGATTAATAGAACACCTTCCTCTATTCTAAAAGGAAAAACTCCTTATGAAATGGTGTATGGTTATGAACCTGACTTAAAACATTTAAGAGTTTTTGGCTGTTTATGTTTTGCTACTAAATTGAATGTGACTGATAAATTTGAACCTAAAGTTGATAAATGTGTGTTTGTTGGATATTCTAATTCAAAAAAATGATACAAATTGTTTTGCATTGAATCAAGAACTTATATTTTTTCTAGGGATGTAAAGTTTTATGAAAATCTTTTTCCTTATACTATGAATAATGATAAGGTTTTAAAATCTGTTCAAAATTCTACAAATCATCTTAACTTTTTTGACACTTATGATACACCATTTTTTAATGAGAATAATCCTTATGTAAGTCCCAATGATGATGAGGAAGACAAAGACAGTGAGTCAGAAGTTGGAAGTAAGCTTTTGAATTCACTTGGTAGTCCTTCTAAGTCTACCAGTGATGCTATTGAGCATTCACTTGGAAGTCTATCTAGGTCTACTAGTAATTCTGAGCAATCTACCACTTTTGATATGATGAACATTAATTCTGAGGGCATTAATGTGGATTCTTGTAATCTTAATGTAAATCAAAGACCTCCTAGAAATTCTAAACTTCCTCAAAGATTAGAAGATTTTCAAATAGAAGGAAAAGTCAAATTTCCTTTGAAAAAAGTGGTTAATTATGCTCATCTTTCTTCTGATATATATTGTTTTGCAACAAGTCTTAATAAAAGCATTGAACCTACTTCTTATTTTGAGGCTGCAAAAGACATAAATTGGGTTAATGCTATGAATGAAGAAATGGAAGCCCTAAATAGAAATAATACTTGGACTGTTACTACTTTACCTTCTAATAGAAATAATACTTGGATTGTTACTACTTTACCTTCTAATAGAAAACCAATTGATTGCAAATGGATTTATAAAATAAAATATAAATCAAATGGTGAAATTGAAAGGTATAAAGCTAGACTTGTAGCTAAAGGGTTTAGTCAAAGGGCTGGAATTGATTATGATGAAACTTTTTCACCTGTTGTGAAAATGGTTACTGTTAGATGTCTTTTATCTGTTGCTATTTCTTATGATTGGCCTTTATATCAAATGGATGTTAACAATGCTTTCTTGTATGGTGATCTTATTGAAGATGTGTATATGAAACTACCTCAAGGGTATTTTAATAAAAATGATAATTTGGTTTGTAAATTGAACAAGTCCTTGTATGGACTTAAACAAGCACCAAGACAGTGGAATGCTAAGTTGTGTAGTTCTTTAATTGAGTTTGGTTTTGTTCAAAGTAAATCTGATTATTCTTTGTTTACTAGAAGGAAAGATGATACTTTTGTTGCTATGTTGATATATGTGGATGATATTGTTCTAACTGGTAATAGTGAAACTGAAATTGAAAAGGTAAAACAGTTGATGAATTCTAAGTTTAAAATTAAGGATTTAGGTAACTTAAAATATTTCCTTGGCATTGAAGTTGTGAAATGTGAAAATGGAATTTGTCTTTCTCAAAGGAAATACTGCTTAGAATTGTTAAATGAATTTGATCTTCAAGGATGTAAACCTATTAATACTCCTTTAGAGATGAATATGACTTTTAAGAATGATACTTCAAAATTACTTGATAATGCAACTGGTTATCAAAAGTTAATTGGTAAGTTGATATATTTGACTTTAACTAGGTCTGATATAAGTTATGCAGTTCAATGTTTGTCTCAATTATGCATGCTCCTACTCAATAGTGTAAGTCCCCTGGTACGGATCGTCAATAGCTTGATCCAGTTATCTTGAGGTGCAGAATCCCTCACAATAACTTGGTGATCAACAAAAAGCCCCTAGATCACCTGCTGCCTCGCAGATCTTCTTCGGGCTAGCGGAACAACCTTTGACGACTTAACCTGCACAAGAATGCTTGATATTTCGACAAATGTTCAACCCTAAACTCTGTTAGGGTTTGGTTTATATAGGTAACACCCGACATGGGCTTCAGCGAGTCAGCCTCGCAAATCCAGCCCAGCCCGTCACTAATGCGAGGTCGCATTATGTGATTGGCCTCGTATTTGACCCTGCAAATACGGAGTCGTATTCCCTATGTGAAATGCGAGGTTGCATTTCACACTTAGCAGATTTATTACACATTCAATGCTTAAACTTAATCTAGTATTCTATGCATAATACTAAGTTCATTAATGACAATCACATTACAAAGACATATAACAATATAAGCCCAAACAATCTACACTGCTATTGACATAGATGTGCACTTACAGACTCCCCCTTGGCAATAGCTTCTAGACGTTAACATACCTATGTCTTTGTCTTGTCATTAATCTACTTCCTCTGCTTTTTCTTCTTGCTCCTGCTCTGCTCCTTCTCAGTCTCAGTCTCAGTCTCGAAATCAGAATCTGACTCTGACTCTGAAGGAGTATGAGTCAACCCTAACCGTTCTTTCTCTTGATCCCAAATAGATCCTGGATCATAATAATAATCCGCAATCTCTGCCCTAGCTCTCATATGAGCTTGTGGATCATATCCCAACCTCTTCTCCAGTCGATGAACAATTGCAGGATGCAAATCTGACTGGGTAGAAGTATTATTGGTAGAGTCGGTCTTGGTAGACTCACTATCCTAAGCACTAGCCTCATCAGCATCAAGAGCAATAGCATTAGATTGCCCTACCAAACCCTTATCCTTATCTAATCGATCAATGTCAACATCTTCTGTAAGGGGTTTGGTTTGAGGTGCATCAGACTCAACTACCATCTTCACCCCTGTGACAACCAGTTCTTGAGTCTGAGGAGCTTCTGAGGTAGCCTTGCCAGCGACACCATCCTGGCTAGACTCTCCTTGAGTCTCTGTTCTGAACACAGAACTCCCTCCTAGCTCTTGAGTAGCTCTAGCAACATCTGGATCTTCATTCTGATCATCATCATGCCCTGCTTTAGCCAGCTCATCACCTCTGCAACCTAAGCTGTCTCTCTCAGCTCTAACCTTGAGATAGTTATCGATGAGCTCATGCAGTTTTTCTTCGGAGATCTTGACTCCCTTCTTCATTGCATCTGCCATCCTGACAACCCTCCCATCAAGTTCAAGATACTTTTTATACATCTTGGACACTACCACCTCGGCCTTGTCCAACTTGTCTTCCAAAAACTTATTCTTGTCACTAACAACCTTAAAATCACCAGCTAAACGAGTGATCAAACCTCTCATCTCATTCATCTGTCTCTGCAGATCACCAAGATTAGTTTCTTCTTGTCTTCTTCTTCTTCTTCTTCTTCTTCTCCTTCTTCTTCTTTTTCTTCTTCTTCACTTGTTTGTCGCTGTGGTTGTGGCTGTGTAGTCTCAAGAACAGTAACAATAGGCACACTTTGTGAACCACCAGTAGCAGCAGAAGTCTCTTGTTCCCTGACAAGTCTAGTTCTCTTAGGCATAGGCTGCTCTGGCACCCAATCTTCATCCCTTTCTCTTCTTCTTCTTCCTTGAGCTGCCTCAGTAGGTTTAGGAACCATCTTAGATCCAACTCTGATGAATGCATGAGATCTGTAAGGATCTTCATCACCATCACTGCTGAAATCATCATCAGAATGGATAGAAGGCTCTCTGTCTGCTTGAACATCAGCAACAACCTTTCCTCTACCTTCAGCATTTACACCAGATCCACTAGCCTGGCCCGCTCCTGACCCACTAGCTTCTTCAGTACCAGACCCACTAGCTCTAGCTGCTTCAGAACCAACTGCAGCTCCAGCTACATAATCATCTATATCTCGGTCAAGGTCCTCATCTACTAGGTCATCAACATTGGCATTGTACCTTTGCACTTGGGCAATATCACCATCTGGATCAGCCATTTCTCTAATAGATCATCTACAATCTCAGGATTGGCTCCAGGTTGGTTTATCACATCATCTGCAACCTGTACAACAACTTCAGGCTCTTCTGGTGCATCTTCCCGAACCACTACGTCATGTAACTGCTCAACATTCTCAGCAGCTTCACCATCCTCTGGCTGAGGCCCTTCATAAGCTGATATGACCCCATCAGTAAGTGCTATGTAGTTGGCATTGATGATGGCACCGAACAATGCAACATCTTGTGCATTTGGATCATTATGGTATCGAGACACAAACTCATCATAACCACGTCGGATGATCGAGCTCACTGTAACAACCCTCAATTTCCGACTATGACAATTTACTTATATTTATCTAGGTATCTATCCCTAGAGGTTTATCAAGAGAATTGACCTTCTAGACATTTAAGGCATAGTGATACCTTCTCTCTAGTTCAATGGAATGCCCAAAGATAGCTAGTTATCTTAGAAATGCCAAAACATAGGACAATCTCAAAGTGAAGAAATAATGACAATCTTATAAGAATGTAACCATGATCTATCAAGTCAACTTCAAGAATATGTAAGGTAACAACAAGTTCATAAGTATTCAATCCAACAAACAAGTCTCTATGTATCCAAAATATAATCAACAACTCAAATATAGAAGGTATATCAAGAAAATTTTATGAAGTTTAGTGCCAATACATATATATAGATAGGGGGGGGAGGAGGGGCGGGGAGGGTTAGAGGGGGGAGGGGGGGGGGGGGGGGGGGGGGGATGGTGGGGGAGTGGTTAGTAGGTAGGTAGAGGAGCGGAGGGGGGGGGGGGGAGGGGGAGGGGGGAAGTTAGGGGGAGGGGCAGAGGTGGGAGTGACTTAACGAGCTGGGCGGGGGGGGAGAGTGGGAGAGGGAAAGGGGGGAGGAGGAGAGAACAAAAAAAGGAGGGGGGAGAAAAGAGGGGAGGAGGGGGGGGGGGGAAGGTCAAGGGAGGGGAAAAAGAAGGGTGGGAGGGGGAAAGCAGGAGTGAAGGGGTGGGGGGCAGGGGGAAGGGAGATGGGGTGGAGGAGGAGGGGGGAGGGCAGAAAGGAGGGAGAAAAGAGGTAGAGGGAACAAAGGAGGGGGAGCTAAGAGGGCAGAGAGAGGAAAGAGGGGGAAAAGAAAATTTTATGAAGTTTAGTGCCAATACATATATATATATACACACGACATACATACATACACGTATATCTTGAAATAGCTAACTTTTTCACATAACACAAATACATATCTATATATGCATGCATACATATATAATTACAAATTCAATACTTGCATAAACAAAACTTACATAATCAAACCATTACTACATAATTTGATCAAGACCACCCTCATTTTGAATCTAGACATCATTTTAGTACCAATTCAAGCTCTTACACCACTACCACTTCTCCTAACCAATCACCACCCTTCCACCACACCTCTTAACCAATAAACTCACTCCATACCCTTTATTTTCTTCCATAGCCACGTTTTTTATGCCCCAAGACCAGGCCACTCTCTCTTTTCACACTCAAACACAAAAACACACACACATGCAATGGGTCTTTCTCAACTCCCCTTTCTTCTTCTTTCTTTCTCTTTTCTTTTCTTTCTTTCTTCTTCTTTCTTCTGCTTTCGTTCTTGCTTCTCTTTCTTTCTTCTTTCTTTCTTCTTCTCCATTTTCGGATTCTCCAAGGCAAAATGGAGCTTAAAACTAACTAATCTAATGTAATAATAAGTTCCCTTGATCATCCAACAACTAGAGTCATGTATGGTGGAAGCATGGAGTCGATTTGGAGGCAACAAGGTCACGAAATCAGCCCTCTAAGGGGCTGATCGAACAGCAGCAGAAAACAGGAGCAAACAAGTCCCATCTTCTTCTTTCCTTTTGATTCTTGATCATCAATGGGGACCCAACATGTTCCTTTGATTGTTATTCATCTTTTCCTTCATTTTGTAGCTTATTTTCCTTTCTTTTCAAGCTTGTTACAGCCATGAAACACTCCAAGGGCAGCCACGAAATGGAGACCCAACAACACCCACAATCTTGTTATATTCATCTTCAAAGGTTGATAACTTGAACTCTTTTGGTTATCACTTTCTTTACCTTTAAATTTATCACTAAATACATATGGATCTACACATGCATGCACATTTAAAATATTGATTTGAAAGAAATAATTAAGAATGCAAGAGATAATAATTGATTTAGTGTAAAAGTGTTAGATCATCACATGCATGTTAACATTTGCACTAGTTTTGGTTAATTTTGATTTGGGATTTGAGATGGATGAATGATGACTTTGAATTTGATAAGAAATCTGTATATTTGATGTTAAAATCATAGAAAAAGGAGTATCAAGCATGTTAGTGGTGCACGTTTTGGTGCACAATTTGTGTCCGATGCATCTCAATTAAAGGGCTGTTACTTTACAGAGATTATCCAGACAACTGGACAAACTCGTGTGAACAGTACCACGAGTTTGGACAAACTCGTGTGAACAGTACCACGAGTTTGGACAAACTCGTGTGAACAGTAACACGAGTTTGGCCAATCACGTGTTACTGTAGCACGTGTTTGGTCCACGAGTTTGAAGCCCAGCCCATTTATAGCCTATATATAGTGTTCTTAGGTTTCGGTTTTAGGTGATGATTTGAGTTGCAACAGATTTCATTCACGGCAGGCTGAGGTATGCGCAAACCTCAGTCCGTAAGTCCACCATATTATTCGATTATCAAGAGTCGTCTCGTTGATTGTAATCTGTAATCATCGTAGATGTATTGTAAACGGATTTATTCATGTAATCATTCGACTAATGATAAAGGAATCAGATTTATATCTCCTGTTCATATTGATTTCGTGTTCATATTTTTGTGTTTCATTCAATTACCTCAATAACGATTATGTTTGGATTCCGCACTTACATAGTCGTAGGAATCGCGAATCGATCGGTCCCCGGCACTTTCAAGTGGTATCAGAGAAGGAGAGGCTTTATGTCTCTGATTCGTGGTTCGTTTTTAGGGTTTTTGAATGAAAAACTTCGATCAGATCTGTTTTGTGGCAGATGAGATTACACGCGTTTGGGAAAACACGCGTTTACAAACCCTACTTTCACGTGTTTACTTATAACGCGTTTGCAAATTCCTAAGTGTCACGCGTTTGTACCACGCGTTTACATTGTTGCACGTGTTTACCTTTGATCACACGCGTTTACCATAGTCTCACGCGTTTGAAGATTGGTCCACGTGTTTAGGTAGCGTGTTTAGTTAAACACGTGTTTAGTTAATAAAACACGTGTTTGAGAAACCCTAATTCCACGTGTTTAAGGGGTATCACGCGTTTAGGTTCTTAAACTCGTGGCACTGTTCACACGAGTTTGCCGAAGAACGTGTTTGAGTTGTCGAAATGGAATCGAGGTTCAAGTATGTTTCGGTGTGGAAGGATCACAGCAGAAGACAACGATACATTGAAGCATAGAAGACAGGGTTGTAGAAAAGCTAAAAAAAAAAAAAAAAAAAAAAAAAAATAATTTTTGTCCATGGTCTTAAAATGGCATGATTCATGGAGATTTGAAGTTTGGTAGCGTTCGAAAAATTTTCGGTCCGTTTTTGTGCGATTTCGGCACGTTTTGGATGAAAATTTTCGGCAATTATCAAGTTTTTCCCACAGCCTTAGAAATAAAAATTTACGTGAATACCAATGTTTCACGTAAATGTGTTTTTCCTCGGAAATTTGGAGGGAAAACGAATATACCCTGTTTGGCGAAGAGCTGATGCTGTAATGAGCTCTAGGCCATTTTGAAAAACCTCTATGAATAGGAGATCCTGTAACCTAAGCTTATACTACCTTTCCAAGTTTTGCAGAGAAAAGGGGGGGAGATACTTTTATCAACCAGATTTCTGAGCTGAACTGGTAATTGGTATATCACAGAAGGGCTAGATTTCAGAATTTTGCAGAGAAAATGGGGAGATAAAAAATTTCAGATTTCTGAGTAAAATTCTGTGCTACTTGAGAGACAAACCAAGATACGTGTTTAGATGATGGTGTGCTTAATGTGAAATATGCTCAAGTATCAAATAGATGGCATTTGTGGAAACTTTGTCGAAATATTAAGAGCAACGAAGTTGGTCATCTGTTGTTAAGTAATTGAAGATTGAACCTATTTATATCCCAAGAATAGAGATGATTATCAGGCGATCATTTATTGTGATTGCGAGATTAAAGATCTTTATATTTGGTGGTGTATACAACTGAAGGGAGATCTGATAGGAAAGACTTCGGGTGGTTGGTGGAATTGTGAAGGTACAAGACAAAGTCAGATGCTGCTAGTTGAGACAGGATTTATGGTACTGCAGTTTGTGATTCAAGCTACAGAGTTTCTTATTTTTGTGAGAACTGATTGATTTGATGCTGATTGTTGGAAATTCAACTTCTCTATTATATGCCGGTTAAGCAAGTCGAGGAATGTCTCGAGCAAAGTTCTAAGCAGGAAGAAGATTGCATATGTTTAATTCGGAGATGGCTACTGTTGAGGGGGAGAACTACAATGAGATGTGTTAGGTTAGTTGGTTGTCACAGAGATACAGAGATTTTGGAGTTTGAAGATCAGAATGTTGTGTCAGAAGATCGAGTCTCAACAAAAGAAGACCCGGTATCATTAGTTAAGGGGAGTTTGCTTTTGCAGGTTTTCGATTGCTAATGATTATCGGTGAATGAATTGAGTGCATCGGTCAAGGGGGAGACTGTAAGTGCACGTTCTGGTGCACAATTTTGTGTCCGATGCATCTCAATTAAAGGGCTGTTACTTTACAGAGATTATCCAGACAACTGGACAAACTCGTGTGAACAGTACCACGAGTTTGGACAAACTCGTGTGAACAGTACCACGAGTTTGGACAAACTCGTGTGAACAGTAACACGAGTTTGGCCAATCACGTGTTACTGTAGCACGTGTTTGGTCTACGAGTTTGAAGCCCAGCCCATTTATAGCCTATATATAGTGTTCTTAGGTTTCGGTTTTAGGTGATGATTTGAGTTGCAACAGATTTCATTCACGGCAGGCTGAGGTATGCGCAAACCTCAGTCCGTAAGTCCACCATATTATTCGATTATCAAGAGTCGTCTCGTTGATTGTAATCCGTAATCATCGTAGATGTATTGTAAACGGATTTATTCATTGTAATCATTCGACTAATGATAAAGGAATCAGTTTTATATCTCCTGTTCTTATTGATTTCGTGTTCATATATATGTGTTTCATTCAATTACCTCAATAACGATTATGTTTGGATTCCGCACTTACATAGTCGTAGGAATCGCGAATTGATCGGTCCCCTGCACTTTCAGTTAGTGGTGAAATAAAGTGTAAATTAAGCAAGAATGGTCATTGGTGAGTTGTTTGGACCCAAATACCTTCTGACAGAATCACTCTCCTGTCTTTGGACGGATAAACTGAACATGTGAGGGCCGTTTAAAGAAAAACTTTCAAAATAAAAGTCGTAGATAAAAGAGTTAAGTTTAACCTCCAACTGGAATCACTCAAAAACACTAAACCAAACCAAAGATATGATTTTTCTACCAAAAGTGGTCAAAACTGGATTTTTGTCTTAATGTTGAGTCAACTTTGACGATTTTTAATTTCTTAACTAATAGGTTTCAGAAGTTTAAACTTGGTGTGAACTGAGTTCAAAGTGTCCCTAACTTAAAATAAAATTGGGAGATTTTTCTTAAATGTACATCATAGAAATCATTTATAAAATATCTTGAGTCGCACAGCAGCTCTTGTTCTGACCAGTTTTGGTTTGGTAATTTTTAGAGGTAGTAAACAATGTCTAAAAATTTAGCAAAAATTCACATAAATATAGGACACATATATGTCTCTGTATAAAAATCACCAACGTCCAAATAATTCAACTTAACCAAGAATGACTACTCAACATTTTATGAAATAAGTGTTAAAACAGAAAATTCCAAGTAAAAGTTCTTCACAACAAAATAAGCTAAAAGTCACTAGATTGCAACTCTAACCAACTCCAATAATCTCGTAACAAAAAGTATTATAAACCTACTGAGAATATGTCAAATAAAAGTTATAAAACTTAACTTGGTTATTAAATGGCAAAGACAAGCCTACAAGTGACTAATTCGGTTCATATAAGCACTAACCGAAAGCTTTTAATTTGCAAATATCACACCACCACCACGATCATGACTTAAGACACCAAAATATAATGAACATTCTGTAAATAATGGAATAAGGATGAAAATCCATTTTGAAGCACTTTAATTGCTTGAGAAATGAGGCTAAAATCACCATTTCGGTAAACGATTTTTAATCATAAAACCCTCAAAATAAGCAAGACACGAGAGAGGTTGAATTGATATGATTTTGTATGGATAAAAGTTGCCTAAAAGGCCTGAGATTTTTGACCAAAATGTTTAGTGATGATTTCTAAGAATTTCCATGAATTATTGAATTTAAATAGTAATTAAAAGACATAAAAATCCATAAATAAATTATGCAAATCAAGAATGAAGTTAAATCATCTGAACCATTGATAAAAATAACTAAAACCTACTGGAGAAAAATAGTTAAAAGGCAAGAGACATGTGTTACATAATTTAAAGATAAATAATTGAGTAAAAATAATTAATTAAAAATTATCATTAAAATAAATGGAAAATACACAAATAAAAGTATAACTCATGAAATTATAAATTAAGGAGCATATATATCAGAAGATAATTCAAATGAAATTATCCATAATTTATAAAGGTAATTATGACACTTAAAAGTATTTTTAAGGAATTATTTAATTAATAAATCAATAAAATGAATAAATAATTAATTAAATAATATTAAATTAAATATATAATTACAAATCAGAAAATATACATAAAATATTAATATTATAAGACCACTAATGTCAAATGTTATTACTAAGCAAAGTATACAATGGAAGTCATATAAACCAAATCCAAATTACCGAAATTCCAATAAACGTACAAAAACGTATAATGAGAAAACGACTCTTACCACCAATCTTTACAACCAAAAAGATGTGAATACGAGCAATACACTTGGATCCCATAATTGATAACAACATAATAAAAGTGGCATTTCTTAGTGATGGCTTAAGATAGGAACTTACGTATATTAGTCCCATCGTAGGGATAGTCTTGGCTTGAAATGCGATTGAGGAATATGACGGATATATGATCAAGGAAGCGATAGATGGGAAGTACCCATTTTGGATAAGTAAATATAATATGCGGCATATCAAGGTGAGTCATAGCCCCTTTTCAAACTCTTTTATATGTTTTACTTACGGGGTGAAAAGCATGATTAATTAAAATGGCTTTATCTTATGAAATGATTCTTTGAAACAATGATAATGATATGGGAATTATATTGTATGTTCAACGTGTTATATGTTATATGATGAGCTTGAGTACTGTCAAACGGTGGTCCCCTGTACACTACTATTAACTCATTTGAGGCCTGTAGTTAGAGGGTTGCGCAACTAGGACTTGTCCCCTCATCCACTATTATAGGTAACGGTGGGATGTTTGGTCTGCCTTTGTGGTCACCTTCATCGCCAGTCTGGCCTCGCGGTGCTCTAACTACTATATATTTATGGGCGTCTCCATGGCACGACCCTTGGTTATCTTTATGCACGTGATTGACAGCATGTGCTTATCATTATCTTATCATTTGGGACAATATATCTGATTATTGGGACATAACCGGTCTTAGTAGTGGCTCAAGAACAATCTCATCAAATTATGTCATGGTAGTCTTACCATTGACCAAGAGGTATTGATTTTATTATGGTTGGAAATTGTGGATTGAACATACGGTTTGGGTATTGGACCTTATATGGAATCTTGAAAGTTGTTGAAATTGGCGATATTGAAACATTGATGACCGAATGGTTTTGGTATGATGAATGATCAATCGATTGATATATTTTTCTCTCACGATAAATGTGACAAATGAGAACTTTATAATTTACCTTGGATTTCTCAACTATTTTGAAATGGATATGTAACGAGGTTTACTTGCAAACCTATGCACTCACCAACTACGTTTTCGTAGTTGACACTTTTTCTTCATGCTTTTCAGGAATTAGCCTTTGTCTTGAGGAATTATATGCATCATGATTGTTTGCATTGCACTTTGGAGTCAAAGATCAAACCTTGTGACGGGCAATGGAATCCGCCTTGATCATTGTAGTATATCATCTCATGTAATTGTTATTTGTTTCGTGGACTCAATATCCAAGTATGGTAGACGTATTGTACTCGGAAATTGGTTCACATGCTTGTGCATTGTAAAATTATTCTTGTCAACTAAAGCTATGGTGAATGCTATCTATTATCCTTTGATTTGAATACTCGACTTTCTGTATATCTCATCATTCCGCCGTGGTTGGGGTGTTACACTCACTTGCTTCACTTCTCCTACAGCAGGTAGATTTGGAAGTCGAGCATTGATTATCATCATCACGAACAGAGGATACATCAAAAACCTCCCCTTTCCTGTGGCTGTGATCTGTTTCTTCATCTCATCGAAGAAGAATTTCGAGAAACTATACGGCTTGTTAAACACCAAGCCCACCATCTGTGCTTGGGCTTCCTGGTTCAAAGTATCATAACCAGACTTCTTGTTGCTTAAACTAACCAGCAACACATGCGCAAGATACCTCCACCTGCCATAAAAACCCTTCTTGAACAGAGTTTTACTTGACATATCTGCAGCAAACCCCATTCTTCTGAAAGTACCTTGAATGACTTCATGTCTGAACTTGGTGAGACCTGTAGCACCACCTTCTTGTTCAACTGTGCCCAGATTAAGAATGTTAACGAGGTCAGCAGCTGTGAACTGTATCTGCTGCCCAGCAACTATGGTATGAAAGATATACACATCTCCTGCCTTCACACAGTCAGCATTATTCCAGAAATATCTAAGATAATCTAAATATATGACTGGAGAATGTGTAAGAACATGATGAATCCTTGATCTTCGGAAGAAGGCAAATATCTCGTGATAATAAGTCGTTCCTTCCTGATTATCATCAAAGTTCATCACATAATTATGACCTGCTATGAAATTTCTTGCCATTTCTGTAATCAATAACAAATAATTAATTACTCAAATAGACATAAAAATTCATATGCATAACATACACAACTAAAATTATCCCAGTAATTTAGTCAAAAGCATAAATTATCCCTGTAATTTACAACATAACATAAATTATCTCTGTAATTTACAACATAACATAAATTATCTCTGTAATTTAGTTAAGCATCAATTAACTCATTTTCAAATCTTTATTAACATAAACTTTTGAAAATCTGTTAAGTCAAAAATACGAGGTCGTATCCCTGTACGAGGTCGTATTTCAAGGTCAAAATACGGTCAACCAAACTCTAAAATACGAAGTCGTATTTTCCAATTTGGCCACGTATTTGATCAGGTCGTAAATCGGCATCGTATTTTGAAAGTCAAACCGGTCAAATTTAATTAACATTTACGAGGTCGCAAATCTGGGCTAGCAAAACCCCAAATGCGAGTCCGTCGCACTGTTCATCTTTCCCAACACGAAAACTCGATTTACCCAACCAAAACTGGTAAAAATTATTTCTTTATACTCATATTCAAACGATAAAGATACCCCAACCCTTAGTTTTAACCAAAAAACATCAGAAACGAAGAAACTAAGGAAACCTAATTCGAAAATTTTGAATCCTATTTTCTTGATTTTCTTGTTGCATGGTTAACTACTGGACGATTAGATAGTATACCTAGATTCGGTTTTTCACAGTGATGACGAATATATCAACCAAAAACACTTGATCTAATTGTATATATCGAATCTAATACGGCGTAGCAAAGTAGTATTTCGGGGTCGTAAAGCTCAATTTTGATAAAATAAAGTGTGAGGTCGTGTTTGGCTAAAATGGGTTTATATACCCACTTAACCCGAATGGATCTGGGTCAACCCGGCCCAATTACGAGGTCGTATTTGCCTAATGCCCAATTAGACCAATTACGAGGTCGTATTCTGCTTCTTGCAATTACGAGGTCGTAATTACCTCCTGCACACTTTAAAATCAAAATTTCGTCAAAGTTTCTGAATAATTGATCAACGATTACCACGAACTTTCTGGAAATATGAAAATTTAAAAGATCAAACCTGTAGGCATCAAATTTTCATCTTTTCCCTGATCTTCGTCTTAAACCTGAAAAGTTAATAAACTTACACAAAATTCTTTAACTTTTCAACGATCAATCTTTCCAAAACTTTCTCGAATTTAGCTTTCCCGAATCTGTACCACTTGCAACAATCCATATTTCTAACCAGTTATAAAATTGATTCTTCATTCTTATACCCCCCCTCAATTTTATGACTAGGAAGTATAACGATGACTAATCATTAAAACAACTATCATTCTTATGTCTCCCCCTCAATCTATGACTGGGATACATAACTATGATAAAAAAAAATATTGATTAAATACTTCATATTCTTATGAAAACACAATTGACTAGGTACTCCTCCTCAATTTATGACATGTTTTCATAACTATATGATCTAAATAATCAATCCTTAAGCCTTTCACATTCATATATGTTTCTATATCTAAGGTAGCAAATACCTTTCATATTCAAACAATATATCTATGTCTAAGGCATAAAATATTAACTATGTAGCCTTTCACATTCAAACATGACATTTCTATGTCTAAGGCACAATATAGTCAATAACCTTTCATATTCACTTAACGTCTATGACTAAGATTTCTTAATCTTCTTCAATCACATTAAGTCTATATCTAAGGATTTATTTAACCTTCTATATTCACATTATGTCTATGTCTAAGATTTTAATAATCTTCTACATTCACTTAATATCTATGTCTAAGGTTTCACATAACCTTTTACATTTACATATGTCTATGTCTAAGATTTTAATAATCTTCTACATTCACTTAATGTCTATGTCTAAGGTTTCACATAACCTTCTACATTTACATATGTCTAAGGTTTTACTAACATAGTTGATAATCTTTCATATTAAAATAAAATTATTTCTATATCTAAGATCTTCAACTAATAATGACTTTGCTATCAACATCTGTAATTACTATATAAATAATATATTATAAAAACCTGATGTTCTTAGCATTGTCTTGAATACTTCAGTCTTTTGCTTAGAAACCCTTCCTTTGGATTGACTTCTCTGCAAATACACTGAAAAAGAATTTCGAGACAACAAAATTTTAATTGCTATACCCGAAACTCGATCTTCCGAAACTTCAGATTTGAAAGACAAACTTCAAACTCTCTGTATCGTCATAATAATCAACTAATGCACCATAGCTTGTTGTAGTTCTCCCCCTCAATGATAAATCCCTCCGAATTAAGCATATGCAATCTTCCTTCTTGGATATATTGCTCGAGTCCCTACTCGCCTTGCATAACCGGCATGTAATAGAGAAGTAGAATTTCCAACAATCAATCCTGAACTAGTTGACTCCCATGAAAACCAGAAACTTTGAAACTTGAATCACAAACTTCAGGAACATGGAACCTGTTTCAAAAGCAATTCTTTGTCTCGAAGTCTCAATGTCTTGATTTATGGAGACATATATAAATCATTGTGCTTCCTTGTGCTAATACCTGCACAAACTAGCTTAAACAAAATACACAACGAAATCAAAATAAAAAAGTTATTCTTCATTATTTCATTACTATAATATACGATAGTAACGACTTAATCTAGAACTACATTCTTCATTTTCTTCTCCAAATTTGTTATTCATCACTATCATAAGTCATAAACATATGACATTATCTTAGTCTAGAACTACAAATCTTCAAGGACCTTAAACTTCCTATTATTCAAAAATCTAAACCGTAAGATCTCTGTCTTATTGTTCAAAATCATTGACCTATAAACTCCTTGTTTATCCGTCAACTTATCAGAAAAATTCTAGAATCTTAAGATCTCTGTCTTATTATTCTACTGATACTTATCAAAAAAATAGAATCTTAAGATCTCTGTCTTATTATTCTACTGATACTTATTAAAAAATAGAAACTTAAGATCTCAGTCTTATCATTCTATGGATAACCTAAACTAAGGTCTTCCAACACAAATTTATATAGATTCCGTTTCTAAAGTCACATGTCTTTAACTCTGTAAAAACATCTAACTGAAACCTAATCTCTTATACTTTTGCAAATGAAATTTGATAATGCAAAATTCCAAAACCATATGAAATACTCCTATGAATGCCTCATCAAACTAGTATTCATCTTGGTTAAACAATTATAAATACTCCTATGATAGCCATATCAAACTAGTATTTATCTTTGTTACGGATATATTTGCATGATCCATATCTTGCTTCCATGGTGAAATCTTGCTCGACAACCTACAAAAACAAATATTTGTCCGTTGTCCTGCACATCTCAACACACACATCAAATCTTCTCAAAGTAATAACATACAATCTGAAGAAATGAATAAAATAGCAAGATAAAAATGAATATACTTAGCAATCTATTATTAGAATGATTTAGACTAATAATTCACTGAAAGCACTTTCAAATTATGCACATAGTTTATCAAAATTATTTAGAATCTCTGTTCCAAATCTTTTTGATTCAAAAATCTTCAAAGATCAAATTCAAAACTATGAACAACTCTGTGTCCATTCTAATGAAAATCTTCTTTCTAAGATATAAAATGATTCTTTTAAAGATAAAATTCAAAACTATGAACATCTCTGTGTTCATTCTTAAGAAAATCTTCTTTCTAAGAATCAAAGCAAAAGCATTAACTCAATATCTGTTTATTGAAATTAACAACTCTGTGTTCTTTTCCTTAAACCCATATTCTGTTAATGTGACATACTTTCTTTTAGCTTTTGATCACAACACTATCGCTTAACTACCCTACTCGTTTATTCAGTGTTCCATAGAACGTAGTTGAGTCCTCTTGGAAACTAGATTCTATTCTGACTCTGTCTCTCGTGCAATAGGAACTTTTATTTAAACAATACAATACAGATAAAAATTTAAACATTTCATGAAAAACACAAACACACACACACAAGCATTAAACATAAACGAATAACATAGTTACAAGAGCTAAAGTTACTGCTGATTAGATCAGATTAGCATGTTACATAAGCCTACTAGCGAGAAATAATTCTCTTATTATTAGTTATGAACAGTGATCCAAAAACGATTACCAATATGTTTGTCCTCTTAAACACTCGGTACTTCCAGTCTCCTTTTTGGTTTGTGACACTTTCGACATACCCTGGCCAAGGACAGTCACCATGCAACCCGAGTAGCCTAATATGTCACTTAATCATGTTTGCGAATTTATGTGCCCCATATTCAGATATACTCTCACAATCGACACAAGCACTAAGATTAAGACATTTGGTGAGTAAAGTGAGAAAGTCTTTAAGAATCAAGTCAGCGGTGACAGGTCGGTGATTCCTCACGCGCAAAGCGACTTAACATGACTCACGTACGGAAATATACTCAACATTGCATAATGCCAACATTGCATATTTGTGACATTATTTTAAGCACTTACGAAAACCCATGACTTTCGATGAGACCCATTGCATAATGCCAACATTGCATAATGCCAACATTGCATAATGCCACGCACAAAGCGACTTAACTTGACTCACGTACGGAAATATACTCAACATTGCATAATGCCAAGTACTTGCATATTTGTGACATTATTTTAAGCACTTATGAAAACCCATGACTTTCGATGAGACCCGTGTAACGAACTTTCTGACAACCTACAAAAACAAATATTTGTCCGTTGTCCTGCACATCTCAACACACACATCAAATCTTCTCAAAGTAATAACATACAATCTGAAGAAATGAATAAAATAGCAAGATAAAAATGAATATACTTAGCAATCTATTATTAGAATGATTTAGACTAATAATTCACTGAAAGCACTTTCAAATTATGCACATAGTTTATCAAAATTATTTAGAATCTCTGTTCCAAATCTTTTTGATTCAAAAATCTTCAAAGATCAAATTCAAAACTATGAACATCTCTGTGTTCTTTTCCTTAAACCCATATTCTGTTAATGTGACATACTTTCTTTTAGCTTTTGATCACAACACTATCGCTTAACTACCCTACTCGTTTATTCAGTGTTCCATAGAACGTAGTTGAGTCCTCTTGGAAACTAGATTCTATTCTGACTCTGTCTCTCGTGCAATAGGAACTTTTATTTAAACAATACAATACAGATAAAAATTTAAACATTTCATGAAAAACACAAACACACACACACAAGCATTAAACATAAACGAATAACATAGTTACAAGAGCTAAAGTTACTGCTGATTAGATCAGATTAGCATGTTACATAAGCCTACTAGCGAGAAATAATTCTCTTATTATTAGTTATGAACAGTGATCCAAAAACGATTACCAATATGTTTGTCCTCTTAAACACTCGGTACTTCCAGTCTCCTTTTTGGTTTGTGACACTTTCGACATACCCTGGCCAAGGACAGTCACCATGCAACCCGAGTAGCCTAATATGTCACTTAATCATGTTTGCGAATTTATGTGCCCCATATTCAGATATACTCTCACAATCGACACAAGCACTAAGATTAAGACATTTGGTGAGTAAAGTGAGAAAGTCTTTAAGAATCAAGTCAGCGGTGACAGGTCGGTGATTCCTCACGCGCAAAGCGACTTAACATGACTCACGTACGGAAATATACTCAACATTGCATAATGCCAACATTGCATATTTGTGACATTATTTTAAGCACTTACGAAAACCCATGACTTTCGATGAGACCCGTGTAACGAACTTTCTGACAACCTATCCCAAGTTGGAAGCTTTAGGTAGGCTAGGTATACAAAGACACCCCAAGGACTTGTTCGAATCTCAAAGGCCACATTAGCTTCATATTTTCAACAAATTTATTAGATATTTGCATATCTTGTCACAAGTATACATCCGAAGAAGCAATACATACACATATATGTACCCGAGACCTTCTATATAGAGACCAAATATACATAATTACAATGCAAGATCTTTCATAAGATTTAAAGGACTTGTTCGAATCTCAAAGGCCACATTAGCTTCATATTTTCAACAAATTTATTAGATATTTGCATATCTTGTCACAAGTATACATCCGAAGAAGCAATACATACACATATATGTACCCGAGACCTTCTATATAGAGACCAAATATACATAATTACAATGCAAGATCTTTCATAAGATTTAAAGGACTTGTTCGAATCTCAAAGGCCACATTAGCTTCATATTTTCAACAAATTTATTAGATATTTGCATATCTTGTCACAAGTATACATCCGAAGAAGCAATACATACACATATATGTACCCGAGACCTTCTATATAGAGACCAAATATACATAATTACAATGCAAGATCTTTCATAAGATTTAAAGGACTTGTTCGAATCTCAAAGGCCACATTAGCTTCATATTTTCAACAAATTTATTAGATATTTGCATATCTTGTCACAAGTATACATCCGAAGAAGCAATACATACACATATATGTACCCGAGACCTTCTATATAGAGACCAAATATACATAATTACAATGCAAGATCTTTCATAAGATTTAAAGGACTTGTTCGAATCTCAAAGGCCACATTAGCTTCATATTTTCAACAAATTTATTAGATATTTGCATATCTTGTCACAAGTATACATCCGAAGAAGCAATACATACACATATATGTACCCGAGACCTTCTATATAGAGACCAAATATACATAATTACAATGCAAGATCTTTCATAAGATTTAAAGGACTTGTCTATTTTAAGAACAAGCATTCTCAGCCATATATCTGAATACGTTTCCCATAAGAACATTGTATATATTAAGTTCAGATTATAAGGAAACCTTGGTACTTTGTGCCTATCGATACATCATATAATGGTATCACTGAACTGATCATTTTTAAGGTACAATTCGGTAGGCTTAAAAGCTAAAGTATCATCACGTCTAATCGTCTTGATGCAGTGACCTTACTCTGTTTTATTATTTTCTTTTTCTTTTCTGTTTTTTCTCATTTTTATTTTGTTTTTCTGACACTATATGACACACATACATTACGACACGAACACTGACTCATTTTACAAAGTTCCTTTTGAGAGACACTGTCACTATAGATTTCTCATTCTAATCAATTGGACTAACAACTCGAAACGAGTTCGGTCGAAAGCCTTAGTGAACAGATCAGCTAAATTAAAGTCACTCGGCACCTTTTCTAGGACTATTAGTTTCTTTTCAGCACAATCACGTATAAAATGAAACCTTATGTCTATGTGCTTAGTCCTACTGTGCTTAACAGGATTATTGGTTATGGATATGGTGGATTTACAATCTGTCTTTATGAGAGTACAAAGGAAAACCTAACCGTGATAGCCTGAGCCGGTGAATGAGTATTCACTTGCTGTTATGTAATCCGATCACTCCCCTAAGACAAACATCCACTGATGTCTACTTTCACAAGAACACCAATTTCTTCATCCCTGTGATCAAACTAGTGCACTTCTGGAACTGACATATAACATAACCAACAACAAAAATAAAGCATAAAATATGAGAATCTGTACTATAGATCATCATCTAATCATGATCTTCTATAGTACTTTGTTTATTACAAAATAAATTTACAAAACAGACATAGGATCCTTTAACATAAGTAAACTCTGTTTAATAATCCCTTGTCCTCCATAATGTGTCCGGAGCTTCCGCTATTGACAAACCATAAACCTGCGGTCTTCCTTAGCAGCTCCTGCACATTCAAAAACAATTAGTTTTTCAAAGGACCCCTAGCCTTATTGGCTTTGGGTCGATCATTTTCCCATTGACGACTTTTCCAATACTAGAAATACTTCTGCCCTTGGGACCTGCAAAGATGACATAAGATCCTTTAACAGTCTTAAATTCTGTTAATAACCTCTTGTCACCTGTCATATGTCTTGAACATCCACTATCGATGAACCATAACCCTTCAGTTCTCCTTAGTGGATCCTTATATTCAACAACCTCAAGATGTGCCATAAAGCTCGTCTCAGCTTCAGCAACATCTTCGTTTTCGGCTCTTACTGGTTCTGATGATTCAGGTTCCTCTTCTACCCTCTGATGAACACCACCATGATCATTGGCACATACCATAGGATCAAATGAATTATCTGTAAGATCATTCATTTCTTCATCAAGGTCTTGAATTATTGCCATGAATGCATGATTCTGATCATCGGTACTAGTTGAAACCCAATTATAAGTACCATCAGATTGAACAACTAAAGCTCTCGAGTTGTCCGTATCTCCTGAGCTTCGGTTCCCAGTATTAGCATATTGATGTCCTGAATTCTGACTCACTATAGAACCACTATGATTGAAGTTCTGACGGCCTGTAGCTGAATTGTTATCCCGTCTTGGTCTCTGACACTCTCTTGCAAAATGTCCAAAACCATCACAGTTAAAACACTTCACTTTGGCTTTATAAAACCCTACTTTGCCATCCATAATCTTCCTTCCGGGTCTATCTGTGAAACGCTGAACTCTCAAGGTTAGCATAGCTAATTGCCAGTTCAGATCCATTTCTTCCAAATCATCAGGATCAACTTGCTTGTAATCCTCCCTAACCAAATCAGGATCAGTTAGTTTTTCTGCAATTAACTTCTCATGAGCAGACACTAAGGAAGCAAGCATGCCCAAATGTCCCTCAGCAGATCTTATGCTCATCGGCACCCCTGTGTAACCCGAGCTTGGAGAACTACTATTCTGAATCCCATTATGCACTACCATGGCCGATTCTGGAGAAGTTACATACATCAAGTTGCTATCAGAATCCGTTGACATCTTTATCTTGTTATTCTCTCCACTGTAGAAGACTGTAATCCTTCCACTTGGAGATTTTCCAGAAGCAATACTAGGCTTTTCAACTTTGGGCGGTGAATTGGCCTTTCCGGATTTCATGATCCATCAGAATTAATTGATTCAACAAAGCTTGATAGTTTGCGGGTAACTGAGACGTCATTTTCTTCGAGCTAGTAAAGTTCACGAACTGTTCAAAAATAAACGAGGTCGTAAAAGTTTACGAGGTCGCAAAGAAAAACGAGGTGGCAATTAGTTACTCGAGGTCGTAATTGAACTGGTGAGGTCTTAAAGAGCTCACGAGGTCGCAAACGAAATACGAGGTCGCAATTGAACTGGCGAGGTCGTAATTAGCTACCGAGGTCGTAAATAGAGCTGGATGAGGTAATACGAGCCCGCGGGGTCGCAAACGATGCTGAAACCTTTAATACTCTTGAATTCGAAACCCTAATACCCAAAACACCTTCGACTGCTGTAATTGTCAGACTACTACTCTCTCCTTTCTGTAAATCTGATGAGATCTTCTTATGCCAAGATAGGGTATAGAAGGTACTCCTGATTTCCTTCCAAATTTTTGCCGCCAAAATATGTTCTCATGAAACTTTGAATTCCATGTAAACTTTGGATAACATGATCATAAGAAAATTTTGATGATTCCTAAAATTTTTTCGCCAAATCCGCGTCGACAACGGATGAAAATTGACCTAAAATTTTTTGAACGCTACCAAACTTCAAATCTTCATGTTTCATCCCATTCTAAGACCTTGGGAAAAATTATTTTTCCCGCCAAAAGACTTTTTTTTTTATATATTACAACAACAACAACATAAGAGTCTTCTCTCGGGAACTTACCCTATGTTTCTTCAGATAACCTTTTTCAACTCTGTGATTAAAGTCTTCTGATTAAACAACTTGAAACGCATAAGAACTCCTCTTTAATGTGTGGACTAGAACTGCTACTGATTGTATATGCGAGGTCGCAATTTCTAAGCAATTGCGAGGTCGCAACTTACTTGTTCTTTACGAGGTCGCAATTTAAGAACCAATTGCGAGGTCGTAATTCTACCAGGTAGCAAAACTTCCTGATCAGCATCTTATTCGAACGACAACAGCTCTTCTTTTCCAGAAACCCTAATTCGTCCCCAACCTGAAAAGCCACGAATCTGTGTCTGCCTCAACATGAAAAACTAATCAGATCTTGTTTCCATCGTTACAAGGCTTTAACACTATAAAGCGTGTAAGGAGGAAAACACAATCTGATATAGTTTCACACGATCAGATCTCGAAAATAAAGATTTCGGTCGTAAACTCCATGAAAAAGTCACGGCTAGACGACCAGATCTCAATACTAATGTTTTCGGTCGAGAACTCCGTGAAAAAATCACGGCTAGACGACCCTAAACGATATGTTGTCAATCACCAACAAGCTATAACCTTCCGGTATTAAACCAAGAGGCTCTGTTACCAATTGTAAGTCCCTTGGTACGGATCGTCAATAGCTTGATCCAGTTATCTTGAGGTGCGGAATCCCTCACAATAACTTGGTGATCAACAAAAAGCCCCTAGATCACCTGCTGCCTCGCAGATCTTCTTCGGGCTAGCGGAACAACCTTTGACGACTTAACCTGCACAAGAATGCTTGATATTTCGACAAATGTTCAACCCTAAACTCTGTTAGGGTTTGGTTTATATAGGTAACACCCGACATGGGCTTCAGCGAGTCAGCCTCGCAAATCCAGCCCAGCCCGTCACTAATGCGAGGTCGCATTCTGTGATTGGCCTCGTATTTGACCCTGCAAATACGGAGTCGTATTCCCTATGTGAAATGCGAGGTCGCATTTCACACTTAGCAGATTTATTACACATTCAATACTTAAACTTAATCTAGTATTCTATGCATAATACTAAGTTCATTAATGACAATCACATTACAAAGACATATAACAATATAAGCCCAAACAATCTACATTGCTATTGACATAGATGTGCACTTACAAACAGCATCTTAATGCTGGTTTCAGAATTCTGAGGTATCTTAAGTCTTCTCCAGGTAATGGTTTACATATTAAAAAATCTGAAAGCCTTGATCTTAAAGGTTTTGTTGATGCTGACTGGGCTAGATGTCTAGCTACAAGAAGATCTAATTGGTTATTCAGTCTTCCTTGGTAACACTTTGATTTCTTGGAAATCAAAGAAACAAACCACAGTAGCCAAGTCTTCACCAGAAGCTGAATATAGGGCTTTGGCTGCTGTGACTTGTGAGATTATTTGGCGTATGAACCTTTTGAATGATATTGGTATTAAAACTTCTTTACCTGTTGATGTGTTTTGTGATAGTAAAGCTGCATTACAAATTTCAGCTAATCCTGTGTTTCATGAAAGGACAAAACATTTTGAAATTGATCTTCATTTTATTAGAGAGAAGATATGTACAGGAGTTTTAAAAACCAATAAAATTAAGTCTGAGCTAAACATTGCAGACTTGTTTACAAAAAGTCTTGGTTCTAAGCAACATTCTTTTTTGTGCAAACAGTTGGGTATGATTGATATGTTCAAACCATGAACTTGAGGGGGATGTTATGATATACAAGTTCATGTTACTTTAGGACTAATGGTGTAAATGTTTATCTTTGTAGGATTATTCTTGTACCTGTCTATACATGAGGGGCTAATATGGACAAATCTGAAAGATTGAGCAGGAATGTATGAAGAAAGAAGAAGAGGGACTGAAGTGTAATTTTGAAGACCTATATAATATCGTTATAACCCATTAGGGTTTCATTCGATTGAATGATTCTGTTTGCAGTCTCTTATTCAATATATTTTCTCTCAAATATTCTGTATTCATATACATATATATATATATATATATATCATATCGATATATATATATTCTGGATATAATCATCATATTGATGATTATTTCGATCTGGTTGTAATAATAAACTTCTAAATACTTTCATAATAATCCTTCAATTTATTGTTTCTGTTAATGATTCTGGTATTGATCTAAAAGAAGTTGATTAGTTTACAAATATATTATATATATATATATATGTGTGTGTGTGTGTGTGTGTGTGTGTGTGTTTTTATTATAGAACAACTTATAAAGAAATTTGCAAGGGTTAGTCGTTACATCATATATGGTGTTAAGTGGGTTGAAATTAGTTTAGTCCAACGCTTGAAATAATTTTGGATGGGTTGTGGCCCATCTTACCACCAATGTAGGCATGTGGCTCCATCACTTATTCACTGATCATAGAGATAGTTTTATGCAATTTGCTCTTCAACTTGTACTCCTGTTTAGAGGTGGGCATTCAAACTGGTTCGGGTGATCAAATCCGTATCTAGTATGTGACCAAACCCAGTTTTGGGTCCAGCTGGGTCGGCCCAAACCCGACTTAATTTTGTGTCACAGACTCACAGCTACTCCTGTCATTTGGGTAACATTTTGATTTGGCCTTGTTTGGTGATATTGTTACAGAAACTTTGGGCTTAATTAACGCAAATAGTTACGCCACTGTTTTGAAAGAATAAAAAATCACTACAACAATATATATCTTGCAACTATAGCATGTATTGGCACTCCTAAATTTTTACAATTTTAATTTTGTTAATAATTAATAATGACCCTTGTCTTTAAGAAAACGGCCATAGGGGCCAGAGCCCAACCATTAATCTAATTCTTTACTCTTGGACATGTATGGTTGTACCATCACAGCACATGGAGACCTTCCACTCTTTATTAAAACGTCAAGTTAATATGTATTTCTACGTTTGTTTTCATGTCATACTTTATTACTTCTTCTTAGAAGAACATTTATTTACCGGATATTTTTACACCATCCTAAAATAAGTCTCTATTTAAAACATTAAAATAAGTGTCTAGCTATTTCAAAACCATAAGTTTTTAAAGATGTGTACACACATATATCATATAGTGACAAGATTATAAGCTTATTTTTACTTTTTACACATACTTCTATATATCAATTATTGGAAAGTACTATTAAAAGTAACATAAGAAAGTTAATTTTTAATCTTTAGATGTGAAAACTTATTTTGAAACAACCTAAATGAAAAGATCGAGACCCAAGGATTGCTAACATGTTGTCTAATCTCGGGGACAAAACGTACCTATTTACCTTTATACATCATTAAACCTACTTTTCTTAATGATTTGTCATTTTCATTTTCTTAATGATTTATGAAACCATGTGAATGCAATGATCTTTAGCTTACGCAAAATTGTATGGAGTACTTTCCAAAAGTCCAAAATAAACTTTCTACTTTATGGCTATAAATTAGTGACACCATCAGCCAACCTTTTTAGCCCAAATATCAATATAACATTTTCCTCCAAAGTGTTTGAAGTTGCTATAATGGAGATTCCAAAAGTAGATAAAGAAAATTGATAAAACCGTTCATTCCAACTCGGACCACCACCACCCTTAGCCACCACAAAATGGGATTTAAAGATGAGGTGGTTGCGGCTATTAATGTCCGCCTCATCCTCTTTTATTCCGCGATGGTAGATGGTTTGGACACCACCATTAACTTCATCACTCAACTCGAAAACTCATTAGCTCAATGTTTGTCACGATTCTACCCCATTGCCGGTAGATACAACCATCACATTCGTACCATTGAATATAACGACGAAGGTGCTGAATTCGTACAAGCTAGAATTCAAAACAATGTGAAGCTACAAGACATATTAGACCCGAAATTAAACCCTGAAATACTAAACAATTTGATTCCATGCGGAACGTGTGATGCTGGTGAGAGCACTGACCCATTGCTTGTTGTCCAAGCAACAGTGTTTGATTGTGGTGGCTTGACATTAGGTGTGTCTATTTCACACAAGGTTGCGGATGCAGCAACCTTGTGTACTTTTCTCAATGATTGGGCTGCATTGACTCGAGGGGAGATCACCCTCGAGTCAATCAGCCAAAAATTTTGTTCATCTGAGTTTCTCCCTCCTAGAGGTTTCTTAGATTTTGATCCGCCCTTACCACGTAGCTTAAAGCAGAAATTTGAGAATAAATACATAACCAAAAGACTCTTGTTTAGTGAAAAGGAAATATCGATGATGAAGGAAAAAGTTAATGGCGGCCAAAGCTATTCGAGAGGACAAGTGGTTTCCGCTATGATATGGAAGGCCTTAATCGACATAGATCGAGCAAAACATGGTCATCCACGAGAGTCAATGCTCTTTCAACCCGTTAATATCCGTGGAAAAACAACACCATCCATACCAAATGATTCTTGTGGGAATCTAGGTGGATTCATCATCACAGAATGCTCGATAGCTCAAACATCAATGGGATTTGAATGCTTAGCCGGTTTGTTACATGATTCGATCAAGAAAACAATTGATAAACTTGGTAAATTGAGTTCAAAGAGCGAAGAATTGCAAACGTTGGTTTTCGATTCGTTTGTAAAGAGTGAAACTCGCAACGAGCTGGTGAGTGCGTTTCCACTTACCAGCTGGTGCAAGTTTCCATTTTATGAGGTGGATTTCGGGTTGGGACCGCCAGTGTGGGTGGCGAGCTCGGCGGGCCCGGTGAGTATGGTGACTTTGATGGATGGTCAAGGTGGGTTTGGGGTTGATGCTTATGTGAATTTGCAAACGGATGACATGCATTGTTTTGAAAAGGTGTTTGATATGTCTGAGTTTGTTGTTAGTATGGTGACTTTGATGGATGGTCAAGGTGGGTTTGGGGTTGATGCTTATGTGAATTTGCAAACGGATGACATGCATTGTTTTGAAAAGGTGTTTGATATGTCTGAGTTTGTTGTTAGTATGGTGACTTTGATGGATGGTCAAGGTGGGTTTGGGGTTGATGCTTATGTGAATTTGCAAACGGATGACATGCATTGTTTTGAAAAGGTGTTTGATATGTCTAAGTTTGTTGTTAAGTAATTAATTTAAGGAAAAATGATCCGTACTGCATGACTTTACCTATCTTAGGTACTGCCATGTTAAAAAAAGTTACAAATTAAACCTTTGAATTTGATAAACATACATAACCCCCCTGAATTTTACATAATCCCTCCCTGAAATACACATGTTTTACCTAAGATAGGTACTGCATGCTTTACCTAAGTTTTCTCCTTAATTTAAAACATAAAAGTGATTAATTAATGGGACCGTATTATTTTATAAAAGTGTCTGCATAACATGAAATAATCGAGGTAAGGTACGTAATAAAATCAATCTATTAAATTTTGAATTATGAGGTTGCAAGAAGTCGTACGTGTTTGACTCTTTCCAGTATTTGTAGTTTAAATGAAATTTGAGTTTATAAACAGAATTGCAATCAGATTGTAAAAATTGAAAGTATCTCAAACACAATTTTGATCGTACAAGTAAATGTAAATCTATTTATTCTCATAAAATAATAATATTTATTTTGAAAATGTTATAAGAAAAATGAGTTGAATAAACTGAAAAGGAAATCTTAAAATTACTAAAGTGATAGAAAGCAAATAAGCAATGAAATTGGACAAAGAACCAAAAACATAGATATAAGATAGCTTGTCAACTATCTATATCTATAACCCTTATAAAGCAAATTGACTCTCTTATTTTAAAAATTCAACACTTTTTTATACCCAAATACCCTTATTTCTTAATCTAACTTTTGGTTACAAACAGCCCCCTCTTTAAAAGTTACATGAGAAAAATTATCTAAAATACCTTTAATGATTAAATTACACTATCAGTCTTTATCTTTTAAAATATCTCATTAACCATTTACATCAATTATTACACCACTCGACGCCGCCTCCACCACAAACAGTCGCCCCGCCACCACACCGTCGCGTGTCACGACTACCGCCGCATTACGCGGGTACCGTGATAGTACAAGTAATATACATTGATAATTTGTTATGAATTAGTACATAGATTGAATTAGAATCGGAAAAAAGAAACACTTGCCATATATTGTAGAGATAATTATGACTATTATTAGATGAGAACCAATTATGTATGAATCATTGAATTGAATGTGATGCAAGTAGTCGTGATCAAAGTATGGGCCAATTTGAGAATCAAAAATAGCTTGAAACCGATTCAAACCGTGAATACATGATCCAGGTCAAGGGCCGGGTCGGATTTAACTTTTAACCCAAGAAACCCGTAAAACCCAAGTAACCCGCTTACATGGAGTTTTTTTTTCCAAAGTAGTATAATGGATAAACTTATTTACCAAACTAGTATATTTTCAAAAATATTTACCATTATAGTATAAAACCTAACTAAATATCATATTTATAAAATTAAGAATGAAAAAATTATCCTTGATATAAAAAAAACTCACGGCACATCTCCATAAACAAATCTATAAACATTTTGCAATAAAAACTATTAAAGTCTAACATGTCCATAAACAAAAAAAATAGCACCTGAACTCAACAAAAACAAACAAAAAAATTTATATTTTAGAATCAAAGTAGTAGCCATATCAATAAACACCCCGTTTTCAACAGCACTTGCAAGTCTTAATATTATCACCGGCTTACCACCAAACATTCACTGAGCATTCTCTTTAATAAGGTGTTGTATCTTTTGGGCAAACGCAATCTTAAAATATTTTGTTGTGAATATGTTGTATCCATGTGAGAGCATAGAAAATAAAAAGTCAAGTCGATATTAGTTTTGTATGCGTGTGCGCATGATTAAAGATAGATTGATACAATTAGTTTTTGTTGTCACAATAACAATGAGGGTTGATAAATTAAAAGCTTGTAAAGTTTAAAACTAAAACTGTAGATGGAAGAGAGGGACGAAGGGAATGAGTGAGTTTGATGTTGGAACCACGTCAGTGTGACCGTCACTGATCGTTTATCATTCCTGATATGATAATTGACAATAACTGAAATCCCTATGTCTTGTAAATATATAATGGGCGTATTTACTCTTAAAGACATACTATATGGTTTCCCATTAGGTGATTGTAACTAAGAGGACTAATGGTATACACATTAAACACCAAAGGGGTTGAATGTGTAAATACTCTCATTATAAATAGAGAGTCATTAACCCTAAGTTAAGGTTAATCTCTTCACATACAAAACCCTAAATTCGTGTGTCTCTCTTCTCTAAATTCGTGCATCAAGTTACAGCCGAATTACTCATCCCACACACACACACACACACACACACACACACACACACACACACACACACACTCACACACACACACACACACACACACACACACACACACACACACACACACACACACACACACACACACACACACACACACACACACACACACACACACACACACACACACACACACACACACACACACACACACACACACACACACACACACACACACACACACACACACACACACACACACACACACACACACACACACACACACACACACACACACACACACACACACACACACACACACACACACACACACACACACACACACACACACACACACACACACACACACACACACACACACACACACACACACACACACACACACACACACACACACACACACACACACACACACACACACACACACACACACACACACACACACACACACACACACACACACACACACACACACACACACACACACACACACACACACACACACACACACACACACACACACACACACACACACACACACACACACACACACACACACACACACACACACACACACACACACACACACACACACACACACACACACACACACACACACACACACACACACACACACACACACACACACACACACACACACACACACACACACACACACACACACACACACACACACACACACACACACACACACACACACACACACACACACACACACACACACACACACACACACACACACACACACACACACACACACACACACACACACACACACACACACACACACACACACACACACACACACACACACACACACACACACACACACACACACACACACACACACACACACACACACACACACACACACACACACACACACACACACACACACACACACACACACACACACACACACACACACACACACACACACACACACACACACACACACACACACACACACACACACACACACACACACACACACACACACACACACACACACACACACACACACACACACACACACACACACACACACACACACACACACACACACACACACACACACACACACACACACACACACACACACACACACACACACACACACACACACACACACACACACACACACACACACACACACACACACACACACACACACACACACACACACACACACACACACACACACACACACACACACACACACACACACACACACACACACACACACACACACACACACACACACACACACACACACACACACACACACACACACACACACACACACACACACACACACACACACACACACACACACACACACACACACACACACACACACACACACACACACACACACACACACACACACACACACACACACACACACACACACACACACACACACACACACACACACACACACACACACACACACACACACACACACACACACACACACACACACACACACACACACACACACACACACACACACACACACACACACACACACACACACACACACACACACACACACACACACACACACACACACACACACACACACACACACACACACACACACACACACACACACACACACACACACACACACACACACACACACACACACACACACACACACACACACACACACACACACACACACACACACACACACACACACACACACACACACACACACACACACACACACACACACACACACACACACACACACACACACACACACACACACACACACACACACACACACACACACACACACACACACACACACACACACACACACACACACACACACACACACACACACACACACACACACACACACACACACACACACACACACACACACACACACACACACACACACACACACACACACACACACACACACACACACACACACACACACACACACACACACACACACACACACACACACACACACACACACACACACACACACACACACACACACACACACACACACACACACACACACACACACACACACACACACACACACACACACACACACACACACACTCCTTTCTCTCTCTAATCTCAAGAACACATACTCAATCACCTTGTTTTGGGAACCCGAAATCAATGGCAACTATGTTTAATGCCTTTACAGGTTCCACAGGATCATCTGGTGAGTATTATTAGTTGAATCAAATCATGTTTATTCCAACATGTGGTATCAGAGCCGTGTTACAAACGATCCATCATGATTTGGTTCGAATTCGAGGGTTTTTACGAACTCATAATCTGTAGAATTAAAGAACTCGTGCTGACGTCATCACGCACTTCGTGCTGACGTCATCGTGAACTAATGATCTCTTCGTGCTGACGTCATCACGAATTCTGCTCCTCTTCGCGCTTACGTCATCACGAATTCTGCATCACTTCGCTCTTACGTCATCCCACGAACTTTAGCTATCTTCATAACTCGAGCTTACGTCATCACGAGTTTATGACATCTTCATGCTGACATCATCACGACTTATGATCTCTTCGTGCTGACGTCATCAACTAGATCTCTTCGTGCTGACGTCATCGGAACTAATGATCTCTTCGTGCTGACGTCATCAACTATGACATCTTCATGCTGACATCATCACGACTTACTGATGTCCTCGTGCTTACATCATCACGAACTATTACCTGACTTCGTGCTTACTGACTCACGAGTTATGACTTAAGTTCGTGTTATACTGAAGATGATTTTAGCTGATGAATGAACTTGTGCTTACTATTTTACCTTATAATTTTGTGGCTAAATTTGTCTCTCTTTTTTCAAAAATAATTTTAACACCTGTGATATTTGACTATGTTGACTCTATTTGACTTTGTTTGACTATGTGAATAATTGTGAATATAATTGGAATATCGATACTTTGGAACTTATGTGATTAATAAAAGTCGAGTTGATTTTATGATCTTTAGTGTAGTTAATAATATTTTAGCATATACGTGTTTGGACGGGGTATCGTTTAGTAACTAGCTATTGGTAAAATTATGCAAGAGTTGTGGGTGGGGGCGTAGTGGCCCCAAACTCCCATCCCACCTCTCATTTCCCTTTCCTTATCCTCTCTCACACACACACACACACACACACACACACTCCTTTCTCTCTCTAATCTCAAGAACACACACTCTCATCATTTATCTTCAAATTTTCGGATCTAAGACTTCATCTAACATCAAAAGTGTAAGATTTTTGTTAAATAATAATTCCCTATCTCTAAACTTCAAGAACTTTGGGTTAAATCAAGTGTTCATCTCATTTTAATCCCCAAAATCGGATTTGAAGCTTCGGGTTGTTTTGGTAAGTGTTTCTTAGCTCAAAATCATCATTATATATTGCTTATCATGTTTCTTGGTCGAATCTAAACATCTTTGGTCATCTTGGTTGCTAAAATTGGGAATTTGGTCAAGTTAGGGTTTTGGGTGAAATTGGGTATAAATTGGTCTTGGATTTGTGAAATGAAAGCATTTTTGATGATGGGTTTTGTCCAAAATGTGTTGGTAACATGATTAGTGGCTTCCAAATGGTTCCAAAATGGTCAAAACGATTTTTGGGTCGAATTAGGGTTCCTAGGGTTTTGATTTGGGTCAAGAACGGATTTGGACAAGTTTTGATGTTATATATCGAGTTTGTGTTGTGGGTTATGTTCATTTATGCTTGGAAATGAGTTTGGAAAGTGTCTCCTAATTGATTTTGAGGTCAAAATGAAGCTTGGGTGCATTTTGGGTCGAATTGGTGCAGGTTTTAACGGTCGTTAGTTTTGAGGACTGTTTCTAACAACAGTTCAGAACCAAGATGAACAAATTAGAACCAAGATTCGTTAGTTTTTAACGCCCGTTAGTTACAGTCCAGAACCAAGATGAACTAATCATAACCAAGATGAACTAGTCACAACCAAGATGAACTAATTATAACCAAGATGAACAAATCAGAACCAAGATGAACAAATCGAAACCAAAGGTGATGTAACATCTAAGTAGAGCCTTACTTTAGCTTATTGTTTTGGTGTTTACAATAGGCTTACTTATCACTAGCTTCCTTAGTATAATGGCCTTAGTCTCATTACCTTCTCTTGACTTTAGTGATTTTGAAACATGTATTCAGTGCCTCAAAGGTAAAATAGCTAAAGGGAATAAGAAAGGAGCCACTAGAAGTTCCAACTTGTTGGAAATAATTCACACTGATATTAGTGGCCCCTATCCCGCTTCCATTACAGGACATACATCATTTATTACATTCATTGATGATTATTCACGTTATATGCACCTATATCTGATTACGAAAAAGTCTGAATCATTACAAACTTTTATTGATTTTAAAACTTTGGTTGAAAACCAACTTGATCGTAAAATAAAAGTTGTAAGATCAGATAGAGAAGGTGAGTATTATGGTAGACATACTGATGTTGGTCAAGCCGCTGGTCCTTTCCATGACTTCTGTAAGGATCATGGCATAATTAACCAATACACCATGCCTGGTTTTCCTCAACAAAATGGTGTTGCTGAAAGGAGAAATAGAACCCTAATGGACATGGTGAGAAGTATGCTTGCCTACTTTCCTTTGGACTGAGGCCTTAAAAACAACCGTTCATATACTCAATAGAGTTCCTTCAAAATCTGTCCCTAAAACTCCTCATGAGATCTGGACAGGTAGGAAACCGAGTCTTAAATATATGAAAGTATGGGGTTGTCCTGCCAAAGCTAAAGTCTATAACCCTAACTTAAAGAAACTGGATCCTAAAACTGTTACATGTTTCTTTATCGGTTATCCGGATCACTCAAAAGGTTATCGGTTTTACTGTCCTTCCCACACTACTCGCATCATTGACACACAGCATGCCACGTTTCTAGAGAACTCAGAGATCAGTGGGAGCATGACAAATCATAACTTCGATTTGCAAGAAGTACAAGAAGCAGAGGGGAACGACTCGTCGGTTATTATTACTCCTCCGATAATTCCTCTTGTACAGAACGCTGCTCCGAATGTCACTGATCCAACTCCTCCTAATACTAATAACGAGACCACTAATGCTGAAGGATCTTCCGAAAATCCCGAAAATCAACTCAGGAGATCATCGAGGTCACGTAGGGCCACTAATTTTGATGATTTTATTACTTATCTCGCTGAAGTTGAGAACATTGGAAAGCTTATTGATACTACTTCCTATCGAGAAGCCATTAATAGTGATCAGGCCACTCAGTGGAATGAAGCCATGATTGGGAGCTTAATTCCATGAAGCATAATGACGTTTGGGAATTGGTTGAACTTCCTGAAGGATCCAAAACTGTTGGTTGCAAATGGGTCTTCAAAACCAAATTAGACCCGAAAGGAAACGTCGAACGCTATAAGGCCAGATTGGTTGCGAAAGGCTATACTCAAAAGGCTGGAATTGATTATCAAGAGACCTTTTCTCCTGTGTCTCGTAAAGACTCTTTAAGGATCGTTATGGCACTAGTAGCTCACTTTGATCTTGAGTTACATCAGATGGATGTCAAAACAGCTTTCTTAAATGGAGACTTGCAAGGAGACGTACACATATGGCAACCTGAAGGATTCATTCCAAAAGGTAAATAGCACATGGTCTGCAAGCTAAAGAAGTCCATATATGGGTTGAAGCAAGCATCACGACAGTGGTACCTTAAGTTTGATCAAGTCATTAAAGGACAAGACTTCATAAAGAATCAAGTGGATCAATGCACCTATCTCAAGATCAGTGGGAGTAACTTTATAATCGTTGTTTTGTATGTAGACGATATTCTACTAGCAAGTAATAACTTGGATATGTTGCATGAGTCGAAGCGGATGCTTTCCCAGAAATTCAACATGAAAGATCTCGGTGATGCCTCTTATGTCATAGGTATCGAAATACATCGGGATAGGCATAATGGTATTTTAGGTCTTTCTCAAAGGGCCTATATTGAGCGGATTTTAGAACGCTATAGCATGCAACATTGCGCACCCACTGTAGCTCCAGTAGTTAAAGGAGACGTATTCGGTATTTTCCAAAGTCCGAGCACTGAGATTGAAAAGGAGCAAATGAGGATGATACCTTACTCATCAGTAGTTGGGAGCATTATTTACGCTCAGGTCTGTACTCGTCCAGATATCGCTTACATCGCCGGTATGCTTGGACGTTACTTATCTAATCCCGGATTAGCACACTGGAAAGCCGCTAAGAAGGTTCTACGATATCTGCAAGGGACCAAAGACTACAAACTAACGTATAGAAGAAGTGACAATCTAGAAGTAGTAGGTTATTCCGATTCCGATTTTGCCAAAAGTAAGGAAGATAAGAAATCTACTTTTGGGTATATTTTCATGTTAGCTGGCGGACCTATCTCTTGGCGGAGTCATAAGCAGAAACTGATTGCAATGTCCACCATGATGGCTGAATATATTGCCGTTTATAATGCTACTTGTCATGGGATGTTGATTAGGAACCTAGTCAGTGGACTTAAAATCGTCAACTCTATTTCTAGACCATTGAAGCTTTACTGTGATAACTCAGCTGCTGTAACTTTCTCGAACAGTAACAGTTCAACTGGCGCTGGGCTGTATCTCGATACAAAGTATCTGTTTGCACGCGAATGGGTTGAGGAAAATGTTCTTTGTATTGAGTACATAAGTACAAATGATATGCTAGCGGATCCGATGACCAAAGGTCTTCCTCCTAATGTCTTCGTAGGACACGTGTTGAAGATGGGGCTTACTAAAGACTTAATTTAATTTAATAGCATATTGTACTTATTGGTCATTATTATTATTATAGTCAAATACCCGCGAGGTGCGGCGGTGAGATGGTAGGGGTGATAGGTTATAGAGTGTGATAGGTCATAGGAGGTGATCGATTATAGCGGGTGATAGGTCATAGGGGTGATCGGTGATGGGGTGATCTACCTGGACGGGCTCCGCCCTTAGCCGTACGGCATCCGCCATCAGATTTAAAAATTCGTCGAAAGTATATCGAATGACATCTCTGGTGAAAGAGCATGAAATTTTAAGAACACACATATAGTTTTTATAATTTATCGATGTACGGTTTTTGAGATAAAAGATTTTGAATGAATTAGAGGAATAAAATGATTTATGGAGTAAAGTGAAAAAAATGAGTGGTTAATATTTGAGGAGAGAGAGGAAAATGAGTGGTTGAGATTTAAGGGTATTATAGGTATATTAGGTGATGATATTCAAACTAATGGATAAAAGAGAGGGGTAATTTGGGTAGATCAAGTTTTTTTTTGAGAAAAATGAGAGGTAATAAATGCTTTATAAGGTAGTTTAGATTATTGTCTTAATACAATTTTCCTCCTTATTCAGATTTTGTTTGTCTATTAATTACACTTTGAGTACTCATATTGGTGTATTGACCTTATTGTAACAAAATTTGTCTTAGTCAATTGATCATTGCTTATTAGTTTTAAATTTGAGTCATAGTTTGACTAGTGGGGGTCCTGGGTTGATGTTCTTCTCTACGACTGTACTTATTGGCTATGATTTCGGTTTAAAACAAAAATGAGTATTATTCCGGACTTATTTGAATACTCATAGATAAATGATCGCTCGGTCAAGTGGGAGAATGTTGGAACCACGTCAGTGTGACCGTCACTGTTCGTTTATCATTCCAGATATGATAATTGACGATAACTGAAATCCCTATGTCTTGTAAATATATAATTGGTGTATTTACTCTTAAAGACATACTATAGGGTTTCCCATTAGGTGATTGTAACTAAGAGGACTAATGGTATACACATTAAACACCAAAGGGGTTGAATGTGTAAATACTCTCATTATAAATAAAGAGTCATTAACCCTAAGTTAAAGTTAATCTCTTCACATACAAAACCCTAAATTCGTGTGTCTCTCTTCTCTAAATTCGTGCATCAAGTTACAGCCGAATTACTCATCCCATTATTACTCAATCACCTTGTTTTGGGAACCCGAAATCAATGGCAACTATGTTTAATGTCTTTACAGGTTCCACAGGATCATCTGGTGAGTATTATTAGTTGAATCAAATCATTTTTATTCCAACCTTTGATTCTTAGAAGTTATACGTGAAGAAGATAAAGGGACTCTCAGTATGAAGTGCCATGAGTTTTTGTTATCAATAAATATGGATACTTTGTTTATTTTTAATATAATAAATATAATGTTAATTAATTTACTAAAATGGTGAATATTTTTAAAATTATACTAATTTGGTAAATAAATTTATCCATTATACTAGTTTGGAAAAAAACTCCGCTTACATGGTACGAAAGTGGCATCGTCTGCATTTGGTATTGCTTTTAATATAAATCCAAGCAAGTCAACACTGAGGCTGTAACACCACCAACACATGCTATGTCATTTGTCAGGTTTTCTTTCGGTACTAAGACTAATTACCCTTTTGCTATTTCTTGGGATAATCATGTGAGATGTTGGAAGAAAACAAATGTGTGAGTATGTTATGAGGGACAAGGGTGTAGTGCCAATTTTTGGCAAATCGGCAAGTTATCGACCAATGATAAGTCGACACGTGTCGTTGCAAAAAACTAGCCAAAACTTGCCAAATTACATGGTGTAGCAAACAAAACTAGCCAAAACTTGCCAATTTACCAATGCCGGAAAACATATAAAAGGTAACCGGAAATTAAAAAAAGTTGTCAGAAAACATAAAAAGTGACCGTTTTTTTTTATAAAATAGAAACTTGGGCTCAGAATTTGGGGGTCGGGAATTTCGGAAGTCGAAGACGCCATGGCTGCTAACCCGAAGGTTTACCCCGCCAAGATACGCCTCGGATCATCCGAGTCCCATTTTTACGAACATTTGTATCATCATCGCCCATTTAACGTAACACCGGCAACCTAACTGTTCAACGATACCATCATCGGCTAAAACTACTTTTTCCGGCTACCTATTGCTTTAATGGAACAAAATCCGGCAACGCTACCAAGGAAAAATCCGGCAACGCTACCGCTAAGTTAACACTACCAAGCTAATCACAAACATGCAATTAACGGCAATGTAAAAAGATAAATATACATATATATATATAAGCAGCAGCAGCAGCAGCAGCAGCAGCACCAGCAGCACAGCAGCAGCAGCAGCAGCAGCAACAACAACAGCAGCAGCAGCAGCAGCAGCAGCAGCAGCAGCAGCAGCAGCAGCAGCAGCAGCAGCAGTTAACCGGAAAACCCAAGAAAGGGCTCGCCGGAAAACCGAAGCAACAAGCAGCAGCACCAGCAGTTCACCGGAAACCCAAAAGGGCTCGCCGGAAAACCGAACCAACAAAGCAACAGGAAACCCTAAATCGATTAAACCGGAAACCCCAAAAAAGGGGTCGCCGGAAAACCGAAGCAACAAGTAGTCAAATAGCCAACTACACCCTTGCACAAGCCAAACAAAGATTTGGCCGTCAAAAAAGTGAACGTTTCTGGCCGGCAACCACCGGAAACCCCAAAAAGGGGTTTCCGATCTCACCGGAAAGGGTGCTATATAACGTTAGGAGCATCGGCAAGTTTTATCGGCATGTATTCCGGCAATAGAAAGCCAAGAAAAACATAGATCTAGCCTCAAATCGAAAAACCCCCAAATTTTTCCGGTTAGGTTTCCGGTGGTAATGGAGTTTTGGCACAAGAACAAAAAAAAAACGGTCACAAAGGCACGCTCCCAACGTTCACAAGGATCGGCCAAAACATGCCGATATATATAGCCAAAACTAGCCGATTAAACTTGCCAAAACTAGCCGATGCATGTGCTATAGGTTTGCCAAAGAGCCGAAGCTAGCCGATGCTTTTTGCCGATAGAACAAGCCGACTATACCCTTGCGGCCTTGCCCCTGATGATACGTTAAAATTTGACTTTCTAAGGAATGTTATTGATAGACTTCAATTGATCTAGCAAAAAGAATATTTGATGTGGAAAAGATGACAACAAATTCGGAAATTACGCAATTACCAAGTCCAACGAAAAAGAACCACAAAGTATATGGGCCCAATTTCCTTTTCACCTGAATCCATATATTTTCGTATCTCGTGGGCTGATTTTCTAATGGAGTAATACTTAGAGAGTTAGAGGCAGTTAGACTCATGATTAATGATTTAATAGCTGCAAACCCAATAATAATGTTGTTTTTTTTTTAACTTTACAAACCCAATAATCTATTTTCGGATCTAAAGGTTTGCATAAGTTAATTAAAATTTGAAGCATGTATAAATGCACTAACTTAGAAATGTGATCTGTGTTTAATGTCTGTTTTTTAACCATAAAATTAAGTGTATATATTAATACAAACAAGTCACCTAGTAAAGTATTCAGGGTCAAAATTACAAACAACCTAGAATGACAACATACATACAAATTTAAGGATCAAAAGTACAAACAATCTAGAATGACAAATTGACAACATATATACAAATTCCGGACTCAAAGACTTGAAATAACTATAATATTTGCAAAAGAGATGAAAAATTTTATGTAAATTACCAAAAGGACATGAAAAGCCCCGCTAATAGAGACTAAGTCATCGGGTTTCACCCTGTGGTGTTTTTGATACAAACCAAAATAGGTCTTGAGAAATAACAATTCAAAAACAATAGCACAAAGGACTAGATCAGCAATAATGATTCGAATCAAGCAGCACAAGTGCTTTAGACGCTAAGTAATGGAGTTTTGATCCACTCGTCCCAACACATGTTTTATAATCTCTTAACCATGTTCGGGTAATTGGGTAATCACTAGGTTGATTAGCTAGTTAAGTATAATGACTGAACGACTATCACTTGAGGCTTAGTCATTTGAATGATGTGATCTTAACGGATAGTTCATTTGGGAATGAAATGCCCTTGTGTTGTCAACATTAACAAACTACTTCTCTAATGAATTAAAAAATGGAAATATTGATGAACATGATATAAATTACTATAACCTTTAACCATTAAATTAAATTGTATATATTACTGATTAGTCCTTCTTAAACTAACATTCATCTAATGATTTAATTATACTAGTGGCAAATCGAAAGATAAAGCGAAGGGGGAAAAATATATATACAAAAACTACATTTGAATGTGATGACTAAGTGATTCTAAAATACTAATTAAAAGAGGAGTTAAAATGTATACTGTATAGTAACACGGCAATATCTTTTCATAGTCACTAAAAACTAAAGTATGCGATCGACGACATTGTCTGCAATAATCTAAATAAATAAAATGTCGCTCCTACCACACAATGTTTGGTCGGCAAATATAATAGTCGACAAGCCACCATTTTATTATTTTAACTGTATTCTGTTTCTTTTCTTTTTTCTTCTTCCTTTTTATTCAACTGAATTCGATATTTTTATTGTTAAGAGTATATTTAGAATTCTACATTTACGGAAATAAACTCATAACATTAGTATTAGTATACAATAATATAAACTATATATTTAAGATATCTTAACAATGTCTCTAGTAACTTTAATCGTGTTACATGTCAGTGTGAATTTTTCTCTTATTGCAACTAAAAGGTCAACGCCCACATCATCTGTTGGGAGAGAACGTAAATAAAAATACTACTAGACCTGACTTGCGGTAACGCACCCGTACGTGGTCAGGAAATTATAAACTTTTATCTCTCATATTTTTCAATATATTATATCTGCAAGAATTATAAAGAGAGAACGATAAAATCATTGTTTCGCATAAAAACTTAAAATGGGAAAGAGAACGTAAATAAAATTTTACGAAAATGAATTTATAGATAATACTAACAAATGTCAAAAATATACCAAAAAGGAAAAAGCCGTGTGTTTGTTTTATAAAAAAGTTGGGTAGTATCATATTGATAAAATTTGGTGATGAAAATATGTAAAATTTAATCTTAAAAAAAATAATTATTTAGTGGATACGAAATTAATCAGCTATACCTCCGGATTAGGCCGGTCCTTATAGGGGAAAACGAGTGGCGTCCGACGCCGAGCCGCCGAAGGACGCTATTAGCACGGCCGGCGTCGAGCCGTGCGTCCGAGGTTTATCCTAAAGTTAGACTTGCGTTTTGTTTGTTTGTGTAACACCCCAACATGGCGGAATCATGGGGTATCACTTAGAAAAGCACAGTACGACATGGAAATTATGTAGAGTCAAACTATATGCGCTAACGGTGCGACTTACATCGTAAACAATGCGCTAACGGTGCGACTTATATAATAAGTAATGCGCTAACGGTGCGACTTACATCGTAAACAATGCGCTAACGGTGCGACTTATATAATAAGTAATGCGCTAACGGTGCGACTTATATAATAAGTAATGCGCTAACGGTGCGACTTATATAATAAGTAATGCGCTAACGGTGCGACTTATATAATAAGTAATGCGCTAACGGTGCGACTTATATAATAAGTAATGCGCTAACGGTGCGACTTATATAATAAGTAATGCGCTAACGGTGCGACTTATATAATAAGTAATGCGCTAACGGTGCGACTTACATCGTAAACAATGCGCTAACGGTGCGACTTATATAATAAGTAATGCGCTAACGGTGCGACTTATATAATAAGTAATGCGCTAACGGTGCGACTTATATAATAAGTAATGCGCTAACGGTGCGACTTACATCGTAAACAATGCGCTAACGGTGCGACTTATATAATAAGTAATGCGCTAACGGTGCGACTTACATCGTAAACAATGCGCTAACGGTGCGACTTATATAATAAGTAATGCGCTAACGGTGCGACTTATATAATAAGTAATGCGCTAACGGTGCGACTTACATCGTAAACAATGCGCTAACGGTGCGACTTACATCGTAAACAATGCGCTAACGGTGCGACTTATATAATAAGTAATGCGCTAACGGTGCGACTTACATCGTAAACAATGCGCTAACGGTGCGACTTATATAATAAGTAATGCGCTAACGGTGCGACTTATATAATAAGTAATGCGCTAACGGTGCGACTTATATAATAAGTAATGCGCTAACGGTGCGACTTATATAATAAGTAATGCGCTAACGGTGCGACTTATATAATAAGTAATGCGCTAACGGTGCGACTTATATAATAAGTAATGCGCTAACGGTGCGACTTATATAATAAGTAATGCGCTAACGGTGCGACTTACATCGTAAACAATGCGCTAACGGTGCGACTTATATAATAAGTAATGCGCTAACGGTGCGACTTATATAATAAGTAATGCGCTAACGGTGCGACTTATATAATAAGTAATGCGCTAACGGTGCGACTTATATAATAAGTAATGCGCTAACGGTGCGACTTACATCGTAAACAATGCGCTAACGGTGCGACTTATATAATAAGTAATGCGCTAACGGTGCGACTTATATAATAAGTAATGCGCTAACGGTGCGACTTATATAATAAGTAATGCGCTAACGGTGCGACTTATATAATAAGTAATGCGCTAACGGTGCGACTTATATAATAAGTAATGCGCTAACGGTGCGACTTACATCGTAAACAATGCGCTAACGGTGCGACTTATATAATAAGTAATGCGCTAACGGTGCGACTTACATCGTAAACAATGCGCTAACGGTGCGACTTACATCGTAAACAATGCGCTAACGGTGCGACTTATATAATAAGTAATGCGCTAACGGTGCGACTTACATCGTAAACAATGCGCTAACGGTGCGACTTATATAATAAGTAATGCGCTAACGGTGCGACTTATATAATAAGTAATGCGCTAACGGTGCGACTTATATAATAAGTAATGCGCTAACGGTGCGACTTATATAATAAGTAATGCGCTAACGGTGCGACTTACATCGTAAACAATGCGCTAACGGTGCGACTTACATCGTAAACAATGCGCTAACGGTGCGACTTATATAATAAGTAATGCGCTAACGGTGCGACTTATATAATAAGTAATGCGCTAACGGTGCGACTTATATAATAAGTAATGCGCTAACGGTGCGACTTATATAATAAGTAATGCGCTAACGGTGCGACTTACATCGTAAACAATGCGCTAACGGTGCGACTTACATCGTAAACAATGCGCTAACGGTGCGACTTATATAATAAGTAATGCGCTAACGGTGCGACTTACATCGTAAACAATGCGCTAACGGTGCGACTTATATAATAAGTAATGCGCTAACGGTGCGACTTACATCGTAAACAATGCGCTAACGGTGCGACTTATATAATAAGTAATGCGCTAACGGTGCGACTTACATCGTAAACAATGCGCTAACGGTGCGACTTACATCGTAAACAATGCGCTAACGGTGCGACTTACATCGTAAACAATGCGCTAACGGTGCGACTTACATCGTAAACAATGCGCTAACGGTGCGACTTATATAATAAGTAATGCGCTAACGGTGCGACTTACATCGTAAACAATGCGCTAACGGTGCGACTTATATAATAAGTAATGCGCTAACGGTGCGACTTACATCGTAAACAATGCGCTAACGGTGCGACTTATATAATAAGTAATGCGCTAACGGTGCGACTTACATCGTAAACAATGCGCTAACGGTGCGACTTACATCGTAAACAATGCGCTAACGGTGCGACTTACATCGTAAACAATGCGCTAACGGTGCGACTTACATCGTAAACAATGCGCTAACGGTGCGACTTACATCGTAAACAATGCGCTAACGGTGCGACTTACATCGTAAACAATGCGCTAACGGTGCGACTTATATAATAAGTAATGCGCTAACGGTGCGACTTACATCGTAAACAATGCGCTAACGGTGCGACTTATATAATAAGTAATGCGCTAACGGTGCGACTTACATCGTAAACAATGCGCTAACGGTGCGACTTACATCGTAAACAATGCGCTAACGGTGCGACTTACATCGTAAACAATGCGCTAACGGTGCGACTTATATAATAAGTAATGCGCTAACGGTGCGACTTATATAATAAGTAATGCGCTAACGGTGCGACTTATATAATAAGTAATGCGCTAACGGTGCGACTTACATCGTAAACAATGCGCTAACGGTGCGACTTATATAATAAGTAATGCGCTAACGGTGCGACTTACATCGTAAACAATGCGCTAACATGTCCATATCAATAGTTCAATCATACAATCAATCAAATCAACAATCAACAGTTAAACAAACATGTACACTTTTCAGCCCGAATCTCAATTGAGTAGGGAGGGTTTACGAAACTCACATTATTCTTGATAATTCAACAGCAAAGTAGAAGAGATTGATGTAGTCAACGATGACGAGTGAGTCAACTGGCCACGTTACGTATTCCCTAATTTCAATGTTAATTGATTTATATTCGTGCTAAATTCCAAATATAGACATACAACTATAAGGTTATCTTTTTAATACGCTTGTCAACGTAATTTACTTCCTGTGTTTTTATAAGTCTTTGAATTTATCTTTAAGTATTATTTCAAGTATTTTCTAAATGAAAACTCATTTATGTTGCAAAAATTAAAAGGACCAAATTGTCATTCTTGAAACTTGAGGGACTAAATTGTCATTCTTGAAACTTGAGGGACTAAATTGTCAAATGTCCAAAGTATAAGGACGAAAAATGATACCTTTGAAACTGTAGGGTAAAAATGTAACTTTCCGTATGTAATACGTATCCGTAGGATATATAAAGTATACCTCTGATATTTCTAAATCCTTTTGAAGTATTTTTAAATAATAGGATTAATACGAAGAATGTATTAATCTTGTAACGAATAGATGTTTTCAATAGCAGAGATATGAAAAGATACCTTGAATGGTATGTATTATAATCAATACAAAATGTATTGATTACAATTGAAGAAATACCTTAAATGGCAGGAAAACCAGCATTTTATTTCCAAGTTGTGTTAGGGTTGGCCTTGGGTCGTGGAGAATACCGGGGCGAATTAAGTTGCTTAGTGAATGCTTATGCAAACTTTTCGCGAACTACCTTCCATTCCTCCGGTATAAGCCAAAGAGGCCCAAGGTGCAATCACTTTCGGAAACATTGTGCGGTTAAAAGCGTATCAAGGATATATTCTATCCATAAATCAAACAATTCGAAAATACGAAATAATTCACAGATGGTGAATAGTAATTATATGAATTAGGATAGTTAGGTATATAACTATGCCCTTGTTTATATACCATAATAAGTATTTAAAATGATTTAATAAAAGTTTTACGATTTCTCGTACTTTCGCTAATAATTCATTTTTCGCAATAGTAACAATATTTCAATATTCATATATAAAAGCGATAGTTACCGTATTTAAATGCAATTATGTATCAATTGAGTATAAAATTAAGTTGACAAGCATTTCAATACATAACATATAGTCATATAATCATAAAGCAAAGTATAGTAAGGTTTCATAGAAACACTTACAAGTATGGAGATATTATGAGTTCTAAGATCAAAGTAACGATATAGGATGAGCTCCAAAGAAGATCTTGAGAGAATCGACTATAACTTGGATTTGTAAACTTGATGAATATGGAATAATCCTAACTCCATGTGGCCATTATAACTAGGCTTTGATAAGTTCTTGAAAGAATTCGCAATAACAACGTCGTGTTTACAATTTCGAAACCAACGAATTCAAAACAACTTTGGTGAATCGAAAGCTTGGGATGATGAAAGGTTGTGTAAGATATGCTTGAACTTGAACAAGTATGGATCTCGGAATGATAGGGATTTAAGAAGGGAAGTGTTGAGAGTGTGAATTAGCAATTAGAAATGAAAACCTTAGCTTGTATTTATAGGTAGTAATTTACCATGGTTACTAGTTTAGTTGTTGGTAACTATGGTTAAGTTAAGGAATACCATGGGCTAGTTTGATGGTTTTGCAATACCATGGGCTAGTTAACTAACCTTGGTTAACTAACCTTAGTTAACTAACCTTAGTTAATTATGTCTTAACTTGGATTAGATGTAAGGTTGCGAGTGTTTCGGGTTCGTTTCCTTAATGAAACAGATCATCCAGATAGCAGATATTACAATATCTCACTCGTCCGACACACATATATATATATGCACCAAAAATACCCAAAGTTTTCTTATATTCATAAAGTTTGCCATTATCATATATAACAAGTAATGGACTAAAATGGCAAATGTTACATTATTCCCCCGTTAAAGGAATTTCGCCCTCGAAATCTAGATTGTATCGAATAAAATTATACTTAACTTGATTTTCGTTTTATCTCAATGACAATAAATCGATATTAGAGGACATGGCATCTAAGTATCTATTCTACATTAGACAATCACACATAATTAACAGAAAGATACAAGGCGTATCCCTAATTGATGCCTTCTATTCTCAATAGAGTAAAATGAACTCGTATGATTCTAAATAGAATCCTTCTACTCTCAACAGAGTAGGATGATCTTGCACACAATCCTAAACACGATTAGCATTTATAATTAGCATGTATAACATCCTACAACTTGTACTTATGAAGAAATCAATAGTTTGTACATATAGTATAGACTACTTACACATCTATGGTATAGATGATCTGTCCGTACACAGGTAAGTCTGACTAAAACACTATACAAAACTTCAAATTCACTTTATCTTCCGTATTTGACCATTAGAAACGGCTCCTTCTTAGACTATATAATAATACCTTAGCATACTTTTCTCCATGCCATATCAACTTAACATTTTCCTTTCTTCAGAATCTAACCAAAACCCAAAACCTTATATCAAAAATGTTCCCTTTCCTAATCATGATATACATTATTATCATAGCGTGGTTAATTACTGTGGCTCAACTTCCATTGAATGAGGCTATTCAGTGGTTAGTAGTGTTTGTTCTTGGCGTGGTTCCCTTACTGTTTGTCACCACCTGGGTTTCTTTGTATGGTTTTTAAATATGTTGTATCCCTAATTGTTGTATTTCCACTTAAATAACGTAACAAGTTTCACTTGTATTGTACGAATAATGAAATACAACTTTCTTCGATCTCTTTTGGGGATTGTTGTCGATTAGGGAAATTCCCAGTTAAAAGAATCTCCCATATTTGTCTTGATAGATTTTTATACCAAGTTCATTTGTGTATTTTAATCGTTGATCGCCCATCATAATTTTAGTCTTTCAAATAATTCTTATTTTCAAATTTGAAGTTCTTTTACCAAGACACTACTGTTATCCAGTTGGAAAAGTTGACATATTTTTGTTGATAACATTTGTCTCATTTTCTTAAATTCAATCATTAAAGGCGATCCACGGGTCAAAGAAACAAATATTATCTAGATCACTCCTGAAACAATAGTTTGGATCAAAAATTCATCTAGGGTTCAAAAAGATGAATTAGCAATTGATATGGTTCTTGAAAAGAAGCAGTGAAGAAAAATAGTGATAAGTGGAAGACGGTCTATTCATTAAGCTATTAATTAAGTTGAGGATTTTCTCAACATAGTATACACTTTTGAGTAAACTGTTCAGCTCTTTTCAACCTTGGTTAAAGGGATGATAAAGTTTAGAAATTTTATCTTTAGAAAAAAAAATAATAATAATCGGTAATTACTAATTACCGTAGCAATGATTAAAAATTACTGTAGTTTATGCACACCTGTCCGTTATTCCAGGTCACATTTCCCTTTTCATCCTCTATAATAGAAACGCGTTTTCTTAAGGAAGAATGCACACTAAATCTTCTTTCTCCATCTCTTTTATTTACTTAGTTCTTCATCTGCCAATTTGTTTTTAGCTATTCCGTTCACAGTCAGCTTGTTTTCTAACAGATCTCCGACTTTCTCTTTGGTAAGCTACATTTTTGTGCTCTTTCTTTCTCATCTTGGATAATATACTATCTATTTATATGTTTATATAAAACTTTTATCTTTTAATTCATGTTCGCTTAATTAACAATATTGTTCCACCGATTTATCATAAGATAATGAAAATTTTCGGTGCCTCTTCGAGCGATCCAAAAGGCAAAAGGCCAATGGCTCACGAGGATCTTGAAGATCTTGAAACAAATAGGGTCAAAAGGATTAAGCAGGAGGCCGTGATGTTATGTATTTCCTTTGAAGATTACAAGGCGATGGTAGACGAAGATGTCCACCTGTTTGAGAAACAAACTTCTGAAGATGAAAAGTTAGCAAAACTTTTATCTAAATTTTTAGAAGAGGGGAATCTATCCTTGTGAAGCGTCAAATAAAAGAAGATGAAAAGTTTGCAAGAGCCCTAGCTCAGCAAGAAGAAGATAATCTTTCTCAAAGAGAGAAGTCCATTTTCGCCATGTCATCTGAAGAAGAAGAAAATCCCAATATTCCACCTCATAAGAGAAGAAAAAGAAATGCTGCTGGGGGAAGCAACATGTCAGGGTCGAGTTCTGACAGAACTCCTAATTCTTGAAATCAAGAGGGATTTTATAGAAATATTTGGAATCTGTTATAAATTTTTATAAATCAGATCTTAAGTTGTCCAGAATGTGTTTTTAAATCAGAATAATATTGTTGATAATGTTTCTTATGTATTTGTTATGTCAATTGTCTGACCAAAACTTATTGTAGATAAGAAGAACTCAATATAATCATGGACGCATGGCAAAACCAGATGATTGGTACTAGTGAATGGGGAACATCAATCGATGATTTTTGCCAAGACTGGCTTCTCCAAAATACAGTACTAACATCACAGCTAGAACCCCCAACAGAAAATGTCAGTGCATCGTTCCCAACTCTTGTTGATGCAGTACCTCATGGAGTTTCATCTCCAATCCCAATGAACCCTTTATATCAAAACTTCTCTCTCGATACACCAGAAGCAACATTCCAGTTGAAATCAACATTCCAACCAGAACCATCATTCCAACCAGAATCTTCCGAGGAGGGTAACAGGGCACCAGGCAAACGTCCAATGTCAGACTCGCCCACACTATACCCCAATCCAATTAGTGACACATATTATGGGGTCTCAACCTCGAACAGGGTGGAACCGGTTGATACGATAATGAGTCATGGACCAGAGTTTGAGAAGCACGTAGAAGACTCATGGGCTTATATTTGCAAGCTTTATAGTCGAAAGAAAAAGTTCGCAAAGGTATCGTCCTCGAAAGCCCAAAGAAATGTAAGGTCAAAAAGGTCTTACCAATTTGTGAAACAAAATACTACTTTGGTAGTATTTGGGGAAGAAATGAACATATCAGAGATGCCAACACCGATATGCTCATGCACAGGGATACCTAGGACCTGTCGCGGGTGGAGTACAGAGGGATGGACCTCCGTTTGTTGTACAGCTTCTCTTTCCATGTATCCGTTGCCAACATATGTTGGGCCAAGTCGTATTGTAAGGTTGCCAGGGAGAAGAATGGGTTGTAGTACATTCTCAAAGGTCATAGAGAAATTATTGTTAGAAGGGTACGATCTCGATTGTCCAATTGACTTGAAAGATCATTGGGTTAAGCATGGGATTAACAAGTATACATTGAATAGATAATTGTGTGATCTTCATAGATTTAGGAATTTGACTACTTAAACTATAAAGTAGGATTACATAAACAGTTAGTGATCTTCGTATGTCTATTTCCCTCTTTTCTTTATTGCGAAATTTATATATAATTTGTTTGTAGCTAACACTTTTATTATTGCTTATATCAAAATAGTCTGATGAAGCCATCCTACTTTATCTTGTTCCATCAAGATCCAGATATCTTATTTGTTGTCGGCCATTTTGAAAAATTATTTTCATTTGACGTCATTGTTTACGTTATATGAGCGAATAGTACCTCTCAGTAAAATCATGTATTTTTATTCTAGGTACAAGGCCAATATAAGGTGAAATCTACGGGATTTGATTCCTGCATATAATCACTTAAGTTCATAATCTTCTACTACTATCCTGTTTGCTCTTTTCCAGCCATTTTCTTGAACACATTCATCAAATTACTAACCTAAGCTCCATGTTCGTAAAAAAATGCCTCTTAACACACTAGATCTATTAATATTTCATAATATCTCACTTTACTTAAACATTATAGTCTCCAAAAATCTTAGCTCATTCTATCAGTCAATCGTAACTATAAGTTTGAACTTAGTCTATAGTTCATAATAAATCATTGGTCTACAATTATAGATTATAAGTATCTAAGACCTTAATAATCATGTATTCTAGATCTTATTCTCATACTGTTATTCCAACAATGACTGATAATTGTAGACAATTATAAGTAATATAACTTAGACATGGGCCATCCGGTAATGCCTATAATATAAGGCATACCATTGGCTAGCCCAACACATTACCAACCCATCCAAAATATCCTATACTTGTACTACCATTTCTATTAACATAAAATTCAAGTCCACACAATCCACACTTGAATATCAAAATTGATCTTCAAGTAATACACAATTTCCACATCAAGTCCTTATAAATCATTGCATGAATATAGTTATCTCTACAGGGATATTACCATGGCAATAATCTAAGGTTTCAGCAATCGTACAATTTACAATTAACAATACAATCACGAAAACATTCAACACTATATAAATAAAAGGGTCAAGTCATAACAAGGTGAGTAAAGCATAGTCCGAATTTTAACTTCAACATTCGACACATTAAAAGTGTTTGTATACAGGGTGTACCATCGGCTAACCCTCCACACCGTTAATATATAGAATGGATGTCCAAAACTCGGTTTTGATATGTTCTCTAAGTGTTGACCGGGTATGTAGGGTATGTATACAGGGTGTACCAGCGGCTAACCCTCCACCTAACCAACACTCATTAAACATACCGGGTTAGCTACTATACTTTATCCACGAGGCGCAATCCATGAGATTATTAACTTTATATGACATAGGATAACCATAGATTTGTTGATCAGGCGCCTCTAGGGTTATCGAATGTTATACTCCATTAATGCCATCATTTCATTTTGTTGGGGGACAAATAATAAATGCATCCAAGATTCCACACACATCAACGTTTATCACAATAATTCCACAATTCACGGTGTATCCCGACACTATCATATACGTCCATCAAGTTGTCATATAACAATCAAGTCATCAAATCATAAGTAACCTACGAACTCCGTTTAAACCATTTTTATGCATCATACAGTTCACGTTGCACACAAAATTTCCTATCATGCATGCTAATATGAAATGTGGGTGCAATGGCTATAGACTAGGTCAATCCACCTATTCTCTACAACATGGCGGAATCATGGGGTATCACTTAGAAAAGCACAGCACGACATGGAAATTATGTAGAATCAAACTATATGAAAACATAGGATTGAAACAATCCTTAAACTTGTACAAACGTATACAATCATCAACATTTATCGAAATACATGTTCAATCAATAATAATGCGCTAACGGTGCGACTTATATAATAAGTAATGCGCTAACGGTGCGACTTATATAATAAGTAATGCGCTAACGGTGCGACTTATATAATAAGTAATGCGCTAACGGTGCGACTTATATAATAAGTAATGCGCTAACGGTGCGACTTATATAATAAGTAATGCGCTAACGGTGCGACTTATATAATAAGTAATGCGCTAACGGTGCGACTTATATAATAAGTAATGCGCTAACGGTGCGACTTATATAATAAGTAATGCGCTAACGGTGCGACTTATATAATAAGTAATGCGCTAACGGTGCGACTTATATAATAAGTAATGCGCTAACGGTGCGACTTATATAATAAGTAATGCGCTAACGGTGCGACTTATATAATAAGTAATGCGCTAACGGTGCGACTTATATAATAAGTAATGCGCTAACGGTGCGACTTATATAATAAGTAATGCGCTAACGGTGCGACTTATATAATAAGTAATGCGCTAACGGTGCGACTTATATAATAAGTAATGCGCTAACGGTGCGACTTATATAATAAGTAATGCGCTAACGGTGCGACTTATATAATAAGTAATGCGCTAACGGTGCGACTTATATAATAAGTAATGCGCTAACGGTGCGACTTATATAATAAGTAATGCGCTAACGGTGCGACTTATATAATAAGTAATGCGCTAACGGTGCGACTTATATAATAAGTAATGCGCTAACGGTGCGACTTATATAATAAGTAATGCGCTAACGGTGCGACTTATATAATAAGTAATGCGCTAACGGTGCGACTTATATAATAAGTAATGCGCTAACGGTGCGACTTATATAATAAGTAATGCGCTAACGGTGCGACTTATATAATAAGTAATGCGCTAACGGTGCGACTTATATAATAAGTAATGCGCTAACGGTGCGACTTATATAATAAGTAATGCGCTAACGGTGCGACTTATATAATAAGTAATGCGCTAACGGTGCGACTTATATAATAAGTAATGCGCTAACGGTGCGACTTATATAATAAGTAATGCGCTAACGGTGCGACTTATATAATAAGTAATGCGCTAACGGTGCGACTTATATAATAAGTAATGCGCTAACGGTGCGACTTATATAATAAGTAATGCGCTAACGGTGCGACTTATATAATAAGTAATGCGCTAACGGTGCGACTTATATAATAAGTAATGCGCTAACGGTGCGACTTATATAATAAGTAATGCGCTAACGGTGCGACTTATATAATAAGTAATGCGCTAACGGTGCGACTTATATAATAAGTAATGCGCTAACGGTGCGACTTATATAATAAGTAATGCGCTAACGGTGCGACTTATATAATAAGTAATGCGCTAACGGTGCGACTTATATAATAAGTAATGCGCTAACGGTGCGACTTATATAATAAGTAATGCGCTAACGGTGCGACTTATATAATAAGTAATGCGCTAACGGTGCGACTTATATAATAAGTAATGCGCTAACGGTGCGACTTATATAATAAGTAATGCGCTAACGGTGCGACTTATATAATAAGTAATGCGCTAACGGTGCGACTTATATAATAAGTAATGCGCTAACGGTGCGACTTATATAATAAGTAATGCGCTAACGGTGCGACTTATATAATAAGTAATGCGCTAACGGTGCGACTTATATAATAAGTAATGCGCTAACGGTGCGACTTATATAATAAGTAATGCGCTAACGGTGCGACTTATATAATAAGTAATGCGCTAACGGTGCGACTTATATAATAAGTAATGCGCTAACGGTGCGACTTATATAATAAGTAATGCGCTAACGGTGCGACTTATATAATAAGTAATGCGCTAACGGTGCGACTTATATAATAAGTAATGCGCTAACGGTGCGACTTATATAATAAGTAATGCGCTAACGGTGCGACTTATATAATAAGTAATGCGCTAACGGTGCGACTTATATAATAAGTAATGCGCTAACGGTGCGACTTATATAATAAGTAATGCGCTAACGGTGCGACTTATATAATAAGTAATGCGCTAACGGTGCGACTTATATAATAAGTAATGCGCTAACGGTGCGACTTATATAATAAGTAATGCGCTAACGGTGCGACTTATATAATAAGTAATGCGCTAACGGTGCGACTTATATAATAAGTAATGCGCTAACGGTGCGACTTATATAATAAGTAATGCGCTAACGGTGCGACTTACATCGTAAACAATGCGCTAACTAACCTTAGTTAACTAACCTTAGTTAATTATGTCTTAACTTGGATTAGATGTAAGGTTGCGAGTGTTTCGGGTTCGTTTCCTTAATGAAACAGATCATCCAGATAGCAGATATTACAATATCTCACTCGTCCGACACACATATATATATATGCACCAAAAATACCCAAAGTTTTCTTATATTCATAAAGTTTGCCATTATCATATATAACAAGTAATGGACTAAAATGGCAAATGTTACATTATTCCCCCGTTAAAGGAATTTCGCCCTCGAAAATTAAAAAAAAATTAATTTTTTTTTATATACGTTGGGTTTGAATCCCTTGCTAAACCACCACCATTTATTCACATTTCACCACCATTTTCATATTTGTTACTCAAAATCTATACTTTCTCTCAACAATTCATCCACCAAAATGCCTAGGAGAATCAACAAAAACCTTTCAAACCAAAATCAACAATCACTACCTACGACATCTCGATTGAACAACACTATCGATCAAGATTTTGACGCGCTGCTTCTCGGGGGATCTCTTCCAGTGGGATCTCCCCCGTCCATGTCGTCTTCAAATATGATGGGGCAATCAAGCAGCTTTGGTTCGATGAACCAATCATTTTCGAATTTGTTAAATTCGAACGTGTATAATGAACAGTATCAGCAGTTCCTGCTAATGCAACAATTTCATGAATTTCAAGCTACGAATCAACAATTCCAGAGGCCAGTAGGTGAGACATCTTCTCAACCGGCACGAACTAGTATCGCCTCTACAGAGGAAGAAGTCGAAGAAATTCCTGCTACGCCCAGGCGATTGACAAAAAAAGGGGTTGCTGTAGCGGAGAAGTAGAAGTGGTTCATGGCGGAGGCGGTTTTGTTGTCTCAGGCGTGGACACATGCTTCACACGACTCAGTTATGGGGATTAGACAAGATGAGTCAATGTTTTGGGCTAAAGTGGTCCAATGGTTCAACGAGCACCGCCAGCGGGAGAGCACAACAAGAGTCAACTACAAGGGAAATGGAACAAGATAAAGAAAGGTTGTAAGCAGTTTGGAGCAATCCTAAAGAAGTTAAGTGAGCAAGGACGACAAAGCGGCGCAGACGAAAGAAATTTACAATGCCGCTCATGAGCACTACAAGGAGCTTCATGGTCCGACCCGATTTCAGTATGAGCCGTGCTACGAGGTGTTGAAAGATGCTCCCACCTTTTGGCAAGATCATAGTATTGCCAAACGGAGCGTAGCTGATTATGTCGATTTAGGTGATGATGAGGCACCGACTAACATTACGACCCGGTGGTTTCCTAATTGGGTCGTCTCCAAACAACTGGTCCAACGCCACATCTGGGTCCACACTCGTATGAGGCACACTTTGGGGTGCATACGAGTGTGGACCCAGATGTGGCGTTGGACCAGTTGTTTGGAGACGACCCAATTAGGAAACCACCGGGTCGTAATGTTAGTCGGAAGTTGTCGAGTGGTTCAGATGCGACTTCTAGCCGTGGTGGTTCGAGTGGGTCAGAAATGGCGTTGAGCAAGCTTGATCAAATGCTCTTGATGCAAAAAGAACAGATAAGAAAAATTGATGAGGATCGGGTGAAAGCAGAGGAGGAGCGGAAGAAAAGAGAGGATCATCGCTTCCAAAAGAAGGTGGTCGAGGCATTTAAGCTTCCGCAGCAACCACTTCCCACCGGTGTAGATGAAGAGGAGTTGGAGATGATCAAGGCTTCGCGTAAGTCGTTGATGGATAAGTACGGGCCGCATTTTAAGTCACTTTAGGTTCTCGTATTGTAGGTTAATGTGTTTTAATTCCTGGGTTTAATTTGTAGGTTAATGTGTTTTTAGGATGTAATGTTTATTTTTAAGTAATGTAATGTGTTTTAATAATAATAAAATGTGTTTGTTTAATTTTGTGGAAAAAAAATGAAATAATAAAATAATAGATGAATAGGAGAAGAATAAGGGGTTATAAGGAGGGGGTGTTCTTGGGGTGTTCTAAGATAGAAAAGATGATGAATAGTAAAAGAATATGGGAAAAAAGGAGTAGTATAAGGAGATACCTTATTCGCAAAGCAAGTAGTTGTATTAGGATTATTATTCGACTCATAAAAAAGACTATATCTATGTTTTTTAAGAAAAATGCTTTTATTCAGAATCACCAATAGTATGGTCGGTTTTTATTTATTTGGTATATACTCATATATAGGTTAAAACAAAATATTATAGACGAAATTTGGTAAATAAAATACATATAATATAATATATGTATATAATTATATATATCTATGACCATGCATGACGATTATTTTAAATCAGAAGTCGGCGTTTTGTATGTATTGTATGAACAGAAGAAGTGTTGGGGACACGTGAGTTGTTGCATTAACATGAATGTGATCAGTGTCATATTTATACGCCAAGTCCGCTCCACACCACAGACGTAATCCACCCCACTACTCATTTCTGTGGCCCATTTTCAATATCATTTTCTTTTTCATATTGCCTTTTATTCATAGCTAGCTAGATACTCGTATTATCATACATATAACCCATGTAGTTTAAGTTTTATGCATTTATCACCTCTATATTACTAATGTCTCATTTTGACCCTTGACAATTGTTCCTATATATTAGTTCTCTTTAAATTACGTGATGCGACATTGCGACATGTACATTGTCTCTCCATTTGAAAATAAAATTATGACTCCTCAAGATATACTTGTTTTCGTATAGTCTGAACCAGGTGAGTTGTTTTGGACAATACGTCTTTTATGTATAATAAAATGTGTAGTTGTTGTAGTAACATGAGAATTAAAAAGAAAAATTATCACAACATTTAAGATTAGAAAACTATTTAACAACTTCTTAAAAGTTTTACAGCAATATTGGGAAATTTACAAGGAGAATTATCACAATATTGAGAAATTAACAAGTGGAATTTAGGAAATTAAAAGTGAACATCAAATGCATATAAAACAACAAAACTCAAATTTGTCAAAGACATGATAAGGGAGAGGTAAAATGTAGACAATCATACACCCCTACTGAGTAAGATAGAAAGAGTAATATTAACTTTTTGGAAAAAAATTGTTATAAAACGCATATGCAACCTTGTGTTTAGTTTAAGGTTTCATCATCTATCTAACTTAAATTTGACGAAAATAAGAATTCTAATCTTAATAGAAAATTTAATAATGAACTAATTAAAGGAAAGATAATCAACTAGTAATGCTAGAAATTATAATAGGCAATTCAACTAGTTGTGTATATGATTGTAACAGATACCGAATCATATTTCCCTTTGTTACATTTTGCATTTTAAGTCTTTGCATTTATTAAAAGACATTATGTTACAATTTTAGTGATGGAGCAAAATTATCAGTTGAGGCATATTAATACCAATAATTGTTTACATTAGTCCATCACCAATAAGTGGTGTCAAACAACAACAATAATTGTATATATTTTACTGTAAAGTATGCAACTATATGAATCATGTATTGTTGTGTATGGATAAATGATGTTGTGGGAATCTCACTCCCCCAGATCGTTAGTTTTTCATTCTTAATTGTCCTTTTTCATATAATAGGCAATATCAAACGATCATTCTATTTACCCGATTGAAACATAAATCTAAATCTATTGGCTTGTGATCTTTAGAATTAGGCAATATCAAAAAATACTAAGCTCAAAAGAAAAACCATCGTATCTCACAATTCAAAGGGGGGACAATTAACTTTCACATAAACTTAAAGGTGTGCAAATGTCCCACTCAAAAATGTCCAAAATTTCAACTAAACGTATCAAAAAATGGACTCATGCCTCTATATACTTCCCACGTGTCCTTACCTCACAAGCCTTGCCTTTTGATGCTGCCTTCATCGACCACCCCCAATCCCTCCCTCTTCAAATATTCTCCACTTTTCTATTCTTATTTCTATCTCTATCTCTATCTACCCCCAACAAACTTCTCACAAACTCAATTCAACAACTATTTATAGGTTTCATTCCATTCTAGTTTTGGGATTCCAATTTCTTTGTCTAGTGTTCACCAATTATATACCCAAAGCTCTGCTTTAAAATACAACAAATAAAACATCTTTTGTTTTAGCTCTCTTGAAACCATTGCCACTTTTGGGATTTGGGTTTTCATCATATCTCAAACAGACAAGAATATTTCTCCTTCATTGCCAAAAAAAATTAAACTTTTCAAGTTTTCTTGAAGAAATTGTCATATTTTGATCTGGGCTTTAGCACATCTCTCATGGGTTATCCAAAGTTTTGACCTTTTTTGGAAAAATTGTGAATCTTGCTATTTGGGTATACCCAAAAATTTCTTTTTTGTAGAAAAAGATTAAATTTTTAGCCTTTTTGGATTTGGGTTTTCTTATTTTCCTTCATTTGAGCTAAAAAAAGTGTGTGTATATATATATACATCTGTATGGCTGGATCATCACCATCATCATATTGGTGTTACAGATGTAGCCGGTTCAACACAGTTCCATCGCACCACTTACACTCATCTTTTTCTTGCCCGGATTGTAACGCCGGGTTCATAGAAGAAATAGATAACCCGACCCGACCTGAAGAACCAACACTCTCGGACTCTCCCGAGCTACCAAACACTAGCCCACCGGTGGTCCACCGTGGTAGAGCCACCGCCGGTGACCGGACTCCGTTCAACCCCGTCATCATCCTCCGCGGACCCACGGTCAGCGATGGTGGTGGTGGGTTTGAGATGTATTATGATGATGGATCCGGGTCGGGTTTAAGACCGTTACCGGTTAGTATGTCGGACTTTTTATTGGGTTCGGGTTTTGATAGGTTATTAGAACAATTGACTCAAATAGAAGTCAACGGGTTAGGAAGCGTTGACCAAAACCCAGCCGCTTCAAAAAGTGCGGTTGAATCGCTTCCGTGTATCGAAATTGATAATACACATATAGATATAGATATACATTGTGCTGTATGTAAAGAAGCATTTGAATTAGGGACCTTAGTTAAGGAAATGCCTTGTAAACATTTATACCATTCGGAATGTATCATACCATGGTTAAATTTGCGTAATTCGTGTCCGGTTTGCCGACACGAATTGCCGACCGAAAGTCGAGACTTAGGAAATGATCATGAGGAAATTGTGGGGTTAACGATATGGCGGTTGCCAGGTGGCGGTTTTGCGGTGGGGAGGAGGGGGACAGAGATGGACATTCCCGTTGTTTTTACGGAAATGGATGGTGGACTTAATGTTAATCGAACCCCGGTTTGGGGTTCAAGAAGGAATAGTAGGGGTTCAGGTAGTGGATTAAGGCGGATTTTTGGTGGTGTGTTTACGTGTTTTGGTGGTGGAAGGAGGAGGGGGATATCGTCGAGCTCGAGTTCAAGTTCGGATGAGGGAGTGAGGAATAGAAGTAGGTTTATTCCGGCGATATTTAGTAGCTCGTCGCGACGGCGTAGGGCGTTGGCTCTTGATGCAAATAATCGACCACAAATGTGGTAAATCAACATGAATGTATTGATAATTATGTTGGATTGTAAATAACCAAATGTAACGGAAGTTTGAAACATTTTTTTGGCTAGCATATGTTTAGATTGATGCTTTTACTTGATTATTATCTCAATGGTGTTTCTTTTGGACTTTTGGCCTGATAATTCTTTATTTTGAATGGTTTCTTTTTGAGTTATTAACAACATAGTTAAAAGATCAAATACTTACGAGTTGTAAGACTAAGTATTTAGTGAATTAATGTGTACTTTAAACCTTTCACGACTAACTCGAAATATATAGATTCGACATTAACAATATGACCCAAGTAAATCAAGACATTTGAGTATGATCCTCAAATGGCAGCCTAATATTGTTGACTAAAACTTGAGAGAAAAAATGGCCTTACAAAGTTTCAACCTTGGCACCAATATTGTGAGATAGCTTTGTATGTTAAAAATCATAAACAATAGGTAGATATTGTTCCCTTATTTTTACACCTTAGTAAGAATAAAGGTTCTAAATCTAGAAAATAAATCCCATGATACGTACTCATAATATTTTATGCACAAGCTATTTTATACCAGATCAGTTCTAATTCTTATTTACAAGTCCAATGTTTTATAATTCTTCGAATGATTTTGATTCCAATTTGTATGGATTTTGCCTGTGAAGAAAGTCATATTGGACTATATCTTAATTTGTTATGTACGTTATTATTTGGCTATCGCTAGTTTGTTACTGGGACCAATTAGTATTGGGCCTATATTGGTTGGAACTCTTAACCCATTAGGCCAGCGTTATAGTATGTTTTTTTGTTACGTTTGATATCTAAACCATAAAAATTACACGCCGTGGTGTTTAGGTTTTATTAATAACAAATCCTTTCATAACAATTTACTTATGGTCTTCTACGTTATTTTATATATTTTTTTAGTTATAGTTATACTTTATAGTTATTTTGCTAAACATTTTTGTATAAACTAGCATGGTACTCGCGCAATACGGCGGTGGTGGCCGTGACGGTAGTCTGGTGGTGTCGGTGACGGACTGACGGGTGATAATGGCGACGACTATTGGTGGTGGTGACGGTGTCAAATAGTATAATTTGATGTAAATATAACTCTTGTCAAATAGTATAAGTTGATGCTTTGACTCGAATGAATGTTCTGAAGAAACCTCAATTAAGTTATGAAGATAGAAGGATGCTCGCGCAATACGGCGGTGCTGTGGTGGTGACGACAACCGGTGGTGATGGTGGCGAGTGGTGATACTGTTGCCGGCAAGTGCTAGAAGTAATTGATGTATATCAGTGGCGGATCCAGGAAATTTTCTCGCAAGGGGCACAAACATCAATGATTACAATACGCACACTTGAATGAATTGTCAAAAAAAATTCAAAATATTGTGTCACAAAAAGGCACAAAGATTGACGATGAAATACGCACACTTGCTTTACAAATTACAATGATACACTCCATATAGTATATGCCTCATTGAATAGTGATGATGTACCATCTCCCTAATAGCTTTGGGATAATAAGTTCTCTTCTACTCTATGGAGGCTACTAGGCTCCAGCCTAGATTAGCCTTCGGACATGGAGGCTCCTGACGTAGCCTCCGGACCTAAGCTGCGGAGGCTCCTGAAACCTTCAGACCTGAACATGACCTCATCTATGTTAAGTCATGGGCTTGATTTAGGCCTATGACCCAAATCCTAAAACCCTAGCAGCACCTCTATAAATAGAGGATCAAGGCACCAACCAAGGGACTCTCTCTTCCCCTCATTCTCTTACACACACTCCTTAGCCTACTTCGGCTTGTGGCGTCACATCTTGTGGTCACCAATTGGGAACCGCCACCCGAAGTAGCAACAATCTAATTTTCCCCATTACACCTTATAGATCAAGGATTAACCCCCCAGTACTTAAGGATAAATGCTATACCTAAACGGGTGTAGACTTATGCTTAAACAAATAGCATTGCCCAGCAGTTCTAAATCTTATATGATAAAAAAGTTATAACATTTTATTAAAAAACTCAAAATAGAAGTTAAAGCAACATTCTTAAATTATTAGAAAACTTAGAATTATCAGAAACAAAATCCTCTTTAAACATCTCCAAATAATATGTAACAAACTATATGAATTTTTGATAATATAGAGTAACTAGAAATATACAATCGCGTTTCGCTGCGATTTTTTATTTTATAAGAGTTGATAATTTTCATGATAATGAATGGTTAAGCTGATATGATATACGATTAAACATTATTTAACTATGGCGTATTTTATATTTTAAACAAAGAATATAATATATCTTAAACCCATACGTGGCGTGTATATGCTTCCACATTTTATTACTCAGAGCACCTCCAATGGAGGTTGACGAAAAGCTTTTTTTGAAGAAAAAAAGTCTTTGAAAAGCTTGATACCATTGGGTACAAAGGCTTTTTTTATCAAAAGGTTGATAATCTTCAACCCTTTGAAGAAAAGCTTTTTTTCAATTCACACACAAAAAAAGTTTTAGAAAAAGCTTTTGCATTGGAGTGAATGACTTTTTCTTATTTTCAATTAATAGATCGGTTGGTTGGAAAAATAAAAAGCTTTTAAAAGCTTTGTCTCATTGGAGATGCCCTCGTACCATGACACATTTGTGATCTGACTATCACAAAGTAGTGTTAAGTGTTTGAAACTATTTTTTAAGTATAATTAATAAAAAATAAAAACAATTTGAAAACCACAATACCATCTCTCCATAAAACTATGGGCTAAAACTAAAATGCCCCCTTTATCTTTCATATTTTATTCTGATTTTTGTTGATGCATCTCTTTTGGCAAAATTTTAGTCTCCTGTCTCTCTACAATTATTTTCGTTTTTCTTGATGCATCTTCCTCTCTTACTATTATATGATTTGATTTTCTCATTACACTATGAATACCTTCTTTCTGTCTTCATTTCCTTAAAATTTCGGTTTTTATTGTTTAGATCCAATGATGATGCTTTTATCTATTTATAAAAACAATCATTACCAAAGTTGTAATTTTTTGAAACTCACTATGTAGTCGTGTAGATAAAAGTACTGATGCCATCAGCGTTGAAGAAACGATAACGATGGTTCCCGACCAGCTAGCCTCGATCATGCCTCAGCAGAACACAGGTGGGTTTTGCTTGCGGTGGGTATTGCCGACGATGATTAATGAACAATGTTCGGGTTGTCGGTGCGATGACGAAAAGATTAACAGAAGCCAGTGTTGGTTAATGGCGGCAGCTGTTCCCGGCGATTTTTTCCGGTGATGATTTATCCCGGTGGTTTGTTTTCAGCTTAGTTGTGTTAGGTTTGAATGATTTTGTACATGTATATGTTGTTAGGTCGGAAATCGACCAAGTATAATTTGTTCAGAAATAGCTTGAAGTTTAGTGAAGACATTTGTACAGAATTCTGAGGTGTCTCAGAATTCCTTCACTGAAGCTTCACTTCAGTTCAGATCGAGTTAAATCTGAAGCATTCATTCTGAAGTCAAAGACTGAAGTATGAAGAAGAGAATCATCCCAGAAGCGAGCAAAAGAGTGATTCTACCAGATCAAGACTGAAGCATCTCAGTGTAAAGTATTTACAACACTTTACACTGATTACGAGGAAGACTTTTACTTTACACCTTTATCCGGTTAATAGATTTATCTATTAACAAAAGGTACAAAGTATAGGCTTGGAACCTAGTACTATAAGTCACATCAAGTGACTTATATACTCTTCCAAGTGCAGCATGTAAGGAATTATGGTTTAATTCCTTAAATGCTCACAACCACATTTGTACGATCTTGTCCACATCATCATGGACTTGGTCTATAAATACAAAGTCTTCTCACAACTTGCAAAAGTGCTTGAAACTTTAGCATTGCAACTTGTGAGATATACTCTAAGTAAACTTACGAGTATTTCCAAGTTAATTAGATCACTTGTATTTCAGGATTGTTTAGATACTTACACTTGGGTGTTTATCTTTGTTCCGCAACAATCCTTGTATTTGTTTATACATCAATAAATCAAATACATTGAAAAGAAAACAACGTGTCTCAATGCTACATACTTGATTATATTTATATATATCCTTATATAGTTTCTGCCATTTGTTCTTGCATTTTATATCTAGTCAATTGTTTTTGTTATCCATATCTGGATCGTAAACTGAACTTGTCCATCAAGATCAGTTGTACTTGCCAGTCGGGTTTGTTATTCATCTATATATTTGGGACTCACAATTGGTATCAGAGCAGCAAGGTTGAATTTTATCAATTCATTAACCTTTGATCTGCATAGATGGCTGACTTTGAACAAGAACGACCTGACCCTAATAATGCTACCCCACCCCTCTCATCAACAACAATATACCATCACACAATGTTCACGTACACTTTCCAAATAATCCTGTTCCCAAGTTTGATGGGAACAGTGAAAACTTTCAAACATGGAAAGCGTGCATGCTTAAATATATTGCTGGTGTTGAGAGACATTTACCAGATATCTTAAAAGAAGGACCCTTTGTCCCTATGAATGCCTCCACTGTTGTCAGAAATGCCGATGGGACTCCTAGGCTGTCACCTAAGGAGAAGGATCATTGGTCTGAGGAAGATCATAGACTTGTAGACCTGGACACCAAGTTACAAAATATGATTTTATACGCAGTTCCAGAAACCCTAATGCCCACTCTTGTTTTACTTGAAAATTCCAAATTAATGTGGGAGGAACTGATGACACAGTTTGAAGGCACGAATGAGACAATTGTCACAAGAAAAGTTGCTTTAAACAAAAGATATGAGTCTTTCTTTGCTATCCCTGGGGAGTCTTTAACTCAAACCTACATCAGATTTACAAATCTGGTAAACCAACTGAAAGCCCTGGGTGTAACCAAAGACAAAGAAAAATATTGTCATATATTAGTATATGCGTCATTAAATAGTATTGCAAATTAGTAAATAACATTAATAAAAGTTAAACATTAATTCCTAAATTTTAAATGATATATTGAAACAATATATTTTATTAAAAAACTCAAAATAAAAGTTTAAGCACTAATAATTTATCTTCTATTCAACATATCTTAGGATTTTTAGCATTAAAACACTACTACAAAACTGACGTATTCCCACGGACAAATCCGTGGGAAATGGTAGTTTTTTCCACGGATTTCCCACGGATTGTGGCCGTCGTTAAAAGTGGCGTGGGAAATAATTTCCCACGAATTTTCCTGTAACACCCGACGTTTAAAAATATGGGTTTTCAAAAATCTTTCACCTAACGGTGTTAAATTGCGGAAGTAAAGACCGTAAAAGTCAAAACCGATAAAAACATTTCGGTTTCTGCGTTTAGTTGGTGTTACACGCCATATCAATCATTAGTTCAAATGAAAACCCAACGGTTGCCCAACATTAAACAACCGTTCACACATTATTACATAAATTCGACATCAAAATGAAATGTAATCTAAAGTCTCCATAATAAGCAACTATGGGTAGCTAAGGCTCCTTCATCGCATCTACCCAAGCTCATAAGTCCTGCGTCACTAGTCCATCAAGCTAAACCTGAGGGAACAACCACATTAAAGAAACAAGTGTTAGCTATAGAATAGCTAAGTAAGATAACACTTAATTTAAAAGCATTTGTCCAATTAAAACAATCTTCATTATTAGACAAGCTCATTAGGCACAATGCACAACACACAAAACTGCATAACAACTTCATATCAATTAGGATGAATCACCCTAAATGTGCCTATCCTGCATTACTTCATTACACACGTTTAACCACATAACTGCTTTCTACATTGACTGCTTTACTACATTATTAACTGCGTTAATGTGTAACATAAGTTACACCCGACTAGATGACAAACCCCACACGGTTGTACATCAAGCGTCGTTAAGGAATGGCAAGCCAATCCAAGAGTAATCCGTAAATGGAGGTTGGTCAATCCCCTCGTATTACTCGCCCTGCATTATGAAGACCATGTTACAAGGAGCCACCCAAGTAACAACTACGTCAACGCACTTAGCCGGGCTAGGGCAAGTACGGGTTAAGCTTAACACTTTCCTGCATCAAAGTTTAACGAGCTCGATCCTGCATTATTTAGTTTAGGTGACTGCATTACCTAAACATTTACTACGTTTACTGCTTTTACGTTTGGGCCCTTAAACGTGCACGTGTCATGGCAACTTAACGAGTCTAGTGTACTAGTTGAGCAAGCCATACAATCATGCACATATCAACAATCAACAACATACACTACATCTCAAAGCATCACAAGCTACTTCGTAATACTACATAAACTGCATAACAATATACTACATTAAGCAATACTTCATTTCACTACGATAGGGTCTGCATTTCAGGTCTCATGGTCAACTACATATCCCATAATACCTCCCGTGTAACCCGAGATACCCACATTTTTCATAAGTTACCGTTAAGGAAGTTATAAGTATGAAACCTTTGCTTGTTGAACCCTCAGCGTGACAAAAGTAGTGTATCTTACCTCGATACGATTTAACAACAAGCTACTAGCACAATACAACGATGACTAGGTGTCTCCAATAACCTAGAACAAGTATAAGATCGAAAGATAAGCTAAACGACACTTTTAGCAAAAATCTGGGCAGGTGGTGCGCCGCACCTTCCATGTGGTGCGTCGCACCAATCCTCCAGGGAAATTCAATTAACTACGAGTGCGCCGCACCTACCCTTTGGTGCGTCGCACAAAACCATCAGAAAAACTTATCAATCACTAGGTGCGCCGCACCTACCCTTTGGTGCGTCGCACAAATCCACCAGGGAGTTTAGACTAAAGGCAGGTGCGCCGCACCAGCCCTTGGTGCGTCGCATATCGGGGTGTACCAAAAACATTTCTGGCCAGTGGTGCGTCGCACCACCCTCCAGGTGCGTCGCACTTGGAGTGTCGACCAGAAAACCCAACTTTGTTCTTGATCAAACGAATTCCATACGAACCCATACCCCAAATCCAACCTGGGGACTTAAAATTAACCCATTTAATTGCATTTCCATCATCTATTCTCAGCCTATAAATCCTTTAATCCTTTACTTCATAAATCAATCATTTAATCACCCGAATAACATCAAATTGATGAACGTTTAATCAAATAACCCAACCCAAACCCTTATGGCCTGGATTAAGACTAAAATAAGACTCACACAATCAATTCTCAACTGAGAAATACCTACATTACCTGTATTTGGTGATAAAGATCCAAGATCTAAGCAATACACGATCGATTCGGCTCCAAAATGAATAAGATCTAGGGAGAAATGAGAAAGGGAAGGGAGGGGATCAACTAGGGCTTATTTGAGGGTAAGAAAATCTGCATAAGGCTCTCAATGACAACTTTTAAGCATCTAAACCCGTTTTTGACTTTGCACCCATGTCAAAACTAACCCCTAAGCTTCCTAATCCTTCATTATTGGTCACAAACTACTTTATTGACCACAAACATCATTAATCCTTCATTAAATGTCACTACATAGACATTAACCTTCATATTACACACATTTATACTACATTAACATTTAGGCTTACAAGCCTCACACATAACACACATTAGCTACATATCAACATTTAAATCTAGAATAGACTTAACGACACACACAATATTGACTTAACGGCATTAGTCAACTAGTAAAGAAAAGTTTGGGATGTTACATTTCCCACGGCCACAGAATATTTCCCACGGTTTTCCCACGATCATAAATTCGTGGGAAATATTCCCACGGAATTTCCCACGGCAATACTCACAGATTTCCCACGGATTTTCAACGAAATGTTTTTGTATTTTTCCCACGGATTTTATCTTCCCACCGATTTCCCACGGATTTTTTATTTCACACAAATTATCCACTAAATATATATATATATATATATATATATATATATATATATATATATATATATATATATATATATATATATATATATATATATATATATATATATATATATATATATATATATATATATATATATATATATATATATATATATATATATATATATATATATATATATATATATATATATATATATATATATATATATATATATATATATATATATATATATATATATATATATATATATATATATATATATATATATATATATATATATATATATATATATATATATATATATATATATATATATATATATATATATATATATATATATATATATATATATATATATATATATATATATATATATATATATATATATATATATATATATATATATATATATATATATATATATATATATATATATATATATATATATATATATATATATATATATATATATATATATATATATATATATATATATATATATATATATATATATATATATATATATATATATATATATATATATATATATATATATATATATATATATATATATATATATATATATATATATATATATATATATATATATATATATATATATATATATATACATAGATAATACTGATAATTATTTTAGTAAACAAATTATATTTATTGTATCTCTATATATATATATATATATTTATATATATATATATATACTAATATATTTATATTCTCAAAAATAAATTATTATTTGTCTTAATTCAAATAGCATATTCCTTTTATTATATAAAAAGTAATTAAAATAAAAATAGAATAATCAATACATTTTTCAATCAATTAAATAGCATAAAAAGAAATAAATATAAATTCCAGTCAATTACAATATACAATACAATAAAAAATATATTCAATTATAGATTTAAATATCCGTTTGATTAATGGATCTAAACTTTTTAATTAGAACATTAGATTTTTATATTAGACATTGTTATGTTATTTGTATTGTATTATGACAAAATAAGTAATCTTTATTCTTTATCTATATTAAAAGATAACTCATATTACACACATTTATACTACATTAACATTTAGGCTTACAAGCCTCACACATAACACACATTAGCTACATATCAACATTTAAATCTAGAATAGACTTAACGACACACACAATATTGACTTAACGGCATTAGTCAACTAGTAAAGAAAAGTTTGGGATGTTACATTTCCCACGGCCACAGAATATTTCCCACGGTTTTCCCACGATCATAAATTCGTGGGAAATATTCCCACGGAATTTCCCACGGCAATACTAACAGATTTCCCACGGATTTTCAACGAAATATTTCTTGTATTTTTCCCACGGATTTTATCTTCCCACCGATTTACCACGGATTTTCTTTCACACAGATTTCTCACGAAAAGGTTTCCCATAAATTTCCCACGGAATTTTTTAGATTATTTCACACAGATTTTCAACGGAATTTTTCCCAAAGATTTCCAACGAATTTCCAACAGATTAGTTTCCCATGGATTTTTCACGGATTTATTTCCCACGATTTTCCCACGGGATATTAATATCTTATTTTCCACGGACGCCATTTTTGAATTAATAATAGAATTTTATTTTTTTATTATTTTTCTTCCCTGTATAATTAAATATATATTCAACTAATATATTTATATTCTCAAAAATAAATTATTATTTGTCTTAATTCAAATAGCATATTCCTTTTATTATATAAAAAGTAATTAAAATAAAAATAGAATAATCAATACATTTTTCAATCAATTAAATAGCATAAAAAGAAATAAATATAAATTCCAGTCAATTACAATATACAATAATTAAGATTAATCATCTACTAATACATCATATTATCATAACAAATGAAATTAATAGAATAATATTTACAACAAATGTTTAATCCAAATATCCTTTAAAACATCATGTATATTCTATCTACAAATCACAATCTATAGTTTATTTCTGTCCATTTGTACCTTATTCTTCATTGTTTGAAATCTTAAATAAAACAAATAAAATGAACTAAATAGCTAAAAATCAAAAACCGTGGAGGGTACGACGACTCCGTTCATAACCGTAAACCACATCCATCACCGTCACCATCACCGTCTTCCTACTAAGAGCCTCTCGCCGTCACACATCACAAAATTTGGTGTTTGAAGAAGCTTCATCGTAGTGGATCTTCTAGCAAAGAGTTCTCTCAGATTCTCTGGTGTTTTCAAAGGTGTTTTAGAAACTTCTCAAACTTACTTGGTTTTAAAATAATCAACAGATGTTGGATTTCTTCATAAGAACTCGAAGAGGGTAGATGGTTATCTATTTTTGAGTAAAAGTGATAGGTTGTTGATTTTTAAGTAAAGTGTGGTAGTTTTTAGGAAAAGGTAGTGGGTAGACTATCGATTTTAGGAAAGTGGGGTTTGGTTTGTGTTTGTTAAAAGTTAATGTGAACCGTTGGATTGTACTAGATTTTGGGGTGGATGTGATTCATGCACGATTCGGATCCGTGTGAAGAATAAAGGGAGGTTTGGATTGGTTGTACCATAATATATTTATTTTAATATTCCAATATCTATTTTATGAATCGTACGGTAATGTTCCATGGCAATTTCAGTTTTCAATGGTAATTTCATTTGTTCACTACTATGTCAATATCTTAGTATTTTTTTTTATATCAATTTTAATAATATGACAGGTTTTTAAAAGATACCTATGATAATATATTTACATATTTAAGATAAATGATATTATATTTTAGAACAATATACAATACAATAAAAAATATATTCAATTATAGATTTAAATATCCGTTTGATTAATGGATCTAAACTTTTTAATTAGAACATTAGATTTTTATATTAGACATTGTTATGTTATTTGTATTGTATTATGACAAAATAAGTAATCTTTATTCTTTATCTATATTAAAAGATAACTCATTTAATCATTTAATTTAAATATAATTAACATTTTTTAGTTTTTTGTTATCATTCGTTTGGGCATAACATGATTCATCGATAAGTATAAATGTGTATATCTATATGAATGTATGTATGTATGTATGTATGTATGTATGTATGTATATATGGATGTATGTATGTATGTGTGTCTAATCATTGGGCCTATTATGCACAATATGTTCACCACTTATAGAAATGGGCTAAATGGGTCGTGTGTGTTCGTCATCCACTCGAATGAGCTTGTTATCTCGTATGTGTGTTCGTCATTCACTCGAATGGGCCTATTGGGCCTTAAACCTCGTTTGTTATCTCATTGGGCCTATTAGGCCCAATATGTTTGTCGATCATTCGATTGGGCTTAACATGATTCATCGATAAGTATAAAATGTATGTATGTATATATGTATGTATGTATATATTAATGTATATGATGTATGTATGTATAATGTATATGGATGTATGTATGTTAATCATTGGGCCTATTGGCCCAATATGTTCACTACTTATATAAATGGGCCAAATAGGCCGTGTGAGTTCGTCATTCACTCGAATGAGTCTATTGGGCCTTAAACTTCGTTTGTTATCTCATTAGGCCTATTAGGTCTGATATGTTTATCGATCATTTGATTGGGTCTAACATGATTCATCGATAAAACATAAATGTATGTATACATGTATGCATTATTAACGTATATACGAATGTATGTATGTCTAATCATTGGGCCTGTTGGGCCCATTGATGTTCACCGCTTGTATAAATGGGCCAAATGGGTCATGTGTGTTCGTAATTCACTCGAATGGGCCAAATGGGTCATAGAATTTCCCTTTCTTTTTCCATCCAGTACACTCCTCCCATATATCTGGATCAAAATCTGGATAGTCTGATTCATTAGTGCCATGCTTCTCAATTAACAATCCTTCTACCTTTTCCTATTATATAAAGTATCAAAAATATAAAATCAAATTAGAGAGGATGTTGCTTTAATTGATTCCTTATATTTAACTTTACTTAGATACAAAATAATCTTGCTTTAATTGATTCCTTATACAACTTTTGTTGTTGGTGGGGGGATTAGGAACAAAAAGATAATGATATATTTTTTCAAGTAATAGACGCGTGGTGGTGAGTGACGGCGTAGTGCAGCGGTGGTGGTGGGGGTGACGTGTGGTAGTGCCGGTGGTCGTGTGGTTATTAATGTAAAAGTAATTAATGCAAAAAAAAGTAGTGTAGTTATTATAAGGATTGGTGATTTATGTTGTGAATTATTTTATTAAGTATATTAGATGGTTATACTTAATGAATTAAGTGAAGGGTAAATTGGGTAGATGTCCTTATATTATTTCATTAACGAGTATAAATGTATTTTAAAAATATTAAATCAAAACGACATATGACTTTTTATAGCTTGCGTCACATACTTTAAAACTCCTCCAATCCTGTTTTAGTATATTAGTGATAGAATATTATATATCGTCTATGTATGTATGTATTACATGTACACATATAATATATGTAGGTATATGTGTGATATATGTAGGTACTGTACGTATATATGTAGTATAGTGTATATATGTAGGTATATGTGTATATATGTAGGTATATGTGTATATATGTAGGTATATGTGTATATATGTAGGTATATGTGTATATATGTAGGTATATGTGTATATATGTAGGTATATGTGTATATATGTAGGTATATGTGTATATATGTAGGTATATGTGTATATATGTAGGTATATGTGTATATATGTAGGTATATGTGTATATATGTAGGTATATGTGTATATATGTAGGTATATGTGTATATATGTAGGTATATGTGTATATATGTAGGTATATGTGTATATATGTAGGTATATGTGTATATATGTAGGTATAGTGTATATATGTAGGTATATGTGTATATATGTAGGTATATGTGTATATATGTAGGTATATGTGTATATATGTAGGTATATGTGTATATATGTAGGTATATGTGTATATATGTAGGTATATGTGTATATATGTAGGTATATGTGTATATATGTAGGTATATGTGTATATATGTAGGTATATGTGTATACATGTACACATATAATATATGTAGGTATATGTGTGATATATGTAGGTACTGTACGTATATATAAGTATGTATGAGATGTAGTCATGTAGGTATGTCGTGTGTACTAATAATATATATACTTATGTATGACATGTATGTGTTTATGGATAGATGTACAATCTTAAATACATTTATATGTACATATACATGTATCATACGTACATACAATGTACATCGATACATACACTATATACACACAAAAATTACAATTGTATGAATTTCTAACAATTTTTCCATGGATTTCCCACGGATTACCTACGGAATAACATAATCTGTGGGAAATCCGTGGGAAATTCGCGGAAATCTTTCCCACGAATTACCCACGGATTGTCTAAAAGATTTTTTGAAAAATATTTCCCATGGAATTCCCACGGATTTCCCACCATCTTATATAATCCGTGGGAAATACTTCCCACGGATTACCCGCGAATTATCTTAGAAAATTTTGTAAAAATATTTCCCATGGAATTTGTAACATCCGTGAATTTTGACCCGTTGACTTTACGTGTAATTTGACTAACAAATTTGTTGAATGAAATATTTGGGTTCATTTTGTGTTTATATGACTATGTGATATGTTAGCCGGGTCGTTAATGTGTTAAATTGGCTTTAATTGTGTAAGCGGTTGTATCTTGGCTTGTAAAGAGAATCGGGTCGGCCCGTGGGTAGTCCATAACCCATCAGCCACCCATGACCCATTCTCCCCCCCTTATCCTCCCCTCCTCTCATTTCTTACCTTTCTAATCTTCCTTTCTCTCTTCTTCACTCTCTAAGCAAAAGCAAGTAAAACCCACTTCAATCTTCATTCCCATTCTTGTATCGATTTGGTGTTAGAACTGTGATAACAATAGAATCATAAGCATTTTCATCTCATTTTCGTCATTTTGAAGAATCAAAGCCAAGTTCTAGCATTCTACCCATTTTAGGTCAAATCGGGTTTTAGCTCGGAAAGGAAGCTTTGGTAAGTCAAATTCATCCCATTTACTTCTATTTATGTTTGTTTATGCATTTCTAGTCATCTTGAACAATTGCAAGTCTTGAATCGAGTCAAAAGACGATTTAGGTCAAAAGCTAGGGTTTCGTTTAGGGTTGAAATGATTTGGTATGATTTTGATGTTGTGGAATGGAATCTAGGTGTGGGTTATGGGTAGTTATGTTAAAACATGTTTGTTTAAGCTTCAAAATGAGTCTTGGATCATCGCTTGACGATTTGGGGATCGAAAATGGGGTTTGGGTGAAGTTGGATCGCATTTTGTACTCAAAAATCTCCAGGTCTGAGCCCAGTCGCGCCGCGAGCTCCTGCTCCTCGCGCCGCGAGTCCGTGTCCAGTCGAAGTCAGTGACTTTTCTCGCGTCCAGCCTCGCGCCGCGAGCTTTCCTGCTCCTCGCGCCGCGAGCTCGCTCCTCGCGCCGCGAGCTCGTGCTCCTCGCGCCGCGAGTTTCATCTGTTTGGCGCGTCAGTTTTCAAACGTTAATAACTTTTGATCCGTAAGTCCAAATAAGTCGTATGACCTATCGTTGGAATCGTAAGAGAGTCTAGTTTCTTGTAGTAACACTCATCTTGTATGATTCTTAATCCATTTCTAAAAATGTCGAGTCAAAGCGTCTTGTTTCATATACGGTAAAGTTGTAAAGGCGTCTAGGGTTTGCGATTTGACCTAATTGTGCTAAACTTACTTGTTTATGTTTGTAGAGTTGACATTATGGTATTATGATGTATAATTATAGGTTGTGGACGTGTGGACCCGATTACTCGTTTGTAATCTTTTACTAGCTTCTTTGCGGACAAGGTGAGTTTCGTATCTCCCTACTCACTTGAGATCCGGGCTGAAAAGTGTAAACCTGGTGTGTTTACTTGCATTTATTGATTGATTGATTGATTGATTGATTGTTTTAGTTGTTGGATTGGTGTGATGTTTCCTTTCGTTTGATTGGTTAGATTGTTGATTGATTGATTGAGATTGATTGAGATGATTGTTTACTTGATTGATTGATTGATTATTTATTTATTGATTGATTGATTGATTGATTGATTGATTGATTGATTGTTTTAGTTGTTGGATTGGTGTGATGGTTCCTTTCGTTTGATTGGTTAAATTGGTTTGAGTATTGACTTGGTTTATGTTTTGGTTAAGTATTAATGGCCGATGTTGATGAATGGTGATTATTAGTTTATGGTTCATCATAGGTTGTTTGACTTGGTTAATGTTTTGGTTAAGTATTAATGGCCGATGTTGATGAATGGTGATTATTGGTTTATGACTGACGACTATTGAATTATTGGTTTATGGTTCATCATATGGTTGATTGACTTGGTTTATGTTTTGGTTAAGTATTAATGGCCGATGTTGATGAATGGTGATTATTGGTTTATGACTGACGACTATTGAATTATTGGTTTATGGTTCATCATACGTTGATTGATTTGGTTTATGTTTTGGTTAAGTATTACATTATTATTAGGATAGACGTACCTACATGGAAGTCGGTTATGCTTTCATTGGGTTTTAGATGTGGTGGGAAGGCTGCGGGTGACCCTATATATAAGCATCTGGGACTCGAAGGAAGTAGAATCCTCTGAAGTATATGTACGTATAGTTGGTTTAAATTGTGGTTGGTGGCTTATGGTTGTCGAATGTTGATTAGTGGGTTAAGATTGACGATTATTGATTATTAGTTTATGATTCATCATAGGTTGATTGACTTGGTTAATATTTTGGTTAAGTATTAATGGCCGATGTTGATGAATGGTGATTATTGGTTTACGACTGACGACTATTGAATTATTGGTTTATGGTTCATCATACGTTGATTGATTTGGTTTATGTTTTGGTTAAGTATTACATTATTATTAGGATAGACGTACCTACATGGAAGTCGGTTATGCTTTCATTGGGTTTTAGATGTGGTGGGAAGGCTGCGGGTGACCCTATATATAAGCATCTGGAACTCGAAGAAAGTAGAATCCTCTGAAGTATATGTACGTATAGTTGGTTTAAATTGATTGTTGGCTTATGTTTGTCGTATATTGACTATTGATTCGCGTTTGACGAGTATTGATTGTTGGCTCAGGATTGGCGAATATTGATTATTGATTCATATTCATCGTATATCGATCGTTGGTTTATGATTTATGCATTTACATTTGATTGTAAGCATTGCATACATTACTGTTGGACCCTCGGCAGGGGATTTGCCGGCATCCTGGTGCATAGATGTATGCACCCATTTTGGATGTAGTCATGACCCCGAGTATATAGACATATATAACTCGATGTTTTTGAGATACAGCCTTGTTCATTGCGATGACAGAAGGGTATCGTTGCATTGGTGACCGGCGTTCACGCATAGGATAGGCATGTTTGCTTATTCATACATTTGGCACTTGCATTGATTCATATATCATTTATGCATTCCTTATTTACACATTTATTTGTCTTGTGTAATCTTGTTGTTGGGCGATGTTGTGTTATGTAGAGGCTCACTGTAAGTCATGTCTAGCCTCTATTCTTATATTGTGATTATTGATGTTGGTTCTTTACGAACCATTACTACGAACTCACCAACCTTGTGTTGACTATGCTTAGTACACTTTTCAGGTATCCAAGTTATTCCAAGGCATGGAGTTTGACTGATTTGTTTAGCTTGCTGTTGAACCCGGACTTGGACTTATATGGATCAAGGATCCATTTGCCTTCTTTTGCATTGTACTTAGAACCGTTAACCTTCTGCTGATGCTCTGTTGTAATTCCTGTTGAAGACTTGTGCCTTATGCATTTTGTTACTTGTTTATCGTTTTGTATGGATTCACTGAATCCTCTAATTGCATTTAGTGTTCTATTGTAATTCCACCTGGTGCTATGTGATTTCCGTGATATTCCGAGCCTCGGCTGGGGTGTTACAGAATGGTGGCCCATGCGTGGTCGTAGAGAATTAGGCGGTTTGACCTAGACTACGGCTTAAGTTAAAACTCTTCATATAGCATGCATGGTTAGGAAATTCGTGTGCAATGTGAATTATGTGGATCCCCTTGTGAGTTCGTAGTTAAGACCACTTATGTGATGGCTTGAATTCAACGTGATGAATGTGGAGTGGATACAATGTGGTTAATGTGTGCTTTGATTAAATTTGATTGTCATTAATATGGATTGTTGTTATTGATTGGTGCTAGTTTGATAATTTAGAGCAAAATGAAGTTATGTTATTAACTTAGTATAATATTGTGGCAACCCTAAAAGAACCCGATCAACTCTTTTATGGTCACCCAATATTATAACAAGTTAATAACATCATGGATTGCGCATGCTTGGCTTAGAGTATAATAAGGAACCGATATGCTTAATGGGAGTTGATTAGGTGGAGGGTTAGCCGTTGGTACACCCTGTATACATACCCGGTCAATAACTAGAGAGCATATCGAATTCGGATTATACTTTAAACCACTCGTGTTAAGTGACTTGTTTTAGCTGCTTGTAATGAGATGTGTTTAATACGAGTAATTGGTTTTGACGATGATTAATTGTTGTGAACTTAGCACGAAAACATGATAGATAACGATTATAGAGAACTTTGATATACTGTCCTTAGTGTAGAAATGTGAAACACGTATGGTATGTTAGTATGATAACATGATATATGACAGTTAATTGAGAATATTTATATGTTGGCCTTAGTAAAAGACATTGAACATGTGTAGTGTGTCGACGTTAAAACACTCACTAATAAGGCGGCTAAAATGAGAGAAACGGTGAAGCTAACCCCCGGATCATAAATTCTAGAACTACTACTATTATTGGATTTAGTGGTGGAATGACATGTTGACTAGTATGATTTAGTAACATATATGTTATGTATGTATGTATGTATGGCCCGTAGTGGTCAAGTTGAAATCGTAAATGCTTTTGTTGTAATTTGACTTAAACGTGTTGATAAACGGTTAGGATACGACGTGATAAATATGTCATATGGTATGAGAGCATTAATTACTTGTGTGACTAATATGTGAGCATTGTGAGGCTAACTTTCGGGTCAACGCGTTACTTACCTTGTAGAAAATGGTGAGATCAAGAAGGAATACGACTAGCCATAGCGATGAGCCGGATTTAGCAACCGTGATTGCCCAAGCAGTGGTAAACGCCATACCCACTATCGTAGCCCAAGTCACGGCAAGCCTTCAAAGAAGCAGTGAAACGCGTGAAGCTAGAGTAATTATGGACGACGAGAAGGTGTCGGGTAGAGCCTCATCAAAAAGGAAAGAAATCGGAGAACCTAGTGAGGCAAGGAAAGTGGGCAGGTGTGACCCCAATGGTCATAATAAGGGTAGATTCAGGACGGCAATGGGACTGGCGAGGAGGCCTTACAAGGGACCTCATCCTTTCTGTAACTATTGTAACAAGCATCATCCCCCTAATGCCCAATGTGGAGCCTGCTTCAATTGTAATCGACTTGGACACATGTCCAAGAATTGTAGAGCACCGAGAGCGACACCATTGAATGTAACGCCTCTTCAAACCATCTATCCCCAAGCTGACCACCCTCGGAGCCATCAAGGTGTTTGTTTTGTGTGTGGTAGCCCCGATCACTACAGAGATGCTTGTCCTAGATGGACTGAACCACAAGCCCAGGTGGCGGTTCCTCCCGATCAACTACAAATAGTCGTTTATAACCAAAGCCGTGGCCAACAAGACCATCAAGTTCAACCTCGTAGCCGAGCTTTTGCAGAGAATGGCAAGGGAGACCAAAGTGATCCTAACGTTGGTTAAGGTACATTCCTCCTAATGGTTGTTATGTTACTACACTATTCGATATCGAAACCGACTATGAATCTCGTTTATTCTAACGTTACTCCTTTGAGTTACATTTCGTTCGTGTGTTTTGAAATCATATGTTTGCAATTTTGAATGTTTAGCGACTTACTAACTAATTTGCTCAAATATCCCGTGTATCTATTCCGACTCTAAAAGACGCCAAAACTCCTCACGTACTGGGCGCCGTATGGTATAAAGATTCTTGATGAAAAAGTGAGTGTAATCTGAATGCCACCGAGTGAGACAGTTCTAAAGTTGCGTCGTAGGGTTACTAGTGTAAAATATCTAACGGTAGGATTCTTAGGGTCCCGTGTAAGTTTTCCAACTCAGACGTCCTTAGAGCTACCGTCTCAAGAATCTGAAAACTAACGTTGTCCTTGTTAATCTTGAGTCTCCCGAACGCTTTTCCGGGTGACTTATCGGGCTTGTCCCATCTCGATAGCTTAAATTTCGTATATGCTAAACTTCCCAACATCGCGCGCGTAGTCAAAATCCTTATAACCTTCTGAGGCGTGAATAAGCGCGTAGAGAAAGACGGAAGAGAAATTGGAAGAAAAACGAATTGGAATGGACTTCGCCGTGAAATCGCCGACGACAAGAAGTAATCATGATATGACGAAAATGGTAAAATTTGACAACTGGGCAAGTTAGTGTTAGAAGAAATGGGTTAGGTACACGAAGACTCGATTTCTGTCCTTCCAGATAAAGAAAGTCGCTTAACTCCAATTCAGGGAGCCATCCAATGAACGACGGGCACTCAAACCGATTTGAGACTTGATCACATGCGAAGATAATGTACTTATAGCCATGACGGCAATCCTGTACAGTGACGGTTGTTACGCGAGTATTCGAATGTCACTGACCGAAACACTAAGTAGTAGAGATGTTATTCTCCACTGGGACGAACCAAGAAGCAAGGAAAGCCAAAGTAGCGGGTTAGGATTTCTAATAGGAATGACAAGAATAACTTCTCAAGTTAAGAGAATAGCCCAGCTAGCTCACATGCTAAGTAAGGAGTATGCCGATGTGAGGCTGAGACCATTAGAGTTGGAAGTGGGTGATTTTGTACTTTTGAAAGTATCACCGTGGAAAGGCGTCATCCGATTCGTGAAGCGAGGCAAACTCGGGCCGGGGTATAATTGTCCTTTCAAGATCCTCGAAAAGGGTTGGAAAGGTTGCTTATCGAAATTGAATTTTATTGAAGAACCGGTAGAGATCTTGGACCGCCGAGTCAAGAAACTCAAGAATAAACTCTACACGATCGATAGGGTTAAGTGGAAACGCTAGGCGCGGAGCCGAGTTCAGTTGGGAGCGAGAGGATTACAGGAAGTCTAAGTATCCGCATCTATTTAGTAATTAGGGTTTTGTTGAATTTCGGGACGAAATTCTTTTGACGGGGGAATAATGTAACATCCGTGAATTTTGACCCGTTGACTTTACGTGTAATTTGACTAACAAATTTGTTGAATGAAATATTTGGGTTCATTTTGTGTTTATATGACTATGTGATATGTTAGCCGGGTCGTTAATGTGTTAAATTGGCTTTTAATTGTGTAAGCGGTTGTATCTTGGCTTGTAAAGAGAATCGGGTCGGCCCGTGGGTAGTCCATAACCCATCAGCCACCCATGACCCATTCTCCCCCCCTTATCCTCCCCTCCTCTCATTTCTTACCTTTCTAATCTTCCTTTCTCTCTTCTTCACTCTCTAAGCAAAAGCAAGTAAAACCCACTTCAATCTTCATTCCCATTCTTGTATCGATTTGGTGTTAGAACTGTGATAACAATAGAATCATAAGCATTTTCATCTCATTTTCGTCATTTTGAAGAATCAAAGCCAAGTTCTAGCATTCTACCCATTTTAGGTCAAATCGGGTTTTAGCTCGGAAAGGAAGCTTTGGTAAGTCAAATTCATCCCATTTACTTCTATTTATGTTTGTTTATGCATTTCTAGTCATCTTGAACAATTGCAAGTCTTGAATCGAGTCAAAAGACGATTTAGGTCAAAAGCTAGGGTTTCGTTTAGGGTTGAAATGATTTGGTATGATTTTGATGTTGTGGAATGGAATCTAGGTGTGGGTTATGGGTAGTTATGTTAAAACATGTTTGTTTAAGCTTCAAAATGAGTCTTGGATCATCGCTTGACGATTTGGGGATCGAAAATGGGGTTTGGGTGAAGTTGGATCGCATTTTGTACTCAAAAATCTCCAGGTCTGAGCCCAGTCGCGCCGCGAGCTCCTGCTCCTCGCGCCGCGAGTCCGTGTCCAGTCGAAGTCAGTGACTTTTCTCGCGTCCAGCCTCGCGCCGCGAGCTTTCCTGCTCCTCGCGCCGCGAGCTCGTGCTCCTCGCGCCGCGAGTTTCATCTGTTTGGCGCGTCAGTTTTCAAACGTTAATAACTTTTGATCCGTAAGTCCAAATAAGTCGTATGACCTATCGTTGGAATCGTAAGAGAGTCTAGTTTCTTGTAGTAACACTCATCTTGTATGATTCTTAATCCATTTCTAAAAATGTTGAGTCAAAGCGTCTTGTTTCATATACGGTAAAGTTGTAAAGGCGTCTAGGGTTTGCGATTTGACCTAATTGTGCTAAACTTACTTGTTTATGTTTGTAGAGTTGACATTATGGTATTATGATGTATAATTATAGGTTGTGGACGTGTGGACCCGATTACTCGTTTGTAATCTTTTACTAGCTTCTTTGCGGACAAGGTGAGTTTCGTATCTCCCTACTCACTTGAGATCCGGGCTGAAAAGTGTAAACCTGGTGTGTTTACTTGCATTTATTGATTGATTGATTGATTGATTGATTGTTTTAGTTGTTGGATTGGTGTGATGGTTCCTTTCGTTTGATTGGTTAAATTGGTTTGAGTATTGAATTGTTGAGATGATTATCACTTTTGAATGACTTAGTTTATATTTGTTAAGTATCTAGTAATATTAGGATAGATGTACATACATGGAAGTCGGTTATGCTTTCATTGGGTTTTAGATGTGGTGGGAAGGCTGCGGGTGACCCTATATATAAGCATCTGGGACTCGAAGGAAGTAGAATCCTCTGAAGTATATGTACGTATAGTTAGTTTAAATTGTGGTTGGTGGCTTATGGTTGTCGAATGTTGATTAGTGGGTTAAGATTGACGATTATTGATTATTAGTTTATGATTCATCATAGGTTGATTGACTTGGTTAATATTTTGGTTAAGTATTAATGGCCGATGTTGATGAATGGTGATTATTGGTTTACGACTGACGACTATTGAATTATTGGTTTATGGTTCATCATACGTTGATTGATTTGGTTTATGTTTTGGTTAAGTATTACATTATTATTAGGATAGACGTACCTACATGGAAGTCGGTTATGCTTGTTAATTGGTTTGAGTATTGAATTGTTGAGATGATTATCACTTTTGAATGACTTAGTTTATATTTGTTAAGTATCTAGTAATATTAGGATAGATGTACATACATGGAAGTCGGTTATGCTTTCATTGGGTTTTAGATGTGGTGGGAAGGCTGCGGGTGACCCTATATATAAGCATCTGGGACTCGAAGGAAGTAGAATCCTCTGAAGTATATGTACGTATAGTTGGTTTAAATGTGGTTGGTGGCTTATGGTTGTCGAATGTTGATTAGTGGGTTAAGATTGACGATTATTGATTATTAGTTTATGATTCATCATAGGTTGATTGACTTGGTTAATATTTTGGTTAAGTATTACATTATATTATTAGGATAGACGTACCTACATGGAAGTCGGTTATGCTTTCATTGGGTTTTAGATGTGGTGGGAAGGCTGCGGGTGACCCTATATATAAGCATCTGGAACTCGAAGAAAGTAGAATCCTCTGAAGTATATGTACGTATAGTTGGTTTAAATTGATTGTTGGCTTATGTTTGTCGTATATTGACTATTGATTCGCGTTTGACGAGTATTGATTGTTGGCTCAGGATTGGCGAATATTGATTATTGATTCATATTCATCGTATATCGATCATTGGTTTATGATTTATGCATTTACATTTGATTGTAAGCATTGCATACATTATTGTTGGACCCTCGGCAGGGGATTTGCCGGCATCCTGGTGCATAGATGTATGCACCCATTTTGGATGTAGTCATGACCCCGAGTATATAGACATATATAACTCGATGATTTTGAGATAAACACCTCTTCATATAGCATGCATGGTTAGGAAATTCGTGTGCAATGTGAATTATGTGGATCCCCTTGTGAGTTCGTAGTTAAGACCACTTATGTGATGGCTTGAATTCAACGTGATGAATGTGGAGTGGATACAATGTGGTTAATGTGTGCTTTGATTAAATTTGATTGTCATTAATATGGATTGTTGTTATTGATTGGTGCTAGTTTGATAATTTAGAGCAAAATGAAGTTATGTTATTAACTTAGTATAATATTGTGGCAACCCTAAAAGAACCCGATCAACTCTTTTATGGTCACCCAATATTATAACAAGTTAATAACATCATGGATTGCGCATGCTTGGCTTAGAGTATAATAAGGAACCGATATGCTTAATGGGAGTTGATTAGGTGGAGGGTTAGCCGTTGGTACACCCTGTATACATACCCGGTCAATAACTAGAGAGCATATCGAATTCGGATTATACTTTAAACCACTCGTGTTAAGTGACTTGTTTTAGCTGCTTGTAATGAGATGTGTTTAATACGAGTAATTGGTTTTGACGATGGTTAATTGTTGCGAACTTAGCACGAAAACATGATAGATAACGATTATAGAGAACTTTGATATACTGTCCTTAGTGTAGAAATGTGAAACACGTATGGTATGTTAGTATGATAACATGATATATGACAGTTAATTGAGAATATTTATATGTTGGCCTTAGTAAAAGACATTGAACATGTGTAGTGTGTCGACGTTAAAACACTCACTAATAAGGCGGCTAACATGAGAGAAACGGTGAAGCTAACCCCCGGATCATAAATTCTAGAACTACTACTATTATTGGATTTAGTGGTGGAATGACATGTTGACTAGTATGATTTAGTAACATATATGTTATGTATGTATGTATGGCCCGTAGTGGTCAAGTTGAAATCGTAAATGCTTTTGTTGTAATTTGACTTAAACGTGTTGATAAACGGTTAGGATACGACGTGATAAATATGTCATATGGTATGAGAGCATTAATTACTTGTGTGACTAATATGTGAGCATTGTGAGGCTAACTTTCGGGTCAACGCGTTACTTACCTTGTAGAAAATGGTGAGATCAAGAAGGAATACGACTAGCCATAGCGATGAGCCGGATTTAGCAACCGTGATTGCCCAAGCAGTGGTAAACGCCATACCCACTATCGTAGCCCAAGTCACGGCAAGCCTTCAAAGAAGCAGTGAAACGCGTGAAGCTAGAGTAATTATGGGTGACGAGAAGGTGTCGGGTAGAGCCTCATCAAAAAGGAAAGAAATCGGAGAACCTAGTGAGGCAAGGAAAGTGGGCAGGTGTGACCCCAATGGTCATAATAAGGGTAGATTCAGGACGGCAATGGGACTGGCGAGGAGGCCTTACAAGGGACCTCATCCTTTCTGTAACTATTGTAACAAGCATCATCCCCCTAATGCCCAATGTGGAGCCTGCTTCAATTGTAATCGACTTGGACACATGTCCAAGAATTGTAGAGCACCGAGAGCGACACCATTGAATGTAACGCCTCTTCAAACCATCTATCCCCAAGCTGACCACCCTCGGAGCCATCAAGGTGTTTGTTTTGTGTGTGGTAGCCCCGATCACTACAGAGATGCTTGTCCTAGATGGACTGAACCACAAGCCCAGGTGGCGGTTCCTCCCGATCAACTACAAATAGTCGTTTATAACCAAAGCCGTGGCCAACAAGACCATCAAGTTCAACCTCGTAGCCGAGCTTTTGCAGAGAATGGCAAGGGAGACCAAAGTGATCCTAACGTTGGTTAAGGTACATTCCTCCTAATGGTTGTTATGTTACTACACTATTCGATATCGAAACCGACTATGAATCTCGTTTATTCTAACGTTACTCCTTTGAGTTACATTTCGTTCGTGTGTTTTGAAATCATATGTTTGCAATTTTGAATGTTTAGCGACTTACTAACTAATTTGCTCAAATATCCCGTGTATCTATTCCGACTCTAAAAGACGCCAAAACTCCTCACGTACTGGGCGCCTTATGGTATAAAGATTCTTGATGAAAAAGTGAGTGTAATCTGAATGCCACCGAGTGAGACAGTTCTAAAGTTGCGTCGTAGGGTTACTAGTGTAAAATATCTAACGGTAGGATTCTTAGGGTCCCGTGTAAGTTTTCCAACTCAGACGTCCTTAGAGCTACCGTCTCAAGAATCTGAAAACTAACGTTGTCCTTGTTAATCTTGAGTCTCCCGAACGCTTTTCCGGGTGACTTATCGGGCTTGTCCCATCTCGATAGCTTAAATTTCGTATATGCTAAACTTCCCAACATCGCGCGCGTAGTCAAAACCTTATAACCTTCTGAGGCGTGAATAAGCGCGTAGAGAAAGACGGAAGAGAAATTGGAAGAAAAACGAATTGGAATGGACTTCGCCGTGAAATCGCCGACGACAAGAAGTAATCATGATATGACGAAACTGGTAAAATTTGGCAACTGGGCAAGTTAGTGTTAGAAGAAATGGGTTAGGTACACGAAGACTCGATTTCTGTCCTTCCAGATAAAGAAAGTCGCTTAACTCCAATTCAGGGAGCCATCCAATGAACGACGGGCACTCAAACCGATTTGAGACTTGATCACATGCGAAGATAATGTACTTATAGCCATGACGGCAATCCTGTACAGTGACGGTTGTTACGCGAGTATTCGAATGTCACTGACCGAAACACTAAGTAGTAGAGATGTTATTCTCCACTGGGACGAACCAAGAAGCAAGGAAAGCCAAAGTAGCGGGTTAGGATTTCTAATAGGAATGACAAGAATAACTTCTCAAGTTAAGAGAATAGCCCAGCTAGCTCACATGCTAAGTAAGGAGTATGCCGATGTGAGGCTGAGACCATTAGAGTTGGAAGTGGGTGATTTTGTACTTTTGAAAGTATCACCGTGGAAAGGCGTCATCCGATTCGTGAAGCGAGGCAAACTCGGGCCGGGGTATAATTGTCCTTTCAAGATCCTCGAAAAGGGTTGGAAAGGTTGCTTATCGAAATTGAATTTTATTGAAGAACCGGTAGAGATCTTGGACCGCCGAGTCAAGAAACTCAAGAATAAACTCTACACGATCGATAGGGTTAAGTGGAAACGCTAGGCGTGGAGCCGAGTTCAGTTGGGAGCGAGAGGATTACATGAAGTCTAAGTATCCGCATCTATTTAGTAATTAGGGTTTTGTTGAATTTCGGGACGAAATTCTTTTGACGGGGGAATAATGTAACATCCGTGAATTTTGACCCGTTGACTTTACGTGTAATTTGACTAACAAATTTGTTGAATGAAATATTTGGGTTCATTTTGTGTTTATATGACTATGTGATATGTTAGCCGGGTCGTTAATGTGTTAAATTGGCTTTAATTGTGTAAGCGGTTGTATCTTGGCTTGTAAAGAGAATCGGGTCGGCCCGTGGGTAGTCCATAACCCATCAGCCACCCATGACCCATTCTCCCCCCCTTATCCTCCCCTCCTCTCATTTCTTACCTTTCTAATCTTCCTTTCTCTCTTCTTCACTCTCTAAGCAAAAGCAAGTAAAACCCACTTCAATCTTCATTCCCATTCTTGTATCGATTTGGTGTTAGAACTGTGATAACAATAGAATCATAAGCATTTTCATCTCATTTTCGTCATTTTGAAGAATCAAAGCCAAGTTCTAGCATTCTACCCATTTTAGGTCAAATCGGGTTTTAGCTCGGAAAGGAAGCTTTGGTAAGTCAAATTCATCCCATTTACTTCTATTTATGTTTGTTTATGCATTTCTAGTCATCTTGAACAATTGCAAGTCTTGAATCGAGTCAAAAGACGATTTAGGTCAAAAGCTAGGGTTTCGTTTAGGGTTGAAATGATTTGGTATGATTTTGATGTTGTGGAATGGAATCTAGGTGTGGGTTATGGGTAGTTATGTTAAAACATGTTTGTTTAAGCTTCAAAATGAGTCTTGGATCATCGCTTGACGATTTGGGGATCGAAAATGGGGTTTGGGTGAAGTTGGATCGCATTTTGTACTCAAAAATCTCCAGGTCTGAGCCCAGTCGCGCCGCGAGCTCCTGCTCCTCGCGCCGCGAGTCCGTGTCCAGTCGAAGTCAGTGACTTTTCTCGCGTCCAGCCTCGCGCCGCGAGCTTTCCTGCTCCTCGCGCCGCGAGCTCGTGCTCCTCGCGCCGCGAGTTTCATCTGTTTGGCGCGTCAGTTTTCAAACGTTAATAACTTTTGATCCGTAAGTCCAAATAAGTCGTATGACCTATCGTTGGAATCGTAAGAGAGTCTAGTTTCTTGTAGTAACACTCATCTTGTATGATTCTTAATCCATTTCTAAAAATGTTGAGTCAAAGCGTCTTGTTTCATATACGGTAAAGTTGTAAAGGCGTCTAGGGTTTGCGATTTGACCTAATTGTGCTAAACTTACTTGTTTATGTTTGTAGAGTTGACATTATGGTATTATGATGTATAATTATAGGTTGTGGACGTGTGGACCCGATTACTCGTTTGTAATCTTTTACTAGCTTCTTTGCGGACAAGGTGAGTTTCGTATCTCCCTACTCACTTGAGATCCGGGCTGAAAAGTGTAAACCTGGTGTGTTTACTTGCATTTATTGATTGATTGATTGATTGATTGATTGATTGTTTTAGTTGTTGGATTGGTGTGATGGTTCCTTTCGTTTGATTGGTTAAATTGGTTTGAGTATTGAATTGTTGAGATGATTATCACTTTTGAATGACTTAGTTTATATTTGTTAAGTATCTAGCAATATTAGGATAGATGTACATACATGGAAGTCGGTTATGCTTTCATTGGGTTTTAGATGTGGTGGGAAGGCTGCGGGTGACCCTATATATAAGCATCTGGGACTCGAAGGAAGTAGAATCCTCTGAAGTATATGTACGTATAGTTGGTTTAAACTGTGGTTGGTGGCTTATGGTTGTCGAATGTTGATTAGTGGGTTAAGATTGACGATTATTGATTATTAGTTTATGATTCATCATAGGTTGATTGACTTGGTTAATATTTTGGTTAAGTATTAATGGCCGATGTTGATGAATGGTGATTATTGGTTTACGACTGACGACTATTGATTATTAGTTTATGATTCATCATAGGTTGTTTGATTTGGTTATGTTTTGGTTAAGTATTACATTATTATTATTAGGATAGACGTACCTACATGGAAGTCGGTTATGCTTTCATTGGGTTTTAGATGTGGTGGGAAGGCTGCGGGTGACCCTATATATAAGCATCTGGAACTCGAAGAAAGTAGAATCCTCTGAAGTATATGTACGTATAGTTGGTTTAAATTGATTGTTGGCTTATGTCTGTCGTATATTGACTATTGATTCGCGTTTGACGAGTATTGATTGTTGGCTCAGGATTGGCGAATATTGATTATTGATTCATATTCATCGTATATCGATCATTGGTTTATGATTTATGCATTTACATTTGATTGTAAGCATTGCATACATTACTGTTGGACCCTCGGCAGGGGATTGCCGGCATCCTGGTGCATAGATGTATGCACCCATTTTGGATGTAGTCATGACCCCGAGTATATAGACATATATAACTCGATGTTTTTGAGATACAACCTTGTTCATTGCGATGACAGAAGGGTATCGTTGCATTGGTGACCGGCGTTCACGCATAGGATAGGCATGTTTGCTTATTCATACATTTGGCACTTGCATTGATTTATATATCATTTATGCATTCCTTATTTACACATTTACTTGTCTTGTGTAATCTTGTTGTTGGGCGTTGTTGTGTTATGTAGAGGCTCACTGTAAGTCATGTCTAGCCTCTATTCTTATATTGTGATTATTGATGTTGGTTCTTTACGAACCATTACTACGAACTCACCAACCTTGTGTTGACTATGCTTAGTACACTTTTCAGGTATCCAAGTTATTCCAAGGCATGGAGTTTGACTGATTTGTTTAGCTTGCTGTTGAACCCGGACTTGGACTTATATGGATCAAGGATCCATTTGCCTTCTTTTGCATTGTACTTAGAACCGTTAACCTTCTGCTGATGCTCTGTTGTAATTCCTGTTGAAGACTTGTGCCTTATGCATTTTGTTACTTGTTTATCGTTTTGTATGGATTCACTGAATCCTCTAATTGCATTTAGTTTGTTCTATTGTAATTCCACCTGGTGCTATGTGATTTCCGTGATATTCCGAGCCTCGGCTTGGGGTGTTACAGAATTCCCACAAATTACCCATGGAAAGAAAATCCGTGGGTAAATCGTTCCCATGGATTATCCACGGATTACCTAAACATATTTTTGAAAAATATTTCCCACAGATTTTCCACGGCTAAGATATATCCGTGGGTAAATGTTTCCCACGGATTTCCCACGAATATGGAAACATTTCTTGTAAATAATTTCCCACGGATATTATTTATCTGCGGGTAATCTGTGGGTAATTTGTGGGAAATATTTCCCACGGATTACCCACGGAAGTTAGAAAATATTTATTAAGTGAAAGTTCCAACGACTTTATATTTGTGGGAAATTCGTGGGAAATATTTTTAATACTTTTTTACTTTTATTGGATTTCCCACGGATTTCCACGGATATTTGTTTGGTGGGTATTCCGTGGGAAATCCGTGAAAAATATAAAGATAACTTGATTATATAAATTCAACTCCATTTCGTGGGTAATCCGTGGGAAAATTTCCCACGGATTTCTTGTCGTGGGAAAATTCGTGGGTATAAACAGATTTTCTAGTAGTGAAAGAGATAAAAAGGACAATCATTTCCAGATTTTACAACTAGCGGAGTAGCAGGTGGGCTTTGAATTTTTTTATGTTGGGCCTGACCTTTCAAATACTACAAAGTACAAACCACATACTTGAAAATCTGAATATTTGATGTATATAAAAGAATTTCTAATTAGTGAACCAAGTTGAGGAGGGGCATGGGACCCCCCTGTTTGTACGCTACGGGTATACGGAATATAAGAACATAAGAGCATGATTGTGTTAATTAATTCATTAAAGGTAAAATGGTCATTTCATTTTTTATTTTTATTTTTGTAACTTTTCAATATAATTTTTATATAGTAATATAAATAAAAGAACTTAAAGTATCGGTTTTCAGCTATGAATATGGTTCTGTGAGTATAAGTTGGAACAAACTTCTCTACAACAAATGGTGGGTTGAGGATCGGATACTTGAGGCTAAGATTATGGCTTTATTGGGTAAGTGGGCTTGGAGGTTTCATACCATTGCTAAAGCTCTTTGGAGAAAAGTTTATATATATATGGAATTTATGGACCGGATGGCGGGCTGAATAATTACGGCCGTTGAGACGTAAGGCTATTGTCTGGTACGATATTAGTATTAAAACTAGATTTTAGACCCGTATAAATATACGGGTGTATATAAAAATTCTACAGTTAAACAAAACTTAGATTAGTTTACGACAAAAGTCGTGAAATAAATATATGAAGTAACATATGTTTGGTTTGTAAAGATCCATTTAGAAATATATTTAGTTAACGATAAAGATTATTCTATTAGATATGTGTTAGCTATTATTCTTGATTTATTATATTGAAAGTATTGGCTAAAAGATATAAATTAGTGATGGAAAACCAAAAGATGTAAATTAAAGTCAAAACTGAAAGCAAAAGTCAATTTGAGGAAATCGAAAACTGTGATTGGTCGATAAGTTATTAAAGCAACTATCTTTTAATAGTTATAAATTAAGTATTTAATGAGGCCAAATGTGTGGAAAAACAAAAAGTGTGAATTAGTGAGACTTTTTCTACAAATACCAATATAAATACTAACATATTTTGATAAAGATTATTATGATTTTTAAATTATAATAAGACTAATAATGACATCATCAATGCAAAATTTTGAAAGTTGAAAAGCTGTGATTGGTCAATAAAACGGTTTGGTCAATAAGTTAATCTTTATATATACTAAAAGACAACTGACCTAATATCTTTTTGACCAATCATATCTCTCAATTTTTTCTAATTGAACTTTGATGATGTCATAAATAAATTAGATAAATAATAAGCTAGATAATAATTATAAATAATAATTAAATAAAAGCTAGCTTATCAAATAAACATAAAATTGACTTTTAATTGTTCCATAAAGATATATGAACTCAATGTTAACTTAGTGATAATCACAAAAGACTTTTAAGGTTATCGAATTGGTAGATATCTCTATATATATATAATTCTTTATCTTATTATAGATTATGTATAGATATTTTATTTAATATTTTATCTTAATTAATCTTTTTATAGACTAAAGAATAATTGTTCTAATGTCTTATCGACTAATCATAACTCTTAATTTACTCAACATGACTTTTGCTTTCAATTTTTACTATAAATATTATAATTATAAATTAGATTATGTGGGGCCACAAAAGCTTTAACTATTCATTGTATTAATAATTATACAAAACAAAATCTCACTAAATAACATCTTTTTTATTCATTAAATTACACTTTTTAACTTTATAAATAAATAAATCTTACAAAACACTAAATTTAAATATAATTAACACTTTTTGAATTTTCATGATTATTGTAGAAAAAAAGTGTAAATTATTGATAGAAAACAAAAAAGTGTAAATTAGTGAGAGTTTTTCTACAAATTAATATAAATATAATATACTAATATATTTTGGATAATGATTATTAGGATTTTTGATTTATTATATAACTAATAATGACATCATCAATTTCCAATTTGATAAATCGAGAGCTATGATTGGTTAATAAGCTATTAGGTCAGTTGTCTTTTAGTATATATAAAGATTGTAAAATAAGAATGTAATATCACCTTGTGTAACAATAAATCAAATAAAATGATAGTGACCTATTATGATTTTTTTAATATTCAAATATCGCTAAGTATGTCACAATTTACAACTTTGATGGACATATTATGATTTTGTAATATTCAAATATCGTTATGTATGTCACAGTAAACAACTTCAATGAACATATTTTAAAAAATATTTCACTATAAAACTCAAAGTTTTATAATATAGATCAATTTTTTATTACTAAACATTGTAAGCTAAAATTTAAATCATAATAAACTAACATCAAATATTGATAAAATTGTAAGTCCGTGTATTTGACACGGTCTAAAGTTAATAAGTTATTAGATCAGTTATCTTTTAATATATTAGATTCTATAAAAGTTTTTTGAGGTTTGAAATCACCAAATGGATTTATAACTATACTGTATTTTTAATAAAAGTTGACTTGAATTTTGATAAAGGTTGAAAGGAAAAGAAAAAAAATCACTACGCCTGCTATAGTTAATTCTTCAATTACATATTGTTTGACTTTTTAATAAAAATATAGTTTATAATTTTCTTTTTTTTTTTGAACGGCATTAAAATTTTTATTAAAAAAGCTAGTAAGAAACTAGCAAGTACAATACACGATCCAATAGACAAATGAAAGTAAGGAAGATAATAAAACTTAATGAATCAAGACAAACACGCAACATATCGACGACTGCTAAAATCTGAAGGGAGATCCCAACACAACGCAAAAAGAATGGCCTCCCATGAACGAAGCCAAACACCCGTTGCATCATACCACAAATGCAAAGAGATCTAACCGACATCTTTTGTTCGTCTCTTTAAGGCACTATGTAGGAGGATAGTTTCCTTTACGGTACCATGAAATCTCCAAATCTTAAAATCGCTAGAAAAGTAATCTTTCCACTTATCTAGTTGCACGAGAGAGAATGACCCTTGAACATCCCCAGAGGGGTCTTTATAACTCCAGCAGATTTCAGAATCTGGGTCATCGGTAGTAATAGGGCCAACATAATCAAGCCATGTAGGATAAGACTCTTCATCAAGGTTTAGGTCAGTAGCCGGGGTTGTAGGTGGAGACGCACCATTAGAAAAATGCTTTAGTGATGATTCATTTAAATCCTTTAAATCAACTTTAATTGGCTTAAACTGACACTTATCTTGATCTAGTAACCTGTTGAGCAGAAAAATATCATGATCATCCAAAATATTATTATGATGTGAATGATTCTCACGGTTATCACTAATTATCTCGGTATCTATATTAGTATTCTCATGGGTGTCGACATTATTGACCAAATTCTCAGAAAAGTGAATAGGAGTAGTCTTGCAATCATGAGCATTACCCACCATATTGCCAAAGGTAGGACCTCCATGACTTTCCTCCATGACCGTCTGATGAGGAGCATTAGTGTGAGTCCCTTAATTAACGAGATGGTTAACCAATAGAAAGTGTAAAATACAACAAGTCTAATAATCACTAGATATGGACTAGTATTACTTGTAAATAAAGATGCAAGATATATAAACAAAGTAATACAAGACTTAAAGCAATAAACAAATAAAGTGGACCATTATGTATGTTTCATGGGTATTTCATTTATTGATGTGTAAATAAAATACAAGGTTGTTGCGGAATCAAGATAACACAATTAAGTGAGTATCCTAACAACCTATGAGTTACAATATGATCTATGTTTGTCAAATAGCTCTTTAGGATCGAGATACTTAAAGTTGTGAAGTATCCCTGTTTAAGATCGAGAGTATTTGCACAAATTCACTTAAATGCAAAAGGAATGCTTAAAAGTATTTTTATCAAGGAAATGACTTTGTATTTATAGGCAACAAATTCACCAGTGAATTTGTGCCGTACAAATATGGTTGGCATACATTTAATGATCCGACAAGAACATTAAATGTATTGGATAAGAATAAGGATAAAGTCACATCAAGTGCAAGTGTATCCTATTATCCAACCACCTTAACACACGTATACTTTGTTAAAGAACAAGTGGATTGTTCTTTGGAAAGTGTGTTAAAGGCAAAAGTCAATCCTCGATATTAGTGTTCAGACTTGCAGGATCTAGAACACTAACAATCCTCCAGTGTGCAGATCTGGTAAGACTTTCCAGTGGACTCCGCCATTTGTCAGTCTTCTTTCTTCAGACTTCAGTCTTTGACTTCAGTCAGAATGTCTTCAGTAGAGTAGATCTGGACTGGGGTGAAGTCTTCAGTGAGCTAATCTGGAGAATGCTCCAGATTACCTGTACAAGTAAATGCTCACTAGTCTTCAATTATTTCTGGACAAATCTTTAGAGGGACTCCAGATTCCAAGTCTGGAGTAGGTCCAGTAGAAACGTTTTCTGGTCAGATCTTCAGTGAGCTAATCTGGAGAATGCTCCAGATTACCTGTACAAGTAAATGCTCACTAGTCTTCAATTATTTCTGGACAAATCTTTAGAGGGACTCCAGATTCCAAGTCTGGAGTAGGTCCAGTAGAAACGTTTTCTGGTCAGATCTTCAGTGAGCTAATCTGGAGAATGCTCCAGATTACCTGTACAAGTAAATGCTCACTAGTCTTCAATTATTTCTGGACAAATCTTTAGAGGGACTCCAGATTCCAAGTCTGGAGTAGGTCCAGTAGAAACGTTTTCTGGTCAGATCTTCAGTGAGCTAATCTGGAGAATGCTCCAGATTACCTGTACAAGTAAATGCTCACTAGTCTTCAATTATTTCTGGACAAATCTTTAGAGGGACTCCAGATTCCAAGTCTGGAGTAGGTCCAGTAGAAACGTTTTCTGGTCAGATCTTCAGTGAGCTAATCTGGAGAATGCTCCAGATTACCTGTACAAGTAAATGCTCACTAGTCTTCAATTATTTCTGGACAAATCTTTAGAGGGACTCCAGATTCCAAGTCTGGAGTAGGTCCAGTAGAAACGTTTTCTGGTCAGATCTTCAGTGAGCTCCAGTAGTCGGGTCTGGAGCGAGACCAGCAAAACAAGTTTCTTAACAAACCTAAATAAGGTTCCAGTAGTCCAGTCTGGAGCCAGTCCAGTAAGTCTGGACTAAATCTGGACCTAACAAATTCCCCCTATTTGTTTAGAAATAATGCAAGTATTTTTCAGACTTATAGATATACAAATTTGTATGTCTGGAAAACACTTTATAGATCATGAGTGTTTTCAGTTTCATCTTTTAAGTTCTAACTTAGACTAAATCTGGTCATTCTACTTGTAAATATAAAAACTTGCAACTATTATTACTTTCATCAAAAAGGAAAATAATTACAACAAGTACAATGGTAAGAGTTCAGGCCCTTCTTCTCGATGAATGCCCTGGTGCATCTTCAGTGGCCTTCCTCTTAGGAGATGGAGATGATGGAACAGACACTGGTGGTCTCAGACCCAACACAGCTTCCATTTGTTGAATTCTCTTCCAGACTTTCTCAATTCTTTTCATAAAAGCCTTCACATCTGGAGAGAGATCAGTCTTGCCTTTGAAAGTCATTCCAATCTCCTTTAGTTCAGTCCATCCAAATGCTTGGACTGAAGTATCTTTTCTTTCATCAGTAAAGTTACCTTCTCTGGTCAACTTTACATTAAACCTGGTCATACCTTGATGATGTTCAGCCAGTGTGATTTCAGCATTAATTATTCTTCTTGCATTGGCCCTGAACTTCATCATTTCATCATATTTAGCCCTTTGCTTAGCCAACTGAACCATATCTTCAGTTTCCCTGGATACACCACTCTGTTGTCCTTCAGTGGACTGGTGTTCTTGTCTATTGATCTTCAGAGTTGTATCCAGAGGAATAAAAGTGCTAACATCACCATCTTTAATTGCCTTCAGTTGCTTGGCTGTAAGCTTGGGTAGACCAGTCATTCTCTTCCTGTATTCCAGTTCCAGAGCACCAGCATTTCTTCTTATTTTCTTCTGGAGGCTTACCAGCTCCTCCTTTCTTTGTCTGATAAGCTCTGGAATGGACACACCATATATCAAGGAATCATATACCTGTTCTTCCTCTTCACCAGACACCATCTTTTCTTTCCCTTTAACTGCCTTCAGTGTGGTAGGGATGTCTGGGAAGGATTCAAACTGGGGCTCGGCTTCAGTACCAGCAGCCTCTTCTTCAGTCTGCACATTGGCTTCAGTGCCAAGTGCTCTCTGGGCCATACGTGCACTGGCATCAGTACCAGTCACTTGCCTTCTCTGAACAACGCTTTCAGTAGCGACTGCCCTTACAACCTCTCTCTTCTTCTTCAAACTTTCTTGGACACCAGATGATGGAATTGATAATTTTTCCCCCTTGGATTGATCTCTAGTCCTTGACTTTAGATCATTCCACAATTCTTCCATCATTAGCCTATCCAGTGAGCCAAATGTTCTGCCTTGTTCTGGCAAGGAAGCAGTCATACCTTTCTTTAATTCCAGCACTTCCTTCTTCATATTTTCAATTTGTTCAGGCAAGTGCTTAGGCAGCTTCTCATCCAGTAGCTTCTCAAATTGTGGTAAAACCCCATCATAAATACTACGAAGGACAGTCCCAGAAACCTCTTCACATAATTCTTTCAACATGTGGTTTCTGAACTTCCTTGTACATGCATCACTTATAACACTTACAACTTCTCCTTGATCCAGTACGGGCCTACTCTCCAGAGAGCTTACCCTAAACACCAAGTTCTTAACCTCTTCTTTCAGCCCTGCCAGTTCGCCAGTGACTGCAGTCTGAACAGAAGACACCATTTTGGATTCCAACCCCTGGACTGCCACTTTAATGTTTTCAGAATTTTGATTTGTGGCCAGTACCAGTTCATCCAACTTCTCGAACACTAACTTCTCATTCCCAGCGAACAAGTTCATTTCTGAAGAAAGATTATTTGATAACAAAGACTTGAAGTCAGAAATAACCTGGGAAGATGAGTGCAGTGATCTCTCCAGGTCCGCCACCTTACTAAGAAGGCCTTGGACCTCGGTTGAGGAAGAAGTGGAGAGACCAGTGGGTTGTTCCAGATGAGAAGTCAATCTGGTCATCATAGGTACTTGTGTCCAGTCCTCTTCAGTTTCAACATGTGAGACTGGCACACTTTGGTCGGTTGGGTTTACTGGTGGTGATTGAGTTTGTGTTGGTTGAGGGGTTGAGTATGATTCTGGTGGGGGTGGATTTCTGGTGTGGGGTAGGTATTTCTGGTGAGGGGTGGATTTCTGGTGTAGGGGTAGGTATTTCTGGTGAGGGGTGGATTTCTGGTGTAGGGGTAGGTATTTCTGGTGGTGGGGTAGGTTTGATTCTGGTGGGGGTGGTGGCATTTCTGGTGGTGGATTTCTGGTGTAGGGGTAGGTATTTCTGGTGAAGGGGTGGTATTTCTGGTGGGGGTGGTATTTCTGGTGGGGGTGGATTTCTGGTGAGGGGTGGTATTTCTGGTGGGGGTGGATTTCTGGTGAGGGGTGGTATTTCTGGTGGGGGTGGATTTCTGGTGAGGGGTGGTATTTCTGGTGGGGGTGGATTTCTGGTGAGGGGTGGTATTTCTGGTGGGGGTGGATTTCTGGTGAGGGGTAGGTATTTCTGGTGAGGGGTAGGTATTTCTGGTGGGGGTGGTATTTCTGGTGGGGGTGGTATTTCTGGTGTAGGGGTAGGTATTTCTGGTGGGGTGGATTTCTGGTGTAGGGGTAGGTATTTCTGGTGAGGGGTGGTATTTCTGGTGGGGGTGGTATTTCTGGTGTGGGGTAGGTATTTCTGGTGAGGGGTGGTATTTCTGGTGAGGGGTAGGTATTTCTGGTGTAGGGGTGGTATTTCTGGTGAGGGGTAGGTATTTCTGGTGGGGGTGGTATTTCTGGTGAGGGGTAGGTATTTCTGGTGTAGGGGTAGGTATTTCTGGTGAGGGGTAGGTATTTCTGGTGAGGGGTAGGTATTTCTGGTGAGGGGTAGGTATTTCTGGTGAGGGGTAGGTATTTCTGGTGAGGGGTAGGTATTTCTGGTGAGGGGTAGGTATTTCTGGTGAGGGGTAGGTATTTCTGGTGAGGGGTAGGTATTTCTGGTGAGGGGTGGTATTTCTGGTGAGGGGTAGGTATTTCTGGTGGGGGTGGTATTTCTGGTGTAGGGGTAGGTATTTCTGGTGGGGTGGTATTTCTGGTGTAGGGGTAGGTATTTCTGGTGAGGGGTGGTATTTCTGGTGAGGGGTAGGTATTTCTGGTGAGGGGTGGTATTTCTGGTGAGGGGTAGGTATTTCTGGTGAGGGGTGGTATTTCTGGTGAGGGGTAGGTATTTCTGGTGAGGGGTGGTATTTCTGGTGAGGGGTAGGTATTTCTGGTGGGGGTGGTATTTCTGGTGAGGGGTAGGTATTTCTGGTGAGGGGTAGGTATTTCTGGTGAGGGGTGGTATTTCTGGTGAGGGGTAGGTATTTCTGGTGAGGGGTAGGTATTTCTGGTGAGGGGTGGTATTTCTGGTGAGGGGTGGTATTTCTGGTGAGGGGTAGGTATTTCTGGTGAGGGGTAGGTATTTCTGGTGAGGGGTGGTATTTCTGGTGAGGGGTAGGTATTTCTGGTGAGGGGTAGGTATTTCTGGTGAGGGGTAGGTATTTCTGGTGAGGGGTGGTATTTCTGGTGAGGGGTAGGTATTTCTGGTGGTGGTATTTCTGGTGTAGGGGTAGGTATTTCTGGTGAAGGTGTTGGTATTTCAGGTAGAGTTTCTTCTTCTTCTACATCTTCACCCAGAAAGTTTAAACTTACATCAAATCCCTCAGACATGGGGGAGTCAACATCATCCCATTCTGGAATATTCCCAACATCAAATTGTTCACCAGACTGTTCACCAGTCTCTACTTGTTCACCAACCTCAACATTCAAATCTAGTGGAGCCTCTTGCTCACCAGATGCTTCAACCTGCTCAACATCTTCAGCAATATCTTCTTGTACCACAGCCTGGACTTCAGTGTCCACTCTCTGTTCAGTTTGTACAAGAGATTCAATATTTTCTTCAAAGATAGGAGATCCATCAATATTAATTGTTCACCAACCTCAACATTCAAATCTAGTGGAGCCTCTTGCTCACCAGATGCTTCAACCTGCTCAACATCTTCAGCAATATCTTCTTGTACCACAGCCTGGACTTCAGTGTCCACTCTCTGTTCAGTTTGTACAAGAGATTCAATATTTTCTTCAAAGATAGGAGATCCATCAATATTAATTGTATCACCAGGATGGGTTGATGGATTTACCTGGACTCCTCCCCTCATTAGACGCCTATGTGATCTTGGTCGTCTGGAAAGTTCAACAGTTGCTTGACTTGAACTTTCTGGAGCCACTTGACTAATTGGTTGTACCATTTCTACAACCTGCACATCATTACCAGATGATTCTTCAACATCATGTACTGGCGCCACATTCTCTTCCACTCTTTGGAACGAGAGCATGGACTGAGGAATATCTACCTCACCATCTCTTGATTGTAGATTGTTCAGATCTCTTAAAAACTCACTCATAGTAAAATGAGTAGTATTAACATCATATTGGTCTCCTAGACCATTCTTGAAGAACAGACCTGAGCAAGCTCACTGAGAAACCTAACGGTCTGGTACCTCCCTTTAGAGTGTAAGAAATTGATGAAGTTTCTTCGTTGTAAAACGCGGAGTACCAGAACTCACATAAGTAGTCATGGTACATTTTCCCTGGATTAAGGGTTAATGCACCATACAGAGGGCATGAGAGAAAGAACGTATTCAATCTCCCAATGATAGACTGAGCTGTATGAACACTGGAAAGTTTTGCCATCCAGTTATTCATATTGATACGAATGGCTTTTGCATCAAGAGAAATATGTCTCGGTCTAACAACATCTTCGACCGGAGCATATTCGGTAGATAAAAGATTTCTTGGTGCCATTTGATTATAGATGAAGATGAAAATGAATATTTAAGGTTTATGAAGAATTTAATGAAGAACAGACCTGAGCAAACTCACTGAGAAACCTAACGGTCTGGTACCTCCCTTTAGAGTGTAAGAAATTGATGAAGTTTCTTCGTTGTAAAACGCGGAGTACCAGAACTCACATAAGTAGTCATGGTACATTTTCCCTGGATTAAGGGTTAATGCACCATACAGAGGGCATGAGAGAAAGAACGTATTCAATCTCCCAATGATAGACTGAGCTGTATGAACACTGGAAAGTTTTGCCATCCAGTTATTCATATTGATACGAATGGCTTTTGCATCAAGAGAAATATGTCTCGGTCTAACAACATCTTCGACCGGAGCATATTCGGTAGATAAAAGATTTCTTGGTGCCATTTGATTATAGATGAAGATGAAAATGAATATTTAAGGTTTATGAAGAATTTAATGAATTTGAAGTTAATATGCGAGTATTATGATTGGAAAATGAATGAAGAATTGAATGAAGGAATTTGAAGATTTGGGAGTAAATGTTCGAAGTAAATGAAATTGAAAGTGAAAGTGGGTATTTATAGGATTGAGAATGTGGAACTCAAACGATTAATTTGAAATTATCAAATACAATTTTTGATTGTGTTCTGAGATCCGCATTAATTACATCACATCACACATAAATGCATGACGGTTTACAGCCCACAAAACAGTAACAACTTGTACTTTTTGTTTTCCCAAAGTAAAAAGACCATCATTGTTTTGAAAAACTTACATGCCACGTAGGATTTATAAGATAAATATCTTTGAAAAAGTTTGCTTACGTGGCACATACAAAGATCAAGTATTTTGAAAATATTATGACATATTTCAGTGCATCTGGAGGTTGACAGGACCGTCCAGTATCACTGGTGGATTAGTCCAGTGAACATGTACTGATGGTACACTGGAGGGACACTCCAGTAAAGTACCAGTGAAAACCAATTTTTGAAAGACTGGAAACCTTAAACTTGCACGTCAACTAATACAGACAAATGAGAGGGACACATTTACAAGAAGACATAAGTCAACTCAAACACGCACTTCAACTTGTCCAGTTACCAGTGAGAGGGACATATTTACAAAGCACCAGTAATATTTTCTGAAGAATTTGTCCAGTGAGAAAATTAATTCCCCCTGAACTTAAACATTTTTAAGAGAAAATATTTTTCAAGTCTTCCCTGGAATGTTGATCCAGAAATAAATTTTTGAATCTTTAAATCAAAGATCCTTAGTAGTACACAATGGCGTTCAATACCAAGGTTCCAGATTTAAGGGTTTAACATTCCCAACTCACCAACAAGATATTCAAAAGTTTTTACATCCAGTGGTTTAGTAAAAATGTCAGCGAGTTGTTTGTCAGTGGGAATAAAATGGAGTTCAATGTTGTTTTTCATAATATGATCGCGAATGAAATGGTACCTTAGATCAATGTGTTTGGTTCTGGAGTGCATGACTGGATTGTTGGAGATAGCGATGGCACTGGTATTATCACAAAAGATTGGAGTTTTTGAATATTTAATACCATAATCAAGCAACTGGTTCTTCATCCAGAGTATCTGAGCACAACAACTGGCTGCAGACACGTATTCAGCTTCAGCAGTGGATAATGAAACTGAAGTTTGCTTCTTACTGGTCCAGCTGACCAGTTTGCCACCTAGGAAATGACATCCACCAGTTGTGGATTTCCTATCTATCTTACAACCTGCATGATCTGAATCTGAATAACCCATTAGATCCATGCCTGAGCCTTTGGGGTACCAAAGACCTAGACTGGGGACACCTTTAAGGTACTTCAGTATGCGCTTTACAGCAAGCATATGAGATTCCTTTGGATTAGACTGATATCTGGCACATAAACATGTTGAAAACATAATATCTGGTCTACTGGCCGTTAAATACATCAGTGAACCAACCATGCCTCTATAGACAGTGGTGTTCACTGGTTTGCCATCTGGATCCGAGTCCAGTGTCAGTGGTGCAGAAATTGGAGTTGGTTTAGATGGTGAAGAATTCATATCGAATTTCTTTAAAAGATCTCTAACATATTTTTCCTGATTAATAAAAATTCCATCTTTGTTTTGCTTAATCTGGAGTCCAAGAAAATATGTTAATTCACCCATCAAACTCATTTCATATTCAGTGGACATGATTTTAGAAAATTTCTTGCACATGTTTTCATCAGTAGACCCAAAAATTATATCATCAACATAAATTTGTACCATTAACAGATTACCTTTCTCATGAAGAATGAACAAGGTATTGTCAATTGCACCTCGTTTAAAACCATTTTTCAACAAATGTTTAGTCAGAGTATCATACCAGGCACGTGGGGCTTGTCTGAGGCCATATAGCGCTTTGTCCAGACGATATACCCAATGTGGATGCTTGTCATCAACGAAACCTGGAGGTTGTCTGACGTAAACTTCTTCTTCAAGCTTCCCATTCAAGAAAGCACTCTTTACGTCCATCTGGTAGACCTTGAACTGATGATTAGCAGCGAATGCTAAGAAAATTCTGATCGCTTCAAGTCTAGCCACTGGAGCAAAAGATTCATCAAAGTCGACATCTGACTGGCAGTAGCCTTGTGCTACCAGTCTGGCCTTGTTTCTTATTACGTGGCCATCTTCATCTACTTTGTTTCTGAAGACCCATCTTGTTCCAATTGGTTCTTTCTTTCCAACTGGGAAAGGAACCAGATACCATACTTTGTTCCTTTCAAACTGGTGAAGCTCTTCTTGCATAGCAGTCACCCAGTTTGGATCTTCCAGAGCCTCGTCAATCTTCTTAGGTTCTATCAAAGATAGAAAACTGACGTATAAGCATTGATTACTGGAGGCTCTTCTGGTCTGAACACCACGACTGGAGTCACCTAAGATCTGATCAATAGGGTGAGCTTTTGTCCATCTGGAGTACTGACCAGGATTGTTACTGACAACAATATCAGTGCAAGAATTCAGTTGAGTCTCCTCTGGAGTTGATTCTGGAGGAGGGTCTTGCCAAATTACTTCAGTATCTTCATCTGAGTCATTTAAATCACGATTTGCATCATGAAATTCTTCATTTGAAGGCATTTCCTGAAGTACTGGTTCAGTATGAAATTCTTCACCAGAAGACATTTCTGGTAAATTCTCAACTGACACTGATACTGGGGGAGTAGTACGCACATCTGAACCAATATTAATTTCAGAGGGTAGTTTGAAAATAATAGAGGGATAGAATGGAGTACTACTGGAGAGTTTCTTTTTCTGAACAGGTTCCAGATCAGGATGACTGGAAACTGTGTCTGGTGAATCTTCAAATTTGTCGTTTATAGGATCAGATTCACAAAAGACAATTGGTGTTACTGGGGGAGTAGTACGCACATCTGAACCAATATTAATTTCAGAGGGTAGTTTGAAAATAATAGAGGGATAGAATGGAGTATACTGGAGAGTTTCTTTTTCTGAACAGGTTCCAGATCAGGATGACTGGAAACTGTGTCTGGTGAATCTTCAAATTTGTCGTTTATAGGATCAGATTCACAAAAGACAATTGGTGTTACTGGGGGAGTGTCAGGGACTGGCTTCTTGTTGATTGAGGCATTTGATTCATCAAATGTTACATGAATTGACTCATGGACCTTCTCCAGTCTCTTGTTATAGACTCTGAAGGCCTTGCGAATGGCTGAATAGCCTAAGAAATACCCTTCATCAGCTTTGGCATCAAATTTGCCTAGCTGACTGGAGTCGTTCAGGATGTAAACTGGACATCCAAAAACGTGAAAATAACCAATGTTTGGTTTTCTATTTCTTAAGACTTCATAGGCTGTCTTTTTGTGTCTTTTGATGTACACTGATCGATTCTGGGTGTGGCAAGCAGTTGCAATTGCTTCCGCCCAGAAACTGGTAGACAGTCCAGATTCAGCAAGCATACTCCTGGCAGCTTCTATCAGCGTTCGATTTTTCCTTTCCACAACTCCATTTTGCTCTGGAGAGCGGGCTGAAGAGAAGTTCTGGGAGATGCCAGTGTCAGTACAGAATGACTCCAGAGTTGCATTCTGGAATTCTGTTCCATTGTCACTTCTTAACTGACACACTTTTCGACTGTACTTGAGCTCAATTTGCTTGATAAGACTGATGATTTCAGCAGCAGCTTCACTTTTGGACCTCAGAAAGATCACCCAACAATATCTGGAGAACTCATCTATGATCACCAGGGTGTATCTTTTACCAGCACGAGTCTGAACGTTCACTGGACCAAAAAGGTCCATATGAAGCATGTGAAGAGGTTCAGTAATGCTGAAATTCTGTCTGGTCTTGAAACTGGTACGCTTTTGCTTACCCATCTCACATCCTGGACATGGTCTTTCCTTTTTGAAGGAGACTGAAGGTATCCCATCTGCAAGTTGTTTTCTGGACAACTTGTTAATGTTTTTGAAGTTTAAATGGGATAACCTTTTGTGCCATAACCAGTTTGTGTCTTCATCAGCTTGAGTATAGAAACACTGCTCTGAAGGAGAGCTTTCCATATCCATCACGTACACATTCCCTTTTCTGGGAGCAATCAACACTACCTTCCAGTCCTTGTTGAATACGATGCCCTGAGCAACATTGAATAAGACTTGATAGCCATCGTCACACAGTTGACTTACACTGATCAAGTTATATTTCAAACCATTCACAAATGCAACTCGTCTGAACTTGACTTGTCCATTGTTCAGAACACCATATCCCTCAGTCTTCCCACAACCATCATTTCCAAACGTGATGGAGGGTCCATCAGAAATGGTGAACTCCTCCAGTAGGGTCTTACATCCGGTCATCGTCCTGCCAGCTGCACTGTCAAGATACCAGATAAGCTTCTTTCGATCGCCCTACACATACACCAGATATTTATCAGTTAGATTTGGGAACCCATCGACTGATGGGTTCACTGGACCCTCCCTTATAGGTCCCTGGGGCAATCTGGTCTAGTTCACTTTGTTCAATAGTGGTCTTAGAAGAGAAGACCACTGGGGTTGATGGTTTTAAAACCTTTTCATTTTTCTCAACTGGAGAAATAAATTTGTCTTTCTTTGAAAAAGGTTTTGTATTTTGTCTAGGGCCAGATGAAGTACCCTCAAGAAAGTTTAATCTTGCATTAAAACTTTGTGATTGACGAGTCAGAATTTGAATCTGGCTCTCTATCCTGGACAAAATATTTTCTTCAGATGATACCTTAGCCTTTCCAGTCAAAGGCTTTGGTAAGGGATTGGTCTGAGGTAAAGGTCTATTCTGCTTCACCTTTTTAACTGGAGCAGTCATCTGGACAGCTCCAGTCTTAACCTCTGGGGATTGAACTGGGTCTAAATTGGTCTTGGGTGTTACAGGCATATCATAAACAGTTGTGGGCCTTAACACCTCTGGTAATCGATCGATTACTGGTATTAATGATGCAACATTAGTATTTCCATCTAAATATGCACGTTTTTGAGCAGGAAATTGTTTAACTGAAGCATCATATGGCTTTTTAGTTTCTAGCCATGACTTTATTACCAGTTTTTCTTTCTCTAGAATGATCTCAAGATCTTGCTTTTCTTGAATCAATTGTTCAGTTACCAGAACCTGGGCTTGAAATGCCAGTTCAATGTCTTGAAGCTCTTTTAATTTTGATTTTAAAGCATTTATTTCAGAAGAATCTGTTTCTAGACCATTTACACAATCAGATCTAACAGTTTCTACAAAAATCAAATCAGAATTTAAAGCTTCAGCAATGTCCAATTTTAGTTCTTGGTCAGTTGCATTATCATAATCACTAACCTTTTTAATAACAATGTCCACCCATCGTCCAGATGTGACATCTTCCTTCACCAGGTGCTCATCAACTTCCAGAGCCATGTAACAGCAATCTCTTTCTTCTTCTTCATCAACAGATGAGTCATCAGAAGGAACCCACTTCTCTTCAGTTGTAGCAATCATGCACTTATTATTTGTTTCCATTTGTTGTGCCATGAGAGCAATTTGGGCCTTAAGCTTTTTATATTTCAATTTATAGCTATCATCAGGCTTATTATTAGAAGAGAATGGACCAGGCTTGGATGCAAACTGGTTGGACCTGCACTCTTTCATGAAATGACCCTTTTTGCCACACTTAAAGCATGTCAAATTGGTCTTGGGTGTTACAGGCATATCATAAACAGTTGTGGGCCTTAACACCTCTGGTAATCGATCGATTACTGGTATTAATGATGCAACATTAGTATTTCCATCTAAATATGCACGTTTTTGAGCAGGAAATTGTTTAACTGAAGCATCATATGGCTTTTTAGTTTCTAGCCATGACTTTATTACCAGTTTTTCTTTCTCTAGAATGATCTCAAGATCTTGCTTTTCTTGAATCAATTGTTCAGTTACCAGAACCTGGGCTTGAAATGCCAGTTCAATGTCTTGAAGCTCTTTTAATTTTGATTTTAAAGCATTTATTTCAGAAGAATCTGTTTCTAGACCATTTACACAATCAGATCTAACAGTTTCTACAAAAATCAAATCAGAATTTAAAGCTTCAGCAATGTCCAATTTTAGTTCTTGGTCAGTTGCATTATCATAATCACTAACCTTTTTAATAACAATGTCCACCCATCGTCCAGATGTGACATCTTCCTTCACCAGGTGCTCATCAACTTCCAGAGCCATGTAACAGCAATCTCTTTCTTCTTCTTCATCAACAGATGAGTCATCAGAAGGAACCCACTTCTCTTCAGTTGTAGCAATCATGCACTTATTATTTGTTTCCATTTGTTGTGCCATGAGAGCAATTTGGGCCTTAAGCTTTTTATATTTCAATTTATAGCTATCATCAGGCTTATTATTAGAAGAGAATGGACCAGGCTTGGATGCAAACTGGTTGGACCTGCACTCTTTCATGAAATGACCCTTTTTGCCACACTTAAAGCATGTCAAATTGGTCTTGGGTGTTTCAGGCATATCATAAACAGTTGTGGGCCTTAGCACCTCTGGTAATCGATCGATTACTGGTATTAATGATGCAACATTAGTATTTCCATCTAAATATGCACGTTTTTGAGCAGGAAATTGTTTAACTGAAGCATCATATGGCTTTTTAGTTTCTAGCCATGACTTTATTACCAGTTTTTCTTTCTCTAGAATGATCTCAAGATCTTGCTTTTCTTGAATCAATTGTTCAGTTACCAGAACCTGGGCTTGAAATGCCAGTTCAATGTCTTGAAGCTCTTTTAATTTTGATTTTAAAGCATTTATTTCAGAAGAATCTGTTTCTAGACCATTTACACAATCAGATCTAACAGTTTCTACAAAAATCAAATCAGAATTTAAAGCTTCAGCAATGTCCAATTTTAGTTCTTGGTCAGTTGCATTATCATAATCACTAACCTTTTTAATAACAATGTCCACCCATCGTCCAGATGTGACATCTTCCTTCACCAGGTGCTCATCAACTTCCAGAGCCATGTAACAGCAATCTCTTTCTTCTTCTTCATCAACAGATGAGTCATCAGAAGGAACCCACTTCTCTTCAGTTTTAGCAATCATTGCAATAAGGTCATCATCTTCAGTTTCATCACAACAGTCTGGAGAGATTTGACTGGACTCTCCAGAATCCATAAGTTCAGACACCATCTTCTTCATAGAAAATACATTCTCAGAAGATATCAGTGCTGTACTTGGTGGTTCAGAATAACTAACCACTTTAGGAGTACTGGAGGCATGGTTAAAAGCATCTTGTTCTGCAACCACTCTCTGAGCTTGATTTTCTTCAGTGTACCTGAAGGCTCCATATAGAGTTGACAGAGTGTGTGTGTGCAGAGTTTTACCTTGTCGTAAAACAAGTATCATGTGAGACCATTTGGTGGGTAGAATGTCACAAAATTTCTCCAGAAGTATATCCTTGTCCTTCTCAACCCCAAGACCTCTCAATTGGTTTATGATACTCATAAATCTGGTGTAAGTACCAGTGAGAGACTCGTTAGGTTGAGCAAAAAATGACTCATACCTCTTGTTTAAGGAGACCTTTCTGGTGACAATGGTGTCATCTCCTCCTTCATGTTGGTTAAGAAGCTCATCCCACATGGTTTTGGCACTAGGAAAAAGAACTAGTGTGGGAATGAGGGTTTCTGGAACAGCCCCGAGGATCATGTTTTTAAGGAGGGTGTCAAGATTCACCAATCTCCTCTCCTCTTCTGACCAATGTTCCTCCCTCTTTTCCCTTCCCCTTCTAGATCCAGAAGGATCAAGAAGTGGATTGAGAGGTGATGTAGGTACATAAGGACCTTCATTTAAGATCTTCATCATGTTCCTCTCAATACCAGTGACATGCAAAACCATCCTAGCCTTCCACGTACCAAATTCATCACTGTTCCCACTGAATTTAGGAACAGGATTATTCGAGTAGTGCACATGCACGTGTGGAGAAGCAGGAGTAGGAGGAGGAGGTGGAGGATTAGTGTTATTAACATTTTGTGGTTCATTTTGATCATGAATATTTACATTAGGATCGGGACCAAGACTAAAACCTTGTGTATTTTCTTGGTTAGCCATCAAGAACAGATCTAGGCAATGATTAGCCTTCTGCTCTGATACCAAATGTGAGTCCCTTAATTAACGAGATGGTTAACCAATAGAAAGTGTAAAATACAACAAGTCTAATAATCACTAGATATGGACTAGTATTACTTGTAAATAAAGATGCAAGATATATAAACAAAGTAATACAAGACTTAAAGCAATAAACAAATAAAGTGGACCATTATGTATGTTTCATGGGTATTTCATTTATTGATGTGTAAATAAAATACAAGGTTGTTGCGGAATCAAGATAACACAATTAAGTGAGTATCCTAACAACCTATGAGTTACAATATGATCTATGTTTGTCAAATAGCTCTTTAGGATCGAGATACTTAAAGTTGTGAAGTATCCCTGTTTAAGATCGAGAGTATTTGCACAAATTCACTTAAATGCAAAAGGAATGCTTAAAAGTATTTTTATCAAGGAAATGACTTTGTATTTATAGGCAACAAATTCACCAGTGAATTTGTGCCGTACAAATATGGTTGGCATACATTTAATGATCCGACAAGAACATTAAATGTATTGGATAAGAATAAGGATAAAGTCACATCAAGTGCAAGTGTATCCTATTATCCAACCACCTTAACACACGTATACTTTGTTAAAGAACAAGTGGATTGTTCTTTGGAAAGTGTGTTAAAGGCAAAAGTCAATCCTCGATATTAGTGTTCAGACTTGCAGGATCTAGAACACTAACAATCCTCCAGTGTGCAGATCTGGTAAGACTTTCCAGTGGACTCCGCCATTTGTCAGTCTTCTTTCTTCAGACTTCAGTCTTTGACTTCAGTCAGAATGTCTTCAGTAGAGTAGATCTGGACTGGGGTGAAGTCTTCAGTGAGCTAATCTGGAGAATGCTCCAGATTACCTGTACAAGTAAATGCTCACTAGTCTTCAATTATTTCTGGATAAATCTTTAGAGGGACTCCAGATTCCAAGTCTGGAGTAGGTCCAGTAGAAACGTTTTCTGGTCAGATCTTCAGTGAGCTCCAGTAGTCGGGTCTGGAGCGAGACCAGCAAAACAAGTTTCTTAACAAACCTAAATAAGGTTCCAGTAGTCCAGTCTGGAGCCAGTCCAGTAAGTCTGGACTAAATCTGGACCTAACAATTAGTGTCTGCCTCGTTAGTATCCTTATTAGGACATTCACCTACTGAGTGGTCTTTACACAAACTAGAGTCAAAATTACTAGCACTTTTCCAAGTAGAGTCAACAGCCGAACTAGAGGTATGAAGAGAATCCTCTAAGTCGCACCCAGATTTCGACCCCTCAGAGCTTGACGAACCATAAGACATCCCAGCAATCCGCGGGTCCCAAACAGCGGATTCACGAATCCAGACCTCATAAGGTTTATCGTCAAAATCAATGCTTAACTCTTCGAAAATAAATTTTGGAGATTTAGTGAGCACACAAACCTTTCCCATGGAAGCTGCCGATTTCCAATTAGAAGCATAAAAAACACATTTACCCCAAGAACCAAGTAACACCTGGAAATTTTCTTTAAGCCAAGCGCCTTTCGGGATACCAGAGATGTCGACCCAAACCATACGCTCATCGGGTACAAAAGTATCGCATGGCTCCTTAGTAGCCACAAACCTACGCTTCAAAATCTCATTCGACAAAAAGTTATCTTTGGATTCAACCGACGTAAAGACCGTATGAATCCAACGACCACCCACATAATAAACTTCAATATCGACAAAACCTTCTTCATTGAACCATTGTCTACTTGAGGGAACAAATTCAGGTTCCTTAACTTTAAGAAGTAAAGATCGATGATCCTTATCATTCGGATCACCATTTTTAATCAGAGTGCATCTACGATTAACTGGAGGGGGAATGGATTTACCTGAATCATTTGAGAGAATTTCCGCATACGACTTATTTCGCTTCTGTTGATGAGATGAATTTTGATCAGCAGTCGAATTGGTTGGCATATTATCTGGGATAAAACTCGGAGTGGTGTTAATCTTCGAATTTGAGTTGTTCTTACGCCCATATTTCTCTATGTCTGCAAACAAGCGATGATTCCCAAACCACATTGACCTGAGATTGGCTAGTAACTTCTCGACGTTTCCTACTTTGATGAACCTTACAAACCCAAAACGCTTACCCGCTTTTGATAAACGATTAGATAAGAACACATCTGTCACCGTGCCCCAATCCAGACATCTTTTCCACATATCCTTGGTGGAAATCGTAGGAGGAAAGTTAGTGATAAAAAACGTCATAGACATACGATTGAGAATGTTTACTTTAGGGTTAGGGTTCTTGACCGAAGCCCCATCACTGACGTGCACATCATTAGAATCATCAAAATGTTTTTCAGATCTACTCTCCTTCCGATTAGAAACCTGATGCCATCCATCTCCTTGAGCATCTCCATTATTTATTACAGCCGACGCCATCAGTTTTTTTCCTACTAAACGAACATAAAAGACACCGAAATGAAAAAACGTAAATTATTTGTGAAACGATAATTGGAACAGGTGGCGGCAGAAAGAAATTGTAACAAAGAAGGATTGAAAATTGAATGTGAATTGCTAATTGATAATTTGAAAAAAAGGGTGTCGGCTGGAGTGGATGACTCTCATTGGAGAGAGCGTTTTGGGGTTTTTTTTCTTTTAATATACGAAGTAGTTTATAATTGGATTGTGCTTAAAACTACATTAGACTATTAGAGTTATAAGTGCGTAAAAAGTGTTACAATATTTGTTTAAGTTACTATAGTTATTAATCCTTTAAAATTAAAGTTTGGATATGATTATTATCTTCAAATAACGGATAAGCAAAGTATTATAATAATATTATTTATAAGTTAATAATTATTTTTATTTTATATTTATGACATCATCAAATTTTAATTTTATCAAATTGAGGTTTTTGATTGGTCAACTGTAAGTCCCAACTTAATAGATGACACTACCTGAAGACACCTCTATGTCGATGGTGGAGTTACTTTGCAATATATGCACTGAACTGGAGACGACCAGTTGCAGTGTGTATATACCAAGTTCTAGATAGATTACTTATATAAATGACAATAAGTAAAGAACAATGCAATAATACAAAATACTTGTAAGATAAATTGATGAGACAATATGTAATTTTCAATGTGTAATTTATTTATTGATGTTAAATAAATTACAAGGTTGTTGCGGAACCAAGATAATACAAGAATATAAATATCCTAACAACCTATGAAATACAATTGATCTACACTCGGAATTTCTCAAGACAATCGAAACACTTAAAGTTGTGAAATGTTCCTTTTAGCGATTGAGAGAATATTGCACAAGTTCACCAAGAATATTGCAGGTATGCAAAGTGTGAATTCTATCGAAGTGAGAGAATTAATATTCTTGGTTGTGCAATGACTTGTATTTATAGGCAAAGTTAACATTGGGATGTTAACTTTGGCCGTACAAATGTGGTTGAGATTATTTAAGGAATAACATTTAATTCCTTAAAAAGCAGTGTAAAGTCGCATGATAAAGCAACTTTACTCAACCACCTTTATATACCTTTTTGCAATTAAATAATAAGATAAATCTTATTATCTGGGTAAAGGTACATAAAGCATAAAAGTCAATTCCTCGTAATCAGTGTAAAGCTTTGTAAGAGCTTTCCACTGATGGTCTCCAGTTTGTAACTGACTAGAATGTCAACTGGGCTTCGCTGCCATTATCATTCTCTATCTTCCATTTGTTGTCTTCGACTTCAACTGGAATGATTCTTCAACTTGGTCAGTTCTCAACTGGAGGAAGTCTTCAGTTGCGTTGACTGTACGGTGCAACTGGACTTCAATATATTTCTCGACAAATCATCTAGGTCTCCAGTTTCACTGGATAGTTTCACTGGGTCTCCAGGTGCAACTGGAGACTGGCCAGTTTACCAGGTGAACTGGTCCTAACAAATTCCCCCTATTTGTCTAGAAATATTGCCAAGTCTTTTTCAGTTCTTGTATCTGTACAAGTGTGAGCTGTAGAGACTTGTTCGATTTAAATCTATCTAAGTTTTCCAAGGCATTTTTATAGATCAATAAATGCCTTAGGTTTTTCTTTTAGGTTTGTTAGATTTTAATCTATTATCTACCTTGTGGTTACAAACTGGTAACTTCATTTATACAAGGAAATGAAATTTATACAAGTTACAGAATGTAAAACAAAATACAAGTAGATAACTGAAGAGAAAGAACTTAATGAGATGGCCCTTCGCCAGTTCTTCTTCTCTTGGTCACTGAAGAAATAGGTTGTGAGTCTTCAGGGTCAATATTCAACTTTTGCTCCAGATTTTCTTTGTGTTGAATCTTGCCCCTTAAGAAGTTCACCCATGCTTTCTCAAACCTATTCTTTTGTGCCTTTGCATCCAACACATTCACCATTTCCACCCATTCACTGAACCCATACTGCATAGCACCAGGATCGTCAGTTTTAACCAGTGGCCCTCTGGTATAACTAACTTCAACGTGAAAGACTTTGGTGCCTGGCTTGATTGTTACATTAACACCATTGATAGTACCACTATGTCTTCTGGTTGACATGATCTGGGAGTAATAGCTTCTTGCTTCAGATTCATTTGTTATTTTTATACTCCCAGCACCAGCAGCCAGTACAGCGGACTTGATGTCTTCATTAGATACCTCGCCAGTTGGTTCAACAAATGTGCTAAGGTCAGCATCTCTTGTCAGTGGTCTTCTTGGTTGTGGAATCCTTCTTGGTGGATTCAATACCTTCTTCACAACCTTCTTAACATTTGCAATTCTTTTAGAATCCCACTGGCCCTATTCTCCTTAGCCTTCTCCACTGAAATGTTCAAACTTCTGGCATCAAATTCAGCTTCATCATCAGGATAGTGTCTGTCCAGTTCTACATCAAGCATTTCATTCAACTGGTCAACTATCCTGGGATCATTTTTTATTCTGGCATACTCCTCCTTAGTGATACCCAAAAGATTGGCATCACTCATATCAAGCAACTTGATCTGTGCAAGATGTGCCCTGGCTTCAACTTGGTTTCTTTGTTTCATCTTCTTTCTTTCTTTAATATCATTGCCAAGTCTAGCCAGTCTTCTGCTATCACTATCTGAAACTGGAGGTAGTACATCAGCATTGCCAGTTTCTAACATTACATCAGTGGTCGGCTGGGCAGATGCATCACCAGCTAAACCTTTTCCCTTATCCAACACATTCCCCCTAACATCTTGCTCACCAGCTTCAGTACTGGCAGCTACAACCATTTCCATGCCAGCTTGTCTTCCAGATGAAGTTCTTCCAGGTGCAACTGGTGGAAGGACTGCACTTCTTTCCCCCTTGGCAGCATCTAGACCTGCCCTAATACCTTCCCATTCAGAGGGGTGAGATGGCAACCGGTCAAGAGGCTGCCATGATTGCATGTCCTTACACTCCTTGAAAATCCCACACATCATCCTGAAAGACCTCCACAAATGGTTGGTCTCCTTTGACTGGGTCAAAACATTTGCAGTAACCTGTTCTTGACCAGTTTTTAATTCATTTAAGATCTTGGAGTCTTCATCCAAACCAGAGACAACCTTATCCTTTACTTCATCATCCTTCTTCTTCAAATTCTCTACTTCAGTTGTCAGTTTATCTAAAGATTGAGCATGTAGAGATACCTGGGTGTTCAAATTCTCAATGCTGCCTCTCAACTGGTTGATCTCACTGGTGAGTGGGGCCAGATCAACCTGAGGAGTGGCCAGCTTGGTGATCTCAGACATCACCCTTTCAATTAATTGTGCTTCTCTAGCACCCAGCGTATCCTCTATCTTCTGACCAACTGAAGTCATCAACTGCTCTCCAAGTTCAGTCACATTTAGGCCAGGTTTTTCAATCAATTCCTTTACCTGCCTTTCAATCTCCCTCAAATCTACTTCAGATGTTCTTACAGTGTTGCCAAGCAGATTGGAGATTGAAGTTGTGACCTTGGACTGAGTTAGGTCAAAGGCTTCCTTTAAAGTACCAGCCAGATTGTTGCAGCCAGTGACCAACTCATTTAGCTTTTTAAACACCAAGTCTTCATTTGATGAAAACTTGTTAATCCCCAGATCAACCACTTTGATGTTGGTTAAGTGATCCTTGTGGTATCTGGAGAAGGACTTGGTGTTTTTGTCAAGTGTCTTTTGAATCTCCTCCACCCTGGTAAGAAGGTTTTGGAGATCGGCTTGTAAAGAGACAACTTAACTGTCCAGTGACGAAGGAGAAGGTGTCACTGGACCAGCAGCAGTTACTACTGGAGCAACTGGAGGAGGCAAACTTAGAGAAGTCTCCCCAGTTGTCATACCAGCAGTTGAAGAAATAATAGGAGTGGTGGTAGAAGAAAGGACTGGAAAAACAATGTGTTGTTCATGCTGAGAATGCTCAGGTGTGAACAACGGCGGCGGTGGGGGTGGCATTTCTCGAGCAAGTGAGAATTGCCCAGTTGGTGAATAGTTATATGATGGGAATGGTATATCAGTAGGCACATTTTGTTGGGAGGGTGAAAGTGAAATTGATGCATCTGGAAGTGAGACTGGAGATGAAGGGTTTTGATCTGGTACAGCAGAATCAAAAGTCTCCAAGTCTGTTTCAGTACCTTCTGAATCCGAAGATTCAATAAGGATTTCCTCGTCATTAACATTCATGTCCAGATCCATGAATGTAACTGAGGGCTGACCAGAAGGGTCAGTCTCCAGATGACCTTCCCCAGTTTCCTGGATGGGTGCATCTATTGGAGGATCAGATACCGAAGTATCTTCACCAGGGATAGATGTAATTGGGGTTGCTTCAGTTATGGTTGCTCTATCCTCAACCACAACATTAGACGAACTGGAGGGTCCCTCATTATTTTGAGGCCCGCCCAGTTGTCTTTCTGACTCACCTTCAATCGGTGCATCAGTTGAAGCGAATGCCAGTTGCATTCGTTCTGGAATTTCGACCTCTCCAGCTTCAGATACCAGAGAGTCTAAATTCCTCAACATATCTGGAGCAGTGTACGGTGAATATGTACTTAAGTATGCTTCTCTGCCCAGAATATGTTTAAAACAGAGAGAGAGAAACCTTGAGAAGGGGATACAAACACCCCTTGTGCCCTTCAACTTTTGTACTAGGCTTCTAAACAAGATGTCTGCAAAGTCCCACCCATACTCTCCACCAGGTGGATGAAAAAATACCTCCATGAAGGTGTAAGACCCTTCATGGTCATCGCACCCTTCGTCTTCAACACTCCATTCTCCAAGCACTCATTGTGTCCCATTTCAAGGAGGACTTGGCAAAAATTTACATTTGAGGGTAAGACGACTGGAGATTCACCCTCTCTCCAGTAATTGAGGTGTAAGGCATCCCTCAATACGTCAGCGGACAAGGTACACTGGATTGTTCCATCCTTTAATGTGAAACTGATGGAGGAACAATCAGAAGAAAGAGTGGCAGTGTACCAAAACTCACACAAGTAGTTGTGAAACAACTTGCGTGGGTTTAGAGAGAATGAGGGTCCTATTGGAGAATCCTTCAAAATTTTTGGATTCTACCAATAAGGGTATTGGACCCTTGAGATCCTTGTAAGCTTGCCATCGGATTATTAGGATTGAGTTTGATGACCGAAGCATTACAAGGAGCACCAGATGCCGGTTTGACATCTGGTGAAGGAGCATATGGAACAGTCAAGAGATTTACATCTCTTGAACGAGATGATCTAGGTGCCATTGGAAAATGAAATTGAAATTTGGGAATTAGGGTTCTTGATTTGTGAAGCAGAGAGAGAAATGAAGCAATTTTGATGATTGGGAAGTAAATGAAAGAATGTAGAAGGAAGTAAATGAATAGAAGGAAGTAAATGAGTTCGGAGTAAATAAGGGTATTTATAAGGGATTCAAGATCCCAATGAAATACCAAAAATTATATTTTATTAAACAAAATCCATTTTGAAGATATTTTCACAAAGTAAGTTTGAATTTTGAAATAAAATAATGATTTGCCATGTCAACATTAAATGCTACCATGTCAGCATTAAATGCTACGACGGCTTATCTTACCCACGCGCCCACTCACTTTTTATTTTCCCAATACAAACAGTTGTCAAGTACTAAAATGGCTATAAACACGTCAGATCACAATACCAAGTGGTTTAAAACACTCGAGTACCATCACGTGTCACAAATATTGACCAAGTATTTCTAACGTTATAAAAACAAGACAAGACTGAACCTGGTCACTAGAGGATCAGTCCAGTGCCAGTTTCCAACTGAAGAGTTCTCCAGTTGCCATTTTCAAACAAAAACGAATTTTAGTCAGAAAATTATTTTGAGTCTTTCCCCCTAAAATGATGATCCAGAAATCAATTAGTGCCAGGATAGTATCACAAAGGCGTTCGATAGCCTGGCGAGCAAAGATTATCTGGACCTCCTCAACTGGAGAACTTCATCAGTGTCACTGACGCGTTCAATAACAAAGAAAGCTCCAGTTTTAAGGATTTAACATTCCCAGTTCGCCGATGAGATGTTTAAAGGTTTTCTCATCGAGAGGTTTTGTAAAAACATCAGCTAACTGTTTGTCAGTGGGGATGAAATGTAATTCAATGTCTCCTTTCATAACATGATCACGAATGAAATGATACCTGATGTCAATATGCTTTGTTTTGGAGTGCATCACTGGGTTGTGAGATATAGCAATTGCACTGGTGTTGTCACAAAAGATTGGGGTCCTTGTATACTTTTGACCATAATCTAGTAACTGGTTCTTGATCCAGAGAATCTGGGCACAGCAACTAGCCGCAGAAATGTACTCTGCCTCAGCAGTGGACATAGAGACTGAAGTCTGCTTCTTGCTGGTCCAACTTACTAGTTTTCCTCCAAGGAAATGACAACCACCAGTTGTTGATTTTCTATCTATCTTACAACCTGCATGATCAGAATCTGAGTAACCCATTAGATCTAATCCTGAGCCTTTGGGGTACCAAAGACCAAGATTAGGACACCCTTTCAGGTATCTAAAGATACGCTTTACAGCGTGCAAATGTGATTCTTTAGGGTTAGCCTGAAACCTGGCACATAAACATGTTGCAAACATTATATCTGGTCGACTGGCAGTTAAGTACATCAGTGAACCAACCATACCACGATAGTCAGTTATGTTAACTGGTTTGCCAGTTGGGTCAGAGTCCAAATTTAATGGTGCTGCAATAGGTGCGTTTTTCGATGGGATTGAATCATATTTGTATTTTCTTAACAAATCTCTGACATATTTTCCTTGGTTTATGAAAATTCCATTTTCAGTTTGCTTAATCTGAAGACCTAAGAAAAATGTTAATTCACCCATTAAACTCATCTCATACTCAGATGACATGATTTTAGAAAACTTTTTACACATTGCATCATTAGTTGAACCAAAAATAATGTCATCAACATAAATTTGTACCAATAAGATATTACCTCTTTCTTTCAAGATAAATAAGGTATTATCTATTACACCTCTTTGAAAGCCATTTTTAAGAAGATGTTTAGTTAAAGTATCATACCAGGCTCTTGGGGCTTGTCTTAGACCATACAATGCTTTGTTCAGTCTATAAACCCAATGAGGATGCTTCTCATCGATGAAACCTGGAGTCTGCTTAACATAAACTTCTTCTTCCAATGTTCCATTAAGGAACGCACTTTTGACATCCATCTGGAAGACCTTGAACTGCAGATGGGCTGCATTAGCCAGAAATATTCTTATGGCTTCAAGTCTTGCAACTGGAGCAAAAGTTTCATCAAAGTCAACGCCCTCTGCTTGACAATAACCCTGGGCAACTAATCTGGCCTTGTTTCTTACAACATGGCCATCTTCATCCATCTTGTTTCGGTAGACCCATCTGGTACCAATGAGTTCTTTCTTTAACCCTGGTGGACAAGGAACAAGCTCCCAAACATTGTTCCTTTCAAACTGGACGAGCTCTTCTTGCATAGCTTCCACCCAGCTTGGGTCTGCCATAGCCTCGTCAATCTTCTTTGGTTCAATTAGTGATAAAAAGGTGACGTTTAAGCATTGCTCACTGGTGGCTCTTCTAGTCTGAACCCCACTATTTGGATCTCCCACAATCTGTTCAATTGGATGTGCTCAAGTCCATCTAGTGTAATGACTAGGCTGGTGTAACACAATATCAGTGCAAGTCACCTGGCGATCTTCTTCAGTTGCAGCAGCATCTAGAGGAGGATCGGTCCAAACTACTTCTACATCCTCATCAGAGTCAATGAGGTCACGATTTGCATCATGAAATTCTTCAATTCAAAGGCATTTCTTGAAGAACTGGAGAAGTTGGAGTTCGAACTGGTGCTGATATTGGAGTGGCACGTACATCAGATCCAATTACCAATTCTTGTGGTAAGTTGAAATTGATGGAGGGATAGAATGATGTGTCACTGGTGGTGTTCTTCTTCTTAACTGGTTCCAATTTGTTGTAACTGGAAACATCTTTTGGTGAAACAACTGACGGATGAACTTGGTCAGTTTCACCAAAATTGATTGGAATGACTGGAGTAATATCAAGGCTTGGTCTCTTGTTGATTGCTTCAGTTGATTCATCGAATGTGACATGAATTGTCTCATGAACCTTTTGGAGTCTATAATTATAAACTCTAAAGGCCTTTCGAATATCTGAATAACCTAAAAATACTCCTTCATCAGCTTTTGCATCAAACTTTCTAAGCTGACTGGAATCGTTTAAGATATAAACTGGACAACCAAATACATGAAAGTATCCAATATTTGGTTTACGATTCCTGAGTACTTCATAAGCAGTCTTCTTATGTCTCTTGATGTAGACTGACCGGTTTTGGGTGTGACAAGCAGTTGCAACTGCCTCAGCCCAAAAACTGGTGGGAAGACCTGATTCAGATAGCATTCTTCTGGCTGCTTCTATCAGTGTGCGATTCTTTCTTTCCACAACTCCATTCTGCTCTGGAGAGTGTGCTGATGAGAAGTTTTGAGAGATGCCAGTGTCATTGCAAAATGTTTCAAGTACCTTATTTTGAAATTCAGTACCATTATCACTTCGCAACTGACAAACTTTTCGAGTATACTTGAGTTCAATTCTTTTGATGAGTGAGATGATTTCAGCAGGTGCATCACTTTTGGATCTGATGAATACCACCCAGCAGTATCTGGTGAATTCATCAACCACAACTAGAGTGTACTTCTTTCCAGCTCTAGTTTGAACATTCACTGAACCAAAGAGATCCATATGTAGCATGTGAAGAGGTTCAGTGATGCTAAAATTTTGCCTAGTTTTGAAACTGGCTCTTTTCTGCTTGCCCATCTCACACCCTGGACATGACTTTTCTTTATTAAAAGAAATCTGAGGTATCCCATCAACCAGTTGTTTGCGAGACAACTTGTTAATATTTTTAAAATTAAGATGAGATAATCTTTTATGCCATAGCCAGTTGGTGTCCTCATCAGCCTTGGTATAGAAACATTGCTCTTTTGGAGCTGGTTCCATATCCATGATGTACACAATTCCTTTTCTTGGTGCAACCATCACCACTTTCCAATCCTTGTTAAATATGGTGCCTTGTGCAATATCGAACAAAACTCTGAAGCCATCATCACAAAGTTGGCTGACACTGATCAGGTTATATTTCAAACCATTCACAAATGCAACTCTTTTGAATTCGACTTGTCCATTATTGAGCACACCATATCCTTCAGTCTTTCCAGATTGATCATTACCAAACGTCATTGTCGGTCCATCTTGGACAGTGAACTCTTCAAGCAGGGGCTTACATCCGGTCATAGTCTGGCCAGCAGCGCTGTCCAGATACCAGATATTCTTCTTTCGATCGCCCTGCACACCCACAAAAATCATTAGTTATTTTTTGAACCCATCTTTTCTTGATGGGTTCACTGGACTTCTCTACAGAAGTCACAGTAGATTGTTGTGGTGTTGAACCGGAGGCTGTATCTGGAGCTTTTTCACCAGCTCCAGGTGCAGGAGTAAAAACGATTGGTACTAGATACTTACTCCCCTTATTTTTACCAGATTTAGTTCCAGATGGAACATTCTTTTGATTAGGTTTTGAAGGGAGTGGTTTAATATTTTGTTTGAAAACTGGAGGTAATGAACCTTCTTCCAGATTTTTAATCCGGGCAGTACAACTCTGAACCTGTCGAGACAAAAGTTGGAGTTGACTTTCCAGATTAACCAAAATATTATTTTCATCAGGCAGCTGAACCTTGGACCTTGGTTCAACTGGAGCTTTAGTCTGTCGGTCTTGGGCACCTTAGACTTTTGAGGTAAAGGCTTGTTACCAGTGGCCTTTTTGACTGGAGCTTTAGCCTGTTTGGCTCCAGTTTTAACCTCAATGGGGGTGGTCTCAAAGGGTTCAGTTTCAACAGCTTCAGGTTGATCATAAGGTGTTTCAACCCTGAGAGCTGGAGGCAATGCATGAAGATCTGGTATGAGAGCTGCTATCTCCAGATCTCCAGATTTCCATGCATTCTTCTGGGCATCGATAGTTCTAGAAAATGCATCATAGTTTTTACCAGATGCTTTTACCCATGACTTGATAATCTTTTGTTCTTTTTCAAGATCAGAAAATAGTTTTTGATTATCAAGTTCCAAAGCCTCAATTTTTAAAACTGACTCCTTGAGAGCCAACTGGACACTTTGTAAATCATTCAGTTGTGGTTTAACATTGTTCAGTTCAATTAAGATAGTGTCAAGATATCTTTCACTATCAGCTCTTACAGTTTCCACAAAAGCTAAATCACCACTTAATGATTCAGCCAGGTCCAGTTTCAGTTCTGGGTCAATTTGGTGGTCATAATCACATACCTTTTTCAAGATGATGTCCACCCATCTTCCAGTGATGACATCTTCTTTTGCCACGTGCTGCTGCTGTTGATCTTCCAAGGCCATGAAACACATGTCCCTTTCCTCTTCTTCATCAGCTGATGAGTCATCAGAGTACTCCCATTTTCCCCCAGTTTGTGCCATTAAGCACTGATCCTTTTCCTTTTCCATGGACAGGAGGGCAATCTGGGCCTTAAGCTTCTTGTATTTAGCTTTGTAGCTATCATCAGGCCGATTGAAATTAGGGACAGGGGGACCAGTTTGGTTGTTCAACTGACTAGATCTGCATTCCTTCATAAAGTGACCTTTCTTACCACACTTATAGCAGGTAAGATTGGTTTTATCCAGAGAGCTGGAGCTGGAAGCATTGTTTGGGCCATAAAATCTTTTAGATTTATGCTTAAACCTGTTAAAGGTTTTAGCAATCATGGCTACCAGATCATCATCGTCAGTTTCATTACAACCATCACTGTTTTCAGTGGTCAGACCAGAGTTTAAGAAACTGTTTAACATCTCCTTCATTGAGTGTACCTGGACACTCTCTGCAGACATTAAAGCAGCACAAGGTCGCTCAGTTACACTAGTAACCTTGGAACTCTGGGCATGGTTCATGGCATCTTGCTCAGCCACCAGTCTTGCAGCATTGTTATCTTCAGTGAATCTGAAGGCTCCATAGAGCGATGCAAGAGTATGGCTGTGCAAGGTTTTACCTTGTCTCAAGACAAGAACCATGTTTTCCCATTTGAAAGGAAGAATATCACAAAACTTCTCAAGAAGAATATCCTTATCCTTCTCTACACCCAAGCCTCTCAGCTGATTAATGAGGCTAGAAAATCTGGTGTATGTACCAGTTAGACTTTCATTGGGCAAGGCAAAGAAGGATTCATACTTCTTGCTCAAGGCAACTTTCCTGGTGACAATAGTGTCATCACCTCCTTCAAACTGAATAACTAATTCATCCCACATTGACTTTGCACTGGGAACAACACAAGTGTTGGAATTAGATCTTCAGGAACAGCCCCAAGGATCATGTTCTTGAGTCTGGTGTCCAGATCACAAGTCTACGATCCTCATCAGACCAATGGTCTTCGGGATTTTCTCTTGAACCTCTTCTTCCAGTTGGATCTAGAAGAGGACTTACCCCAAGAGACATGGGTATATATGGTCCATCCTTAAGGATTTTTAACATATACCTCTCAATCCCACCAAAATGCAAAAGCATTCTAGCCTTCCATGTACCAAAAGTCTCACTGTTTCCATCAAATTTTGGAACAGGAGTGTTAGAATAATGTACATGGACGTGGTTTGGGGTAGTAGGAGGAGGAGGGTTAGTATTAACATTTTGAAAAGGTTGTGCATTATTATTCAAAGGGATTTCACCTTGACCAGAACCATCTCCACCTTCAGTAGTGTTCATCTTAAGCAGATCTAGGCAAGTTTATTAGCCTTCTGCTCTGATACCACTTGTAAGTCCCAACTCAATAGATGACACTACCTGAAGACACCTCTATGTCGATGGTGGAGTTACTTTGCAATATATGCACTGAACTGGAGACGACCAGTTGCAGTGTGTATATACCAAGTTCTAGATAGATTACTTATATAAATGACAATAAGTAAAGAACAATGCAATAATACAAAATACTTGTAAGATAAATTGATGAGACAATATGTAATTTTCAATGTGTAATTTATTTATTGATGTTAAATAAATTACAAGGTTGTTGCGGAACCAAGATAATACAAGAATGTAAATATCCTAACAACCTATGAAATACAATTGATCTACACTCGGAATTTCTCAAGACAATCGAAACACTTAAAGTTGTGAAATGTTCCTTTTAGCGATTGAGAGAATATTGCACAAGTTCACCAAGAATATTGCAGGTATGCAAAGTGTGAATTCTATCGAAGTGAGAGAATTAATATTCTTGGTTGTGCAATGACTTGTATTTATAGGCAAAGTTAACATTGGGATGTTAACTTTGGCCGTACAAATGTGGTTGAGATTATTTAAGGAATAACATTTAATTCCTTAAAAAGCAGTGTAAAGTCGCATGATAAAGCAACTTTACTCAACCACCTTTATGTACCTTTTTGCAATTAAATATAAGATAAATCTTATTATCCGGGTAAAGGTACATAAAGCATAAAAGTCAATTCCTCGTAATCAGTGTAAAGCTTTGTAAGAGCTTTCCACTGATGGTCTCCAGTTTGTAACTGACTAGAATGTCAACTGGGCTTCGCTGCCATTGTCATTCTCTATCTTCCATTTGTTGTCTTCGACTTCAACTGGAATGATTCTTCAACTTGGTCAGTTCTCAACTGGAGGAAGTCTTCAGTTGCGTTGACTGTACGGTGCAACTGGACTTCAATATATTTCTCGACAAATCATCTAGGTCTCCAGTTTCACTGGACAGTTTCACTGGGTCTCCAGGTGCAACTGGAGACTGGCCAGTTTACCAGGTGAACTGGTCCTAACAATTACATTCTATTTTAGTATATATAAAGATTGATAAATTAGGTATCCCTCGTATAAATTGAGAAGTGAATAAGACTTTATCCCAATTGAACAGTGGTATTATGTGATAATATATAATTGAGTTTTGCTAAACAAAACTCAATTGTAATTAAGATGTATCAAATACTTGTATATTTTTCATAAAGTACGTTCTGTTGATACGAAAAGTATAATATCTTTATGCACATTAAGTACAACTTGAAGGTTTGTATTTTAGCATTTTATTATATAATTATATACATATATCTCTTTCTAATACTTTCAAAAAAGAAAAAGATCTAAGGTTATGATAAATTCTATAATTTTATCGTAAAATCCCATAAAATATTAAAACGAAATATATAAGATATATGTTTTGAATCTACCTATCAAACGGGACTGAAGACTAATTTATGTTTATATAGAAAGAAAACATCAATTTGATATTGTTGGACATAAAAGTAGATTATTAATAACTTTTAGTAAATTTTTTCTTCCGGATTATATATTGGTTTTTTACTCGTTTATCTATATCTATACTCCTTATTAAAAATTATCCACCCCCCTCAAAATGGAAAGTGTTACAAGAAAGTTACATACAAAATTACTAAACTGCCCTTAATAAACACCCACTATGGAAGGGTTTTTATAAATTACCAAATTTGCCCTTAATGAATTAATTTACACCCTTATCTTGCTAATTTACATTCTAAGTCCTTATCTTATAAAATATTTCTATTATCTTAACATCAACTTACACCACTCGACACCAATTGTCGATGTCATCACCACGCGTCACCAACACCACTATACCGCCGTCGCCGTTACCGCCGCCGCATTGCGCGGACACCATGCTCGTCTAGTTAATTAATACTCCGTACATGCGTGCGCGCATACGTAAGAAATTCTCTGCAAAATGCAGATATCAAATTGACAGTCCTTGATTTGCACACTTATGTTTAGTTTATCTTAGACAAAGAGTTAAGAACAGAAAGTAAAGAACATAAACAAGAACAAGTTCAATTGTAAGAGAAACTATGCAAGTCTAATCATATGTATCATTGATTTAAACGATGAATACATGGTCGATATTACAACTTGTCTTACAAGAATACAAATGAACTAGATAATTGCTAAGCCTAGAAAGGAAGAAAGAAACTTAAGCAATTACAAATAAAGTGTCACACACTTTGTGGTGATAAAACACACTTATAAATGGTGCGGCTGTGTTGCTTTATATAGGAAGGAATTAGTGCAACACAGCCTTACAATGATAGTGATGTGATGGTGGTTGTCGACACCTCATAGGCTCGTTGTACTTTGATCCAGGAGCCTTTGTCTTCTTTAACAAAACGGGTATGAAAGAGAGAAACCCTTGTTTTGGTCCCAACTGTACCTTTGCCATATAAGGTAATATTTAGTTGGAAGAACCACCATGTGACTTCTTGTCTTCTTATGGTTTGAAAACTTCCCGCCTTGACACACAGCTTGGGAAGTAAGCCACCCGCTGACAAGAGTCATTGACTCGCTGATGACTCGCTGACGACTCACGTCAGCGACCAAGTCTGGTCAGCGAATCCTTGACTCAACACAAATACTTGTAGGGGGATTTAATTACCGGGTTCTGAGCATAACATGCCATTTTTTTGAAAAAGATATACTCGATATGCTCAAATTCAAAACAAACGTACGTGTACGTGCCAGAAGCTGTATGGGTAACTTTTTATAGCCATAATATATTACAAGAAATCACACAAAAGTGCATGAATATACAGAAATTGTAAAATGTTACGAATTCGGTTCGTTACCAACATATTCTAAAAGAGACTTTTTAATTGACACACTTTGTGTTCACGTCGTAAAGGGTAAAACATACGAGTGTATGGTTTCTTTTTACATAAATAATTAATTAGTCATATATTTATCAGCCAACAACGCATAATGGCTATATAACTTGTAAATTTTTGATCTGAATGATAAAGCTAGCTAAATGGTCATGATTTAAAAGTTTTTTTTACAAAAAATGCGAGAAATATGTTTTGCAGATGAATGTTCAAGCTTAGCTTATTTATGCGCATATAAATGCTGAAAGCTAGAGATTTGTGTTGATCGGTGCAAATTTAGTGATAATTTTATGTTCTTGGAATTAACTTGATCGATTAATAATTTGGTCCATAGGTTGTGTACGATTAGATCTTAACTTAATTAGCCAGTATTTGATTAAGGATAAATAACAATATTAATTAGTAGTACGTACGTACATACAACTAACGTTAATTTAAAGATCTTTTATTTGATACACTTTGAACTTTGAAGCATATATACATAATTTTGATGTGAAGAGAGCTCTTAATAAACAAAACCAAAAACAAAAACATATATAATGGTTAGTTTTTTTTATTAATATTCTCATAATCTACTGCAATTTAATACATGTGTCCATTTTCCTTATACTTAAAACATTTCAAGAGATTGTGAAAACATAGATATATCAACGAATTAGCCTTATATGTTTCAACATTCAATCTAGGAGTTGTACGTATACCGGTTAACATACTTTTTTTGTTACCTTTGTAAATATGTTTCAGCAATATATATGATATATTTCTACCAGTTAATTACTAGATACAGAAGATTTAATATAGCATTCCCTCGTGACACTATTAAACTTTTTTTTCCTCCGAGGACTGAGGATTTAGATGCATTATTAGTGATACTTGATATAATGATCGAGCTTTCACAAAGGTTTATTCATTAAACATGTATGGATTTCTATGTCTATTGGATCTACGTACGTCGTCAATATATATGATATATGGAACTCACAAGTTATATTGGATTTAGCTTTATTCCATTTCAACTACATTATAGTTATACAGGCTCTTTATCAAATATGGATCATACAAAGTTATATATTAATGTTTAGTTGACTGATGATTAATTTGTGCTGCCTTTTTACAATATCTTGGTATATCTTTATGGCTTATTCCAAGTTTGTTGAAGAAGACATTTTTATTGTGTTTATGAATTCATCTGAAAAATAATACTAGTAATGTGTAATGTAATTATATATCATCAGTCAAATAAGTACTTATATTGAGTCAAACAGTAATGACAAATGAAAATCTTGTAATAATAAATAGATTAGACTTAAATGGGATCTCATCAGAGATAGCAAATATCCAAAAACACAAAGTGGACCATCATGTACTAAAAAGCATCCCATGATATGAGTTTGTACAGTACAAGTTGCTTGTCAATCCAAGTATCGAGTACAGACATACTCATGTATTCATCAGGTGAGATTTGTATTTTCTATGGTACTATATGTATCACCTGAAAGATTTTCTCATAAACAAGACATTACAAATATATATTCCATATTTTAATGAAAAAAAGAGTATAAGGACAAAATGACATTTCCAACTCAAAATCAAATACCACCTTATTTTAAGCAAAAACCCTAACCAAGTACCTCAGACAACACACCTGGTCTTAAAAAGCAACAAACAATATAAAATAAAGTTATATAAAAACTGCAAAAATAAGAATTAAAAAATCTTTTGAGTTAATATAATAAGATTAGATAGAGGCTCACCACTTACCTGATACCGATGGTTCATTAATATTGAGTAACAACATTATTTTAAATAACAAAATTTAAGAGCTAGCTAGCCAGCAATTGCCACTGCAGCATCATCAAGATTCTCAAATCAATATCAAAGGATCTCATAAATCACATTTATTTTTGAAAAAAATAAAGAACTCATGAAACCCTAAGAAAAATGGACTTTTTTTTGTGAATCTTGAAGATGCTCCAACAGCAAGAACTGGCTGTTGTGCTTCACTTGAGATCTGATAGATGAACAAGCTGATGAACAAATTTAAGAAAGGATATTGAAAAGAATATGATGAACAAGATGAACAAAAAAGATCAAATTAAAAGAGATATTTTTTAGGGCAAAAAGAAAGGAAATTTAAAGAGGGTTTTCTACTAGAACTCATATACCTATGAAGGACTCTTATTGAAAGAACCATAGCTATTGAACTAAGCTAGGGTTCTCTTTGAAGAATCCATGTATGTGGAAAAAGTTTAGGGTTCACTATTTATAGGAAGAGTTTGTGATAGGTGTGAAGTCTTTAACTAAGAGAGAGAGAGGGGTGTAATTGTAACTAGAACAGTTAGCAATCACAATCCAAAGTACTAAAAATTACCTCAAGCTTCAATGCTTACTGACATAGACCCACCCCCCAACAGAGGGAATATTGGACCTCAATTAATGGAAAATAAATAGAAATAAAGATTTGCCCTTTTTGATCCAAGTAGCTAGGATATATATGATATTATTATATACTTTGCGTTTCTTACAAGTATTTAGCCTAAAACTATATATATATATATATATATGACAAAATGATTTAACTTTTAAGTTAACAAATTAAATAGCTAGAGAGGTATAGTATAAAGAACTGCTTCAGAGACTCAGAGTTCACATACATAAACCCATTTTTAACTTTTAGTCTTTTACCAAATGGGCAAATGGTTAATTGCACATAATATATTAGAAGTCCAGTTTTTATTGGGGGACTACCTAGTACTACCCGGCCTGGTCCCAATACTTATTAATTTTTCCTTATATCATTTTCCATTTTCATGTATTCTGTTTATGTATCTTGATTCCAGTGGCGGAACCAGGATTCTGAATAAGGGTATGCCAAAAAAAAAATTCAAACACAAACTAATGCCAAAAATACTTAATATTATACCAAAATGTGAGGCCCTTGGCAGTTCAATTTAGTTGCACACGACGCTCCCTCAAATCATTAAAATCATCTAAGATTGTGTCTAAACTAGTAGTAAACTATAAATATAAACATAAAAAATGAACTACAAAAAATAATAAACAATCACAAATTCGTCCCTGATGCTGAGCAATTATCATTAGTGTATAGTAATTTAGTAGTAAACTATAAATAAAAATATGAAATTATATAAACAATAAAATACAGATACAAAAATTAGAGAAATACCTGATTAATATTTAATGGATTGTTGAATCTTGAATCATCATCAAATTAATGGATGAGTTATAGTGTTTCACCATGAATTTGGAACTTTGGAAGAGTACTGAAGGCGCCAAACCCCAATTCCCAAAGAAAGTGATCTTTCCGTCTAAAGTTTTAACTTATTTACCCCCAAATCTCCAATTGTATTTTACAATTCAGTTTATAGAACTGGGCCAAAAATAGATATATGGTGGGCCAAATTTTGTAAATACCCAAAATTAGAACTAAAATATATGGGCTGCTATAGGTTGGGGGTGGGCCTTGGCCACCCTCACCCCCTCTATGGCTCCGCCCCTGCTATTCATTTAAACATAATATGTTATCTATTATTATTATTATTATTTTAACATTGGATTGCATAGTCGTTCATCCCCAATGGTCCTTTATATCCATTTCGGGACGGATGTCACCGCAGAAATTGCATGGAAAACCTGTCTTTATTAGACCGCCAAACGAAACAACTAACTAAGAGATAAAATCTCCAATTCTTTGACTCGAATCTAGTTCTTCTCTAAGGCCAAGCCTTCACTAGGGACTTGGGATACCATTGGACTATTGCGACAATTGATATGGCTTATATATTCTAGTCATATCAAATTAGGTGTATATATGTTAATTAGCGTAAGCTTTAATTAATTTGTTAAATAATGAACGTTGAATTATCGTAATCTCGTATCAAGATCCAGGTAACACGCAAAACAATTGGTTGTGCACATGACTGAGAATATTCCATTAACCAACACCAAATTTGTGTAGCTAGTGGTTAGGTGTTTATTTGTCCTCATGTCATAGGTTCAAAACTTTTTTTTTTGAACGGCACTAAATTTTATTAAATAAAATTGCTAGTCTGAAACTAGCCGACACAAGAAAGTACAAAGTCCAATTAAAGAGGTTCGAACCTCTTTAAGTAAATTAAACTTCTTAAGTAGCCATGAAAAATGCCGTTCGAAAAAAAAAAGTAGCCATGAAAAAGTCAAAGAATCAATTACGAGTATATTACATATATATTTTTGAGGGAAAATGCTAAACGCAACTTTTAGGGCTGCATTTAACGTGCATAAAAAATTTGTACTTTTTATATCAAAAGTGTTGAGTCATGGATTCGCTGAAGATTACTTGCTGAGTCAAGTAGTCGCTGACAGCCTCAGCGAGAAGTTTCATCAGCGAGCCTTCAACGATCATTATTATCTTCGAGTTAAAGGATAAGTTCAATGACTCACCGTCCTGTCTTGTAAGTCAAATATGGGCGGGAAAATGAAGATAAGAAGGCTGGTCCCCAAGGACACGTGTTGATAGATCAAGATGAAGACATGTGACCTTGTACCAAAATGGTACTAAGGTGTTTCTTTTTCATGCCGTTTTGGGAAAGAAACAAGATGGCAAACAGAGATGTCTGAAGACCAGTCTTACACACCAATAGGTTGTTGACAACCATCATGTGTCAACATCTATTGGGTTGTCATGTGATGTCTTTTCTCCCCTATATAAAGCATCACTTGACCTAGCCGCAACTTTGTTGGTTCATTCTACAATAGTCACTTAGTGTGTTTTTCTCTCATTGTAGAATTGTATAATTGTTAAGTTTTCGTGTGTGCAAAAACTTAACAATATTTTCTTTCTTTCTTTCTTTGTAAACCAACCATGTTCACCGTTTAATTAATACTACTTATGATTAAACGTGTTTACTTTCTTGTCTTGCTTTCTTAGTGTAATTTACATTAGTTGTTTAATTACATAATCGTTGCAAACTTGGGACTTTCATTTGGTATCAGAGCGGTGGTTTGACACACCGAATCTGATCTGAGTAAAAGTTTGCAAGATTATCTTTCTTTCTTTCTGTACTTAATTTTCTGCATCTAAAAACTTTTCTTTAAACTTCTGTCTACTTTTCTTTTCTTACTATTATGTCTTCTGTTCCTTCTCTGGTTAATACCAGAGATTTTGGGTATGTCTCCATCCCACCCAGATTCGATTCACATGATTTCGGATCTTGGAAGGAGAGAATGCTCCTACACATCGTAGGAGTTGAACCCTATCTTATGACCATTCTAACCAGAGGGCCATATGTACCGGTTCTGGTTACCAGGACACCAGGAGCCACTGCTGATGCTCCTGAAGTTGTCACTGAGCTCATAAAACCAGAAGTACAATGGACAGATGACGAGCGTAGGCTTGTCAATCTGGATGCTCGGTTGAGAAATCTCATTATTACTACCCTTCCTGATGATATAATGAAATCTGTCATCAAACTTTCTTCTTCTAAATTGGTGTGGGATAATCTGTGTACCAGATTCGATGGTACGGCAGATGTTCTTGCTACCAAGAAAATAGATCTGAAACGTGCCTATGAAGGATTCTTCTCTCTCCCTAATGAGAGTCTGGATGGTACGTATAATCGCTTTAAGTGCCTTTTGAATGATATGACAAATGTGGGCATAGAGCATAATACGCTTGAAATATGCTACAAGTTCATTGACGTCTTGCCCATCAAATGGCAAGGCTTAAGGCAAATTCTTAGAACAACTAAGCAACTGAAGGAGCATGACTTAGAGTCACTCTATGGCACTCTTCAATTTGAAGAGAGAGCCCTCGCTCAAACTTTGAGAGCTGAGGCTGAGTCTAAGAGGCATGCTGGTTCATATGTTTCAACTTCTTCCTCTTCCTTATCTAGTGTCTCTAATGTTCATGACCCTCTTGCCCTGGTCTCTGCTGAAGTTAGTCCTGTCCATCTTGACATGGACATCAGCAATTCTACCCCCTCTAACGTTCAAGATCTTGTCAATGACCTCGATTTCGAGGAGAGACAAGAGATGTTCTCGGACTTCATGAACTTTGCTCTTCTCGCTGGTAAACGATATTCTAAAAATTGGAATGGTCATAGGTCGACTCGTTTCCAAAAACCAGTGGTAGACAAGTCTCAAGAAGAATGTTGGAGGTGTGGTCGTAAGGGCCATTACCAAAAGGAATGCAAAGTTTCTATTCCTTCTTTGCAGGCAGCGAAGCCCTCTTCATCATCAGCGAGGCCCTCTTCAGTCAAGCTTGCTGATGAATACAAAAAGAAGTATTATGAGCTTCGTGCCAAGATGGCTGATGTTGAAGAAGCCAAAACTCCCGCCAAAGGTCTTGTTGCTGAAGAACATGACTGGGCTGATTCCGACGTTTCTGACAGCGAGGACTTTGTTGATGCCATCTGCTTTATGGAACTCGCTGATGACCAGGCGCTGACAAAAGATCAAGTGTGCTCCAGTCAGTGGGTCAATGTCACAATCAAGAAGGTATGCACTTTTTCCTCTGCCTCTGAAGAGGATAAACCTAAAATTCTTGAATCTCTTACTTGTGATATTCAGTACGTCGAATCTATTCGTGCTGATCTTCAGTCTAAACTTAACTCAGTAAGTGCTGAGCTAAGTGATAAGACTGACAAGCTCAAGGATTTGAGAAATGTCCATGTTGAGCTTGAATCCCAAAAGCTTCTCAACCAAACTCTTCAAATCTCAAATGAGAAGCTGAAAAATCAGGTCACTAACCTTGAAAAGATAGTCACCTCCTGGTCTAAAGCCTCTAGGCTTCACGACCAAATCTTCAGCTTGCAGGTTCCTGCTCAAATGAAAGCGATAATCGGTGGTGATTATGAGACGGCTGTTGTCATCACCAATATGTTCAACGAGAGACCTGCTGCTGAAGAGAGGATTCCTTCCAGTGCTCCTACTTCTCGTGAGGAATTGCTTAAAAACTACTTTGTTAAAGGCATGAATGACTATCATTTTGAACTGAATGATGAGTCTCCCTCACCCAGCACTTCCACTTCCTCGTCACAAGCAGAGACTAGCTCATCAGCTAGCTTTGCTAAGACTGTCTTTCCAAACCATCCCATTATTGACATGATGCCAAATGAGGGTCGTGTTCAATATTCCTCTTCCCAAACATTTGAAGGGAATATTTCAAGTGATGGTTTCAAGCCTCTTGCTCCTAAGGTTTTCACTGTTAAGCCCAATGGTGGGTTCATTGTTGAACCCTTTAGAAGGAGCAAGGTCGTTGTCCCATATGACTACAGCACCCCTCAGCGAGCTGTGCCTGTTAGTCAACCCGCTGAGAATTCCATTCCCTCAGCAGTCGCTGAACGCCTGCGTCTCAGCCCTCATCTTCTTCTAATACTTCTCCTGCTGGCAGAAAGGCTATTATGCATGAGCACTTAATGAATAGACGAGCTAAGTTTGCTGATGCTCGTTATCAGCAACCTAACTCTGTCTATGTCCCAAAGGGAACTTTTGTCCCTCAACAAACAAAACCTGTTCAGCAGGTTAGACCTCCTCAGCCAGGAGGTCAGCAAGTTGCTCTAAGTCGTCATAGTTCTCAGCAACCCAGACCTATTCAACAGGTCAGACCTCCTCAGCAAGGAGGTCAGCGAGTTGTTCTGAATAATCATGTCCCTTGTTCTTCAAATGTTCAATCTAAGGGCAAGTCCATTCTTGGCCCTGTTCCCAAAACTCTTCCTGTTCGGTTCAGGAAGAAAAAGGGCCCTTCAGTAGCATCAACTTCTTCCTCCAATCATGAGATTTGTGAGTTGAATAAGCGTGTCAACGACTTATCCTCACAACTCAAGGAATTTCTGATTCAAAATCAGAAGGCTGGAAGAAAATGCTATTTATGTGGCGAAAGAGGACACATCGCTGCTGACTGCAATGACAAAGACTCCAGGAATCCTCCTAAAGTAGTCATTCAGCCAAATCTACCCTCAGCTTCCGCCGCTAATCCCTCCTCTGAAATCGTTGAGCGAACTCCCCCAGCTGAATCTGATATCAGCTTGGTGAAGATGTTGTTCTCACTGATGACAACATTGCTGAATACATTGCCGCTCAGCGAATCTCCTTTCCCAGTCTCATGAAATCATTACCAATGGTAGTGATAGTATACTGGGCGAATATGGAGAAAACAACCAAGTCGCTAACATGGTTGTTCTAAACACTGGAAGCTCTGTCACTTTTACCTCTGAAGATCACTTCTTCACACGAGAGGTTACTCATGACATGCTTGCTGCTCATCAGCTAGTTGATTTCCCAGTTGATTCAAATGCTGATCCTAGAGCCCCTCTTCCTCTCGTTATAAATGATGGTGACTTTGCTCATCTTCCTCTCACATCCCCTGCTGATGATACTATCAACGAGGATGCTCATGATTCTTCCTAAATCCTTCTTATGTTATCCTGCAGGCCTCGCTAGGAAAAGAAGTGTGGTATTTGGACAGTGGCTGTTCGAAACACATGACTGGATCCAAGGACCTGCTGGATAACTTCGTGGAGACCGATGGTCCCACAGTTGTGTTTGGTGACAATTCTACTGGCCAAACTGAAGGATATGGGTCTCTCTCCCATGGGCTGATCAAATTCACTAAGGTTGCTTATATGAATGGATTGAAACACAATCTGATCAGCATCAGTCAATTATGCGATGCAGACTACAAGGTTATCCTTGATAAGCATCAAGGCACAGTGATCAATGTCAATAAAGAAGTGGTCTTGGTCGCTCCAAGAAAAAGGGATATCTACTTGGTAGATTTCACTCCTGTCAAAACTGACAGCGAGACCTGCTTCTTCTCAAAATCTGCTTCTCAAATCAACTGGTTATGGCACAAGCGTATGTCGCATGTGAACTTCAAAACCATAAACTCTTTGGCCAAGAAAAATCTAGTTCGAGGCCTTCCTCCTCTCACTTATGAGAAGGACAGGCTCTGTGGTGCTTGTGAAAAAGGTAAAAGCCACCGAGCCACCTTCAAAACTAAACAGGCCAACTCTATCAGTGGCTGTTTCCATCTCCTTCACATGGACCTTTTTGGTCCAGTAAATGTCCAAAGTTTAAGGGGTAGCAGATACACCTTAGTTATTGTGGATGAATATTCACGATATACTTGGACAATCTTTCTTCATTCTAAGAGTGATGCTGCTGAGGAAATAATTAATTTCATTAAAAAGATGGAAAACCTCAACAGCATACGTGTTAAAGAACTCAGAAGCGATCATGGCACTGAGTTCAGAAACCACACTCTTGAGACTTTTTGTGCTGATCAAGGGATTAGACAAAATTTCTCTTCTGTTCGCACTCCTGAGCAAAATGGGGTAGCTGAACTCTCATTGAAGCTGCAAGAACCATGCTCAGTGAGTCCTCTCTTCCTAGTAAATTCTGGGCTGAAGCAGTCAGTACTGCTTGCCACACTCAAAATAGGTGTCTTATTGTCAAGCGACATGATAAGACTGCCTATGAAGTTCTCAAGGGCAAGAAACCTCAAATTGGATACTTCCATGTTTTTGGTTGCCCAGTTTTCATCCTAAATGATAAGGATCATTTAGGAAAGTTTGATCCCAAAGCTGATGATGGCTACTTTCTGGGATATTCTTCTATAAGCAAAGCTTTCAGAGTTTTCAATACTCGCACTCAAAAAGTAGATGAATCAATTCATGTTACTTTTGATGAAAGTTGTCCAGCTTTAGGTGATCTCTCAAATGAGTCATCTGCTGAAGTAATTCTCAGCGATCTATCTGACTCGTCTGAGGTATCAGCGACACATCATGATGTTGCTGAACAACCTATCGCTGAGTCTCCAAGTCCTTCACCAAATGATGAGTACATTGCTGCTCACATTTATTCTATAGATCCAGTTGAGCCTCTTCTTCGAACAGTTAATGCCACTTCCATTAATGTTCCTCTCTCAACTGAACCTCAAGATGCTGACGGTGCCGCTGAGGAAACATTTCATGATGCCTCACCGAATCCTCTCTCAGGAGACACTGAGGATGACACTCCTCAGCAAGAGGTACCCACTGTTCTCAGTGACCCTCCTGTCAGCAACCCTGAACCCTTGCTAACCATTGATCTCTCTTCCTATACTCCCACTCCTAGTGAAACTACCACCACAGTATCCGCTATGAATCATTCTTCTATTCACACACCAGCACTCAAATGGACTGCTGATCACCCTCTTGACCATGTGATTGGTAATCCACACAATGGTGTCCAAACTCGCTCAGCGACAAGTAATACTTGTCTCTATGTTAATTTCTATCTCAAATTGTGCCTGCCAATATTGGTGAAGCCATGGCTGATCCCTCATGGGTGGAAGCCATGCAAGAAGAACTAACACAATTTGAAAGACAACATGTTTGGTTCCTTGTTCCTCCTCCCTATAAAGAACCCATTGGCACTCGATGGGTTTATAGGAATAAGATGGATGAAACTGGTGTGGTCATCAGAAACAGGGGGGGGGGGGGGGGGGGGGGGGGGGGGGGGGGGGGGGGGGGGGGGGGGGGGGGGGGGGGGGGGGGGGGGGGGGGGGGGGGGGGGGGGGGGGGGGGGGGGGGGGGGGGGGGGGGGGGGGGGGGGGGGGGGGGGGGGGGGGGGGGGGGGGGGGGGGGGGGGGGGGGGGGGGGGGGGGGGGGGGGGGGGGGGGGGGGGGGGGGGGGGGGGGGGGGGGGGGGGGGGGGGGGGGGGGGGGGGGGGGGGGGGGGGGGGGGGGGGGGGGGGGGGGGGGGGGGGGGGGGGGGGGGGGGGGGGGGGGGGGGGGGGGGGGGGGGGGGGGGGGGGGGGGGGGGGGGGGGGGGGGGGGGGGGGGGGGGGGGGGGGGGGGGGGGGGGGGGGGGGGGGGGGGGGGGGGGGGGGGGGGGGGGGGGGGGGGGGGGGGGGGGGGGGGGGGGGGGGGGGGGGGGGGGGGGGGGGGGGGGGGGGGGGGGGGGGGGGGGGGGGGGGGGGGGGGGGGGGGGGGGGGGGGGGGGGGGGGGGGGGGGGGGGGGGGGGGGGGGGGGGGGGGGGGGGGGGGGGGGGGGGGGGGGGGGGGGGGGGGGGGGGGGGGGGGGGGGGGGGGGGGGGGGGGGGGGGGGGGGGGGGGGGGGGGGGGGGGGGGGGGGGGGGGGGGGGGGGGGGGGGGGGGGGGGGGGGGGGGGGGGGGGGGGGGGGGGGGGGGGGGGGGGGGGGGGGGGGGGGGGGGGGGGGGGGGGGGGGGGGGGGGGGGGGGGGGGGGGGGGGGGGGGGGGGGGGGGGGGGGGGGGGGGGGGGGGGGGGGGGGGGGGGGGGGGGGGGGGGGGGGGGGGGGGGGGGGGGGGGGGGGGGGGGGGGGGGGGGGGGGGGGGGGGGGGGGGGGGGGGGGGGGGGGGGGGGGGGGGGGGGGGGGGGGGGGGGGGGGGGGGGGGGGGGGGGGGGGGGGGGGGGGGGGGGGGGGGGGGGGGGGGGGGGGGGGGGGGGGGGGGGGGGGGGGGGGGGGGGGGGGGGGGGGGGGGGGGGGGGGGGGGGGGGGGGGGGGGGGGGGGGGGGGGGGGGGGGGGGGGGGGGGGGGGGGGGGGGGGGGGGGGGGGGGGGGGGGGGGGGGGGGGGGGGGGGGGGGGGGGGGGGGGGGGGGGGGGGGGGGGGGGGGGGGGGGGGGGGGGGGGGGGGGGGGGGGGGGGGGGGGGGGGGGGGGGGGGGGGGGGGGGGGGGGGGGGGGGGGGGGGGGGGGGGGGGGGGGGGGGGGGGGGGGGGGGGGGGGGGGGGGGGGGGGGGGGGGGGGGGGGGGGGGGGGGGGGGGGGGGGGGGGGGGGGGGGGGGGGGGGGGGGGGGGGGGGGGGGGGGGGGGGGGGGGGGGGGGGGGGGGGGGGGGGGGGGGGGGGGGGGGGGGGGGGGGGGGGGGGGGGGGGGGGGGGGGGGGGGGGGGGGGGGGGGGGGGGGGGGGGGGGGGGGGGGGGGGGGGGGGGGGGGGGGGGGGGGGGGGGGGGGGGGGGGGGGGGGGGGGGGGGGGGGGGGGGGGGGGGGGGGGGGGGGGGGGGGGGGGGGGGGGGGGGGGGGGGGGGGGGGGGGGGGGGGGGGGGGGGGGGGGGGGGGGGGGGGGGGGGGGGGGGGGGGGGGGGGGGGGGGGGGGGGGGGGGGGGGGGGGGGGGGGGGGGGGGGGGGGGGGGGGGGGGGGGGGGGGGGGGGGGGGGGGGGGGGGGGGGGGGGGGGGGGGGGGGGGGGGGGGGGGGGGGGGGGGGGGGGGGGGGGGGGGGGGGGGGGGGGGGGGGGGGGGGGGGGGGGGGGGGGGGGGGGGGGGGGGGGGGGGGGGGGGGGGGGGGGGGGGGGGGGGGGGGGGGGGGGGGGGGGGGGGGGGGGGGGGGGGGGGGGGGGGGGGGGGGGGGGGGGGGGGGGGGGGGGGGGGGGGGGGGGGGGGGGGGGGGGGGGGGGGGGGGGGGGGGGGGGGGGCTGATCCCTCATTGAAGCCATGCAAGAAGAACTGACACAATTTAAAAGACAACATGTTTGGTTCCTTGTTCCTCCTCCCTATAAAGAACCCATTGGCACTCGATGGGTTTATAGGAATAAGATGGATGAAACTGGTGTGGTCATCAGAAACAAGGCAAGATTGGTTGCTCAAGGTTATACTCAAGCTGAAGGCATTGATTATGACGAGACCTTTGCTCCAGTTGCTCGTCTTGAAGCCATTCGTCTCTTTCTCGCTCATGCTGCTTACAAAGGCTTCATTGTCTATCAAATGGACGTCAAGAGCGCCTTCTTAAATGGTGATCTTGAAGAAGAAGTCTATGTTAAGCAGCCTCCTGGCTTTGAGGATCCAAAGCATCCTCACTATGTCTACAAGCTAAATAAAGCCTTATATGGTCTTAAACAAGCTCCTAGAGCTTGGTATGACACTTTGTCTACCTTCCTTCTTGACCATGGCTTTCGTAGGGGAACCATTGACAGCACCCTCTTTATCTACAAGCATAAGGGTGATGTTCTGTATGTGCAGATTTATGTCGATGACATTATCTTTGGTTCCCTGTCCACCAAACTCTGTCGAAAGTTCAGCTCTCTTATGTCTAGCACTTTCGAGATGAGTATGATGGGTGAATTAACCTTCTTTTTGGGGTTACAAATCAAGCAGCTTCCCACTGGAATATTTATCAATCAAGAAAAATATATTCGGGATATGTTGCATAAATTTGACTTCACCCATGTCACTCCAAAGGGAACTCCAATGTCCCCTCCTAATAATCTTCACGCTGACCCTGATGGTAAGTATGTGAATCCTACTTACTATCGTGGCATGATTGGGTCACTCATGTATCTCACAGCGAGTCGCCCAGATATCATGTTTGCAACATGTCTCTGTGCTCGCTATCAAGCTTCTCCCAGAGAATCTCATCTCCTCGCTGTGAAGCGTATCTTCAAATATCTCAAGGGTTCACCCACGCTGGGTCTTTGGTACCCAAAAGACTCCAACTTCGAGTTAGTTGGATATTCTGACTCTGACTATGCTGGTTGCATGCTTGATCGCAAAAGCACCAGTGGAGGATGTCAACTGTTGGGGGGGGAAGCTGACTAGTTGGACTAGTAAAAAGCAACACACAGTTTCCATCTCCACAGCTGAGGCATAATATGTCTCTGCAGCGAGCTGTTGTGCCCAAATGCTATGGATGAAACATCAGCTTGCTGACTATGATTTGGAATACTCTAAAATTCCAATCATGTGTGATAATACAAGTGCTATTGCTATTACACACAACCCAGTTCAACATTCCAAAACTAAGCATATTGATATTCGATATCACTTTATTCGTGATCACGTCATGAAAGGTGACATTGAGATCTACTTCATCCAACTGATGATCAACTAGCTGACATCTTTACTAAACCATTGGATGAAACTAGATTCAAACTGCTTGTTAGCAAGTTAGGAATGTTGAATGGGGAATCAGCGACATGACTTGTCATGTATGCTAATTCAGCGAGCTTAAGTCAGTCTTACTCGCTGATCTCAAAGCAATGAAGAGCTTAAAGTCTTCATCTAGTCCAGTAGCAAACGGCTATTGGTAAAGACTTATAAAATCCGTTGATCCCTGTTGCTTTGGGAAAAAGCAAATAATAGCAATGAAGAGCTAAAAGTCTTCATCTAGTCCAATAGCAAACGGTTATTGGTAAAGACTTATAAAATCCGTTGATCCCTGTTGCTTTGGGAAAAAGCAAAATAAAAGCAATGGAGAGCTAAAAGTCTTCATCTAGTCCATAGCAAACGGCTAGTGGTAAAGACTTATCAAATCCGTTGATGGCTGACAGTTTGCCAAAAACTGTAGTCAGCGACCAACGTTAGTTGTGAAGTCGCTGACAAAAACTTTAAACATGCTAAGCACCCTTCAGCATGTAATCTTTCCAAATATCCTTCTTAAGAAATTAGAATTCTCATTTAATAAAACATAGGATATTTTCAAAACTAAGTGTTTTCAAAGTAACTATGTGGTGACGTGGCAAAATCTTGAACCACATGTTTTATATATTCAAACTGAAAGGTCACCTCGATTTTTGCCTGATCACGTCATTTGTCTGTATGTGACAGTCTGACTGACAGGTTACGACTGCTCAATACGGCGCACACTCAAGTATTTTTATGGGATAAAATTTCTTTTCTTTTATTTAAACGTTACTCTCAAAATCTTTTTATATTATACATATGTACGAAACAGTTGTTGGTTACAACTGTTCCACAGCTTGAAAAAGAGGAGAGAGAAATTATGTTGTAAAATCGTGGCCCACCACCATACCCTATATATACAACCTCACTCTCACAACCTTATTTTCACGCTTCCACATAACTATTCACTTTTTCTCAAAATCAAATATCTCTCTCCATCTGTTCATCTTCCTTCATAAATCTTTTTCATCTTCTTTTCAACCAAATCAATGGCTTCTTCATCTCAAATCCCTCAACAACAAGAAAATGTTGAGATCCCTTCTTATTCTTCCCTCGCTGTACAAAATCCACCTGTTCCTGAAACCCAAGTTCAGGAACAAACTCTTATTACCTATTTAAATTCTCCAGTCTATACTCCGGTTAATGTAAATAAATCCTCAAAAGTTTCCTTTTCTCCCTCGAAGATGATTGTTAAACCCAACAATCATCTTGGCTCGCTTGACGTACCAAAAGGTACAAAAGGGTATAAGCCAATGCTGGATTTCATCCATGCATCTCCTGCAAATAACTGCATCATGGCGGACCCAGAAAATATTTTTGTCCATCTTCTTAGAGAATTCTGGTGGACTTGTGATTATTTTTTTTTTTTTTTTTTTTTTTTTTTTTTTTTTTTTTTTTGTCCATCTTCTTAGAGAATTCTGGTGGACTTGTGATTATGATGATGCAAACAAGTCCATCACTGGGTCTGTCCGCCAGGGGGAGAAGACAATCACCATCACTCCTGCTTCTCTTCGTCTCACCCTTGGGTTTCCACAAGAAACCGATGATAACAAGTTTGTGGCACCATCAAATGAAAGTGAATGGAAGGCATGGTTGCCCTCAATTGGATACAATTATAACTTGATAAACCCTCCAGCGATTCCAAGCAATCCATTAAAGCACAATCTTCCTGGAATCTGGAGAGTTCTGTTCACTCTTGTGATTTAATGCATGGGTGGAAATTCTGGGTCTTACAATCAGGCATCATCTACATCGATGCCCATAATCCACGCTCTTGCTGAAGGACGATTTGTGGATTATGCCCAGCTGATCTTCAATGATATGAAGAACAAGATCAGCATGAACAATAGGTCACACACTGTGCCTTTTACAAGATTCTTCTCCCTTATTTTCAAGGAGGCGCTGGGTGATGAGTATGTGCTACCAAATGCTTCAACAATTCCAACAGCAAGGGTTGGAAACAATATTTACAAGCAACCAGCTGAACACTTGGTTGCTCGCCTCACACCACATATAAAAGAGGTACTTTTCTCCCTTAACTCTTCTTTATACCCCAAAAACAGCGACTGGGAGGCAGCACTTCCTACTGATGAAGTGGCTGATACGGTCGCTGTGGATGCTCAAATGCCTTTAGAGGCTGGCTCGCTGGCAAACCCCCCAGCGACCTCCAAAGCCTCCAAAAAGACCAAAGCTAAATCCAAGGCAGCATCCTCAACACAAAATTTACAATCTTCACCCTCCGCTGACGTCCCAAAACGTAAGCGGAGTGTATCAAAGGGCAACCCCAAGGTTAGGAAGTCCACAACGCCCATGGACATTAGTACCCAAGCCACCCCATCAGCAGCCTCCCAACAGGCTGTTGACGAGTTAAATGGGAACAGCAGGCAGCCACCTCAAACTTCTGTAGGCGAGGTTGGTGAAGATATTGGGTCACCCCAACACACTAGAGGTCAAATTCCAACTTCACCCCCAAATAATTCCCCTTCTTCTCAATTACCCTCTGAGTCGTTGACAGCAGCCAGATCACAGGTGATGCTAGAGTCAACACATTCTACGGCCGATGATGTCTTGGTGGAACAACACACTGAGACTGAGGCACAAGGTTCCCTTACCCCTCCTCCTTCCATTGTCTTGGAAACTGTCTGTGCAGGGACTGAGACAAATATATTATCAAGTGACATGGAAATTGATGAAGACCTGGGCAGTGAGTTTGACATCCAAGATGATGATGCTGAAATCACACTCGCTGTTAGTGGCTTCTTGGCAGAAGACTTGGGATATTTGTTAATCTCCTCTCCTCCTACTGAATTTGAGGATATCCCAGAGTCGTTGGCTGATATGCCTCCTCCACCAAGTTACTCTCCAAGGCCCACAGCTGCGTTTGAACAAGTTGGTTTTTATGAAGACTATGTACCTGAAGTGAATGATGCTGAGCTTCAGCGAAGGATGGAATTATGTCATCTTCAAAGAATAAGGCCAGCTGTTTATGTTGAGGTAGAAGAAGTTGATGATGAAATAATCATGGAAGTGCCACCATTGCACCACCCAGATTTTTTTAGGATTCCTTGCTCCAAGTATCCTGTCTCTCTAAAGGATCTCAAGGTCCCTTCTGCTGATGAAGAACTCACCACTGCTTTTACTGCTGTCAATATACCTGGTCTGGATTATGTTGAAACTCGTCAGCTACAAGAATTGTTGAGAAGGGTGCAAATCTGCCAAAGTGAAGGGAATAGACATGGATACTTGTATGCTTGGCTGGTAGACCAAGTAGCCCAGGTTCATATTGAGGCTCATGAAAACTTTCTAAAGTTGATAGCTGGAAATGATGTTGTGAAAGATGAGCTGACCACTCTTCAAGGTATGGTGTCTGGGATCACCAAGAATCAAGTCACCCACACCAAGTCCAATGAGCAGTTGTTCAGACGAAATCAATCCTTGCTGAATGAAAGCATGAAGAGGGTCAGCACCTCTAACTCCGCCATCTCCGCCTCGCTGGACAAATTGAAAGCTGAAGTCCATTCAGCGAAGGTCACCGAACAGCCTGGTCTCTTATCATCTCTTCAGCAACTCTCTCAATCAAACATTCTTTTCACCGCCCACCTCCATCAACTACAAAACACTGTCTCATCCTTCTCCGCTCAACAAGATAATTTTCGCACTTCCATCACTCAATAAATCCATTCTCTCAAAAATAAACTCTTCTATCAAACTCCTTTCCAAGTAGCTGTTGACAAAAAGCTACTTGACGAATCTGTCAATCGTACCAAGAAGCTTGAAAAAGAGGTTGAAAATCTGAAGGGTATGATGGTTGAAATGCTGGGCCTCCTCACAAAAGATAAAGTGGAAGTAGCTAGTCCTTCAGCTACTTCCAAGGGGGAGAAAAATATTGAGAAGGATCCAGCATCTAATCTTCCCCAAGCTCCCCTCACTGAAAACATTGGTAATGCTGAGATGGTTGATGAACCGACAGCAAACGTTGAGGGGGAGCAAACAACAATTGCTGAGAAGGTTGTTAAACCGGCAGCAAGTATTCAGGGGGAGCAAGCTGAGAAGGTTGTTGCTGAGAATGTGCCAGCAAAACCAATAAATGTTTCTATCTTCAAGCCTACTGCTGAGTTCTACGCTGCCCTTGAAAAGAGATATGCTGATAAGGGTAAAGCAGCTGTGGTTACTCAAAGCAAGCCACCAAAGGTTCCCATTTCAGCAAGGGAACATCAAGAAAAGTTAATGGCTGGAGCCTTTCCCAAATCCACAACTTCTACTGCTGAACTGTCTCCTGAGGAAGTTGTTCGTCAACATGAACGGTTAAGTAAGAAGAAAGAAGAGGAGCTGTCTCAGAAGTTTATAAGCGAGCAAGTTGTTGGTGATGAACTTAAAGATGCTGATGATGAGACAAAGAGGTTGGCTCAGCTATCTGGTGGATTGGCAGTCTTGAAAAAGAATGAAGAAAAATTCTTTGCCAAAAGAACAAAAACGTTTGAAGAAGGACAGGCGACCTACCTCAAATCAAGAGAGGTAAGGCAAAGGAAAGAAGAGATCACGTCAGTCAGGGTCTCACTAACCCAACAAGGGATGAATCTTTCCATACAAAGAAAAGGAGTGCCCAAGTTGTATACGCTGAAAAATGTTACTAAGGATACACTTGGGCCAACTGAATGGATCGAGATTTACAAGCTGATCAAGGATAAGACAGCTGTAAGTTATGAACCGCTGATCAAGATGGCAGGTGAGCAGATAAAGCTTATTCGCAAAATGGAACAAAAATACAAAGTCAAAGACTCTCTGCTCAGCGCTGCAAGACATCCATATCCTCCTCCTCCTCCTCCTCAGCAACCAAGAAGTGGTGTGAAGAGAACAGCTTCTGGTCAAGAGATATCTCAGCGTCCCTTCATTCTCAGAGCTGTTCCAAAGACTGATATAGATGAGGAGCCTCTGCTGAATCTAAGAATGCCTTCTAGGACCCTCTTTATGGATGGAGCTTATGATGACAAGCTGGGAGGTTTCTGCTTTTGCAATGTCCATGGTCATGAACTCTTCTTCAGGACCAATGAAATTGGAATTGCCCCCTCTACTTTTCTTTTGAAAATAAGAAAGTATTGTACTCAGTCGTCCAACAATCCCGAATTTATAAAGCTAATTGATCAAGAGCTGCTGAAGCCTGAAAGACAACAAGACAGAGCTTTCATCGAGGCCAAGCAAGAGTCGCAATGGGATTAAGGAGACTTGTAATCTTTGTAATGCTGTTTTTATTGTAAAGTTGTTTGTCAAATAAATAAGATCAGCATTCCTTCATTTCTATCTATTGTACTTCTAAGAAGTAACTTATACTCAGCTAAGTCTCCTCAGCGAATAGGGGGAGATTGTTGAGTCATGGATTCGCTGAAGATTACTTGCTGAGTCAAGTAGTCGCTGACAGCCTCAGCGAGAAGTTTCATCAGCGAGCCTTCAGCGATCATTATTATCTTCGAGTTAAAGGATAAGTTCAATGACTCACCGTCCTGTCTTGTAAGTCAAATATGGGCGGGAAAATGAAGATAAGAAGGCTGGTCCCCAAGGACACGTGTTGATAGATCAAGATGAAGACATGTGACCTTGTACCAAAATGGTACTAAGGTGTTTCTCTTTCATGCCGTTTTGGGAAAGAAACAAGATGGCAAACAGAGATGTCTGAAGACCAGTCTTACACACCAATAGATTGTTGACAACCATCATGTGTCAACATCTATTGGGTTGTCATGTGATGTCTTTTCTCCCCTATATAAAGCATCACTTGACCTAGCCGCAACTTTGTTGGTTCATTCTACAATAGTCACTTATTGTGTTTTTCTCTCATTGTAGAATTCTATAATTGTTAAGTTTTCGTGTGTGCAAAAACTTAACAATATTTTCTTTCTTTCTTTCTTTCTTTGTAAACCAACCATGTATTCACCGTTTAATTAATACTACTTATGATTAAACGTGTTTACTTTCTTGTCTTGCTTTCTTAGTATAATTTACATTAGTTGTTTAATTACATAATCGTTGCAAACTTGGGACTTTCAAAAAGTCCACCCCTATATTTTATAGTAAGTGTACAACTATTTAATGCACCTTAACTGCAACCCTAAGTGCTGCGTTCAGCAAAGCCCATTTTTTAATCAAAAAAGATTTGCCTTACCCGAATAATATGGAGGGAAGAAAAACCTCATTTGTTTTCCTGGTTTGAGATATATTTGAACAAAATCCGTTCAAGGATATTATCTTAAAGGTGATCGATTACTTTGTATTCAATATACTACTCTTCAGGCCCGTCTATTGGACGGGTAGTCTCAAAATATATAAATCTAAGTTTTTAAAAAAATATTGAAGTATGTTAAATAAAAACTAAATAAAATTCAAATAGATAGAGTACAATTTAAAGAACGAAACATATGAAGATTAACTCCATATCACTATCGATTCTAGTTAACCCTTTTTTTCAACTTCTTTTTTATTGGCAAATTCATTACTTTTGTTTATTAATTTGTAATAATTAGTTAAATATAAAATTTGCAGTTTGAAGAAAGAAAGAAGGAAAGATGTCAGATGATGAAAAAGTGAAGAAAAGCAGTTGGATCTTTCGATTTCCTGAAGTTGTAAACAAATACAAATTCTTACCCTTTTTTCTTAGGTTATATATTTATATGTGTGTCTAAAAAAATAAAAGAAGCCCAAAAACAAATATGCATGTTTAGAAAAAAACCTAAAAACAAATATACATATATAGTAGAAACTTTTTAAAAATTATAAAAATACATACCAATTCATCAACAAAGACCATCTCGAATGTTTTGATTCTCTTCAGGTTGTTCCAATCCGAAACAGTCCATACATGCACAACACGGAGTCGTAGATGATGGTTAACATGTGTTGGGTTAAGATATTCAAGATGAACTAACGTGGTCTTATTTTTTGTAGTTGAAGAAGAAGCCATAATAAACCTATAATGGACAACAAACTAAATTAAAAGAGATAAATAAATAATAACATAATAATCGCTTACAATTAAAGTTGTAAGATATTATGAACAACCATACGAATATATCCATTTTTAAATATTTATTGAAATTATAATGCTAAATTTGATTGTGGTTTCATGTGTAATCTCTTACGTGGGGATATATTTTAAATCGTAGTATTACAAATCTAATTTATATATAAAAAAATAGAGGATTAATTAGTATGAAGGATGAGGGGGATTAAGGGTGCCAAGTGTACCCCCAACCTCCTCTTTTAGTGATATTATAGATAGATAGATATATTCGCTTCAATTCGTCTTCTCAATTATTGTGGCCGCCGGATCCATACCAAAAGTAAATGTGAGTAATATTAATAAATAAGGCACCTCGATCTGAAGTTTAACAACACCCTTTTATAAATGTACATCGATCCGCTGATACAAACGTACGTCTCATAATGAAGACCAATTCAAAATGGTCATAGAGACCAGCTGGTATTTGGTCCAACTTGAGGGTTCCAAAAGTACACCCCCAAATCAAACCTAGCTATATGTGTGTGTATATATAATATATGTTTGTATATATGTAAGTTAATTATGACAAACTTCTTTTTTAATCGAAAGTAACACGTACTCTACGTACTAGTCATTTCCTTTTACCAAAAAGTTTTAAGACTGATGGGAATAGCCCCTCATGGGAATGCTCTTTGTCCAATAAAAACATGCCATGTGGCACTCACTAATCATGAGGGGCATTCCCCCATTCCCTTGGGGTGGAGGAATGCCCCTAGGGGCATTCCTTTTTTTTTTAAAAATTATTATTTATAAATAAACTAAATAAAACATAATACTTTTTATTAAATAAAAAACACACCACACTAAAAAAACATACATAATACGTAAAAAAAATTATTCATCGTCGTCGGTGCTAACATATTGCCGGAGATCTGCGAGCGGATCGGCTGGAGGCTCGAAGTCATGTGGCGTGTTCGACCATAGATGGTCAACCAAATCCGTCGTTAGCATGTTGTGGGTTTCACGGTTTTTTACGGCACAGAGATTTTGGATTCGAACTTCCATTGGAGTTTGTTGCCTCCAATAATCCGGATTTAGGCTCGGTTCTTGGTCGTTGTAGTCTTGGCATACGACCTTGTCTTCGTCCTCCAGGATGATGTTATGTAGCCTGGAGTATCAACGACGGTCTACCCACATGCCCGCTTGTGTAAGTACCTCGCCACGCCGTCGGACACATCTCCCATGGCCAATGCATACAATCGATACTACCAATCATACCGGGAAAACCAAGAAGTTGTTCATGGACATCGTATATACGCTGCAGATCAGTCGGAGTTGGTCTCCGTAGGTATGTTGGTCCGTAAGTTTCCCGTATAGCTATTTATGATAAAATGTTAAGTATATATACGTACTATAAATAATTAACTATATATAAGTATATATACGTACTATAAATATATAAATACATATAAGTATTGTAAAAATATCATTACCAACACAAAATCGTAGGCATGCTTCCCTTGATGTTCGCTCAGACATCTGCAAATACTCGTCAAGAAATCACTATTCACGTTGTATGCCAATTGACGAATTGCAGATGTACACTTTTGTACCCCGGCGAAACCTCTTCTCCCAGCACGGTCATATCTGGTCTGAAAATATGTGTACCTAGCCTCCAAATCACCGACTATCCGCTGGGATAAATTTTTTGTCATACGAAACCGTCTTCTGAAATGTCTCGCGTTGTATCGCGGTTCATCAGCAAAGTAGTCATGAATCAAACGCGCGTGTGCTTCAATACGATCACGATCAACTGGTACCCTTCGGCGAATGATTGGGGCAGGTTGCTCAGCAATCCGCCGTCTAACTAGTTCAGCGGCTCGAAGAATCACATTCTCGACACGGTCTTCGTAATCGGCCGACCCATTAGAAGATTCCAGATGATTCATCGGAATCCATATGGTGATTTTAGAGGAGAAGATGTATATATATATGTAGTGTTGTTGAAAGAAAAAGATGAAGAAAAGAAGTATAAAATGAAGATAGATAGATAGATATGTATAAATATGTGTAGATATATATATATATATATAGGATGGTTAATTAAAAAAAAAAATAATTTTTTGTCATACGAAACCGTCTTCTGAAATGTCTCGCGTTGTATCGCGGTTCATCAGCAAAGTAGTCATGAATCAAACGCGCGTGTGCTTCAATACGATCACGATCAACTGGTACCCTTCGGCGAATGATTGGGGCAGGTTGCTCAGCAATCCGCCGTCTAACTAGTTCAGCGGCTCGAAGAATCACATTCTCGACACGGTCTTCGTAATCGGCAGACCCATTAGAAGATCCAGATGATTCATCGGAATCCATATGGTGATTTTAGAGGAGAATATGTATATGTATGTAATTGTGTTGAAAGAAAAAGTATATATATATAGATGGTGTATGGTTAATTTAAGTTAAAATAATTTTTATGTTTTCTATGCAAATCAACGGCCATATGCCACAAAATGCCAACCAGCGAGACGCGTTATGAATTGGAAGGGACACGCGATTTTAGATAACGGAACGCCCTTCGGGACCAAACAAGGGCGTTCCAGGGCGTTCCGGCCGAAAAAAACAAAAGGGGACGGGCTACTCCTCACGGTCTAAGGGTCACGACTAATTAATATTTCTCCCCCTTTTAACTTTTTCGACGACTTGCTATTAATTCTTGGTACTGATTTTATTAATTAATATGTGAAGCTAATTAGCCAATGATGACTAGTTCAACTGGTTAGAGGCATTATCAGGTTTTACTCAAGGTCTTGAGTTCCATCCTTAGGGATGACAAGTCTTGGGGTTTTTCCTTCGAATACTTGTAACGGCCCATAGTCAACATCTCGTTGTCTAGGGTACGTGCAATGCTTCACCATTATACGGTGAGGTTTCCCTGATGTCGTATGTTGAGTCATGGATTCGCTGAAGTTTACTTGCTGAGTCAAGTAGTCGCTGACAGCCTCAGCGAGAGGTTTCATCAGCGAGCCTTCAGCGAGAGGTTTCATCAGCGAGTCTTCAGCGATCACTTTTATCTTCAAGTTAAAGGATAAGTTCAATGACTCACCGCCATGTGTTGTAAGTCAAATATGGGCGGGAAAATGAAGATAAGAAGACTGGTCCCCAAGGACACGTGTTGGAAGATCAGATTGAAGACAAGTGACCTTGTACCATTTTGGTACTAAGCAGTTTCTCTTTCATGCCGTTTTGGGAAACAAACAAGATGAAGAAAAGAGATCTCTGCCGACCAGTCTTACACACCAATAGAAAGTTGACAACCTTTATGTGTCAACATCTATTGGGTTGTCATGTGATGTCTCTTCTCTCCTATATAAGACATCACTTGACCTAGCCGCAATTTTGTTGGTTCATTCTACAATAGTCACTTAGTGTGTTTTTCTCTCATTGTAGAATTATATCATTGTTAAGCTTTTTGTGTGTGCAAAAACTTAACAATATTTTCTTTCTTCTTTTATTGTAAACCAACCATGTATTCACCGTTTAATTAATACTACTTATGATTAAACGTGCTTACCTTATTGTCTTACATTCTTAGTGTAATTTACATTAGTTGTTTAATTACATAATCGTTGCAAACTTGGGACTTTCAGTTGGTATCAGAGCGGTGGTTCGACACACCGAATCTGATCTGAGTAAAAGTTTGCAAGATTATCTTTCTTTCTTTCTTTCTGTACTTTTATTTTTCTGCATCTAAAAATCTTTTCTTAAACTTCTTTTATCTTTCTTTTCTTGATTATTATGTCTTCTGTTCCATCTCTGGTTAATACCAGAGATTTTGGGTATGTCTCCATCCCACCAAGATTCGATTCACATGATTTCGGATCTTGGAAGGAGAGAATGCTCCTACACATCGTAGGAGTTGAGCCCTACCTTATGACCATCTTGACCAGAGGGCCATATGTACCAGTTCTGGTTACCAGGACACCAGGAGCCACTGCTGATGCTCCTGAAGTTGTCACTGAGTTAATAAAACCTGAGGTACAATGGACAGATGACGAGCGTAGGCTTGTCAATCTGGATGCTCGGTTGAGAAATCTTCTCATTACTACCCTTCCTGATGACATAATGAAGTCTGTCATCAAACTCTCTTCCTCCAAATTGGTGTGGGACAATCTGTGTATCAGATTCGATGGTACAGCAGATGTTCTTGCCACCAAGAAAATTGATCTGAAACGTGCCTATGAAGGATTCTTCTCTCTCCCTAATGAGAGTCTGGATGGCACGTATAATCGGTTCAAGTGCCTCTTGAATGATATGACTAATGTGGGCATAGAGCATAACACTCTTGAAATATGCTACAAGTTCATTGACATCTTGCCTATCAAATGGCAAGGTTTAAGGCAAATTCTTCGAACCACTAAGCAATTGAAAGAGCATGACTTAGAGTCACTCTATGGCACTCTTCAATTTGAAGAGAGAGCCCTCGCTCAAACTCTGAGAGCTGAGGCTGAGTCTAGGAGAAATGCTGGCTCATATGCTTCTTCTTCTTCTTCTTCTTCTGTATCTAATGTCTCAAATGTTCATGACCCTCTTGCCCTGGTCTCAGCTGAAGTCAGTCCTGTCCATCTTGACATGGACATCAGCAATTCTACTCCCTCCAACGTCCAAGATCTTGTCAATGACCTCGATTTCGAGGAGAGACAAGAGATGTTCTCGGACTTCATGAACTTTGCTCTCATCGCTGGTAAACGTTACTCTAGAAAATGGAATGGTCGTAGGTCGACAAATTTCCAAAAACCAGTGGTGGACAAGTCTCAGGAAGAATGTTGGAGGTGTGGTCGAAAAGGCCACTACCAAAAGGATTGCAAAGTTTCTGTTCCCTCTTTGCAGGCAGCGAAGCCTTCTTCATCATCAGCGAGGCCCTCTTCAGTTAAGCCTGCTGATGAATACAAAAAGAAGTACTATGAGCTTCGTGCCAAGATGGCCGATGTTGAAGAAGCCAAAACCCCTGCCAAAGGTCTTGTTGCTGAAGAACATGACTGGGCTGACTCGGATGTCTCTGACAGCGAGGACTTTGTTGATGCCATCTGCTTTATGGCACTCGCTGATGACCAGGCACTGACAAAGGACCAAGTATGCTCCAGTCAGTGGGTCAATACCACAATCAAGAAGGTATGTACTTTCTCCTCTGCCTCTGAAGAGGACAAACCTACTATTCTTGAATCTCTTACTTGTGACATTCAATATGTCGAGTCTATTCGTGCCGAACTTCAGTCAAAACTCAACTCAGTTAGTGCTGAGTTAAGTGATAAAGCTGACAAGCTCAAGGACCTTAGAAACGTCCATATTGAGCTTGAGTCTCAAAAGCTTCTTAACCAAAATCTTCTAATCTCTAACGAGGAGCTGAAGAACAGGGTCGCTGACCTTGAGAGAATCGTTACCTCTTGGTCTAAAGCCTCCAAGCTTCATGACCAAATCTTCAGCCTACAAGTCCCAGCTCAAATAAAAGCTATAATTGGCGGTGACTATGAGACGGCTGCTGTCATTGCAAATATGTTCAGTGACTGTCCTACAGCTGAAGAGAGGATTCCTCCTAAAGCTCTTGAATCTCGTGAGGAATTGCTCAAGCATTATTTTGTTAAAGGCACAAATGATTATCATTCTGAACTAAATAATGAAGCACCCCCACCCAGCACTTCCACTTCTACCTCTACTTCACAAGTTGAAACTAGCTCAACTCCTAGTTTTGCTAAAACCATTTTTCCAAACCACCCAATTATTGATATGATGCCCCATGAAGGCAGAATTCAATATTCTTCTCCTGAAACATTTGAAGGAAATCCTTCAAGTGATGGATATAAACCTATTGCTCCTCAGCTCTTGACTGTTCAGTCCACAGACCTTGAACCCTTCAAAAGGAGTAAGGTCGCTGTTCCATATGACTACAGCACTCCTCAGCGAGCTGTGCCCATTAGTCACCCTGCTGAGAATTCTGATCCCTCAGTAGTCGCTGAACGCCCCGCGTCTCAGCCCTCGTCCTCCTCTAATAATTCTCATGCTGGCAGAAAGGCTGTTATGCATGAAAACTTAATGAATAGACGAGCTAGGTTTGCTGATGCTCGTTATCAGCAACCTAATTCTGTCTATGTCCCAAAGGGAACTTTTGTCCCTCGTCATCCAAAACCTGTTCAGCAGGTCATACCTCCTCAGCGAGCTGTGCCCATTAGTCACCCTGCTGAGAATTCTGATCCCTCAGTAGTCGCTGAACGCCCCGCGTCTCAGCCCTCGTCCTCCTCTAATAATTCTCATGCTGGCAGAAAGGCTGTTATGCATGAAAACTTAATGAATAGACGAGCTAGGTTTGCTGATGCTCGTTATCAGCAACCTAATTCTGTCTATGTCCCAAAGGGAACTTTTGTCCCTCGTCATCCAAAACCTGTTCAGCAAGTCAGACCTCCTAGGCAAGGAGGTCAGCGAGTTGTTATGAACAATCATGGCCCTTCCTCCTCTAATAATTCTCATGCTGGCAGAAAGGCTGTTATGCATGAAAACTTAATGAATAGACGAGCTAGGTTTGCTGATGCTCGTTATCAGCAACCTAATTCTGTCTATGTCCCAAAGGGAACTTTTGTCCCTCGTCATCCAAAACCTGTTCAGCAAGTCAGACCTCCTAGGCAAGGAGGTCAGCGAGTTGTTATGAACAATCATGGCCCTTCCTCCTCTAATGCTCAATCTAAGGGCAAATCTGTTCTTGGCCCTGTTCCCAAGACTCTTCCTGTTCAGTTCAGGAAGAAAAAGGCCTCTTCAGTAGCATCATCTTCTTCCTCAAACCATGAGATTTGTGAGCTGAGCAAGCGTGTCAACGACTTGACCTCTCAACTCAAGGAACTTCTGACCCAAAATCAGAAGGCTGGAAGAAAATGCTACCTATGTGGCGAAAGAGGACATATCGCTGCTGACTGTAATGACAAAGACTCCAGGAATCCTCCTGAAGTAGTCATTCAGCCAAATCCACCCTCAGCTTTCGCTGCTCATACCTCCTCTGAAATCTCTGAGCGAGCTCCCTCAGCTGAATCCAATATCAGTTTGGGTGATGATGTTGTTCTTACTAACGACAACATTGCTGAGTACATTGCCGCTCAGCGAATCTCTCTTCCCCAGGCTCATGAAATCATTACCAATGGTAATGATAGCGTGCTAGCTGAATATGGGGAAAATAATCAAATCAGCAACATGGTTGTCCTCAACACTGGAAGCTCTATCACTTTCACCTCTGAAGATCAGTTCTTCACTGGTGAGGTGGCTCGTGATATGCTTCCTCCTCATCAGCTGGTTGATCCAAGAGCTCCTCTTCCCCCAGTTTCAAATGATGATGAAGTTGTTCATCTTCTTCTCACATCCTCCACTGATGATACTATCAGCGAGGATGCTCATAACTCTTCCTAAATCCTTTTTATGTTATCCTGCAGGCCTCGCTAGGAAAAGAAGTGTGGTATTTGGACAGCGGCTGTTCAAAACACATGACTGGATCTAAGGACCTGCTGGATAACTTCGTGGAGACCGACGGTCCCACGGTTGTGTTTGGTGACAACTCTACTGGCCAAACTGAAGGATACGGGTCTCTCTCAAATGGGCTGATCAAGTTCACAAAGGTTGCCTATGTGAATGGATTGAAACACAATCTGATCAGCATAAGTCAACTGTGCGATGCTGACTACAAGGTTATCCTTGATAAGCATCAAGGCACAGTGCTGAATGTAAATAAAGAAGTGGTCTTGGTCGCACCAAGAAAAAGAGATATCTACTTAGTAGATTTCACTCCTGTCAAAACTGACAGCGAGACCTGCTTCTTCTCAAAATCTGCCTCTCAAATCAATTGGTTATGGCACAAGCGTATGTCGCATGTGAATTTCAAAACCATCAACTCCTTGGCCAAGAAAAATCTAGTTCGAGGCCTTCCTCCTCTCACTTATGAGAAGGACCGGCTTTGTGGTGCTTGTGAAAAAGGTAAAAGCCACCGAGCCACCTTCAAGACCAAACAGGCCAACTCTATTAGTGGCTGTTTCCATCTTCTTCACATGGACCTTTTTGGTCCAGTGAATGTCCAAAGTCTAAGGGGTAGCAGATACACCTTAGTTATTGTGGATGAATATTCACGTTATACTTGGACCATCTTTCTTCATTCCAAGAGTGATGCTGCTGAGGAAATAATCAACTTCATCAAAAAGATGGAAAACCTCAACAGCATACGTGTTAAAGAACTCAGAAGCGATCATGGCACTGAGTTCAGAAACCACACTCTTGAGACTTTTTGTGCTGATCAAGGGATTAGACAAAATTTCTCTTCTGTTCGTACTCCTGAGCAAAATGGGGTAGCTGAAAGGAGAAATAGAACTCTCATTGAAGCTGCCAGAACCATGCTCAGTGAGTCCTCTCTTCCTAGTAAATTCTGGGCTGAAGCAGTTAGCACTGCGTGCCATACCCAAAATAGGTGTCTTATTGTCAAGCGACATGATAAGACTGCCTATGAAATTCTCAAGGGCAAGAAACCCCAAATTGGATATTTCCATGTTTTTGGGTGCCCAGTTTTCATCCTAAATGACAAGGATCATTTAGGTAAGTTTGATCCCAAAGCTGACGATGGCTACTTTCTGGGATATTCTTCTATAAGCAAAGCTTTCAGAGTTTACAATACTCGCACTCAAAAGGTAGATGAAAGCTGTTCTACTTTAGGTGATCTTTCAAATGAGTCATCCGCTGAAGTAATTCTCAGCGATCTATCTGACTTGTCTGAAGTACCAGCGACACATCATGATGTTGCTGAACCACCTATCGCTGAGTCTTCAAAATCTTCACCAAATGATGAGTACATCGCTGCTCACATTTATTCTATGGATCCAGTTGAGCCTATTCTTCGAACAATTAATGCCACTTCCATTAATGTTCCTCCCTCAACTGAAACTCAAGAAGCTGAATGTGTCGCTGAGGAAACATTTCATGATGCCTCAGCGAATCCTCTTTTAGGAGACGCTGAGGATGAAACTCCTCAGCAAGAGGTACCCACTGTTCTCAGTGACCCTCCTGTCAGCAACTCTGAGCCTTTGCTAACTATCGATCTCTCATCTTATCTTCCCACTCCTAGTGGTACTACCACCACTGTATCCGCTGTGAATCATTCCTCTATTCACACACCAGCACTCAAATGGACTGCTGATCACCCTCTTGACCATGTGATTGGTAATCCACACAATGGTGTCCAAACTCGTTCAGCAAGAGGTACCCACTGTTCTCAGTGACCCTCCTGTCAGCAACTCTGAGCCTTTGCTAACTATCGATCTCTCATCTTATCTTCCCACTCCTAGTGGTACTACCACCACTGTATCCGCTGTGAATCATTCCTCTATTCACACACCAGCACTCAAATGGACTGCTGATCACCCTCTTGACCATGTGATTGGTAATCCACACAATGGTGTCCAAACTCGTTCAGCGACAAGTAATACTTGTCTCTATGTTAACTTTCTTTCTCAAATTGTGCCTGCCAATATTGGTGAAGCCATGGCTGATCCCTCATGGGTTGAAGCCATGCAAGAAGAACTAACACAATTTAAAAGACAACACGTTTGGTTCCTTGTTCCTCCTCCCTATAAAGAACCCATTGGCACTCGATGGGTTTATAGGAATAAGATGGATGAAGCTGGTGTGGTCATCAGAAACAAGGCAAGACTGGTTGCTCAAGGTTACACTCAAGCTGAAGGCATTGATTATGATGAGACCTTCGCTCCAGTCGCTCGCCTTGAAGCTATTCGTCTCTTTCTCGCTCATGCTGCTTACAAAGGCTTTATTGTCTATCAAATGGACGTCAAGAGTGCCTTCTTAAATGGTGCTCTTGATGAAGAAGTCTATGTTAAGCAGCCTCCTGGCTTTGAGGATCCAAAGCATCCTCACTATGTCTACAAGCTTAATAAAGCTTTATACGGCCTTAAACAAGCTCCTAGAGCGTGGTATGACACTTTGTCTACCTTCCTTCTTGACCATGGTTTTCGTAGGGGAACCATTGACAGCACCCTATTCATCTACAAGCATAAGGGTGATGTTCTGTATGTGCAGATTTATGTCGATGACATTATCTTTGGTTCCTTATCCACAAACCTTTGTCGAAAGTTCAGCTCTCTTATGTCTAGCACTTTCGAAATGAGTATGATGGGTGAACTCACCTTCTTCTTGGGGTTACAAATCAAGCAGCTTCCCTCTGGAATATTTATCAATCAGGAGAAATATATTCGAGATATGTTGCTTAAGTTTGACTTCACCCATGTCACTCCCAAACGAACTCCAATGTCCCCTCCTAATAATCTTCACGCTGACCCTGATGGTAAGTATGTGAATCCTACTTACTATCGTGGCATGATTGGGTCACTCATGTATCTCACAGCGAGTCGCCCAGACATCATGTTTGCAACATGTCTCTGTGCTCGCTATCAAGCTTCTCCTAGAGAATCTCATCTCCTCGCTGTGAAGCGTATCTTCAAATACCTCAAGGGTACACCCACACTGGGTCTTTGGTACCCTAAGGACTCCAACTTTGAATTAGTTGGATATTCTGACTCCGACTATGCTGGTTGCATGCTTGATCGCAAAAGCACCAGTGGAGGATGTCAACTGTTGGGGGGGAAGCTGACTAGTTGGTCTAGTAAAAAGCAACACACAGTTTCCATCTCCATAGCTGAGGCAGAATATGTCTCTGCAGCGAGCTGTTGTGCCCAAATGCTATGGATGAAACATCAGCTTGCCGACTATGATTTGGAATACTCTAAAATTCCAATCATGTGTGATAATACAAGTGCCATTGCTATTACACACAACCCAGTTCAACATTCCAAAACTAAGCATATCGATATTCGATATCACTTTATTCGAGATCATGTCATGAAAGGTGATATTGAAATCTACTTCATTCCAACTGATGATCAACTAGCTGACATCTTTACTAAACCATTGGATGAAACTAGATTCAAACTGCTTGTTAGCAAGTTAGGAATGTTAAATGGGGAATCAGCGACATGACTTGTCATGTATGCTAATTCAGCGAGCTTAAGTCAGTCTTACTCGCTGATCTCAAAGCAATGAAGAGCTTAAAGTCTTCATCTAGTCCAATAGCAAACGGCTGTTGGTAAAGACAAATCAAATCCGTTGGTCCCTGTTGCTTTGGGAAAAAGCAAACAATAGCAATGAAGAGCTAAAAGTCTTCATCTAGTCCAATAGCAAACGGCTGTTGGTAAAGACAAATCAAATCCGTTGGTCCCTGTTGCTTTGGGAAAAAGCAAACAATAGCAATGAAGAGCTAAAAGTCTTCATCTAGTCCAATAGCAAACGGCTGTTGGTAAAGACTAATCAAATCCGTTTATCCCTGTTGCTTTGGGAAAAAGCAAACAATAGCAATGAAGAGCTAAAAGTCTTCATCTAGTCCAATAGCAAACGGCTATTGGTAAAGACAAATCAAATCCGTTTATCCCTGTTGCTTTGGGAAAAAGCAAACAATAGCAATGAAGAGCTAAAAGTCTTCATCTAGTCCACTAGCAAACGGCTAGTGGTAAAGACTCATCAAATCCGTTGATGGCTGACAGTTTGCCAAAAACTGTAGTCAGCGACCAACGTTAGTTGTGAAGTCGCTGACAAAAAGCCTTAAGCATGCTGAGCATCTTTCAGCATGTTGTATTTCAAAATAATACATAGGATATTTTCAAAACTAAGTGTTTTCAAAGTAACTATGAGGGTGACGTGGCAAATTTCTGAACCACATGTTTTATACATTCAAATTAAAAGGTCACCTCGATTTTTGCTCTTGATCACGTCATTTGTCTGTTGTGACAGTCTGACAGACAGGTTATGACTGCACAATACGGCGCGCACTCAAGAACTTTTTGGATAAAATTTCTTTTCATTTTCAAAACGTTACTCTCAAAATCTTTTTATATTATTTAAAAGTACAAAAACAGTTGTTGTTCACAACTGTTCATCAATACAAAAAGAAGGAGAGAGAAGTTGTGACCCACAACCATACCATATATATATAACCTCACCTCATAACCTTACTTTCACGCTTCCTATTCACTCTCTCTCTAAATCAAAAACTCTTTCTCTCCATCTACTCATCTTCTGTCTCAAGCATTTTATCAAACACCTTATACTCATTTCATCTTCTTTCTTACAATAATAAATGGCTTCTTCCTCAGAAATCCCTCAAAATGTTGAGAACCCACCGGCTCCTGAACAACAAGTTCAGGAACAAGCTTCCGCCACATATCTTGATTCACCAGTTTTCACTCCTCTAAACATCACAAAATCTTCTAAAGTAAGTTTCTCTGCTTCCCAGATTGTTGTGAAACCCAACAATCATGTCGGCACCTCTGTGTTGCCAAAAGATTCTGAAGGATATAAGCCCATGTTGGACTTTATCCATGCCTCTCCTGCCAAATACTGCATCATGGCAGATCCGGGTAAGATATTTGTTCATCTTCTCCGTGAGTTTTGGTGGACTTGTGAGTATGATGATGAATCCAAGTCCATCACTGGTACTGTTCGTCAGGGGTCAAAGACGATTACTATCACTCCGGCGTCTCTTCGCCAAACACTTCGATTTCCACAAGCTACTGCTGAAAATGTTTTTGTGGAAGCAGCTACTGATGTTGAATGGAAGGATTGGTTGCCTTCCATTGGATACAATTATAATTTGAGGAACCCTCCAGCAATCCCAAGCAATCCATTAAAACAAAATCTCCCTGGAGTCTGGAGAGTTCTTTTCACCCATGTAATACAGTGTATGGGTGGAAATTCAGGATCATATAATCAAGCATCAACAACATCGATGCCAATGATTCATGCACTCGCTGAGGGGCGTTTCGTTGATTATGCCCAGCTGATCTTCAACGACATGAAGAATAAGGTCAGCATTAACAATAGGTCACACACTGTGCCTTTTGTTAGAATCTTTTCTCTCATCTTCAAGGAGGCATTGGGAAATGAATATGAGCTGCCCAAGGCCTCAACAATTTCAATAGCGAGGGTTGGCAACAACATCTACAAGCAACCAGCTGATCTCTTGGTTGCACGCCTCACTGCTCATATAAAAGAGGTACTCTTCTCTCTTAATCCTTCTTTATACCCGAAAGACAGCGACTGGGAGGCAGCACTTCTTACTGATGAAGTGGCTGATACGGTCGCTGTGGACGCCGAAATGCCTTCTGAGGTTGGCTCGCTGGAAAACCCCCCAGCGACCTCCAAAGCCTCTAAAAAGACCAAAGATAAATCTAAGGCAGCGTCCTCAATTCAAACTTCTCAATCTTCACCCTCCGCTGACGTCCCAAAACGTAAGCGGAGTGTATCAAAGGGCAAACCAAAGGTTAGGAAGTCCTCACTGCCCAAGGACGATAGTACCCAAGCCACCCCATCAGCAGCCTCCCAACAGGCTGTTGACGAGTTAAACGGGAGCAGCAGGCAGCCACCTCAAATTTCTGTAGGAGAGGTTGGTGAAGTTATTGGGTCACCCCAGCCCACTAGAGGTCAAAGTCCAACTCCACCCCCAAATATTTCCCCTTCTTCTTTATTACCCTCTGAGTCGTTGACAGCAGCCAGATCACAGGTGATGCTAGAGTCAACCCATTCTACGGCCGATGAAGTCTTAGTGGAACAACACACTGAGATTGAGGCACCAGGTTCCCTTACCCAAAATATTGCTGTACATGTCTCGGAAACTGTTAGTGCAGGGACCGAGACAAATCTTTTGTTCGCTGAAATGGAGGTTGATGATGAAGATTTGGGCAGCGAGTTTGATCTCCAAGATCATGATGCTGAAATTAGACTCGCTGCTGCAGAAGAAAGCGAAGATGAAGTATTTGTTAGTGGGTTCTTTGATGATGATTTGGGTTTTGTGCTGATCAACTCTCCTCCCCATGAATTTGAGGATATCCCAAATGTGTTGGGTGATATGCCTCCTTCACCTTGCTACTCTTATAAACCCACAACTTATCATGAACAGGATGGATTCTATGGGGATTATGTGCCTAAGGTGGATGATGGTGAGCTTCAAAGAAGATTAGAATTGTGTCACCTTCAGCGAATAAGGCCTGGTGTATATGTTGAAGTTGAAGAAGTTGATGATGAGATAATCATGGAGGTGCCCCCATTGCACCATCCAGATTTCTTTAGGGTTCCTTGCTCCAAGTACCCTGTGTCTTTAAAAGATCTTAAAGTTCCTTCTGCTGATGAAGAACTTGTCACAGCTTGCACTGCTATAAATGTGCCTGGTCTGGATTATGTGGAGACCCGTCAGCTGCAAGAATTATTAACAAGGGTGCAAATTTGCCAGAGCCAAGGCAATAGACATGGGTATTTGTACGCTTGGCTGGTGGATCAAATGGCTCAAGTTCATGTTGAGGCTCATGAAAGCTTTCAAGAGCTGCTAACTGGAAAGGACTTAGTGAATGATGAGCTAGCTGAGCTAAAAGGCATGGTGTTTGGGATCACCAAAAATCAAGTCACCCAAACAAGGTCCAATGAGTATTTATTCAAAAGAAATCAAGCCTTGCTGAATGAAAGCATGAAGAGGGTCAGCTCCTCCAACTCTGCCATCTCCGCCTCGCTGGACAAATTAAAAGATGAAATCCGTTCAGCGAAGGTCACCGAAGAGCCTGGTCTCTTATCATCTCTCCAACAACTCTCCCAATCTAATATACTCTTCACTGCTCAACTCAACAAGCTGGATCAAACCATCTCTTCCTTCTCCAAACATCAAGCAAATTTTCACACCACCCTTACCAAAGAAATTTCCTCCCTCAAAACTCAAGTCCTCTCTCGTACCCCATCTCAAGTCGCTGCTGACAAACAATTGTTAAAAGAATCTGTCAGCAGGACGAAGAAACTTGAACAAGAAGTCGCTGGTCTTAAGGGTATGATGAGTGAAATGCTGGGTCTCTTCAAGAAAAACAATGTGGAAGCAGCAAGTCCATCAGCTGCTTCCAAGGGGGAGAAAACTGCTGAAGAGGGCCCAGCAAGTCAAACAAATGAAGATGCTCCCTTCGCTGAAAATGAAAACGCTGAGATGGTTAATGAACCGGCAGCAAGTGTTCAGGGGGAGCAAGCTGATAAGGTTAGTGAACCGGCAGCAAGTGTTCAGGGGGAGCAAGCTGATAAGGTTAGTGAACCGGCAGCAACGTTGAGGGGGAGCAAGTCAAAGAAGCTGAGAAGGTTGGTGAACCGGCAGCAAGACCCATCAATGTTTCCATCTTTAAACCAACTGCTGAGTTCCACGCTGCCCTAGAAAAGAGATACGCTGATAAGGGTAAAGCAGCATTGGTTGCTCCAAGCAAACCACCAAAGGCTCCCACTTCAGCAAGGGAAAAACAAGAAAAACTTATGGTTGGAGCCTTTCCAAAATCCACAACTGCTACTACTGAACAGTCTCCTGAAGAAGTTGTTCGTCAACATGAAAGGTTAAGTAAGAAGAAAGAAGAGGAGCTGTCACAGAAATTCATAAGTGAGCAGATTGTCAATGAAGAGTTAAAAGATGCTGATGATGAAACAAAAAGACTAGCTCAGCAATCTGGTGGTTTGGCTGCATTGAAAAAGAATGAAGAACAATTCTTTGCCAAGCGTGTTAAAACATTTGAAGAAGGACAAGCAACCTATCTCGAATCGAGAGAGGTTAGGCAAAGGAAAGAGGAGATCCTGTCAGTCAAACAGGTCACTCTCACACAACAAGGAATGAATTTGAGCTTGCAAAGGAAAGAGGAGATCCTGTCAGTCAAACAGGTCACTCTCACACAACAAGGAATGAATCTGAGCTTGCAAAGGAAAGAGGAGATCCTGTCAGTCAAACAGGTCACTCTCACACAACAAGGAATGAATGTGAGCTTGCAAAGGAAAGAGGAGATCCTGTCAATCAAACAGGTCACTCTCACACAACAAGGAATGAATTGAGGTTGCAAAGGAAAGAGGAGATCCTGTCAGTCAAACAGGTCACTCTCACACAACAAGGAATGAATGTGAGCTTGCAAAGGAAAGAGGAGATCCTGTCAATCAAACAGGTCACTCTCACACAACAAGGAATGAATTGAGGTTGCAAAGGAAAGAGGAGATCCTGTCAGTCAAACAGGTCACTCTCACACAACAAGGAATGAATGTGAGCTTGCAAAGGAAAGAGGAGATCCTGTCAATCAAACAGGTCACTCTCACACAACAAGGAATGAATTGAGGTTGCAAAGGAAAGAGGAGATCCTGTCAGTCAAACAGGTCACTCTCACACAACAAGGAATGAATGTGAGCTTGCAAAGGAAAGAGGAGATCCTGTCAATCAAACAGGTCACTCTCACACAACAAGGAATGAATTGAGGTTGCAAAGGAAAGAGGAGATCCTGTCAGTCAAACAGGTCACTCTCACACAACAAGGAATGAATGTGAGCTTGCAAAGGAAAGAGGAGATCCTGTCAGTCAAACAGGTCACTCTCACACAACAAGGAATGAATGTGAGCTTGCAAAGGAAAGAGGAGATCCTGTCAATCAAACAGGTCACTCTCACACAACAAGGAATGAATTGAGGTTGCAAAGGAAAGAGGAGATCCTGTCAGTCAAACAGGTCACTCTCACACAACAAGGAATGAATGTGAGCTTGCAAAGGAAAGAGGAGATCCTGTCAATCAAACAGGTCACTCTCACACAACAAGGAATGAATTGAGGTTGCAAAGGAAAGAGGAGATCCTGTCAGTCAAACAGGTCACTCTCACACAACAAGGAATGAATGTGAGCTTGCAAAGGAAAGAGGAGATCCTGTCAATCAAACAGGTCACTCTCACACAACAAGGAATGAATTGAGGTTGCAAAGGAAAGAGGAGATCCTGTCAGTCAAACAGGTCACTCTCACACAACAAGGAATGAATGTGAGCTTGCAAAGGAAAGAGGAGATCCTGTCAATCAAACAGGTCACTCTCACACAACAAGGAATGAATTGAGGTTGCAAAGGAAAGAGGAGATCCTGTCAGTCAAACAGGTCACTCTCACACAACAAGGAATGAATCTGAGCTTGCAAAGGAAAGAGGAGATCCTGTCAATCAAACAGGTCACTCTCACACAACAAGGAATGAATTGAGGTTGCAAAGGAAAGAGGAGATCCTGTCAGTCAAACAGGTCACTCTCACACAACAAGGAATGAATCTGAGCTTGCAAAGGAAAGAGGAGATCCTGTCAGTCAAACAGGTCACTCTCACACAACAAGGAATGAAGAGGTTAGGCAAAGAAAAGAGGAGATCCTGTCAGTCAAACAGGTCACTCTCACACAACAAGGAATGAATTTGAGCTTGCAAAGGAAAGGAGTGCCCAAGCTATACACCTTGAAGAATGTCAAATCAAACACACTTGGGCCAACTGAATGGATTGAAGTGTACAAATTGGTCAAGGATAAGAAGGCTGTGGGGTTTGAACCACTGATCAAAATGGCAGGTGAGCAAATAAGGCATATACATCAAATGGAAAAGAAGTACAAAATCAAAGATTCCTTGCTCAGCGCTGCCAGACATCCATATCCCTCTCCTCCTCAGCAGCCAAGAAGTGGTACAAAAAGAACAGCCTCTGGTCAAGTGGCTTCTCAGCGCCCATTTGTTCTCAGAGCTGTTCCACAGACTGACATAGATACTGAGCCACTGCTAAATCTAAGAATGCCTTCTAGGACCCTCTTTGTGGATGGTGTCTATGATGACAAACTAGGAGGGTTCTGCTTTTGCAATATCCATGGTCATGAACTCTTTTTCTTTTTTTTTTGAACTACATACTTTATTAGATTTTCTACTCATACTCTTAATTACACGAATGCTTAAGTATGAGAAGTGGGACTCGAATCCGGATGATTTCTCTCGAGATCAAAAACCTTATCAATAAATAAGCTAACTAAAATTACTTCTAACATGTAACGTCAATCCTAACTGAGGCCCAAATAAATGATGACCATAGTAATAACAACGATTACCATTATCATTAGAAAACTTGAAGGAGCTAGCTAGCTAGAACGAGTATTATTAATCACAGCGAAATTAAGGCCATATAGATTTCTCTAAATCAATTTATGTACAGTCAATGGGTTGATAGCCCAGTGGCATCCCAGACCTCCAATGAAGGCTTGTTCCTTGGGCAACCAGGGTTCGAATCCAAGGGGGCGCAGGTTTTACCCCAAATGACATTCAATGTCGTAGATGTCGTGCCGTTTGACGATCTATCCGGAGGTTTTCTCTGTGAACTACCGCGATGGCATCCTGCCCGGTGGGTGTAGAGACCACATATAAACGAACGTCCAAAAAAATTTATGATACATGTGTCATATATAGCAGTAATAATATACTATATTCAAATGTAATTCAAGTAACTAATTTGAAACACATCAGTCGTATATATATATATGTACATGTATCTAAATATATATAAGTAATGCATCTGTATCTATATATACATATATATATATATATGTACATGTATCTAAAATTTAACTTTTCATCCATTGCTCAAATAGTCAACAACTCAAGAAATTTAGAATCTGCTTTGTAAAGTGGTGAAATGTTCATTTGAAAACTAAATTTTCTGTGAAAACTAGAAAACTGGCCAAAACACAATGTGATCTGAATTTAACACAATGTGTTTTAATTGTGTTTTATAAAAATACAATGTGTTATTATTGTGTAATCTAAAAACACATTGTGTTAAGTTTTAAATTACAATGTGTTTTTGATAGCGCGTGAAAATCAGAAAATTGTTCAAACACACTGTGATATGAACTTAACACAATGTGTTTTCTAAAAACACATTGTGTTAAATTCAGATCACAGTGTGTTTTGGCCAGTTTTCTAGTTTTCACGAAAATTTTAGTTTTCAAATGATCACAACCCTTGTAAAGTGGCCTGAAAAATTTATCCACTATGGAATGTTTCTGTCCCCGGCCAACTCGTTTACTATTTATCACAGCCCTTACGAATGAAGTGGGCTAATTCTACGCTGGGCTTTAATTAATTATTTAAAAGTTATCCAATACACTTACACTACATTCTCGAGTTTAAAACGGAAGGGAAAGAAATGATAGGATTAGATAGGGGAAGAAAGGAAAAAAATATATATTTAAAAGGCATTCTTGAGTTAATAAGAAAGTGAAAGAAAGTAAAAAAAATAAAATATATGTAAAGAAAAAAAATTATTATTTTACAATTGTATCCTTCTTTTTACACTCAAAACCGCTTATCATCATCATCATCATCATCTTCATCTTCATCATTCAATTGAAACCCTACAAATTCTTCATCCCAAACACTGATCATCATCATCTTCATCATTCAATTGAAACCCATCATCATTCAATTGAAACCCTAGCGGTGCTATATATATATATATATATATATATATCTGTATCTATATCTATATACATATATATCTGTATCTATATCTATATTACGATCTGGTTGAATAATGGAAGATGATGATGAGTTCATAGATCTATACACGGATGTTCTCCAGCCGTTTCAGATGGCGTCATCATCATCAGCACCACCGCCGGTAGAATAAAAGCCGCCGGTTATCAAGTGCAAGAGAAAATTGCTTGGAAGAAGATGAGGACAGATTAGTCATTTTGCAAGAATGATGAAGTTTTTCTTTGGAATCAGGCCATTTTGGGCAGAAAATTTAGCATCAAAAAAGAGGTGGGTTTTCTTATCAAATCTTTTCCTTTCTCTTGATAAAAAAAACTCAAGAATAGATTTTTTTGGTTTTTCTTTTCCTTTCTTCCCCTTTCTATTAAAAAAAACTCAAGAATAGTGTTAATTTGATATTGTAACTCAAACCACGTATACTTTGGCTGATATATAGAAAAACAGAAATATCAGCGTGCGTGCTCCAAAACCGGAGAAGATATATGCCGATTTAGAACTCATTTCTTTGGATCAGTTCGATTACATATATTCTTAGTTGTTGTTCTTCTTAAATCACTGGTCGGGGTTCGCTAGCTAACTCAATATTCAAAATGTCTGTCATTCATTAAACGCGTAATTCTAATCCTTATTTCTAGCTCCTTGCTAGAAATTTGGTTATAATTAATATAGATGATACTAATATATTCTTTTACAAAATGAACAATGATAAAAATATATAAAATACATAGAGGTATATATATACATATATTAAATAATGTAAACTTTGAACTAAAGTAGAATACAGTCTGAAGTTTGGAGTACGTAACTCTGCAATACTGATCGATGGCATGTCTTTCTGTAGTGGACCAATATATATTCTTTCATGAATTATATATATATATATATATATAGCCAGGTACGTATTTATTAAGAGTTATTAAGAGTATTAGAGTAAGTGGTGTTTTATATAATCACACTTTGACTTAGCGATGAAATATAGATCACAGGTATATAGTGTTGGAACAGATCGAGGTCTGTTTGTCACTGATTTAGTTTCAAGACTTAAGTGTAAAAGTCATGGAAGGTGAGGCTTTTACACGAGTATTGAGTAGTTCTACTTGTATCTGCTTTTGAAATTAATTAAGATTATACGTATTTGACTTGATCGATGTATAAGTATAATAATATATTATATATTATGTGGTTTGTTCATTTACATCCTTAATTTTTCATGGATCTCAAGGGCTTAATCTTAGCCCTTGGATCATTCCCATCAATGGTTGAGATTAACATTTACCTTCTAATTAAAATTATAACACGGAGGGGTAGTATCGTAATTTCACTCGCATCATTCATCCTACTTCGTTCCCCTCAAAATCTTTTATTTTCACACACACACACACACATACACACACACAAAAACACACACTCAAACCGGCGATTCACACACGCTGTGCCTCTCTCTTTCTCTCCGCAGTTTTCTCCTACCGGCGATTAGTTCTTCCCGGCGATTTTCTGTAACCGTCGATTATCTCTCACCGACCGTACTTTTTTATTATTTCCATCGGCGATTCTCGTTTTATTATGGCTGACAAGTCGAAATCATCGAATAGAAACGGCGAAAACTGTTAATGATGATTCCGCCAACTCTGATTCTGTTTCCGGTACTTTTTATCTTTATTTCTTCATTATTTTATATTTTTTATAGGGATTATGACACTGGAGTGTAACCAATTATGACTCAATGGTTATGTAATGTAGTGACCTTTTAAATTGGTTATGTTATACGGTCATGGTTACGGTTGTGGGTTGTGAACTCCGACGAGATGGATGGTGGATGGTCTTAGACTCCGACGAGGTTGTAGTGGGTGGTCTCGGTCTCATTTTTTTTCCATTCAAGAGGTGTGACCATCTCTCCACCGTCTCCACATCCGGACACGTGCCACCGCTGACTGCCACAAATAAAATAAACAAATGTTAGCCGCCACCCAGACAACCACCGTCGTCATCCTCTGTCAAAATCCCCCCTTTTACCCTATTGTAAACCAACGTTGCTGGATCTTGATTGGATGGTGGGTAGATAGATATAGATATATGATATAGTTTTCGTATATGTATGTGTAATGAAATGAAAATGGTGTTCAATTTTGTGATGTGATATGAAAATATGTTTATTTTTGAATGTAGAAGGAAATGAAATGAAATTGATTTTAGGAACAAGATTTGGGATTTGTTCTCGAAGAGGAAACAGGAGGACCATAGCTACGTACAGTGCATTTATAAATGTATATATACATCTATCTATATCTGGTTTCAAAGTTTAGAAATGGAAGTTATATCATTATTATTGAATCGTGTTCTCAAATCAATAAATGTATATATGCATCTATCTATATCTAGTGTTGAATTGTGTCCGGGATTGAAGTTAAACATTGAGTTACAGTTTCACATTTGCTCTCCGGAAAAAATTGTTATAAACGAAGATAGTGTCGGAAATTAGCCGAAGAAGATGACCGGAGTATAAAGTCGTTGGAGTAACCCGGTAACATACATCAAGTGAACAAAACAGAGAGGTTCTTACATCAATTTAACACTTTCGTAGGTCACTACATTACATAACCATTCACTCATAGTTGGTTACACTCCGGTGCCTTGATCTGTATTCTTTTTTACGTCCAACGTGGCATTACCGGTTACAAATAGGATGTTACCCGGTAGGATACATTAAAAGAACAAAAATGGAAGGTACTTACATCAGATAGCCAGTTTGAAAGGTCACTACATTACATAACCATTGAGTCATAGTTGGTTACACTCCGGTGCCATAATCCCTTTTTTATATTATATGATTTTTCTAGGGTTTGAGTTAATTTTTTTAGGTTTTTTTTATTTTTTATTTTATGCGTACAATCAAATTTGATTATGTAGTAATATTTAGTTTTTAAGTATCTGTTATTGTTTAATTTTATGCTTAGAATCAAATTTGATTATGTATATCTATGTAAGTTATCTGTTATTGTTTAATTTTATGCTTAGAATCAAATTTGATTATGTATATCTATGTAAGTTATCTGTTATTGTTTACTTTTATGTTTAGAATCATATTTGATTATGTATTGATATTTTAGTGATTTATGTTTTTGTAACTTTATGTATAAAATCAAATTTGATTATGTATACAGATTTTAGAGATTTGTGTTTTGTAACTTTGTTTGCACAATCAAATTTGATTTTGTATTGATTTTTTAGTTACCTGTTTGTTTGTGACTATATGCCTACAATCAAATTTGATTATGTGTTGATATTTTAGTGATTTATGTTTTTGTAACTTTATGTATAAAATCAAATTTGATTATGTATATAGATTTTATAGATTTGTGTTTTGTAACTTTGTTTGTATAATCACATTTGATTTTGTATTGAGTTTTTAGTTACCTGTGTGTTTGTGACTATATGCCTACAATCAAATTTGATTATGTGTTGATATTTTAGTGATTTCTGTTTTTGCAACTTTATGTATAGAATCAAATTTGATTTTGTATATCTATGTAAGTTATCTGTTATTGTTTACTTTTATGTTTAGAATCATATTTGATTATGTAATGATATTTTAGTGATTTATGTTTTTGTAACTTTATGTATAAAATCAAATTTGATTATGTATACAGATTTTAGAGATTTGTGTTTTGTAACTTTGTTTGCACAATCAAATTTGATTTTGTATTGATTTTTTAGTTACCTGTTTGTTTGTGACTATATGCCTACAATCAAATTTGATTATGTGTTGATATTTTAGTGATTTATGTTTTTGTAACTTTATGTATAAAATCAAATTTGATTATGTATAATATTTAGTTTTTAAGTATCTGTTATTGTTTGTAACTTTATGTATAAAATCAAATTTGATTATGTATATAGATTTTATAGATTTGTGTTTTGTAACTTTGTTTGTATAATCACATTTGATTTTGTATTGAGTTTTTAGTTACCTGTGTGTTTGTGACTATATGCCTACAATCAAATTTGATTATGTGTTGATATTTTAGTGATTTCTGTTTTTGTAACTTATGCCTACAATCAAATTTGATTATGTGTTGATAGTTTTAGTGATTTCTGTTTTTGCAACTTTATGTATAGAATCAAATTTGATTTTGCATAGTTATCTATCTTTCATTCACCTTTGTACAATCACATTTGAGTATGTATACTCTCATATATCTTATTTCGATTTTGATTTGTTAAATATTTGTTATAGATGACGTAAATGTCACTTTGTCAGAATTGAAAGGGAAGAAGAAAGGTAATTCAACTAAGAATGTTGAATTGCCTGTTAAATCTGCTAAAAGGCCAAGGGTTCAAAGAAAAAGCAGATTATATCTACTAATGAAAAAAATGACAAGGATGATGATGATGATGATCTTCAGGAAGCTCCAAAGAAATCGAAACGTCTTGGTTCTGATTTTCCGTCGATTGTCGTCAGGACCTTACCAGCTCCTCTTGCTCAGTTGATGTCGTCCCTTAGTCCAGATCAGAAAAAGATGGTTTGTGAGATTGGACTCGGATCTTTACTTGACTTCTCACTCACAAAATTCAACTCTAAACTTGGGTATTATATTGTGACTGCTTTGAGAGACTATGACATGGTGATCAGGACTCCCAAAGGCAAAATTGTTTGTGACAGTGATGTTGTATCTCATGTGCTTGGAATTTCAAATTCTGCTGGGGTTCCTTTGACGTCTTTAAAGAAGTCATCTGATTTTGAAAAAGTTTGGGAAAAGCAATTCATTGCTTCTAAAGGCATCACAACTACTGATATTGTCAATGTCATGACTTCCAAGGTTGCTGACCACATGTTCAAGATGAACTTTCTGGTGGTCTTTTACAATTCAATGATAGCTTGTGACAGCAGTGGTCGTATTTCTAAGGAAATTTTGCAATTTATACAAAGTGACACCAAGGTTGAAACTATTGACTGGTGTGGTGAGTTGTTGGAAAAATTGAGATATTGTAAAAACACATGGAACCCAAAATTTCCCAAAAAAAAACCCATTTAATGGTCCATACACTTTTCTATATGTAAGTGCATTTTTTTAACATTGTTTTTTTTTTTGTTTCATCTAATAATGTTTATATGTTTTATAACATTTCTTTTTTGTTTTGTTTAATTTGTAGCTGTTATATCTTGATTCTACCAAGTCTGTTTCTCAACCTTTAACCCGACACCGACCAATTTATAAGAATTGGACTAATGGTGATATAGATGCTCGAGCTCTTGAGGAACTGAGAATTGGATCCTTTGGTACTTTAGAAGTTGTGCAGCCTTCTTTGGATAACAAGAAAGGTAACAAGAAAGGTGGTGACAAGGGATCGAAGTTGAATGAGAAAAAGGTATACTATTATCTGTTCAATCAAATATGATTTTGTATTAACTACAAATTTTGAAATTTGTATTATTCTGTGTAGAATCATATTTGATTTTGTATGAAATTCAATGTAACATGTGATATATCGTGATTTAGGCCTACTTGCATATCATTGAGGACAAATTCAATGTTGTCGCTGATATGAAGACCTTGTTGATTGAAATCTTCAAAGAAATATCAACAAAGTTTGGCAACGGCGATTTCTTCTTAGATGCACGCAAGAAGATGGCCGAACTTTTTTCTTTGGACAAAATTTTTGTTGATGAGTTGCTTAAAAAGAAAGATTCGAATGTGGACAAGGTGATTGATTCAGTAGTCATGTCAAAAAATGATGGATAGTGTAATTGTGAAAATGCTGAAGAAGAGAACAATGTTGAAGAGAACCGTGATGAGATGATTTCTGGTGATGGGGTCGAGTTGAATAATACTAATGTTGGTTTTGAAGTTACTGGTGATCTAGTCCAGCAGTGTGAATTGAATGCTAACAATACAAATGAGTTTGAAGAAAGAAGTTTGTTGGAAGTTGATGGTAATACTGATGAACAAGCACGTGTAGAGTTGCATTTAGATGTTACAAGGACTGTTGATGATTCTGTGGATGATGGCAATAGTGAAAAACAACCGGAGATAGAAATGAATTTAGATGAGTCCAATATTGTTGCTGATGATCGGGATGACTCTACTATTGATAATCAGGTAGAAATGAATGTTGACGTATCCAAATCTTTTTTCGTTTCCAAATCGACTGATATTGATGTTGATCATTCTAAGAGTACTGATCTGGCTGGCGCTAATGTCAATGAAATGGCGATTTCAAGCCCAGCTGTTATGCAGCCAGCTTTTGGAAAACGTATTTCTAAACCTTCTGCAGCTTTGCAATCTCCTTATGTGGTAGTTCTCACCCCGTCTAAAGATATTTTGAAACAAAGTGAAGTTGTTTATGCATTGGAAATGTTTTCAAATGAAGCCAATGAATTGTAAGTTTCATCCTTTTATTTTAATTATAGTTTTATTTATTTTTATAAACAGAAATCTTTTGCAGCCCTTTATACTTGTTTTTCGCTTTATTTGTTTAATCTTAGGGAAGTGGTTTTCACATCGAACAAGTATTTTGGAGAGATAACTGGGTTGCGCTGTCATATTCAGAGTTTAAAACCAGGCACGTATATTGAAGCCTCTGTTATAGATTGTTGGTCGGCAGTTTTGAATTTCCAAGAACGGTTTAGGGGACCAGTTGAAGTAAGAAGATTGTTTCTCACTACTAGTATACTTGTAAGTTTTTTTTGTAACTTTTTAGAAATTCTAGTTGCTTGTTCATTCATTTATTTTTAATAGTAATTACATATTCTTTGAACAACCAGTCAGAGGAGTTCTTTCGTGATGAAAAGACAATGACAGACGAACAACTTTTCGAGTTATTCCAGACCAATATGCGTTCCTTCTTTGTGAAAAGTGAACATTTAAATTCGTTTCAAGAATTTGATCCGGTATGATTCTCTTATTTTAATTTTATGTTTTTTTTTTATTTTTTTTTTCATTTTTATTTTCACATGTAAACAGGTGTTCTTCCCTCTTTGTCGGTCGCAACACTTTTATTGTTTTGTATATGACCTAAGAAATAAACCAGCATTGCATGTGATCGACAACATGCTTGCAGGGAAAAATTTCAACGCAAAATACGGAAAGGTAATAGATGTTGTGGTAAGTATTAATAAATATTCATGTTTTTTTTACATAAATAAATTTGGTTCTGATAATTTATTTATTTTAATAAAAATGTTATGCATAGCATAACCTTTTTTGTAGGTATTTGAGTCTCATGGAACATCCCATTGCTGATAAGCTTAAATCTATTCAAGCAAAGCCGTTTAGAGTGAAATGGCACACAAAGAAAAATTATGTTGATTGTGGCGTGTTTCTTATGCGTCACATGGAATGTTTCGCTGGCCAACCTTCAACGCTTTGGGACTGTGGCATTCCAAAAGAGTCTGAAGACCAAGCTGAAGAACTGTTCAATTTGAGGTTAAGGTACAATGCCAAGATTCTGCAACATGAAGCTAACACTCTTGCTGCGGACAATCAAAAAAAGGCTCTATCGTTTGGAAACAAGCAAGGTGCGAAAAAGATAAAAGAGCTTTTTAATGAATTAAGCGTTAACAAGTGAAGCTGAAAAGAAATGAAGACATGTATTTTGTAGGAAGTTTGTGGAAGCTTTTTCCATGAGTTAATAGTTAAATCAACTTTGCTAACTCTGAATGTAGTATGTGTTGTTAACAATGTACATAATAGAATGATTTATGAGATGTCTCGTTTTGTTCTTTATATCTATAAATAAAAATGATGTTATGCATACATTTAAACAAACAAATGAAGTCCATATCAAGAAACCTATTCAAAATCAAATTTGATTTTATGCATAGAGTGTAAATAAGCTATACAAAATCAAATTTGATTTTACGTATACATTTGGAAAAACAAATGGAGTGCATATCAAGAAACCTATACAAAATCAAATTTATTTTTATGCATACAGTGTAAATAAGCTATACAAAATCAAATTTGATTTTACGTATACATTTGCAAAAACAAATGGAGTCCATATCAAGAAACCTATAGAAAATCAATTTTGGTTTTACGTATACAGTTTCAAAAAGCTATACAAAATCAAATTTGATTTTACGCATACATTTGAAAAACAAATGGAGTCCATATCAAGAAACCTATACAAAATCAAAATTGATTTTACGCATAGTGTCAAAAAGCTATACAAAATCAAATTTGATTTTATGAATACATTTATACAAAAAATGGAGTGTTTATCAACATACCTATATAAAATCAAATTTGATTTTATGCATACAGTTTCAAAAAGCTATACAAAATCAAATTTGATTTTACGTATACAGTTTCAAAAAGCTATACAAAATCAAATTTGATTTTACGCATACATTTGGAAAAACAAATGGAGTCCATATCAAGAAACCTATACAAAATCAAAATTGATTTTACGTATACAGTGTCAAAAAGCTATACAAAATCAAATTTGATTTTACGCATACATTTGGAAAAACAAATGGAGTCCATATCAAGAAACCTATACAAAATCAAATTTGATTTTATGCATACAGTTTCAAAAAGCTATACAAAATCAAATTTGATTTTACGCATACATTTGGAAAAACAAATGGAGTCCATATCAAGAAACCTATACAAAATCAAAATTGCTTTTACGCATACAGTGGAAAAACAAATGGAGTGCATATCAATAAACCTATTCAAAATCAAATTTGATTTTATGCATAGAGTGTAAATAGGCTATACAAAATCAAATTTGATTTTACGTATACATTTGCAAAAACAAATGGGGTCCATATCAAGAAACCTAAATAAAATCAAATTTGATTTTACGTATACAGTGTCAAAAAGCTATACAAAATCAAATTTGATTTTACGCATACATTTGGAAAAACAAATGGAGTCCATATCAAGAAACCTATACAAAATCAAAATTGATTTTACGCATAGTGTCAAAAAGCTATACAAAATCAAATTTGATTTTACGTATACATTTGGAAAAACAAATGGAGTCCATATCAAGAAACCTATAAAATCAAATTTGATTTTACGTATACAGTGTCAAAAAGCTATACAAAATCAAATTTGATTTTACGCATACATTTGAAAAACAAATGGAGTCCATATCAAGAAACCTATACAAATCATATTTGATTTTATGCATACTATGTCAAAAATGTATATACATATTCAAATTTGATTTTAGGCATACATTATAGAAAATGAAATGGAGTCCATATCAAGAAACCTATACAAAATCATATTTGATTTTGTATTGTGTACAAATTTGATTGATAAATTTGCTAAAATGACATAACTACCCCTCCGTTCTTAAAATTTGAAACACTACTGTAAGTGGTAGTTATGTCATTTACTATCCAACAGTATACAATCTTGTCAAATAAATAGATTTATTTTCCTTTTCGTTATTCATTTCCCCCCAAATTCACAAAGTCAGGTCACTTTCATTTATTTAATATTCAAATATCACTTTTCATTTCTTCTACCATCCTTATCATTTCCGGAAAATATCGTGTATATTTTAGTTATTTTGAAGTATTCTCGTTGATTATCTCTCACCGGCCGTCCTTTTTTTTTTATTTCCATCGGCGATTCTCGTTTTATCATGGCTGACAAGTCAAAATCATCCAATAGAAAACGAAAAAATGTTAATGATGATTCCGCCAACTCTATTCTATTTCCGGTACATTTTATCTTTATTTCTTCATTATTTTTATATTTTTTTCTTATTATATAATCTTTCTAGGGTTTTAGTTTTTTTTTTAGGTTTATTTTTTAATTTTTAATTTTATGCTTACAATCACATTTGATTCTGTAGTGCTATTTAGTTTTTAAGTTATCTGTTATTGTTTAAGTTTATGTGTAGAAGCAAATTTGATTATGTATATCTATGTAAGTTATCTGTTATTGTTTAAGTTGTGTAGAATCAAATTTGATTTTGTATATATATGTAAGTTATCTGTTATTGTTTATGTTTATATCTAGAATCAAATTTGATTATGTATTGATATTTTAGTGATTTCTGTTTTTGTAAGTTTATGCATAGAATCAAATTTGATTATGTATATAGATTTTAGAGGTTTGTGTTTTGTAATTTGTTTGTATAATCAAATTTGATTTTGTATTGAGTTTGTAGTTACCTGTGTGTTTGTGACTATATGCCTACAATCAAATTTTATTATGTGTTGATATTTTAGTAATTTCTGTTTTTGGAACTTTATGTCTAGAATCAAATTTGATTATGTATAGAGATTGTAGAGATTGTAGAGATTTTTAACTGTATGTCTACAGTCAATTTTTATTATGTATAGTTATCTATCTTTCATTCACCATTGTATAATCACATTTGAGTATGTATACTCTCATATATCTTATTCTGATTTTGATTTGTTCAATATATGTTGTAGATGATGTAAATGTGACTTTGTCGGAATTGAAAGGGAATAAATAAGGTAGTTCAACTAAGAATGTTGAATTGCCTGTTAAAGCTGCTAAAAGGGCAAGGGTTTCAAAGAAGAAGCAGATTGTATGTGCCGATGAAAACAATGACAAGGATGATGATGATTACGGTAATGATCTTCAGGAAGCTCCTGAAAAAGTTCCAAAGAAATCCAACCGTCTTGGTTCTCAATTTAAGTCGATTGTCATCAGGACCGCGCCAGCTCCTTTTGCTCAGATGATGTCGTCGCTTAGTCCAGCTCAGAAAAAGATGGTTTGTAGATGATGTAAATGTGACTTTGTCGGAATTGAAAGGGAATAAATAAGGTAGTTCAACTAAGAATGTTGAATTGCCTGTTAAAGCTGCTAAAAGGGCAAGGGTTTCAAAGAAGAAGCAGATTGTATGTGCCGATGAAAACAATGACAAGGATGATGATGATTACGGTAATGATCTTCAGGAAGCTCCTGAAAAAGTTCCAAAGAAATCCAACCGTCTTGGTTCTCAATTTAAGTCGATTGTCATCAGGACCGCGCCAGCTCCTTTTGCTCAGATGATGTCGTCGCTTAGTCCAGCTCAGAAAAAGATGGTTTGTGAGATGGGATTTGGATCGTTAATTGGATTCTCAATCACAAAGTTCAACCCTAAACTTGGGCATTATATTGTGAGTGCTTTTAAAGGCTTGTTTGGTCCAGATTTACTGGACCACTCCAGACTTGAAGTCTGGAGTCCTTACTAAAGATTTGTCCAGAAATAATGGAAGACCAGTGAGCAACTTACTTGTATAGGAAATCTGGAGTCACCAGATTTCATCTCACTGGACTTCACTCTAGTCCTGATCTATTCTACTGAAGATATTCTCACTGAAGTCAAAGACTGAAGTTAGAAGAAAGAAGACTGACAAATGGCGGAGTCCACTGGAAGTCTTACCAGATCTACGACTGGAGCTTGTCAGTGTTCTAGACCTTACAAGTCTGAACACTGATTACGAGGAACTGACTTTTTGCCTTTACACACTTTTACCTGGACAACCCACGTGTCCACTTGATAAAAGAACAATACGTGTGCAAAGGTGGTTGGTTAAAAAGGATGACACGTCACATTGATGTGACTTTATTCTTGATATTTAACCAATGCATTTAATGACAAGTTGTCGGTTCATTAAATGCATGCAACCATATTTATGGCGCAATAATTTCACTTGTGAATTTACTTGCCTATAAATACAAAGTCATTTTCCTTCGTTCAAATTACTTTTTAGCAATTTGGTGAATTTGTCTAAATACTCTCGATCGTAAAAGGGAATACTTCACAACTCTAAGTATTTCGATCCAAAGAGAATATTTAGCAAATATAGATCATTTGTAATTCATAGGTTGTTAGGATATTTACTTACTTGTATAGGAAATCTGGAGTCACCAGATTTCATCTCACTGGACTTCACTCTAGTCCTGATCTATTCTACTGAAGATATTCTCACTGAAGTCAAAGACTGAAGTTAGAAGAAAGAAGACTGACAAATGGCGGAGTCCACTGGAAGTCTTACCAGATCTACGACTGGAGCTTGTCAGTGTTCTAGACCTTACAAGTCTGAACACTGATTACGAGGAACTGACTTTTTGCCTTTACACACTTTTACCTGGACAACCCACGTGTCCACTTGATAAAAGAACAATACGTGTGCAAAGGTGGTTGGTTAAAAAGGATGACACGTCACATTGATGTGACTTTATTCTTGATATTTAACCAATGCATTTAATGACAAGTTGTCGGTTCATTAAATGCATGCAACCATATTTATGGCGCAATAATTTCACTTGTGAATTTACTTGCCTATAAATACAAAGTCATTTTCCTTCGTTCAAATTACTTTTTAGCAATTTGGTGAATTTGTCTAAATACTCTCGATCGTAAAAGGGAATACTTCACAACTCTAAGTATTTCGATCCAAAGAGAATATTTAGCAAATATAAATCATTTGTAATTCATAGGTTGTTAGGATATTTACTTACTTGTATTATCTTGATTCCGCACAACCTTGTATTTTATTTAAACATCATAAATAAAATACACTTGAAAAATTACATTGTGTTTCACCTTTATATTGTTTATTGCTTTAAGTCTTGTATTACTTTGTTTATATTCTTGTAATTATATTTAAAGTAATACTAGTCCAATCTAGTGAATTCTTAACTTGTCGTATTTTACACTAGTGGGTTAAACCATCAAGTGAGGGGACTTACAAGTGGTATCAGAGCAGAAGGCTAACAAATTTGCCTAGATCTGCTTTTTGATGGCCCACCCAGAAAATACACAAGGTTTTAGTCTTGGTCCTGATCCTATTGTTAATGATCAACAAAATAATGAACCACCTATCATTAACACTAATCCACCACCTCCTCCTCCTACTCCTGCTTCTCTACATGTGCATGTGCACTACTCAAACAATCCTGTTCCTAAATTCAGTGGGAACAGTGATGAATTTGGAACGTGAAAAGCAAGAATGATATTACATATTACTGGTATTGAGAGGAATATGATGAAAATTTTAATGAAGGACCTTACGTCCCAACATCACCTCTCAATGCTCTTCTTGATCCAACTGGATCTAGAAGAGGTCGGGAAAAGAGGGACGAACATTGGTCTGAAGAGGAGAGGAGATTGGTAAATTTAGATACCCTTTTCAAAAACATGATCCTCGGGGCTGTTCCAGAAACCCTAATTCCCACACTAGTTCTTTTTCCCAGTGCTAAAACCATGTGGGATGAACTGGTGAACCAATATGAAGGAGGAGATGACACCATTGTCACCAGAAAGGTCTCCTTAAACAAGAAGTATGAGTCATTTTTTGCTCTTCCTAACGAGTCTCTCACTGGCACTTACACCAGATTTATGAGCATAATTAACCAGTTGAGAGGTCTGGGGGTTGAGAAAGACAAGGATATACTTCTGGAGAAATTTTGTGATATTTTACCCACCAAATGGTCTCACATGATCCTAGTCTTAAGACAAGGTAAAACTCTGCACACTCACACTCTTTCAACTTTATATGGAGCCTTCAGATACACTGAAGAAAATCAGGCTCAGAGAGTTGTGGCAGAACAAGATGCCTTAAACCATGCCTCTAGTAGTTCCAATGTGATCAATCATACTGATCCACAAGGTACAGCTTAAATGTCTTCTGAGAATGTATTTTCTATGAAAAAGATGATGTCTGAACTTATTGAATCTGGAGAAACTAGTAATATCTCTCCAGACTGTGATGAATCTGATGATGATGACCTGGTTGCAATGATTGCTAAAATGTTTAACCGTTTCAAAGCAAGAGCAAATAGGCCCAGTGGACAATTTGCATCCAGTACTTCAACTGATAAGACTAATCTGACATGCTTTAAGTGTGGCAGAAAAGGTCATTTCATGAAGGATTACAACTCCAGTCAGTTTGTATCTCAGCCTGGTCCATTTACTTCTAAAAAGCCTGATGATAGCTATAAATTCAAATATAAAAAGCTTAAGGCTCAAATTGCTCTCATGTCTCAACAAATTGATAATAATAAATGCATGATTGCAACTTCTGAAGAAAATTGGGTTCCCTCTGATGATTCATCAGTTGATGAAGAAGAAGAAAGAGATTGTTGTTACATGGCTCTGGCAGACGAAGAGCATCTGGTGAAGGAAGATGTCACATCTGGAAGATGGGTGGATATTGTGATCAAAAAGGTCAGTATTTATGATCTTGAAACTGACCCTGAATTAAAATTGGACGTTGCTGAAGCTCTTAATTCTGATTTAATTTTTGTTGAAACTGTTAGATCTGACTGTGTAAATGGTATAGAAACAGATTTTTCTGAAATTTCAGTTTTAAAAACAAAATTAAAAGAACTTCAGGATATTGAACTGGCTTTTCAAGCTCAAGTTCTGGTAACTGAACAACTGATTCAAGAAAAACAAGACCTGGAAATAATTTTAGAAAAAGAAAAACAGGTTATTAAATCATGGCTGGAAACCAAAAAGCCATATGATGCTGGAGTAAATCAATTTCCTGCTCAAAAACGTGCTTATTTAGATGGAAATACTCATATTGCATCCTTGATACCAGTTATTGACTGTTTACCAGAAGGATTCAGGCCCATTACCATTTATGATGAGCCTGTTACTCCCAAGGCCAATGTTTTTCCAGTTCAATCCCCAGAGGTCAAAACTGGAGCACCTCAGGTGACTGCTCTAGTGAAAAAGGTTAATCAGAAGAAACCTTTGCCTCAGTCTTCTTCCAAGGGACCTTCAGTTCCAAAGAAGAAGAATGTCTCCCTACCTAAGCCTAAAGTCCAGTCATCTGGAAAGGCTCAGGTGTCATCTGAAGAAAGTATTTTGTTAAGACTGGAGAGTCAGTTTCAACTACTGACTAGTCAAATTCAAAGTTGTAATGCAAGATTGAACAATTTTGAGGGTACTTCGTCTGGCCCTAAACAAAATACAAAACCTTTTTCAAAGAAAGACAAAAATGTTTTTCCAGTTCAATCCCCAGAGGTCAAAACTGGAGCACCTCAGGTGACTGCTCTAGTGAAAAAGGTTAATCAGAAGAAACCTTTGCCTCAGTCTTCTTCCAAGGGACCTTCAGTTCCAAAGAAGAAGAATGTCTCCCTACCTAAGCCTAAAGTCCAGTCATCTGGAAAGGCTCAGGTGTCATCTGAAGAAAGTATTTTGTTAAGACTGGAGAGTCAGTTTCAACTACTGACTAGTCAAATTCAAAGTTGTAATGCAAGATTGAACAATTTTGAGGGTACTTCGTCTGGCCCTAAACAAAATACAAAACCTTTTTCAAAGAAAGACAAAAATGTTTTTCCAATTGAAATGAAAAAGAAAAAGGTTTCAAAACTATCAGTTCCAATTAAATTCGTAGAGAAATCTGTTTTGGAATAAAGTGAACTCAACCAGATACCTCCAAGGACCTATAAGGGAGGGTCCAGTGAACCCATCAGTCGATGGGTTCCTAAATCTAACTAATCAATCTGGTGGATGTGCAGGGCGATCAAAAGAAATATATTTGATATCTTGACAGTGCAGCTGGCAGGACAATGACCGGATGTAAGACCCTGCTAGAGGAGTTCATAATTTCTGATGGACCCTCCATTACTTTTGGAAATGATGGTTGTGGAAAAACTGAGGGGTATGGAGTCCTGAATAATGGACAAGTCAAATTCAGATGAGTTGCATTTGTGAATGGTTTGAAATACAACCTGATCAGTGTAAGTCAACTGTGTGATGATGGCTATCAAGTTCTGTTCAATATTGCTCAGGGTATCGTATTCAACAAGGACTGGAAGGTAGTACTGATTGCTCCCAGAAGAGGGAATGTGTATGTAATGGATATGGAAAGCTCTCCTTCAGAGCAGTGTTTCTATACTCAAGCTGATGAAGACACAAACTGGTTATGGCATAAAAGGTTATCCCGTTTAAATTTTAAAAATATAAATAAGTTGTCTAGAAAATAACTGGCAGATGGGATACCTTCAGTTTCTTTTAAAAAGGAAAGGCCATGTCCAGGATGTGAGATGGGTAAGCAGAAACGTACCAGTTTCAAGACCAAACAGAATTTCAGCATATCTGAACCACTTCATATGCTACATATGGATCTTTTTGGTCCAGTAAACGTTCAGACTCGTGCTGGTAAAAGATACACCCTGGTGATTGTCGATGAATTTTCCAGATATTGTTGGGTTATCTTTCTCAGGTCTAAAAATGAAGCTACTGCTGAAATCATTGCTCTAATCTTTTTTCGGGTTGAAGCTGTTGCAACCGCCTGCTACACTCAGAACAGATCTGTCTATGTCAAAAGACACAAGAAGACTGCCTATGAAGTACTCAGAAATAGAAAGCCTAATATTGGATATTTCCATGTATTTGGATGTCCAGTATATATTATGAATGACTCCAGTCAGCTTGGAAAATTCGATGCAAAGGCTGATGAAGGTTACTTCCTAGGATATTCAACAATTCGCAAGGCCTTTAGAGTCTATAACAAGAGACTTGACAAGGTTGATGAGTCAATTCATGTTACCTTTGATGAATCAAATTCTGCAATCTTCAATAAACCAACTCTTGTACCACCCTCAGAAAATCCAATCAGTTTTGGTGAATCTGATCCTACTGATAAATTTGATCAGTCACCTGAACCTGCTTCTGAACATCTCAGTTCAGAACCAATAAGAATCAAGACAAGCAACATACCATTTTAACCTTCAGTCAGTTTTAAACTACCTTCTGAACTGACTATTGGATCAGATGTACGTGCTGCTTCACCTCAGATATCAGTTTCCACTGAGTTACCCCAATCTGAAGAATTTCATGATGCAAGTCATGATCTACAGGAGGAAGACGATGAGACTGAAATAGTCTTTTCTGAAGCCACTCCTGAAGTAAATCAGAGGAGTTCTTGCACTGATATCATTGTTCATCCTGGTCAATACTCTAAATGGACAAAAGCACATCCAATCGAGCAAATCATTGGAGATTCCAATAGAGGGGTTCAGACCAGAAGAGCCACAAGCGATCAATGCTTAAATGTCAGCTTCTTATCACTGATAGAACCGAAGAAGATTGACGAGGCTATGAAAGACCCAAGCTGGATTGAAGCCATGCAAGATGAGCTCAATCAGTTTAAAAGGAACGACGTTTGGGAACTTGTTCCTTGTCCCAGCAATCTGAAGAAGGATCCAATTGGGACAAGATGGGTCTTCAGAAACAAGATGGATGAAGATGGACATGTAATTTGAAACAAGGCAAGACTTGTTGCTAAGGGTTACTCTCAAGAAGAAGGAGTAGACTTTGATGAAACTTTTGCATCAGTTGCTAGACTTGAAGCTATCATCATTTTCTTAGCTTTTGCAGCTCATCACAAGTTCAAAGTCTATCAGATGGATGTTAAAAGTGCGTTTTTGAATGGTGAATTAGAAGAAGTTGTATATGTGTATCAGCCACCAGGGTTCATAAAAGAAGAAAAACCTCACTGGGTGTACAGACTGAACAAAGCATTATATGGTCTGAGACAAGCACCTAGAGCCTGGTATGATACTCTTACTAAACATCTTCTGAAAAATGGTTTTAAAAGGGGTACAATTGATAACACTTTATTCATATTGCATGATAAAAGTGATATCTTACTTGTACAAATTTATGTCGATGATATTGTGTTTGGGTCTACAAATAACAAAATGTGTGAACAGTTTCCTGAAATAATGTCATCTGAGTATGAAATGAGTATGATGGGTGAACTGACATATTTTCTGGGTCTTCAAGTGAAACAAACCAGTGATGGTATTTTTATAAATCAAGAAAAATATGTCAGAGATTTATTAAAGAAATATCAATTTGATTCAGTCTCATCAAAAGATACTCCCATTTCTGCACCTTTAACTTTGGACTCAGATCCCAATGGAAAACAAGTGGATCCCACAAAATATCGTGGTATGGTGGGATCCCTCATGTACTTAACTGCTAGTAGACCTGACATAATGTTTGCAACATGCCTTTGTGCAAGATTTCAGTCTGATCCCAGAGAAGCACACACAAATGCTGTAAAAAGAATTTTCAGATACCTTAAAGGTGTCCCCAGACTTGGTCTTTGGTATCCCAAAGGCTCAAGTCTATATCTAATGGGTTATTCAGATTCTGATCATGCAGGTTGTAAAATAGATAGGAAAAAGTACCACAGGTGGTTGTCATTTCCTAGGTGGCGAATTGGTTAGTTGGACAAGCAAGAAGCAGACTGCAGTGTCACTCTCCACAGCTGAAGCTGAATACATTTCTGCAGCAAGTTTTTGCGCTCAGATTTTGTGGATGAAGAACCAACTAACTGATTATGGTGTTAAGTATACAAAAACCCCAATCTTTTGTGATAACACCAGTGCAATTGCCATCTCTCACAATCCTATCATGCACTCCAAAACCAAGCATATTGACCTCAGGTATCATTTTATTAGAGATCACATTATTAAAGGTGACATTGAACTTCATTTCATTTCCACTGATAAACAACTCGCTGATGTTTTTACAAAACTCTTGGATGTCAAAACGTTTAAACATCTCATCAGTGAGTTAGGTATGCTAAATCCTGTATAGCATCACCTCAGGGGGAAGTGTCAAATATTTTTGTGTTTAAAAGAATTTTTCTCTAAGGGGGAACTTTGCTTTCTGAAAAATATTTTGACTGAAATGCTTCAGAATTTCTGAAATGATTTCAGAATAATTGTATAAACTGAGATGGTTCAGATTCCTTAAATCTGATCATGCTCAGATTTTGTGTATTATTTCTGAGACGAGTCAGTCCTTTATAATGTATTTTGGATACTTGGTCGTTGTGTGAACACGTGAAGGTTACTGTATAACGTTTGAATAATGATACCTTTTGCTGACGTGTCACACAAGTGGCGCCGTAAATGTAAAAGTGATGATCACTTTTTATTATGAAAGTTGAAAAGTTTTCCAAAATGTGGGCCCTAACCGTCTTTGCATTAAATGCGGACGTGTAACCCAAAATTATTTCGGATTTCAAACCCAAAATTATTTCTTTTATGGGTTTGAATTTCAAAATTACTTTTATTTTATTTATTTTGGAAAAACCCTTTGTATTCCATCATAAATATAAATACCTTTTTCGAAAACAATTCCTTCATTTACTCATCTCTACATTTACTCCCAATCATCATTCACTCTCATTCTTTCTTCTTCAAAAATTCCAAAACCCTAAATCATCATCATTTTCAGTTTTCCCTTGTAGACATTATGGCTAAAGTTTCCCAAGCCAAAATCTCTTATAGCTTTCGAATACAAACCAACTAAAGTAGTCAAGGCTAGTCCTTCATGGCCAAAAGGGTTCGATCCATCGACCCTTCGGTTCAATATGAACAATTTTGTGGCCGCACTAAATGCCAAACACAAAACCTTAATGGGGAGGATAAACAAGTTTCTTGAAGAATCCCCTCTCCATTATGCCTTGACTGCAGATCCTCAAGTATTGTATCATAGATACTTACTTGAATTTAAGCAAGGATGAAAAATCCATTGCTTTTTCTTTGAAAGAAGGCACAAAGCAGTATATCCTTTCACTTGATGGGTTTCGGGAGGCCCTTCATCTGAACTACCTTCTTTCTCCTTCAGCCTATGCAAAAAGGCTTAAGGGAGTTAATTTTAGGGAGGTACTGCATGCCATGGGTCACAATGACATGGTTGATGCTGAGCACAATCTGAAGACATCTGGGCATATTTTTCTGTCTGGATTTGGAAATTGTTGGCGATACTTTTGGACTCAGATTGTGGAGTGCCTTGGAGGAAACTCGGGTGGATTGGACCAGATTTCCTTGCCACGGGTTGAAATGGGTTATTATTTGTGGCATGGGATTGAGGTGGACTTCGCTGAGATACTCTTCTCTCAGTTGGTAACAAAATTAAAGGGAAAAAGAAGTCCACATATCTCATTTCCCAGATTTCTAAGCATATGCTTCATGAACATGCTTGGAGAGGCGTATCACGAGGAGGGGCTTGAGGCTTCAGCGACAGAGTTCTGCAGGGACATTTCAAAGGCATCAACTTCAGAACCTGAAATAGAACTCTCCGCTGCAATGCTTCAGGTAATAAATAAAACAGCACGACCGACTGGCTCAGAAAGGTCACCAAGCGGGTCACAAAAGAATGTGAGACCCATTGGTGCACCTGGTGGTAAATTATTGAAGATGTTTAAAACCCCAGCAACTTCATCTACCCAACCACCAATCCCCTCTTCCACTGACCAACCTGAGGATCTCCCAAAAGATCCCTCAGGATCTCCAAAGGGCTTGTTAAAACGTCGTAAATATAAGCAGTCCTCACAGCCCAAGGACATTAGTACCGAAGCTAACCCTTCTGGTTCTTCCCAACAAGAACCAGAAGAAAGTCAAATGGGAAACCCACAAGCAGCCATCTCCAAAACTTCTTTAGGAGGAGATGGTGAAGATAATACAAGTGTGCCAGCCCAGCACACATTAGAGTCCGTGTCTACACTCTTCTGATGCACGAATTGATGAAGTCTTTGGTGTGACACCACCTGAGACTGAGATTCCAGACTCTACGGCCAATGAAGTGAGTCTTGATGATGGTATGAGAATCATTAAGGCAACCCCCGTGTCTACTGTCACTGGCGATGATACTTTGGTTGAGCCAACCCATAAATCTGGTGATGATGCATCTGCAGCAGTAGTTGTTGAACCAGAAGCTGGTTCAGGTACCAGTGATCTGAACCAGGGCATATCTGATCAGACTGCAGTTTTAACTGACCTCTGGGATGAAGATGAGCCACCTCAAGGGAATCTTGATTCCTTTGCTGATTTTGAGTTTGATGAGGGCTTATTGGAGGAGAATCAGTCTTCTGATTCTGAGCCAACCTTCAGCCTCACAAACGTTCCTCCTCCCCCAGAAATCCAAAATATACTTGTTGAACAACCATATCGCCAACCACCAACTTCTCATGAACACCCATATTTTCCACCTGGCTCTACACCTGCCTATGTTACTTCCCCTCGTTTTCAACCACAACTTCAACACCTACACCCACAAATTCACCAAGTACCAAGGCCCATCAGTTATGATGATCAAACTGAGAAAGAGTTGGACTCTGCTACTGAATCTGAGAGTCCAACTAAAATGCAATTGGAAAAGGCATTAGATGGGCTTGGTAGAATTCCCTTTGTGGCTTCTGTTTCTGCACAACCACCTTCTCCTTTGAGTGTAGAAGCACAGTTAGAGAAGCAAAATACCGAAGTCCAAAGCCTACTTCTCAAAGTGGAGGACTTAACAAAATCTCTAACTGCCAATACTAGTTCCATTTCTGAAATGAAGGGTGCTCAGATGTTCCTTGGCACTGAGTTAACCAAGGTGCTGGAAATGAGGGACTAATAAGTGGGAAGCTTAATGAGCTGGTACATTCATGTAACCAAATAAGTTCAGCCATCAGGGAAGCCTTCAGACTGACCAAAAGAGATGTGCAAGCTTCAGTTGTTGCGAACTTGACATCTAGTGTTGAAATAATGAAACAAGAAGTTATGGCAGTCGGGAAGGAGGTGAATGAGTTGGTGAAGAAGCCCAGTTTTGATGAAAAGAAACTTGGGGTTTCTCTAAGTGTTGGTATTGTTGAAAAGATGAAGTCTGAGCTATCTCAGGAACTTGTTGCTCAGATTTCAGCTTCTGTGGCTGAAAAGGTTGAAAGGCAATTGTCAAGGCCACCCACAAAACCCAAAGTGACTGGACCAAGGTCTTCAAGGAAGAATATTCGTGATGCTGACCTTTCTACCTTCAAGCCCATTTCTGATGATGCTGCTGAGATCCAAAGAAAGCATGAAAAGGATCAATATGAGCATTATCTGAAGCATCGATCTCATCCAGCCAAAATAATTGATGTTGAAATAACTAAGGCTGATGGATTGAAGTTATTTGATCTGGTGGTGACCAGAGAAGGAAGGGCAGCTGAAGAGATGATCCAGATTCTGAAGGCGAAGCCAAAATCTGCTCTAATTGGTGCATGGCTATCTAGAATACAACAAAAGATGCAGGCCAAGGTAGAGATGGAGACCAGATTGTTTGGGAAGAAGGATCACTCTCCACTGAAGAGGAAAGCTACTGAAGCTCCTTCTGGCTCAAGGGCTGCAAAGAAGTAGTTTCCTTCTTCAGAATATTATTTACTTGTATTTTTGTTTACATTTGTAACAAACAAATATGTCTGTATATATATGTTACAAATTGTAGCCAACAAGTAGATAATAAGTTTAAGTTAGAAAAACAACCAGAAAATTCTGAGGCATCAATGATCTATAAGATGTCCTTAGAAAATTTTTATAACTTAAACTAAAACTTGCATTTCAGACTTACAAACATGTATAGATAGAAGTCTGAGATGCATGCACTATTTCAGAACAAATAGGGGGAATTTGTTGGGTCGAAAATCGACCAAGTATAATTTGTTCAGAAATAGTTGAAGTTCAGTGAAGATACTTGTACAGAATTCTGAACCTCTTCAGAATTAAGTTCACTGAAGCTTCACTTTAGTTTCAGATCAGCCAAACTGAAAGCATTCATTCTGAAGTCAAAGACTGAAGACTGAAGAAAGAGAATCATCTCAGAAGCAGAAACCAGAGAAGATTCTATCTGATCGAAGACTGAAGCATCTCAGTGTAAAGTACTTACAACACTTTACACTGATTACGAAGAAGCCTTTTTACTTTACCAACCTTTACCCAGTTAATAGCTTTATCTATTAACAAGTACAAGGTTGAGTAAAAGGTTAGAAATAAAGTGTGAAATGTCACATCAAATAACTTTCACACTTAACCTTAATAGTACGCATGTTAAGGAATTGACTTTAATTCCTTAAATGCTCACAACCATATTTATACGGCCTGGTACACATCAGCATGAACTTTGCCTATAAATAGGCTTCTTACAACTTGCAAATGGCTTGAAACTTTGGCATTGCAACTTGTGAGATATACTCTAAGTAATTCTTACGAGTATTTCCAAGTTATTAGATCACTTGTATTTCTAGGTTGTTTAGATATTTACACTTTTGTGTTTATCTTTGTTCCGCAACAACCTTTGTATTTGTTTATATCAATAAATCAAATACATTGAAAAAGTACATCGTGTCTCAATGCTACATACTTGATCTATACATATTATTTATATAGTTTCAGCACTTATTGTTTCTCGTCATTTACTTTAAGTCAATTACTTTATTGTTTATATCCATATCTGGATCGCATTCTGAACTGGTCTATTTCCAGAATAGAATTGCTTGCCAGTCGGGTTTAACCATCATATTTGGGACTTATAGTATCAATATACAAAGTATATTGTACACATAACAGTTGTAGAGGGGGGGTGAATACAACTTACTTTGATCTTTACTAACTTTTAACAAAATGTTTTAAAGACTCAATTTATATATTCAGTAAGTAAAGACCAGGAATCAATAAAACAGTAAAGTAGTAAAGTAAATGAAACATTTCTTGAACACAAATTATAGTTTTCAATGTAATCCTTTATTATGAAATAATCTATACAAAGAATTACAGGGTTGTTGCGGAAACAAGATAGCCTACAGATATCTAAACAACCCTTTGAAATGACAAACTACAATCAATAAGTTTCTACTCAAGAGAATCAGCCCAAGTTGATCTCAAACAGACTAAGCTGTGTGTAAGAGCAAAGAAAACTTTGTGTGAAGAATGATTCTCAGGAATGCCACGCATATGCAATCAAGGAATGAAGCTTTTATAGGCGAAAGCCCCTCTTCTCTTGGTATCCAATAAAGCCACGTATTCTTCTTCTACTGGATGACAAAGGAATATTTGATCGTGCCTTTCATGGTACTTGTGGTCCCCAACGTACTGCCACACATTCTTTATCATCCAATAAGAGTATGGACACGCATATGTAAAACTAACCACCAACCTGGATACTAGGAACCTTCCTAGTCACATCATTTGTCCTTATCAACAATTCAGGTTGTTATCTTCGCTTGATTGTCAGACACAGATTGGGCCATTTGTTAAAGCACCAATCTGCCTAAGTGTTTCCAAGCTGACTGCTAATCCCAAGCTGACTTCCACTACCATCTTGGTCTTCTATCTTCAATCCTCCTCTTCGACTTAGATTGAATGCTATAACCTTGTTGATGCAGCTTGAGCAACACTTGCTTCCATAAGATTACAATTACAAAACATGAAGCATGATCTGGGCCAGAAACAGATCGTAAGCTGTGTCAGCTTAGTCTGACCCAGATCAGATTACAAGAACCAAAAGATTACTAAGTGTTTATAAGTCAGATTTGTCATCACCAAATTTAAAATGAACATTGGGACTCAACATGTTCTTCCTTACTTCGAAGGATAAGACATATCAAATACTTGTGCATTTCTTTGCAAAAGTAGAAAATGTCTATAACACAAGAATTAAGAAAATTCGTAGTGACAATGGAACAGAGTTCAAGAATAGGATGATGGAGTTCTATTGTCTCAGCAAGGGCATTGAGCAGCAGTTTAGTGCTCCATATCAACCTCAGCAAAATGGTGTTGCTGAAAGGAAGAATAGAACATTAATTGAAGCTGCACGAACAATGTTGGCTGACTCTAAACTCCCCACCATATTCTGGGGTGAAGCTATAAACACTGCTTGCTATGTACTCAACAGGGTTCTCACAGTGAAACGGTTTAACAAAACGTGTTATGAGCTGTTACACAACAGAAAACCAAATTTGAGTCATTTGCAGCCATTTGGTGTACCATGTACCTTCCTAAAGGTTCAGCCAAACTTAGCGAAGTTTGATGAGAAAGTTTATGAAGGATACTTTCTTGGATATGTTCCAGGAACACCAAATCGTCGTGTTTACAACAAAGTAACAGGTAAGGTCGATATTGCATACAATGTTGAGATTACCAGTTGCTCACCCGACATTCATTCAGGTCCTGAGAAAATGTTCAATTATGAAGTGTTAGGACCAGTTCACCTGGAACTGGCCAGTCACCAGTTCACACTGACCAGTCACCAGTTGGAATTGCCAGTCACCAGTTAACACTGACCAGTCTCCAGTTGCATCTGGTGACCCAGTTAAACTGGTGACCAGTCACAGTTCACACTGACCAGTCACCAGTTCACCTGACCAGTCACCAGTTCACACTGACCAGTCACCAGTTCACACTGACCAGTCACCAGTTCACACTGACCAGTCACCAGTTCACACTGACCAGTCACCAGTTCACACTGACCAGTCACCAGTTCAACTGACCAGTCACCAGTTGCAACTGACCTTTAGGACCAGTTCACCTGGAACTGGCCAGTCACCAGTTCACTCTGACCAGTCACCAGTTCACTCTGACCAGTTCACCTGAAACTGGCCAGTCACCAGTTCACACTGACCAGTCACCAGTTCACACTGACCAGTCACCAGTTGCATCTGGTGACCCAGTAAACTGGTGACCAAGATGATTTGTCGAGAAATATATTGAAGTCCAGTTACACCGTACAGTCAACGCAACTGAAGACTTCCTCCAGTTGAGAACTGACCAAATTGAAGAATCATTCCAGTTGAAGTCGAAGACAACAAATGGAAGATAGAGAATGGCAATGGCAGCGAAGCCCAGTTGGCATTCTAGTCAGTTACAAACTGGAGACCATCAGTGGAAAGCCCTTACAAAGCTTTACACTGATTACGAGGAATTGACTTGTATGCTTTATGTACCTTTACCCGGATAATAAGCCTTATCTTATTATTTAAGTATTAAAAGGTACATAAAGGTGGTTATGTAAAGTCACTTTAACATGCGACTTTACACTGCTTTTTAAGGAATTAAATGCTATTCCTTAAATGCTCCCAACCACATTTGTACGGCTAAAGTTAACATCCCAATGTTAACTTTGCCTATAAATACAAGTCATTGCACAACCAAGAATATTACTTCTTCGAATAAACTTCGATAGAATTCACACTTTGCAAACCTGCAATATTCTTGGTGAACTTGTGCAATCTTCTCTCAATCGCTAAAAGGAACATTTCACAACTTTAAGTGTTTCGATTGTCTTGAAAAATTCCGAGTGTAGATCAATTGTATTTCATAGGTTGTTAGGATATTTACATTCGTGTATTATCTTGGTTCCGCATCAACCTTGTAATTTGTTTAATATCAATAAATAAATTACACATTGAAAAATACATATTGTCTCATCAAGTTATCTTACAAGTTATTTGTATTATTGCATTGTTCTTTACTTATTGTCTTTTATATAAGTAATCTATCTAGAACTTGGTATATACACACTGCAACTGGTTGTCTCCAGTTCAGTGCATATATTGCAAAGTAACTCTACCATCGACATAGAGGTGTCTTCAGTAGTACCATCTAACGAGTTGGGACTTACAAGTGGTATCAGAGCAGAAGGCTAATAAACTTGCCTAGATCTGCTAAGATGAACACTACTGAAGGTGGAGATGGTTCTGGTTCAGGTGAAAACCCCTCGAATACAAATGCACAACCTTTTCAAAATGTTAACACCAACCCTCCTCCTCCTACTGCCCCAAACCATGTCCATGTACACTACTCTAACACTCCTGTTCCAAAATTTGATGGAAACAGTGAGACATTCGGTACATGGAAGGATAAGGATATTCTTCTTGAGAAGTTTTGTGATATTCTTCCTTCCAAATGGGAGAACATGGTTCTTGTCTTGAGACAAGGTAAAACCTTGCACACTCATACTCTTGCATCGCTCTATGGAGCCTTCAGATTCACTGAAGATAATAATGCTGCAAGACTTGTGGCTGAGCAAGATGCCATGAACCATGCCCAGAGTCCCAAGGTTGCTAGTGCAACTGAGCGACCTTGTGCTGCTTTAATGTCTGCTGAGAGTGTCCAGGTACACTCGATGAAGGAGATGTTGAACAGTTTCTTAAACTCTGGACTGACCACTGAAAACAGTGATGGTTGTAATGAAACTGACGATGATGATCTGGTCGCCATGATTGCTAAAACCTTTAATAGGTTTAAGCATAAATCCAAAAGATTTAATGGCCCTAACAATGCTTCCAGCTCCAGCTCTCTGGATAAGACCAATCTTACATGCTATAAGTGTGGTAAGAAAGGTCATTTTATGAAGGAATGCAGATCTAGTCAGTTACAAACTGGAGACCATCAGTGGAAAGCCCTTACAAAGCTTTACACTGATTACGAGGAATTGACTTGTATGCTTTATGTACCTTTACCCGGATAATAAGCCTTATCTTATTATTTAAGTATTAAAAGGTACATAAAGGTGGTTATGTAAAGTCACTTTAACATGCGACTTTACACTGCTTTTTAAGGAATTAAATGCTATTCCTTAAATGCTCCCAACCACATTTGTACGGCTAAAGTTAACATCCCAATGTTAACTTTGCCTATAAATACAAGTCATTGCACAACCAAGAATATTACTTCTTCGAATAAACTTCGATAGAATTCACACTTTGCAAACCTGCAATATTCTTGGTGAACTTGTGCAATCTTCTCTCAATCGCTAAAAGGAACATTTCACAACTTTAAGTGTTTCGATTGTCTTGAAAAATTCCGAGTGTAGATCAATTGTATTTCATAGGTTGTTAGGATATTTACATTCGTGTATTATCTTGGTTCCGCATCAACCTTGTAATTTGTTTAATATCAATAAATAAATTACACATTGAAAAATACATATTGTCTCATCAAGTTATCTTACAAGTTATTTGTATTATTGCATTGTTCTTTACTTATTGTCTTTTATATAAGTAATCTATCTAGAACTTGGTATATACACACTGCAACTGGTCGTCTCCAGTTCAGTGCATATATTGCAAAGTAACTCTACCATCGACATAGAGGTGTCTTCAGTAGTACCATCTAACGAGTTGGGACTTACAAGTGGTATCAGAGCAGAAGGCTAATAAACTTGCCTAGATCTGCTAAGATGAACACTACTGAAGGTGGAGATGGTTCTGGTTCAGGTGAAAACCCCTCGAATACAAATGCACAACCTTTTCAAAATGTTAACACCAACCCTCCTCCTCCTACTGCCCCAAACCATGTCCATGTACACTACTCTAACACTCCTGTTCCAAAATTTGATGGAAACAGTGAGACATTCGGTACATGGAAGGCTAGAATGCTTTTGCATTTTGGTGGGATTGAAAGGTATATGTTGAAAATCCTTAAGGATGGACCATATATACCCATGTCCCTTGGGGTCAGTCCTCTTCTTGATCCAACTGGAAGAAGAGGTTCAAGGGAAAAGCCTGAAGACCATTGGTCTGATGAGGATCGCAGACTGGTGGACTTGGACACCAGACTGAAAAACATGATCCTTGGGGCTGTCCCTGAAGACCTAATTCCAACACTTGTGTTGTTTCCCAGTTCCAAGTCTATGTGGGATGAATTAGTGATTCAATTTGAAGGAGGTGATGACACAATTGTCACCAGAAAAGTTGCTTTGAACAAGAAGTATGAATCCTTCTTTGCCTTGCCCAATGAAAGTCTAACTGGTACATACACCAGATTTTCTAGCCTCATCAATCAGTTGAGAGGATTGGGTGTAGAGAAGGATAAGGATATTCTTCTTGAGAAGTTTTGTGATATTCTTCCTTCCAAATGGGAGAACATGGTTCTTGTCTTGAGACAAGGTAAAACCTTGCACACTCATACTCTTGCATCGCTCTATGGAGCCTTCAGATTCACTGAAGATAATAATGCTGCAAGACTTGTGGCTGAGCAAGATGCCATGAACCATGCCCAGAGTCCCAAGGTTGCTAGTGCAACTGAGCGACCTTGTGCTGCTTTAATGTCTGCTGAGAGTGTCCAGGTACACTCGATGAAGGAGATGTTGAACAGTTTCTTAAACTCTGGACTGACCACTGAAAACAGTGATGGTTGTAATGAAACTGACGATGATGATCTGGTCGCCATGATTGCTAAAACCTTTAATAGGTTTAAGCATAAATCCAAAAGATTTAATGGCCCTAACAATGCTTCCAGCTCCAGCTCTCTGGATAAGACCAATCTTACATGCTATAAGTGTGGTAAGAAAGGTCATTTTATGAAGGAATGCAGATCTAGTCAGTTGAACAACCAAACTGGCCCCTCTGTCCCTAATTTCAATCGGCCTGATGATAGCTACAAAGCTAAATACAAGAAGCTTAAGGCCCAGATTGCCCTCCTGTCCATGGAAAAGAAAAAGGATCAGTGCTTAATGGCACAAACTGAGGGAAAATGGGAGTACTCTGATGGCTCATCTGATGATGAAGAAGAGGAAAGGGACATGTGCTTCATGACCTTGGAAGATCAACAACAGCAACACGTGGTGAAAGAAGATGTCATCTCTGGAAGATGGGTGGACATCATACTGAAAAAGGTATGTGACTATGATAACCAGGTTGACCCTGAACTAAAACTGGACCTGGCTGAATCATTAAGTGGTGATTTTGCATTTGTGGAAACTGTAAGAGCTGATAGTGAAAGATATCTTGACACTATCTTAATTGAACTGAACAATGTTAAACCACAACTAAATGATTTACAAAGTGTCCAGTTGGCTCTCAAGGAGTCAGTTTTAAAGATTGAGGCTTTAGAACTTGATAATCAAAAATTATTTTCTGATTTTGAAAAAGCACAAAAGATTATCAAGTCATGGGTAAAAGCATCTGGCAAAAACTACGATGCATTTTCAAGAACTATCGATGCCCAGAAAAATGCATGGAAATCTGAAGATCTGGAGATGGCAGCTCTTATACCAGATCTTCATGCATTGCCTCCAGCTCTCAAGGTTGAAACACCTTATGATCAACCTGAAGCTGTTGAAACTGAAACCTTTGAGACCACCCCCATTGAGGTTAAAACTGGAGCCAAACAGGCTAAAGCTCCTGTCAAAAAGGCCACTGGTAACAAGCCTTTACCTCAAAAGTCTAAGGAGCCCAAGACCCGACATACTAAAGCACCAGTTGAACCTAGGTCCAAGGTTCAACTGCCTGATCAAAATAATATTTTGGTTAATCTGGAAAGTCAACTCCAACTTTTGTCTCGGCAGGTTCAGAGTTGTACTGCCCGGATTAACAATCTGGAAGGAGGTTTATCACCTCCAGTTTTCAAACAAAATATTAAACCACTCCCTTCTGTACCTAAACTAAAGAATGTTCCTTCTGGAACAAAATCTGGTAAAATTAAAGGGAGTAAGTATCAAATACCAATTGTTTTTACTCCTGCACCTGGAGCTGGTGATAATGCTCCAGATGTAGCCTCCAGTTCAACACCTCAACAATCAACTGTGGATTCTGTAGAGAAGTCCAGTGGACCCATCAAGAAAAGATGGGTTCACAAAATGAACTAATGATTTTTGTGTGTGTGTAGGGCGATCGAAAGAAGAATATCTGGTATCTGGACAGCGCTGCTGGCCGGACTATGACCGGATGTAAGCCCCTACTGGAAGAGTTCACTGTCCAAGATGGACCGACAGTGACTTTTGGTAACGATCAATCTGGAAAGACTGAAGGATATGGTGTGCTCAATAATGGACAAGTCGAATTCAAAAGAGTTGCATTTGTGAATGGTTTGAAATATAACTTGATCAGTGTAAGCCAACTTTGCGATGATGGCTTCAGAGTTTTGTTCGATATTGCACAAGGCACCATATTTAACAAGGATTGGAAAGTGGTGATGATTGCACCAAGAAAAGGAAATGTGTACATCATGGATATGGAACCAGCTCCAAAAGAGCAATGTTTCTATACCAAAGCTGATGAGGACACCAACTGGCTATGGCATAAAAGGTTATCCCACCTTAATTTCAAAAACGTTAACAAGTTGTCTCGCAAGCAACTGGTTGATGGGATACCTCAGATTTCCTTCAATAAGGAAAAGCCATGTCCAGGGTGTGAGATGGGTAAGCAGAAGAGAGCCAGTTTTAAAACTAGGCAAAATTTTAGCATCACTGAACCTCTTCACATGCTACATATGGATCTATTTGGTCCAGTGAATGTTCAAACTAGAGCTGGAAAGAAATACACTCTAGTTGTGGTTGATGAATTCACCAGATATTGCTGGGTGGTATTCATCAGATCCAAAAGTGATGCACCTGCTGAAATCATCTCTCTTATCAAAAGAATTGAGCTTAAGTATACTCGAAAAGTTTGTCAGTTGCGAAGTGATAATGGTACTGAATTCCAAAATAAGGTACTTGAAACATTTTGCAATGACACTGGCATCTCTCAAAACTTCTCATCAGTTCACTCTCCAGAGCAAAATGGAGTTGTTGAAAGAAAGAATCGTACACTGATAGAAGCCGCCAGAAGTATGCTATCTGAATCTGGTCTTCCCACCAGTTTTTGGGCTGAGGCAGTTGCAACTGCTTGTCACACCCAAAACCGGTCAGTCTACATCAAGAGACATAAGAAGACTGCCTACGAAGTACTCAGGAATCGTACACTGATAGAAGCCGCCAGAAGTATGCTATCTGAATCTGGTCTTCCCACCAGTTTTTGGGCTGAGGCAGTTGCAACTGCTTGTCACACCCAAAACCGGTCAGTCTACATCAAGAGACATAAGAAGACTGCCTACGAAGTACTCAGGAATCGTAAACCAAATATTGGATATTTCCATGTATTTGGTTGTCCAGTTTATATACTGAACGATTCCAGTCAGCTTGGAAAGTTTGATGCAAAAGCTGATGAAGGGGTATTTTTAGGCTATTCAGATATTCGAAAGGCCTTTAGAGTTTATAATTATAGACTCTAAAAGGTGCATGAGACAATTCATGTCACATTCGATGAATCAACTGAAGCAATCAACAAGAGACCAAGCCTTGATATTTCTCCAGTCATTCCAATCAACTTTGGTGAAACTGACCAAGTTCATCGGTCAGTTGTTTCACCAGAAGATGCTTCCAGTTACAACAAACTGGAACCAGTCAAGAAGAAGAAAAGCACCAGTGACACATCATTTTATCCCTCCATCAATTTTAACTTACCACAAGAATTGGTGATTGGATCAGATGTACGTGCCACTCCAATATCAGCACCAGTTCAAACACCTACTTCTCCAGTTCTTCATGAAATACCTTCAAATGAGGAATTTCATGATGCTAATCGAGACCTTATTGACTCTGATGAGGATGTAGAAGTTGTTTGGACTGATCCTTCTCCAGAAGCTGTTGCAACTGAAGAAGATCGCCAGGTGACTTGCACTGATATTGTAGTTCACCAGCCTAGTCAGTACACTAGATGGACTCGAGCCCACCCAATTGAACAGATTGTGGGTGATCCAACTAGTGGGGTTCAGACTAGAAGAGCCACCAGTGAGCAATGCTTAAACGTCACCTTCTTATCTTTAATTGAACCAAAGAAGATTGACGAGGCTATGGCAGACCCAAGCTGGGTGGAAGCTATGCAAGAAGAGCTCCTCCAGTTTGAAAGGAACAATGTTTGGGAGCTTGTTCCTTGTCCACCAGGGTTAAAGAAAGAACCTATTGGTACCAGATGGGTCTACCGAAACAAAATGGATGAAGATGGCCATGTTGTAAGAAATAACAAGGATAAGATGGCCATGTTGTAAGAAACAAGGCCAGACTAGTTGCCCAGGGTTATTGTCAAGCAGAGGGCGTTGACTTTGATGAAACTTTTGCTCCAGTTGCAAGACTTGAAGCCATAAGAATATTCTGGCTTATGCAGCCCATCTGTAGTTCAAGGTCTTCCAGATGGATGTCAAAAGTGCGTTCCTTAATGGAACATTGGAAGAAGAAGTTTATGTTAAGCAGACTCCAGGTTTCCTTGATGAGAAGCATCCTCATTGGGTTTATAGACTGAACAAAGCATTGTATGGTCTAAGACAAGCCCCAAGAGCCTGGTATGATACTTTAACTAAACATCTTCTTAAAAATGGCTTTCAAAGAGGTGCAATAGATAATACCTTGTTTATCTTGAAAGAAAGAGGTAATATCTTATTGGTACAAATTTATGTTGATGACATTATTTTTGGTTCAACTGATGATGCAATGTGTAAAAAGTTTTCTAAAATCATGTCATCTGAGTATGAGATGAGTTTAATGGGTGAATTAACATTTTTCTTAGGTCTTCAGATTAAGCAAACTGAAAATGGAATTTTCATAAACCAAGGAAAATATGTCAGAGATTTGTTAAGAAAAAACAAATATGATTCAATCCCATCAAAAAACACACCTATTGCAGCACCATTGAATTTGGACTCTGACCCAACTGGCAAACCAGTTAACATAACTGACTATAGAGGTATGGTTGGTTCACTGATATACTTAACTGCCAGTCGACCAGATATAATGTTTGCAACATGTTTATGTGCCAGGTTTCAGGCTAACCCTAAAGAATCACATTTGCACGCTGTAAAGCGTATCTTTAGATACCTGAAAGGGTGTCCTAATCTTGGTCTTTGGTACCCCAAAGGCTCAGGATTAGATCTAATGGGTTATTCAGATTCTGATCATGCAGGTTGTAAGATAGATAGAAAATCAACAACTGGTGGTTGTCATTTCCTTGGAGGAAAACTGGTAAGTTGGACCAGCAAGAAGCAGACTTCAGTCTCTATGTCCACTGCTGAGGCAGAGTACATTTCTGCGGCCAGTTGCTGTGCCCAGATTCTCTGGATCAAGAACCAGTTACTAGATTATGGTCAGAAGTTTACTAAGACCCCAATCTTTTGTGACAACACCAGTACAATTGCTATATCTCACAACCCAGTGATGCACTCCGAAACAAAACATATTGACATCAGGTATCATTTCATTCGAGATCATGTTATGAAAGGAGATATTGAAATTTATTTCATCCCCACTGACAAACAGTTAGCTGATGTTTTTACTAAACCTCTCGATGAGAAAACCTTTAAACATCTCATCAGCGAACTGGGAATGTTAAACCCTTAACTGGAGCTTTCTTTGTTATTGAACGCGTCAGTGACACTGATGAAGTTCTCCAGTTGAGGAGGTCCAGATAATCTTTGCTCGCCAGGCTATCGAACGCCTTTGTGATACTATCTTGGCACTAATTGATTACTGGATCATCATTTTAGGGGGAAAGACTCAAAATAATTTTCTGACTAAAATTCGTTTTTGTTTGAAAATGCAACTGGAGAACTCTTCAGTTGGAAACTGGTACTGGATTGATCCTCCAGTTACCAGGTTCAGTCTTTGTCTAAATTTTTATAACGTTACAAATACTTGGTCAATATGTGTGACACGTGATGATACTCGAGTGTTTTAAACCACTTGATATCGTGATCTGACGTGTTTGAAACCATTTTAGTACTTGACAACTGTTTGTATTGGGAAAACAAAAGTGAGTGGGCGCGTGGGTAAGATAAGCCGTCGTAGCATTTAATGCTGACATGGAAGCATTTAATGTTTACATGGCAAATTATTATTTTATTTCAAAATTCAAACCAACTTTTGTGAAAATATCTTCAAAAAGGGATTTTGTTTATTAAAATATAATTTTGGTGTTTCATTGGGATCTTGAATCCTTATAAATACCCTTATTTACTCCGAACTCATTTACTTCCTTCTCTTACATTCTTTCATTTACTTTCCAATCATCAATATTGCTTCATTCTTCTCTTTGCTTCATAAATCAAAAACCCTAATTCCAAAATTTCATTTTCATTCTTCTATGGCTCCTAGATCATCTCGTTCAAGAGATGTAAATCTCTTGACTGTTCCATACAATCCCTCACCAGATGTCACACAGGCACCTGGTGCCCCTAGTAGTGCTTCGGTCATAAAACTAAATCCAAATAATCCTATGGCCAGCCTACGAGGATCTCAAGGGTCCGATACCCTTATTGGTAGAATTCAAAAGTTTTTGAAGAATTCTCCAATAGGACCCTCATTCTCTCTAAACCCACGTAAGATGTTTCACAACTACTTATGTGAGTTTTGGTACACTGCCGTTCTTTCTTCCGATTGTTCCTCCATCAGTTTCACATTAAAGGATGGAACAATCCAGTGTACCTTGTCAGCTGATACATTGAGGGATGCCTTACGCCTCAATTACTGGAGAGAGGGTGAATCTCCAGTCGTCTTGCCCCCAAATATAAACTTTCGCCAAGTACTCCTGGAAATGGGACACAGGGAGTGTTTGGAGAATGGGGTGTTGAAGACAAAAGGTGCGATGACCATGAAGGGCCTTACACCTTCATGGAGGTATTTTTTCATCCACCTGGTGGAGAGCATGGGTAGGAGTTCTGGTGGACTTGACCAGATTAACTCCTCGCAAGCAGAGATGGCTTACTGCTTGTGGAACGGATTGAGAGTGGACTTTGCAGATATTCTGTATAGAAGCCTGGTTCAAAAGCTGAAGGGCTCAAGGGGTATTTGTATTCCCTTTTCAAGGTTCCTCTCACTTTGTTTTAAGCAAATTCTGGGCAGGGAAGCATATAATAGTACAGATTCTCCGTACACTGCTCCAGATATGCTAAGGAATCTAGACTCACTGGTATCTGAAGCTGGTGAGGTTGAAATTCCTGAACGAATGCAACTGGCATTCGCTTCAACTGATGCACCTCTTGTAGGTGAGTCAGAAAGGCAACTGGGCGGGCCTCAAAATTATGAGGGACCCTCCAGTGTGTCTAATGTTGTGGTTGAGGATAGAGCAACCATAACTGAAGCAACACCAATCTCATCTATCCCTGGTGAAGATACTTCGGTATCTGATCCTCCAACAGATGCACCCATCCAGGAAACTGGGGAAGGTCATCTGGAGACTGTCCAGGTAACTGAACAGCCCTCTGTCACATTCATGGATCTGGACATGAGTGTTAATGACGAGGAAATCCTTATAGAATCTTCGGATTCTGAAGGTACTGAAACAGACCAGGAGATTCTTGATGCTTCTGTACAAGCTCAAGACCCTTCATCTCCAGTCTTACCTCCAGACGCATCAATTTCATTTTCATTCTTCTATGGCTCCTAGATCATCTCGTTCAAGAGATGTAAATCTCTTGACTGTTCCATACAATCCCTCACCAGATGTCACACAGGCACCTGGTGCCCCTAGTAGTGCTTCGGTCATAAAACTAAATCCAAATAATCCTATGGCCAGCCTACGAGGATCTCAAGGGTCCGATACCCTTATTGGTAGAATTCAAAAGTTTTTGAAGAATTCTCCAATAGGACCCTCATTCTCTCTAAACCCACGTAAGATGTTTCACAACTACTTATGTGAGTTTTGGTACACTGCCGTTCTTTCTTCCGATTGTTCCTCCATCAGTTTCACATTAAAGGATGGAACAATCCAGTGTACCTTGTCAGCTGATACATTGAGGGATGCCTTACGCCTCAATTACTGGAGAGAGGGTGAATCTCCAGTCGTCTTGCCCCCAAATATAAACTTTCGCCAAGTACTCCTGGAAATGGGACACAGGGAGTGTTTGGAGAATGGGGTGTTGAAGACAAAAGGTGCGATGACCATGAAGGGCCTTACACCTTCATGGAGGTATTTTTTCATCCACCTGGTGGAGAGCATGGGTAGGAGTTCTGGTGGACTTGACCAGATTAACTCCTCGCAAGCAGAGATGGCTTACTGCTTGTGGAACGGATTGAGAGTGGACTTTGCAGATATTCTGTATAGAAGCCTGGTTCAAAAGCTGAAGGGCTCAAGGGGTATTTGTATTCCCTTTTCAAGGTTCCTCTCACTTTGTTTTAAGCAAATTCTGGGCAGGGAAGCATATAATAGTACAGATTCTCCGTACACTGCTCCAGATATGCTAAGGAATCTAGACTCACTGGTATCTGAAGCTGGTGAGTTGAAATTCCTGAACGAATGCAACTGGCATTCGCTTCAACTGATGCACCTCTTGTAGGTGAGTCAGAAAGGCAACTGGGCGGGCCTCAAAATTATGAGGGACCCTCCAGTGTGTCTAATGTTGTGGTTGAGGATAGAGCAACCATAACTGAAGCAACACCAATCTCATCTATCCCTGGTGAAGATACTTCGGTATCTGATCCTCCAACAGATGCACCCATCCAGGAAACTGGGGAAGGTCATCTGGAGACTGTCCAGGTAACTGAACAGCCCTCTGTCACATTCATGGATCTGGACATGAGTGTTAATGACGAGGAAATCCTTATAGAATCTTCGGATTCTGAAGGTACTGAAACAGACCAGGAGATTCTTGATGCTTCTGTACAAGCTCAAGACCCTTCATCTCCAGTCTTACCTCCAGACGCATCAATTTCATTTTCACCCCCTCAAGTAAATACTCCTACTGATACATCCTTACCAATATATTCCGCTCCCTTACCAACTGGGCAATTCTCACTTGCTCGAGAAATGCCCCCACCACCGTCGCCGTTGTTCACACCTGAGCATTCTCAGCATGAACAACACATTGATTTTCCAGTCCTTTCTTCTTCCACCACTCCAATAATTTCTTCAACTGCTGGCCTGACAACTGGGGAGACTTCCATCAGTTTGCCTCCTCCAGTTGCTCCAGTAGTAACTGCTAGTGGTCCAGTGACACCTTCTCCTTTGTCACTGGACAGCCAAGTTGTCTCACTACAAGCCGATCTCCAAAACCTTCTTACCAGGGTGGAGGAGATTCAGAAGACACTTGACAAGAATACCAAGTCTTTCTCCAGATACCACAAGGACTCTTTGACAAATATTAAGGTGGTCGATCTGGGGATAAACAAGTTTTCTTCAACTGCTGGCCTGACAACTGGGGAGACTTCCATCAATTTGCCTCCTCCAGTTGCTCCAGTAGTAACTGCTAGTGGTCCAGTGACACCTTCTCCTTTGTCACTGGACAGCCAAGTTGTCTCACTACAAGCCGATCTCCAAAACCTTCTTACCAGGGTGGAGGAGATTCAGAAGACACTTGACAAGAATACCAAGTCTTTCTCCAGATACCACAAGGACTCTTTGACAAATATTAAGGTGGTCGATCTGGGGATAAACAAGTTTTCTTCAAATGAAGACTTGGTGTTCAAGAAGCTTAATGAGTTGGTCACTGGCTGCAACAATCTAGCTGGTACTCTAAAGGAAGCCTTTGACCTAACTCACTCCAAGGTCTCCAGTTCAATCTCCAACTTGCTAGGAAATACTGTCAGAACTTCCGAAGTTGACTTGAAAGAGATTGAAAGGCAGGTCAAGGAACTTATTGAAAGACCTGGCCTAGATGTAACTGGCCTTGGAGAGCAGTTGATGACTTCGGTTGGTCAGAAAATAGAGGATACGTTGGGTGCTAGAGAAGAGCAATTGGTTGAAAGGGTGATGTCTGAGATCACCAAGCTGGCCACTCCTCAGGTTGATCTGGCCCCACTTACCAGTGAGATCAACCAGTTGAGGGGTAGCATTGAGAATTTGAACACCCAAGTATCTCTACATACTGAATCATTAAATAAACTGACCACTGAAGTAGAGAATATGAAGAAGAATGATGAGGAAGTGAAGGAAAGGGTTGTCTCTGGGTTGGATGAAGACTCCAAAATCTTGAATGAATTGAAAACTGGTCAAGACCAAGTTGTTGCAAATGTCTTGACCCAGTCAAAGGAGACGAACCACTTATGGAGGTCCTTCAGGATGATGTGTGGGATCTTTAAAGAGTGCAAGAACTTGCAATCATGGCAGCCTCTTGACCGGTTGCCATCTCACCCCTCTGAATGGGAAAGTATTCGGGCAGGTCTAGAGACTGCCAAGGGGGAAAGAAGTCAAGTTCATGCACCAGTTGCACCTGGAAGGACTCCAACTGGAAGGGAATTGGTTGTAGCTACCAGTACTGAAGCTGGTGAGCAAAGGGTAGGTGGATCTGGTGGTAATGGAGATAGGGGGAATGTTGTGATGGACAAGGGTAAAGGATTGGCTGTTGAAGCATCTGCCCAGCCGGCCACTGATGAAATGTTAGAAACTGGAAATACTGACATACTTCCTCCAGTTTCAGATAGTGATAGCAGAAGACTGGCCAGACTTGGAAATGACAAAGAAAAGAAGAAAATGAAACAAAGAAACCAAGTGGAAGCCAGGGCACATCTTGCTCAAATCAAGTTGCTTGATATGAGTGATGCCAATCTGTTGGGTATCACTAAGGAGGAGTATCTTAGGGTTAAAAATGATCCCAGGATAGTTGACCAGTTGAATGAAATGCTAGATGTAGAACTGGATAAACACTATGCTGAGGATGAGGCAGAATTTGATGCCAGAAGTTTAAACATTTCAGTGGAGAAGGCTAAAGAAATGAGGGCCAGTGGGATTCTGAAGAGAATTGCAAATGTCAAAAAGGTTGTGAAGGATGTTTTGAATCCACCAAGGAGAAGGATTCCACAACCAAGAAGACCACTGACAAAAGATGCAAGGGATGCTGACCTTAGCACATTCGTTGAACCAACTGGCGAAGTTTCAAATGAAGACTTGGTGTTCAAGAAGCTTAATGAGTTGGTCACTGGCTGCAACAATCTAGCTGGTACTCTAAAGGAAGCCTTTGACCTAACTCACTCCAAGGTCTCCAGTTCAATCTCCAACTTGCTAGGAAATACTGTCAGAACTTCCGAAGTTGACTTGAAAGAGATTGAAAGGCAGGTCAAGGAACTTATTGAAAGACCTGGCCTAGATGTAACTGGCCTTGGAGAGCAGTTGATGACTTCGGTTGGTCAGAAAATAGAGGATACGTTGGGTGCTAGAGAAGAGCAATTGGTTGAAAGGGTGATGTCTGAGATCACCAAGCTGGCCACTCCTCAGGTTGATCTGGCCCCACTTACCAGTGAGATCAACCAGTTGAGGGGTAGCATTGAGAATTTGAACACCCAAGTATCTCTACATACTGAATCATTAAATAAACTGACCACTGAAGTAGAGAATATGAAGAAGAATGATGAGGAAGTGAAGGAAAGGGTTGTCTCTGGGTTGGATGAAGACTCCAAAATCTTGAATGAATTGAAAACTGGTCAAGACCAAGTTGTTGCAAATGTCTTGACCCAGTCAAAGGAGACGAACCACTTATGGAGGTCCTTCAGGATGATGTGTGGGATCTTTAAAGAGTGCAAGAACTTGCAATCATGGCAGCCTCTTGACCGGTTGCCATCTCACCCCTCTGAATGGGAAAGTATTCGGGCAGGTCTAGAGACTGCCAAGGGGGAAAGAAGTCAAGTTCATGCACCAGTTGCACCTGGAAGGACTCCAACTGGAAGGGAATTGGTTGTAGCTACCAGTACTGAAGCTGGTGAGCAAAGGGTAGGTGGATCTGGTGGTAATGGAGATAGGGGGAATGTTGTGATGGACAAGGGTAAAGGATTGGCTGTTGAAGCATCTGCCCAGCCGGCCACTGATGAAATGTTAGAAACTGGAAATACTGACATACTTCCTCCAGTTTCAGATAGTTATAGCAGAAGACTGGCCAGACTTGGAAATGACATTAAAGAAAAGAAGAAAATGAAACAAAGAAACCAAGTGGAAGCCAGGGCACATCTTGCTCAAATCAAGTTGCTTGATATGAGTGATGCCAATCTGTTGGGTATCACTAAGGAGGAGTATCTTAGGGTTAAAAATGATCCCAGGATAGTTGACCAGTTGAATGAAATGCTAGATGTAGAACTGGATAAACACTATGCTGAGGATGAGGCAGAATTTGATGCCAGAAGTTTAAACATTTCAGTGGAGAAGGCTAAAGAAATGAGGGCCAGTGGGATTCTGAAGAGAATTGCAAATGTCAAAAAGGTTGTGAAGGATGTTTTGAATCCACCAAGGAGAAGGATTCCACAACCAAGAAGACCACTGACAAAAGATGCAAGGGATGCTGACCTTAGCACATTCGTTGAACCAACTGGCGAAGTTTCAAATGAAGACATTAAGTCCGCTGTACTGGCTGCTGGTGCTGGGAGTATAAAAATCACAAATGAATCTGAAGCTAGAAACTACTACTCCCAGATCATGTCAACCAGAAGACATAGTGGTACTATTAATGGTGTCAATGTTATAATCAAGCCAGGCACCAAGGTTTTTCAAATCGAAGTTAAGTATACTGGTGGGCCACTGGTTAGAACTGATGATCCTGGTGCTATGCAGTATGGGTTCAGCGAATGGGTGGAGATGGTGAATGTGTTGGATGCTAAGGCACAAAAGAATAGGTTCGAGAAAGCATGGGTTAACTTTCTAAGGGGAAGATTCAACATAAAGAAAATCTTGAGCAAAAGTTGAATATTGACCCTGAAGATACTCAGCCTATCTCTTCAGTTGCCAAGAGAAGAAGAACTGGCGAAGGGCCATCTCATTAAGTTCTTTCTTCAGTTTATCTACTTGTAATTTGTATTTACATTCTGTAACTTGTATAAATTTCATTCCCTTGTATAAATGAAGTTACCAGTTTGTAACCACAAGGTAGATAAAAGATTAAAATCTAACAAACCTAAAAGAAAAACCTAAGGCATTTATTGATCTATAAAAATGCCTTAGATAACTTAAATAGATTTAAATCGAACAAGTCTCTCCAGTTCACACTTGTACAGATACAAGAACTAGAAAAGACTTAGACTATATTTCTAGACAAATAGGGGGAATTTGTTAGGACCAGTTCACCTGGAACTGGCCAGTCACCAGTTCACACTGACCAGTCACCAGTTGCATCTGGTGACCCAGTAAACTGGTGACCAAGATGATTTGTCGAGAAATATATTGAAGTCCAGTTGCACCGTACAGTCAACGCAACTGAAGACTTCCTCCAGTTGAGAACTGACCAAATTGAAGAATCATTCCAGTTGAAGTCGAAGACAACAAATGGAAGATAGAGAATGGCAATGGCAGCGAAGCCCAGTTGGCATTCTAGTCAGTTACAAACTGGAGACCATCAGTGGAAAGCCCTTACAAAGCTTTACACTGATTACGAGGAATTGACTTGTATGCTTTATGTACCTTTACCCGGATAATAAGCCTTATCTTATTATTTAAGTATTAAAAGGTACATAAAGGTGGTTATGTAAAGTCACTTTAACATGCGACTTTACACTGCTTTTTAAGGAATTAAATGTTATTCCTTAAATGCTCCCAACCACATTTGTACGGCTAAAGTTAACATCCCAATGTTAACTTTGCCTATAAATACAAGTCATTGCACAACCAAGAATATTACTTCTTCGAATAAACTTCGATAGAATTCACACTTTGCAAACCTGCAATATTCTTGGTGAACTTGTGCAATATTCTCTCAATCGCTAAAAGGAACATTTCACAACTTTAAGTGTTTCGATTGTCTTGAGAAATTCCGAGTGTAGATCAATTGTATTTCATAGGTTGTTAGGATATTTACATTCGTGTATTATCTTGGTTCCGCATCAACCTTGTAATTTGTTTAATATCAATAAATAAATTACACATTGAAAAATACATATTGTCTCATCAAGTTATCTTATAAGTTATTTGTATTATTGCATTGTTCTTTACTTATTGTCTTTTATATAAGTAATCTATCTAGAACTTGGTATATACACACTGCAACTGGTCGTCTCCAGTTCAGTGCATATATTGCAAAGTAACTCCACCATCGACATAGATGTGTCTTCAGTAGTACCATCTAACGAGTTGGGACTTTCATGAAGACATTTTCAGTTCTTTTAATCCCTCTATGATAGAGTTGCATAATTCAGATGATATTGTTGTGGTCCGTGATGATGATGTTTTTGCATCACCATCTTACGGAGGACCTATATCCAATGCAGTCTCTGTGGATAGAAGAGGACAACAGGATTCTGAACAAGGAGTTATCTCGAGAAGATCTGATGAACCAATGGGTCCAGATCCTTCATCTGTGAATACTTCTGGAAATGTTGTGACAGAGGAGCATCCCTCAGTTCAGATTGAGGAAGAGATCTCTACCAATTTGGGAGGAAATCTAGATGTTGATCGTGTCACACAAAAACACATTACGAAGGCTCATCCCATAGAAAATATCTTGGGAGATCCTAACGTTGGTGTTAGAACTAGGAGCAGTCTTCAGGAGAGCACAAGTCTTTTTGCTAGCATCAAAGATACAGGCATACTGGAAACATGTATGTACAGTTGCTTTATCTCTCAAGTGGAACCCAAAAATGTGCAAATGGCACTTAAGGAACCGTCTTGGGTGGATGCCATGCAAGAAGAGTTAGACCAATTCAGAAAATTAAAGGTTTGGGAATTGGTAGATGTGCCTGCTGATATCAACCCTTTTGGAACAAGATGGGTGTTCAGATGTAAAAGGGATGATAAAGGGAATGTTACTAGGAACAAGGCTCGGCTAGTTGTTCAAGGATTTGCACAACAAGATGGATTGGATTACACCGAAGTATTTGCACCTGTAGCTAGAATTGAGGCAATTAGGCTTTTTCTAGCCTTTGCATCCTTTAAGGGTTTTAAAGTGTACCAATTGGATGTAAAGAGTGCATTTCTATATGGTAAAGTACAGGAGTTGGTTTATGTGTCTCAACCTCCTGGGTTTACTGATCCTGACTATCCTGATAGAGCATATAAATTGGATAAGGCTCTATATGGTCTTCATCAAGCACCCAGAGCCTGGTACGATACATTATCCACATATTTAGTGGAAAATGGGTTCGTAAGAGGTCAGATTGATAGCAAATTGTTTACAAAATGGATAGGTGATGACTTCTTACTGGTACAGGTTTACGTAGATGACATCATATTTGGTGCATCTGACGAGAATATGTGCAAAGAGTTTGAAGAAATCATGAAAAGCAAATTTGAAATGAGCACCATGGGAGAAATGAATTTTTTCCTTGGTTTGCAAGTTGAGCAGAGAAAGGAAGGAATCTTTATTCATCAAACCAAATATGTCCATGACATACTTAAGAAATTTGGTATGGATGAGGCTTCTCCTATAGGCACTCCGATACAAGTAAATCATTTGTTAGGAGCTGTCAACAGCTTGGATCAGGATGTTGATCCAACATTATATCGGTCAATGATAGGATCACTGATGTATCTTACTTCATCGAGACCAGATATCATGTTTGTTGTTTGCTTGTGTGCTCGATTTCAATCCTGTCCGAAAGAGTCACATTTGAAAGGAGTAAAAAGGATTCTTCGATACCTTAAAGGAAAACCATCTCTTGGTTTATGGTATCCTAAAGGAGGAGAATTTGATCTGTATGCATATACAGACTCCGATTATGGTGGATGCAATTTTGATAGAAAATCTACTTCGGGAGGATGTCATTTTTTAGGAGACAGATTGGTGTCATGGCAGTGCAAAAAGCAAACATCCGTTGCCAATTCTACATGTGAAGCAGAATACATGGCCGCTGGCAGTTGATGTTCACAAGTATTATGGATTCAACAACAAATGCATGAATACGGTTTGAATTTCTCTAACACTCCTATTAAAATTGATAATAAATCTGCTATTTCCATTACCAATAATCCTGTTAAGCATAGTAAGACGAAGCATATTGATATTAGATATCATTTTATTCGTGACTGTGCTGAAAAGAAATTAATCCATCTTGAAAAAGTGTTGTCCGATGATAACTTAGCTGATTTTTACACTAAGGCCTTTGATCGATCGCGTTTCGAGTTGCTAGTCCAATTGACTGGAATGAGAAACCCTTAGCTACTGTCTCTCAAGAACCATCTTAAAATCAGAAAATGAAACACAAAAATAGAATAATGGTTTTTGGGGAGTCGTTACTGCTAGAGACATGACAAAATCATGTGGCATTTAAGTTTACTCATTTGCTACATCCGATCTCTTCTGTAGTAATTAGTCCTTCTAACACCTGCTCAATATACAGTATTAAGCATGACTATTATAAGATTTGTTAGAGTAATTTTGATGTTAAAATTACTGTGATCGATTTTATAACTTTATGCTCCGTCATGTATATTGTGAATAAAAGGGTTCTATTGCACGAGAGATAATGCTAAATAGGGTATCTGGTTTCCAGAGGGACTCAACTGCGTTCTTATTGAACACCGAATAAGTGTGTGTCGTAATAGGGATGTAGTGTAAGTCAAGACTCTAATTTGAGTGTGTTTGGTACACCTTGAATTAGGTCTTGCATGTAAATTGCTTGAAAGGTTAAGTGTAATACTTAAGATTTCGGTCAAAATAGGTCAAACGGAGTCACTCAGTTGATATATTTGACAGATATTTTGATATGCAATTTACTTGAATAATTGAATAGAAAATACTTATTGTGTGTGCTAACATGATAATGGCTTAGATTCTAATCTTAATTGGGAGAATCAGCCGCTTATTATCTGTTATATATCTGTTTAAGTGTTTTCGGGTTCAATTATTTATAATTGAGATGAATACATGTGTTGTATGGATCTCATGAGTTCAGTGGTGTGTTTGCAGAATTATTTATCTTAACTGGATGTGTGTCAACCGTTAAGATAAAGGGTCTCCTAAGGGTATGAAAATTGAGTCTATCCAGTCTGGAATGGAGAAAGCTCAAGCTTGTTGGTCAAGTAGAGTACACTTACACACCAACAACTCACCAAAATTCAAACGGAGACGAAAATGAAGATTAAAAGTTTGATTATTGTGTTACTCAATTTTATCTCTCATTTTTGTTGTATTTGAATTTATTTAAACAGCATTGTTGTGTCCAATGTCTGTTATTGTCGAATACTTAACAATGGTGATTTGTAATTCGTTAAACAGTGACATATTGGGTCTTGATTTAATGATTTTACGTTGTAAGATTGTTTAAATAGTGACAATTATCAAGAATTACTTTATCGAGAAAAAATAATGATAATAGTGATATAGAATGAAATTCGGTATCTGTCTTATCGATTTCTCTAAAGAATTCTTATGCGTTAATCATACCGGGTTCTAGAAAATTCTTGGTGAATTTTCAAAGTGTTAATCAAGTTCGTGAAGGTTGACTTTTTGGAAAGTCAAGGTTCACTTGAATCGAAATTTAAGCTAAGTGTTATATGCGTGTTAAGCAAAATGGGCTGGATATGCGTGTTTCATTATTGGGCTTAAGTTTGCGTGTTCTGGCATAATGGGCCGAATATGCGTGTTCTGAACATGGGCTAGGGTTTGCGTGTTGTATGTGGGTATAAAAGGACTGACTTATACGCATTTATTATCATTTTCAAACATATTTGCGTGTTCTGTCAGAAACCCTCCATCTTTGCGCGTTCTCCCATTTGCGTGTTCATCTACACAAATTTCGATTCATATAAACTTGATCTATTTGTGTTTAAGACAAAAGAAACACTCCCATTAACACTTATTGAACAAAGGTATACGATTAACAAGATTTCTAAGTCCAGATTTCGTGTTTAATGGCCAAATACTTAGAGTTTTTATTTCGAGTATAAAATCACTAAATGGGACTCTAAACATGTAATGGATGGAGAAATGGAACCTGAAAACTGATAAATCGGACCAATAGGATGCTATTCGTACCATGTTTAGAAGTTTTTGGTGTTCAAAATCACTGGTTAAGATTTGGGGGTTGAAGTTTCTGGTTTTGCGTGTTCATGATGAACTTTGCGTGTTCTCATGACCCAGATCCTTCCCAATCAATCTTTCCAGTTTTTGCGTGTTTGTGATGACGTCATCACAAAGAACACGCATTTGGCTGATATGCGTGTTCCTGTGTAAATTACACCATTTTGCGTGTTTGTCACCATTTGCGTGTTATGACACAGTTTGCGTGTTTCATGACTTGTGAAAAATTTTTAAATTGGAAAAATTTTCGAATAAGTAAAATATGAAACTAAAACACGTATTGACCAGTCAAACCCGACACCATATGTGTGTATTGTCACCATATGTGTGTGTATAAGGAAATTGCTGGTTCTAGGACTTATGAAAATTTTCAAAACGGGAAAATTTTCAAATGAGTCAAATTAGAAAGTGCAATGACCTTATAAAATTGGACTTTAAAAATTTAAGAAAAACAAATGGTTTTGGTTAAATTTAGTAAAGTTCAATTTGTCGATTATTAAAACTAAATGTTTTGGAGGATTATGAAACAAACGGTTTCACTATCTTGGAAAACATTAAGAGTTTTAATTTCGACGTGTTGTTTCGATAAAATTGGTGATGTTTTGGAAGATTATGAAACAAATGGTTTCACTATCTTGGAAAACACTAAGAATTTTATGTTCAACCTTATTTGTCGATGGTTAAAGTTGATAACATTTTCAGAGTTTGTGAACCACAGGGTGTCAGGAGCTTAGAAGATGTTAGGAGCTTCCAGAGATGAAGAAGATAGTCCGTCTCAACAGCTCAAAAGGAGGAGAAGAGCTGAAGAAGATAGACCATCTGTGACCTCTTCTCAACCAAGCAGCTCAAGATCCGATGAAGAAATTGTCTTCGGATTAGAGAAAGAACTTGAAGACATGAGACTCTTGGTTGCAAGCTTGACGGAAAGATTTTCCAAGCAAGAAGAGTCACATCATCAACATCTTGAAAGGTTGAAGATAGAGAATGTTCAACTACATACAATGCATGAGGCTTTACAGAAGATTCAGGCTGAGACAACCATGCATCTGAAAAGAGTTGTCAAGAAGCAGAACTGTTAGGTCGAAAATCGACCAAGTATAATTTGTTCAGAAATAGCTTGAAGTTTAGTGAAGACGTTTGTACAGAATTCTGAAATGTCTCAGAATTCCTTCACTGAAGCTTCACTTCAGTTCAGATCAAGACAAATCTGAAGCATTCATTCTGAAGTCAAAGACTGAAGTATGAAGAAGAGAATCATCTCAGAAGTGAGCAAAGAGTGATTCTACCAGATCGAAGACTGAAGCATCTCAGTGTAAAGTACTTACAACACTTTACACTGATTACGAGGAAGACTTTTTACTTTACATACCTTTACCCAATTAATAGATTTATCTATTAATAAAAGGTACAAGGTAAAAGTATAGGTTTGGAACATAGTACTATAAGTCACATCAACTGACTTATATACTCTTCCTAGTATGAGCACATAAGGAATTAGGTTTAATTCCTTAAATGCTCACAACCACATTTGTACGATCTTGTCCACATCATCATGGACTTGGTCTATAAATACAAAGTCTTCTCACAACTTGCAAAAGGCTTGAAACTATTGCATTGCAACTTGTGAGATATACTCTAAGTAAACTTACGAGTATTTCCAAGTTAATTAGATCACTTGTATTTCAGGATTGTTTAGATACTTACACTTGGGTGTTTATCTTTGTTCCGCAACAATCCTTGTATTTGTTTATACATCAATAAATCAAATACATTGAAAAGAAAACAACGTGTCTCAATGCTACATACTTGATTATATTTATATATATCCTTATATAGTTTCTGCCACTTGTTCTTACATTTTATATCTAGTCAATTGTTTCTTGTTATCCATATCTGGATCGTAAACTGAACTTGTCCATCAAGATCAGTTGTACTTGCCAGTCGGGTTTAAGTTAATCATCTATATTTGGGACTCACAAATCTTCTTAAGTAAACCTTGTTCACCACTTGGTTTCTGGTTCCAAGTAAATTGTAGCCCAACTTGATTCACATCCGAAACTTCAATGGATTCCACACATTCTTGGAACTCTCTCATAGCAATATCAATCTTCGAGCTGCCCATTGATCGGTCTTGAAGATTCAGAGCCACATTAAAGTCACCTAAAATGCACCAAGGCTGATCATGTACAATTTAGTTCTTGCATTTTACTTTAAGTCAATTGTTTCTGTTATCCATATCTGGATCGTAAACTGAACTTGTCCATCAAGATCAGTTGTACTTGCCAGTCGGGTTTGTTATTCATCTATATTTGGGACTCACAAATCTTCTTAAGTAAACCTTGTTCACCACTTGGTTTCTGGTTCCAAGTAAATTGTAGCCCAACTTGATTCACATCCGAAACTTCAATGGATTCCACACATTCTTGGAACTCTCTCATAGCAATATCAATCTTCGAGCTGCCCATTGATCGGTCTTGAAGATTCAGAGCCACATTAAAGTCACCCAAAATGCACCAAGGCTGATCATGTACCATTTAGTTCTTGCATTTTACTTTAAGTCAATTGTTTCTTGTTATCCATATCTGGATCGTAAACTGAACTTGTCCATCAAGATCAGTTGTACTTGCCAGTCGGGTTTAAGTTAATCATCTATATTTGGGACTCACAATTGGTATCAGAGCCTAAAGGTTGAATTATTTCAATTCATTAACCTTTGATCTGCATAGATGGCTGACCCTAATAACACTACTCCACCCCCTGTCATCAACAACAATATACCATCACATAATGTACACGTACACTTTCCAAATAATCCTGTTCCCAAGTTTGATGGGAACAGTGAAAACTTTCAAACATGGAAAGCATGCATGCTAAAGTATATTGCTGGTGTTGAAAGACATTTGCCCGATATCTTAAAAGAAGGACCCTTTGTCCCCATGAATGCTTCTACTGTTGTCAAAAATACCGATGGGACTCCTAGGCAGTCACCTAAGGAGAAGAATCATTGGTCTGAGGAAGATCATAGACTTGTAGACCTTGACACTAAGTTACAAAATATGATTTTATATGCAGTTCCTGAAACCCTTATGCCCACTCTTGTTTTACTTGAAAATTCCAAATTAATGTGGGAGGAACTAATGACACAGTTTGAAGGCACAAATGAGACAATTGTCACAAGAAAAGTTGCTTTAAACAAAAGATATGAGTCTTTCTTTGCTATCCCTGGGGAAACCTTAACTCAAACTTACATCAGATTCACAAATCTGGTAAATCAACTGAAAGCCCTAGGTGTAACCAAAGATAAAGAAATTTTGTTGGAAAAATTTTGTGACATTTTACCTTCTAAATGGGAAAATTTAATCTTGGTCTTGAGATAAGGCAAAACTTTGCACAGTCACACTCTTGCTTCCCTTTATGGAGCCTTCAGATATACTGAAGAGAACAAAGTTGAGAGAGCTTTGGCTGAGCAGGATGCCAAGAATCATGTTTCTACCAGTTCTGATATGGTTCAGTATTCTGAACCACATAGCACTGCTCTACTATCTTCTGAGAGTGACATTTCTGACTCGATGAAGAAGATGGTTTCTGAAATGTTAAAAACTGGTGTCTCTGGTAATGTTACTCGTGATTGTAATGAGGATGACAATGATGATCTGGTTGCCATGCTGGCTAAAACATTCAATCGTTTTAAGGCCAAATCAAATCGAGCTGGCAAACCTTTTGCTTCCAGCGCTTCTATTGACAAGTCTAATCTTGAATGATTTAAATGCGGCAAGAAAGGACATTTCATGAAGGAATGCAGATCTAGTCAACCATCATCATCACAATCTGCTCCTAACCATTCTATTTTTCAGAAATCTGATGACAGCTATAAGGCCAAATACAAGAAGTTAAAGGCACATATGGCTCTTCTGGCACAAGACAACTCAAGCAACAGTTGTATGATTGCCAAAACTGAAAAATGGGAAGATTCTAATGAATCATCTGATGATGAAGAAGAAGTTAGGGACATGTGTTTCATGGCACAAGAAGATCAAGGTCATTTGGTCAAATCCGATGTTGAATCTGGCCGCTGGGTGGATATTGTAATGAAAAAGGTCAGTAATTTTGGCTTTGAAAATAATGAGGAACACAAACTGGACCTTTTGGTTCTTTTAGAGGCTGGCATCTCATTTGTTGAGACAGTGCGTTCAGAAAGCCTAAAAATGTTTGAAAATAATGCTTCTGAACTGAACGCCAGTCATGCTAGACTAAAAGAACTGAAAGATGTTCAATTGGCTCTAAAAAGTTATCAGTCTATGGTTGCAACTTTAGAATTGGAAAAGGAAGAATTAAAATCCATCCTTGAAAAAGAACAAGCAATTATTAAATCTTGGATGAAAGCACCAAGGCCAGATGCTACAATTAAAAATACTTTTGCATCACAAAGAGCAGCATATGAGTCTGGTGATCTTCATTTGGCATCTATAATCACTGATTTAGATGCTCTTCCAAAGGAAATAAAACCTGAAATCATCTTTCCTAAAGTTGGCAAGCAGAAAACTGTAACTAATAAAGCCCAGGAACAATCTGAGGGTAAATCTGGAACAGCTCAGACAACTGTTTCAGAAAGGAAGGCTAAATCCAAAAAGCCATCCCCTCAGACTTCATCTAAGGTTCCTAAAGACCTAAAGAAGAAGAAAAATTTCTCCCCCACTGAGCCATCTACCTCAGATTCAGGTAAGGCTCAAGTGTCTAATGAAGAATCAATTTTGTTAAGGTTAGAAAGTCAATTTCAACTATTGGCTAGACAAGTGCAGAGTTGTAATGCACGTTTAAAAAATGTTGAAACTCCTCCTCTTCAACCAAAACAAAATACAAAACCATTTTCCAAGCAAATCAGGCAGAAATCTGAAAAGAAAAAGGTTGAAAACCCCATCAAACCAACTATTTTTTTGTCATCTGAAATAATGACTGAAATCCCCTTTGATCCTTCTGTTCCTTATGAACCAAAGAAATCTGAGACTGCTAAGGGAGAGTCTAGAGAACCCATCCAAAGATGGGTTCCCAAAAAGAACTAATCTTTGTTTGTGTGCAGGGAGACCGAAAGAAGAATATATGGTTTCTGGACAGTGCTGCTGGCCGAACCATGACTGGTTATCAGACCCTGCTAGAGGAATATAGGGTGCAAGAGGGGCCCTCAATAGTTTTTGGAAATGATGGTAATGGAAAAACTGAGGGATATGGTGTGGTGAATAATGGTCAAGTCAAATTCACACGTGTTGCTTATGTGAACGGTCTGAAATATAACCTGATCAGTGTCAGTCAACTGTGTGATGATGGCTTCAAGGTTTTATTTGATATTTCATAAGGCACCATATTCAACAGAGATGGAAAGGTGGTACTGATTGCACCAAGGAAGGGAAACATTTATGTCATTGATATGAATCCTTCTACCTCTGAACAATGTTTCTATTCAAAGGCAGATGAAGACACAAACTGGCTGTGGCACAAGAGATTATCCCATCTGAACTTCAAGAACATCAATAAGTTGTCTAGAAAATAACTCGTTGATGGGATACCCTCTATGTCTTTCAATAAAGACAAGCCATGTCCAGGTTGTGAAATGGGTAAGCAGAAAAGAGCTTCATTCAAGACAAAGCAAAGCTTTAGTATAACTGAACCTCTTCACATGCTTCACATGGACCTTTTTGGACCAGTGAATGTTCAGACCAGAGCAGGAAAGAAGTACACCCTTGTTATCGTTGATGAATATTCAAGATACTGCTGGGTGATTTTCCTCAGGTCCAAAAGTGAAGCTGCTGCTGAAATCATTGCTCTCATCAAACAAATTGAGCTCAAGCACAAGCGAAAAGTTTGTCAGCTCAGAAGTGACAATGGCACTGAATTCAAAAATGCCACTCTGGAGTCCTTCTGCACTGAAACTGGCATATCTCAGAACTTCTCCTCAGCCCACACACCAGAGCAGAATGGTGTTGTAGAAAGAAAGAATCGCACGCTGATTGAAGCTGCTAGAAGTATGTTGAATGAATCTGGTCTTCCCAAGAACTTCTGGGCTGAAGCTGTTGCAACTGCCTGCTACACTCAGAATAGATCTGTTTATGTCAAAAGACACAAGAAGACCTCCTATGAAGTACTCAGAAATAGAAAGCCTAATATTGGATACTTCCATGTATTTTGATGTCCAGTATACATTCTGAATAATTCTAATCAGCTTGGAAAATTTGATGCAAAAGCTGATGAAGGGTACTTCCTAAGATATTCATCAAATCGCAAGGCCTTTAGAGTCTTTAACAAGAGACTTGAAAAGGTTGATGAGTTAATTCATGTTACCTTTGATGAATCCAATTCTGCAATCTTTAAAAATTCCATTCCTGTACCACCCTCAGAAAGTCCAATAAGTTTTGGTGATTCTGATCCTATTGCTGAAACTGATCAGTCACCTGAACATGCTTTTGAACATCTCCGTTCAGAACCTGTAATAAACAAGCCTAGCAACATTCCATTTTATCCTCCAGTCAGTTTCAAACTACCTTCTGAACTAACTATTGGATCAGATGTATATGCTGCTTCTCATCTGATATCAGGCTCCACTGAGCAACCTCATTCTGAAGAATTTCATGATGCAAGTCATGATCTGCAGGAAGAAGAAGAAGCTGAAAATGTATTTTCTGAAGCTCCTCCTGAAGTTACTCAGAGAAGTTCTTGCACTGATATCAGTATTCATCCTGGTCAATACTCTAAATGGACAAAAGCACATCCAATTGAGCAAATTATTGGAGAGTCCAGTAGAGGGGTTCAGACCAGAAGAGCCACAAGCGATCAATGCTTAAACGTCAGTTTCTTATCTCTAATTGAACCCAAGAAGATTGACGAGGCTATGCAAGACCCAAGCTGGGTTGAAGCCATGCAAGATGAGCTCAACCAGTTTAAAAGAAACGATGTATGGGAACTCGTTCCTTGTCCCAGTAACCTGAAGAAGGAACCAATTGGGACAAGATGAGTCTTCAGAAACAAGATGGATGAAGATGGTCATATCATCAGAAACAAAGCAAGACTTGTTGCAAAAGGATATGCACAAGAAGAGGGAATAGATTTTGATAAAACTTTTGCACCAGTTGCTAGACTTGAAGCTATCAGAATATTCTTAGCTTTTGCAGCTCATCATCAGTTTAAAGTCTATCAAATGGATGTCAAAAGTGCATTCCTGAATGGAGAACTAGAAGAAGTCGTTTATGTGTATCAACCACCAGGGTTCATCAATGAAGAAAAACCACATTGGGTGTACAGACTGAACAAAGCCTTATATGGTCTGAGACAAGCACCCAGAGCCTGGTATGATACTCTTACTAAACATCTTCTTAAAAATGGTTTTAAACGTGGTGCGATTGATAACACTTTGTTCATATTGCATGATAAAAGTGATATCCTTTTAGTACAAATTTATGTTGATGATATTGTGTTTGGTTCTACAAATGAGAAGATGTGTGAAAATGTTTCTAAAATCATGTCTTCTGAGTATGAAATGAGTATGATGGGTGAACTGACATATTTTCTGGGACTTCAAGTAAAACAAACTGAAGATGGTATTTTCATAAACCAGGAAAAATATGTCAGAGATTTATTAAAGAAATATCAATTTGATTCAGTCTCATCAAAAGATACTCCTATTTCTGCTCCATTAACTTTGGATTCTGATCCACATGGAAAACCAGTGGACCATACAAAATATCGTGGTATGGTTGGTTCACTGATGTATTTAACTGCAAGTAGACCAGACATAATGTTTGCAACATGCCTTTGTGCTAGATTTCAGTCTGATCCCAGAGAAGCACATGCAAATGCTGTTAAAAGGATCTTCAGATACCTTAAGGGTGTCCCCAGACTGGGTCTTTGGTATCCCAAAGGCTCTAGTCTAGATCTAATGGGTTATTCAGATTCTGATCATGCATGTTGTAAGATAGACAGGAAAAGTACCACAGGTGGGTGTCATTTCCTTGGTGGCAAATTAGTAAGCTGGACCAGTAAGAAGCAGACTGCAGTATCACTATCCACTGCAGAAGCTGAGTATATTTCTGCAGCAAGTTGTTGTGCTCAGATTCTATGGATGAAAAACCAGCTGACTGATTATGGTGTTACTTACACAAAGACTCCAATCTTTTGTGATAACACTAGTGCCATTGCCATATCTCACAATCCTGTGATGCACTCGAAAACCAAGCACATTGATCTCAGGTATCATTTCATTCGTGATCATATTCTGAAAGGAGATATTGAATTGCACTTTATTCCCACTGATAAGCAACTCGCTGACGTTTTTACAAAACCTTTAGATGTCAAAACCTTTAAACATCTAGTCAGTGAGTTGGGTATGTTAAATCCTTAGACTGGTAATCTTGTTATGAACGCCTCAGTGACACTGATCTGGTTCACCAGTCTGAGCGATCCATGTAATATTTGCTTGCCTAGCTATCGAACGCCTTTGTGATACTATCTTGGCACTTATTAATTCATGGATCATCACTTCAGGGGGAATGTTAAATATTTTTCTAACTTTAAAATAAACCTTCATTTTTGAAGGGGAACCTTTTACTCAGAAAAACATATTTAACTGAAGCACTTCAGAAAATCAAAAATATTTCAGTTGAATTTTATTAACTGAGATGGTTCAGATCTCTTTGGAACTGACCATGCTCAGAATTTGTTTAGTAATCACTGAAATACAACAATCTTTTCAAGATATTTTTTTGATACTTGGTCAATTGTGTGTACACGTGACCTACTGCATACTATGATTTAACTTACGTTGGTCATACTTATGTGTCACACAAGTTGCGCCGTAAAAGGGAAAGAAATGAGTACTTTTTCTGAAAAAGTGTTGCAGGGTGGGGTCACTCAAACGTCTCTGCATTAAATGCGGACTTGACCCCAGAAATTGTTTTTAATTGGAAAATCACTTTGTAATCCATCTTAAATTCAAATTCCTTTTCATTCTTTCATTTACTTCGTTTTTCATTTACTTTCCAATCATCAATCTCTCTCATATTTACTCTCAAAATTCCTTAACTCTTCATATTCTTTTCACTTTCACTTTCGACTCTTAAAAATGTCTAAATCATCATCTTCTTCACAACCTAAATCGCTCATCAATTTTAAATATACTCCATCGGATGATGTGAAAACATCTGCCATTTGGCCAAAGAATTTCACTCCTTCACAAATTCGATTTAACATGAGCAATTTCTTGGCTCAATTAAATGTGAAATCCAAAACCCTAATGGGAAGAATTAATAATTTTTGGGAGCAATCCCCTTTCCATTATGCTCTGACCGCTAATCCTCAAGCATTGTATCATCGATACTTGCTTGAATTCTGGTATACTGCTGTGGTGAGCAAAGATGAACAATCCATCTCCTTCACTCTCAATGAGGGCACCAAGCAGTGTGTTATCACTCTTGAGGGGTTCAGAAATTCCCTTCATCTGAACTACCTCAAACCTTCCCAGGTGTTTGCTAAAAGACTCAAAGGAGTCATATTCAGGGAGGTTCTAGTCGCCACCGGTCATGGCGATATGGAGGATGCTGATGGTAATCTGAAGACCTCCGGACACATATTTATGTCTGGATTTGGCAATTGCTGGAGGTTCTTCTGGACCCAAATTGTGGAAAGTCTTGGTGGCAACCATGGAGGGTTGGACCAACTTTCATTACCCCAAGTTGAGATGGGGTATTATATTTGGAATGGGATACAGGCAGACTTTGCTGAGATTCTCTTTTCTCAGCTGGTTACAAAATTAAAAGGAAAGAGAAGTCTGCATATCGCCTTTCCAAGATTTCTGAGCTTGTGTTTCATGGATATTCTTGGTGAAGAATATAATCAAGCTGGACCTGAAGCTTCAGTACCAGAATACAACAGAGATTTCTCAAAGGCATCCACTGCTGAAGATGAGCCTGAACTCTCCTCTGCTATGCTTCAGGTATTTAATAAAACTGTTTCAGCCACACTAGCTGGTTCAGAAAGGTCACTAAGTGGGCCACAAAAGAATGTGGGACCCGTTAGTCGACCAAAGACACAAATGACAAAGTGGACAAGGCTGTAAATGAAGTAAAACATTCAGTGTCCAAACTAAAGCAACATTAGAAAGAAAACAACGTGTCTCAATGCTACATACTTGATTATACATATATATATCTCTATATAGTTTCTGCCATTTAGTTCTTGCATTTTACTTTAAATCAATTGTTTCTTGTTATCCATATCTGGATCGTAAACTGAACTTGTCCATCAAGATCAGTTGTACTTGCCAGTCGGGTTTAAGTTAATCATCTATATTTGGGACTCACAAGAACAAACATAAAGAAGCCATAGAAAGCCAAACTGCAGGTCTGGCAAGCTTTGATGAAGATTATGAGAAGCTGAATGAGATTGTTGATAATCTTGGATCTCAGGGGGAGATAGATCCAATCTACAGAGATAGTGTCCTTAGGAAGCAAAGGAGAGAGGATGAGGATGATAATCCTAGCAGACTAGAAGATGAGATCTCAAGATTATCAAAGGCTTTCGGATTGGCACTCCGATTGCTACATCTCAGGGGGAGCAAATCCAGCATGATGCTGTAACATCCTAATCATTTTTCGATCTTTGACTATTAGTTGACCGTTAACTCCGTTAGTTGACCTATTAGTTGACCTCGTTAACTCCGTTAGTATTTAGATCGACCCATTAGTTGATTTAGTTGAATTTTATTATAAATTAAATGTTTTATAAACATTAATTGCCCAAAAAGTTGAAATTGATTTTGCTGACCTTGCGACGCACCAAATGGGTGGTGCGGCGCACCACTGCCCAGTTTGGGAAACTTGATTTTTGAATGGAGCCCGATATGCGACGCACCAAATGGGTGGTGCGGCGCACCACTGCCCAGTTTGGGAAACTTGATTTTTGAATGGAGCCCGATATGCGACGCACCAAATGGGTGGTGCGGCGCACCACTGCCCAGTTTGGGAAACTTGATTTTTGAATGGAGCCCGATATGCGACGCACCAAATGGGTGGTGCGGCGCACCACTGCCCAGTTTGGGAAACTTGATTTTTGAATGGAGCCCGATATGCGACGCACCAATTGGGAGGTGCGGCGCACCACTGCCCAGTTTGGGAAACTTGATTTTTGAATGGAGCCCGATATGCGACGCACCAAATGGGTGGTGCGGCGCACCACTGCCCAGTTTGGGAAACTTGATTTTTGAATGGAGCCCGATATGCGACGCACCAAATGGGTGGTGCGGCGCACCACTGCCCAGTTTGGGAAACTTGATTTTTGAATGGAGCCCGATATGCGACGCACCAAATGGGTGGTGCGGCGCACCACTGCCCAGTTTGGGAAACTTGATTTTTGAATGGAGCCCGATATGCGACGCACCAATTGGGAGGTGCGGCGCACCACTGCCCAGTTTGGGAAACTTGATTTTTGAATGGAGCCCGATATGCGACGCACCAAATGGGTGGTGCGGCGCACCACTGCCCAGTTTGGGAAACTTGATTTTTGAATGGAGCCCGATATGCGACGCACCAAATGGGTGGTGCGGCGCACCACTGCCCAGTTTGGGAAACTTGATTTTTGAATGGAGCCCGATATGCGACGCACCAAATGGGTGGTGCGGCGCACCACTGCCCAGTTTGGGAAACTTGATTTTTGAATGGAGCCCGATATGCGACGCACCAATTGGGAGGTGCGGCGCACCACTGCCCAGTTTGGGAAACTTGATTTTTGAATGGAGCCCGATATGCGACGCACCACTTGGGAGGTGCGGCGCACCTCATGCCCAGATTTCACAAAACACTTCGTTTAGCTTATACTTCGATCTTATACTCATTATAGGTTGTCGGGAGCATTTAGCAAGCACTTTAAGATACTCTTAGCTTGTTGGTAAGCTGTATCAAGGTAAGATATATCATTTTTGACACGCTGGGGTGCACAACGAAAATAGTGATTTCGTAAAAGTGGTTTAAAACCTTTCTTTCTCATACGCTAGTTTGGGTAATGGGACTTTTGGAGGGTTTCGCGAAATGGGTAGATTTGCATGATTAGGTTGATTTATATTGTTGTTATTATGCTTGTACATGCTGAATTATAGTTGATATTAATGTCGTTTTTAGTTGTAAAGTTGTTTTCGTTGGAATGCTAAGTTGTTGAGTTGGTTTGGCTTTTACACTAGTTCACTAGACTTGTGTAGGTTGCCATGTTAACACTGTGCACGATTAGGGGCCCTAAACTTAAAGTTGAAATAAAAGTTGCTAAAGTTGATATCGTTGTTAAAACTCGAGTATAAATCTAAGTTGAAAGTTGCAAATTTATCGTTGACTGAAAATTGTGTTATAAAATGATTATTGTGCCTCATTTGTAGTAGAAAAAGGTCCTTATATGTTAGGTATATGATAACGGGTCATTTAGAGGTATAATGAAGGCATTAGTTACTTTAGGGGTCAAAATTGCCAAGTGCTCAAACTTAAAAACGGGTTTAAGGAGTTAGGGGGTGTCTTGAGGTTGTCGATTACAGATTATTCATTCCTTAAACAAACCCTAGCAGCCCCATATCATCCCTTCATTAATTGCAAACCGAAAAGTCTTCCAACGTGTGATTCGAGAGAGTTTGGTCTAGTATTTTGCTTCCCTATAGCGATCTACAGGTAATATGAGTATTTACCATTTGAGATCTGAATGTTGGAGTCTTATATTAGTCTTAATCCAGGCCATAAGGGTTTGGGTTGGGTTAATTAATTGGTTGATCATTGATTTCATGCTTTCGGGTGATTCAATGATTTATTTATGTCGTAAAGGATTAAAGGATTGATTGATAGATTAAAGTCATCAAAAGTGTTGTCAAAGAGGTCAATTTTATGTCTCCAGGTCGGGCTAAGGGTTGGAGATCGAATGGGAATCGTTTAGAGCAAGTTTGAAATTGATTTTGCTGGTCGGCACCTAAGGTGCGACGCACCAAATGGGTGGTGCGGCGCACCACTGCCCAGTTTGGGAAACTTGATTTTTGAATGGAGCCCGATATGCGACGCACCAAATGGGTGGTGCGGCGCACCACTGCCCAGTTTGGGAAACTTGATTTTTGAATGGAGCCCGATATGCGACGCACCACTTGGGAGGTGCGGCGCACCTCATGCCCAGATTTCACAAAACACTTCGTTTAGCTTATACTTCGATCTTATACTCATTATAGGTTGTCGGGAGCATTTAGCAAGCACTTTAAGATACTCTTAGCTTGTTGGTAAGCTGTATCAAGGTAAGATATATCATTTTTGACACGCTGGGGTGCACAACGAAAATAGTGATTTCGTAAAAGTGGTTTAAAACCTTTCTTTCTCATACGCTAGTTTGGGTAATGGGACTTTTGGAGGGTTTCGCGAAATGGGTAGATTTGCATGATTAGGTTGATTTATATTGTTGTTGTTGTTACATGCTCGACTGCGTATGATTCTTTATTAAGTTGTTTTAAATTGGCAATCATTTATATTAACCTGTGGTATATCTTACTCGGCTTTAAAGCTGACACTTGTTCTTTTGTTGAAAATGTTGTGCCACCTCAGGTTGATGCTTAGTTGAGATGCAGTTTAGAGTGAGGATGGGTAGAAGATACAGCTGAAGGCTTTTACCTAGACTGCCTCATTTATTCAAACTCGTTTATTATATTTCGTTGACCGTTATCGTTATTTGACGTTTATGGGTTTCATTTGATTATGGTTAGATCCGACGAGTAACACCGTCATTTAAGTTGAACATTTTTATTTTGGAAATGTAATAATTGATGGAAACTTCCGCAATACTCTGTGTTTTTAAGAAAAATTTTGAAATCCATATTTTTATATAGTTCGGTGTTACAGATGCTGCCGGTACCTCTCAGGCTCCCACAGCTCAAGACAAAGGGAAGTGTATCGCTGAAGATACTTTCCCATTACCGACTGGAGATGTAGATGTCGGTTTCCAGACTCATGCCTATGGATCCGAGAGTGATGAGGAGCTCATGGCCATTGATGCTATCAGAAACTTGGATGACATGGCTGAAGAAGATTCGGAAGGCTCAGAGGAGGGGGAATGGATACCTCACTCAGATTGGCAAGGAGTGATGGTATCACCTGAGCAAAGGTTTGAATTTGAAGATGCAATTGTTACAAACCCGAATCTTTTGGAGTCTGAAGGTTAGAAGGAACGTAAGATCAAATCCTTTAATGAGCTTCCTACATGTTTCTCGGTGACAAAAGCATTCTAGATGTGTTGTGTGTTTTATATTCAAGTCTTGTAATTTATCTTGTAAATTACCGTTTGTCAATGATATTACCTTGGCATATATTCTTGATCATATTAGGATCCTTTTATATATGTTTATATGTTTGTTTATTATTTATGTTTTGCAGGTACTTGACATGAATGTAGACATTACATGTAAAGAGTAATTAAGTTAATGTTGTTTCTGCGTTTAACAGCAGTAGAAACATTAACTTAATGTACTTCCAAAGGGAAGTTAAGTTAATGTTGTTTCTGCGTTTAACAGCAGTAGAAACATTAACTTAATGTACTTCCAAAGGGAAGTTAAGTTAATGTTGTTTCTGCGTTTAACAGCACCCCCCCCCCCCCCCCCCCCCCCCCCCCCCCCCCCCCCCCCCCCCCCCCCCCCCCCCCCCCCCCCCCCCCCCCCCCCCCCCCCCCCCCCCCCCCCCCCCCCCCCCCCCCCCCCCCCCCCCCCCCCCCCCCCCCCCCCCCCCCCCCCCCCCCCCCCCCCCCCCCCCCCCCCCCCCCCCCCCCCCCCCCCCCCCCCCCCCCCCCCCCCCCCCCCCCCCCCCCCCCCCCCCCCCCCCCCCCCCCCCCCCCCCCCCCCCCCCCCCCCCCCCCCCCCCCCCCCCCCCCCCCCCCCCCCCCCCCCCCCCCCCCCCCCCCCCCCCCCCCCCCCCCCCCCCCCCCCCCCCCCCCCCCCCCCCCCCCCCCCCCCCCCCCCCCCCCCCCCCCCCCCCCCCCCCCCCCCCCCCCCCCCCCCCCCCCCCCCCCCCCCCCCCCCCCCCCCCCCCCCCCCCCCCCCCCCCCCCCCCCCCCCCCCCCCCCCCCCCCCCCCCCCCCCCCCCCCCCCCCCCCCCCCCCCCCCCCCCCCCCCCCCCCCCCCCCCCCCCCCCCCCCCCCCCCCCCCCCCCCCCCCCCCCCCCCCCCCCCCCCCCCCCCCCCCCCCCCCCCCCCCCCCCCCCCCCCCCCCCCCCCCCCCCCCCCCCCCCCCCCCCCCCCCCCCCCCCCCCCCCCCCCCCCCCCCCCCCCCCCCCCCCCCCCCCCCCCCCCCCCCCCCCCCCCCCCCCCCCCCCCCCCCCCCCCCCCCCCCCCCCCCCCCCCCCCCCCCCCCCCCCCCCCCCCCCCCCCCCCCCCCCCCCCCCCCCCCCCCCCCCCCCCCCCCCCCCCCCCCCCCCCCCCCCCCCCCCCCCCCCCCCCCCCCCCCCCCCCCCCCCCCCCCCCCCCCCCCCCCCCCCCCCCCCCCCCCCCCCCCCCCCCCCCCCCCCCCCCCCCCCCCCCCCCCCCCCCCCCCCCCCCCCCCCCCCCCCCCCCCCCCCCCCCCCCCCCCCCCCCCCCCCCCCCCCCCCCCCCCCCCCCCCCCCCCCCCCCCCCCCCCCCCCCCCCCCCCCCCCCCCCCCCCCCCCCCCCCCCCCCCCCCCCCCCCCCCCCCCCCCCCCCCCCCCCCCCCCCCCCCCCCCCCCCCCCCCCCCCCCCCCCCCCCCCCCCCCCCCCCCCCCCCCCCCCCCCCCCCCCCCCCCCCCCCCCCCCCCCCCCCCCCCCCCCCCCCCCCCCCCCCCCCCCCCCCCCCCCCCCCCCCCCCCCCCCCCCCCCCCCCCCCCCCCCCCCCCCCCCCCCCCCCCCCCCCCCCCCCCCCCCCCCCCCCCCCCCCCCCCCCCCCCCCCCCCCCCCCCCCCCCCCCCCCCCCCCCCCCCCCCCCCCCCCCCCCCCCCCCCCCCCCCCCCCCCCCCCCCCCCCCCCCCCCCCCCCCCCCCCCCCCCCCCCCCCCCCCCCCCCCCCCCCCCCCCCCCCCCCCCCCCCCCCCCCCCCCCCCCCCCCCCCCCCCCCCCCCCCCCCCCCCCCCCCCCCCCCCCCCCCCCCCCCCCCCCCCCCCCCCCCCCCCCCCCCCCCCCCCCCCCCCCCCCCCCCCCCCCCCCCCCCCCCCCCCCCCCCCCCCCCCCCCCCCCCCCCCCCCCCCCCCCCCCCCCCCCCCCCCCCCCCCCCCCCCCCCCCCCCCCCCCCCCCCCCCCCCCCCCCCCCCCCCCCCCCCCCCCCCCCCCCCCCCCCCCCCCCCCCCCCCCCCCCCCCCCCCCCCCCCCCCCCCCCCCCCCCCCCCCCCCCCCCCCCCCCCCCCCCCCCCCCCCCCCCCCCCCCCCCCCCCCCCCCCCCCCCCCCCCCCCCCCCCCCCCCCCCCCCCCCCCCCCCCCCCCCCCCCCCCCCCCCCCCCCCCCCCCCCCCCCCCCCCCCCCCCCCCCCCCCCCCCCCCCCCCCCCCCCCCCCCCCCCCCCCCCCCCCCCCCCCCCCCCCGGAATCAAATGTTGTTTTACAGCAGTAGGAACATTAACTCAAATATTCCTAAGTGTCATTTGAGAGTTCTTGGGAACAAGCAAAAGTTTGCTTGTTCAGAAGAACTCTCAAACAGTTTGAGAGTTTCTTGGGAACAAGCAAAAGTTTGCTTGTTCAGAAGAACTCTCAAACAGTTTGTGTTTTCAGGGAAACACACAAACAGGCCAAACCCTAAACCCTAGAGCGGTGGCCGAAGGCCCAGTTGTCATGATTCCCCCTCCGAATCAAATTTGATTTTGCACGTCCCTCCCCTACTACATCCGCTCTAGGGTTTAGGGTTTGAAGGTCGAGGGTTAGCCGATAGGCTAACACTCGGCCTTCAAACCCTAAACCCTAGAGTGGGAACCCTCATCCTTTTTAGGGTTTTAGATGCGTCCCGCTCCGAATGGGTGTCCTTTTTAGGGTTTTAGAATGCGTCCCTCCCCCTCCGAATCAAATTTGATTTTCCACGTCCCTCCCCTACTAAATCCCGCTCTAGGGTTTAGGGTTTGAAGGTCGAGGGTTAGCCCTCGGCCTTCAAACCCTAAACCCTAGAGTGGGAACCCTCACCCTTTTTAGGATTTTAGAATGCGTCCTCCCCCGAATGGGTGCCCTTTTTAGGGTTTTAGAATGCGTCCTTTCCCCTCCGAATCAAATTTGATTTTGCACGTCCCTCCCCTACTAAATCGGCTAACCCTCGGCCTTCAAACCCTAAACCCTAGAGTGGGAACCCTCATCTTTTTTAGGGTTTTAGGATGCGTCCCTCCCCGAATGGATGCCCTTTTTAGGGTTTTAGAATGCGTCCTTCCCCGACGATAACAAGCTCTAGGGTTTAGGGTTTGAAGGTCGAGGGTTAGGCTAACCCTCGGGCTTCAAACCCTAAACCCTAGAGCGGTGGCCGAAGGCCCCGTTGTCATGATTTCCCCTCCGAATCAAATTTGATTTTGCACGTCCCTCCCCTACTAAATCCCGCTCTAGGGTTTAGGGTTTGAAGGTCGAGGGTTAGCCGATAGGCTAACCCTCGGCCTTCAAACCCTAAACCCTAGAGTGGGAACCCTCATCCTTTTTAGGGTTTTAGAATGCGTCCCTCCCCCCAAAAGGGTGCCCTTTTAGGGTTTTAGAATGCGTCTCTCCCCCTCCAATCAAATTTGATTTTGCACGTCCCTCCCCTACTACATCCCGCTCTAGGGTTTAGGGTTTGAAGGTCGAGGGTTAGCCCTCGGCCTTCAAACCCTAAACCCTAGAGTGGGAACCCTCACCCTTTTTAGGATTTTAGAATGTGTCCCTCCCCTAATGGGTGCCCTTTTTAGGGTTTTAGAATGTGTCTTCCCCCTCTAAATCAAGTTTGATTTTGCACGTCGGCTAACCCTCGGCCTTCAAACCCTAAACCCTAGAGTGGGAACCCTCATCTTTTTAGGGTTTTAGGATGCGTCCCTCCCCTCGAATGGGTGCCCTTTTTAGGGTTTTAGAATGCGTCCTTCCTTGACGATAACGAGCTCTAGGGTTTAGGGTTTGAAGGTCGAGGGTTAGCCTCGGCTTCAAACCCTAAACCCTAGAGCGGTGGCCGAAGGCCCCGTTGTCATGATTCCCCCTCCGAATCAAATTTGATTTTGCACGTCCCTCCCCTACTAAATCCCACTCTAGGGTTTAGGGTTTGAAGGCCTAGGGCTAGCCGATTTTTATGGTTTTAGGATGTGTCCCTCCCCCTAAATGGGTGCCCTTTTTAGGGTTTTAGAATGCGTCCTTCCCCGATGATAACGAGCTCTAGGGTTTAGGGTTTGAGGGTTGAGTTTTAAGCCCACAAATTTGACAATCAAATTATTTCTGAATGTAAGCATAAAATCAAATTTGATTTTGCACGTCGGCTAACCCTCGGCCTTCAAACCCTAAACCCTAGAGTGGGAACCCTCACTTTTTAGGGTTTTAGATGTCCTTCCCCTTCCGAATCAAATTTGATTTTGCACGTCCCTCCCCTACTAATCCGCTCTAGGGTTTAGGGTTTGAAAGGTCGAGGGTTAGCCCCTCGGCCTTCAAACCCTAAACCCTAGAGTGGGAACCCTCATCATTTTTAGGGTTTTAGGATGCGTCCCTCCCCCTGAATGGGTGCCCTTTTTAGGGTTTTAGAATGCGTCCTTCCCCCTCTAATCAAGTTTGATTTTGCACGTAGGCTAACCCTCGGCCTTCAAACCCTAAACCCTAGAGTGGGAACCCTCACCCTTTTTAGGGTTTTAGAATGCGTCCTTCCCCCCGAAATCAAACAGTTTGATTTTGCACGTCGGCTAACCCTCGGCCTTCAAACCCTAAACCCTAGAGTGGGAACCCTCATCATTTTTAGGGTTTTAGGATGCGTCCCTCCCCGAATGGTGCCCTTTTTAGGGTTTTAGAATGCGTCCTTCCTTGACGATAACGAGCTCTAGGGTTTAGGGTTTGAAGGTCGAGGGTTAGCCGGCTTCAAACCCTAAACCCTAGAGCGGTGGCCGAAGGCCCCGTTGTCATGATTTCCCCTCCGAATCAAATTTGATTTTGCACGTCCCTCCCCTACTAAATCCCGCTCTAGGGTTTAGGGTTTGAAGGCCTAGGGCTAGCCGATTTTTATGGTTTTAGGATGTGTCCCTCCCCCTAAATGGGTGCCCTTTTTAGGGTTTTAGAATGCGTCCTTCCCCGATGATAACGAGCTCTAGGGTTTAGGGTTTGAGGGTTGAGTTTTAAGCCCACAAATTTGACAATCAAATTTTTCTGAATGTAAGCATAAAATCAAATTTGATTTTAAGCATAGAGTGTCAAAAAGCTACACAAAATCAAATTTGATTTTATGCTTACATTCAGAAAAATTTGATTGTGAAATTTGTGGGCTTAAAACTCGATAGCCCAATTTAGGTTAAATCATTTAAAGCCCAACCCAATTCTATTTATTAAGAAGTCTTTCATCCTTTCTTTCTTTCAATTTTAGCCACAGGATCACAATCTACTTTCATCCATTTGTTTTTCTAAATTTATGCATAAAATCAAAATTGATTTTGCATAGATTTTTAACACTGTACGTATCAAATCAAATTTGATTTTGTACATGTATCTTTATATGGACTCTATTTGTTTTTCTAAATGTATGCATAAAATCAAATTTGATTGTTAAAACAAAATATGAGTGACTAAACCATTTTTTTACAACATAAAAATGAATTCTTCTTTAAAGTGGGTCGGGTTATTATCCATAACTCCTTAATGTATTTATTTCTTCCAACAATAAAAACACGCTCTTGTCTTCTCTTTCAACCATATAACTTAAATTTATCATTCTCAAATTTTTCTAAAAAACCTGGTGTTGGAGAAATGGAAGATCGATTAAGTTGCTTACCTGATTCTTTAATTAGTGATCAAATTCTATCTCGTTTGGGTGATACTAAATTCTCAATTAGAACAGGTACTCTTTCTAAACGATGGGAACACCTTTGGAAATCTGTTCCTTATCTTGTTTTTGATGATTTTCCATTTTATACTTCTCCTGTTCAAGCTTTTGATGTTTTTGATGTTTATGATAAACCCTTTTTAAGTTTTTATATTGCTGTTGATAAAACCCTAAATCAATGTCAGTTGAGAATTCTAAATAAATTTGAATTAGATGCAAATTTTGATAATCGATTTGGATCGTATATCAATAATTGGATTGATTTTGCTGTTAGTAAGAACGTCAAACAATTCAAAATGTATCTAAGATATGTGGAAGATGAAGATCAGTTATCAGTCGCTGTTGAATCATTTTATTTGAATTCACATTTCACAAATATCGAATTAGGATTTTGTCTACTTCATCCTACTGTTTCTATCACATTTGACTATTGCAAATTCAGAATTAGATGAACATTTGATTGCAAATATAACGTCTGGAAGCCCTTTGTTAAACAGTTTGACGTTACATTCTTGTAATGGTCACTTGCTTGATATTAGTTTCACTAGTGTTAAGAACTTGGTTTTAGATGGTTATATTGTTGAAGACGATCGATCTGATGTTACCATCAATGCTCCTTTTATATCATCAATTAAAATAATTGGTAGTTTGTGGATTTCAAAGATATTGTTGCAAGATGTCTCTTGTATACTCGAGGCCGAGTTAGGTTTTGTTTTGCCGCGCTTTTTTCCGATGGTTCGTAAGCATGATGAAGAAGAGTTGCTTAAAATGCTTATACTAAAACTACAACATGTGAAACATGTCAAAATTGGTGTTTCTTGTTACGCGGTACGTGTTTGTATCTGTTTTATTGTTAAGTGTATGTTTAGAATCGAATTTGATTTGTTAATATGACCCAAATCTGCAGGCTCTGTCTCGTTTGGAAGCCAAAGGATTTGTTTTACCATCAAATTTGATTGGTGTAGATGTTTGTTCACCTTACTACATTCATAATGAATTATCTGATAACGACTCAGTTGAAGGGGGAGATTTTCAGTGAATCAAAAAGACCGTTTTATGAAGATTTTTTACAACTGTTTTGGTAGTTAAAGATAGATTGTTGCTCATCTTAATATTATGTCTTGTGTAGAAAGTTTTCATGAATCACCTTTGGTAACTTTGAATGAAGTATGTGTTGTTAACAATGATTATAATAGACTTATTTATGAAATGTCTCATTTTGTTCTTTATCTTTAAATCAAATTTTCTTTTTGTATTAAATCAAATTTGATTATGTATACAAACAAATTTGGGTCCATATCAAGAAACGTATACAAAATCAAAATTGATTTTATGCATACATTTAAAAAAACAAGTGGAGTCAATATCTATAAACCTATATAAAATCATATTTGATTTTATGCATACTATGTCAAAAAGGTATACAAAATCAAATTTGATTTTACGCATACATTTGGAAAAACAAATGCAGTCCATATCATGAAACCTATACAAAATCAAATTTGATTTGTCAAACAAGAACACAATCTGTAGACAAATGATCAACCAATTAAAACTATCATCCAAGTATAGAATCTGTAAGCAGCTAAAAGTTATTTCATTTCTAAACAGGTATAATAAAGAAAAAAATGTTTGTCTAATTGTTTGCAGCTCCATCAATATTCAAATTTTCATCGACTTTTTGTTTCTTCTTTCCACATGTCCTGCTGTTGTGATTCGTACCTCCGCATGTGGTGCAGTTTCTCTTTCTTTTATTGCTTTCTTTTATTCCTTTCTCTTTCCCGCCCATTATACGGCTAACAGTTCCGCATCCCTTAAACACTCCAACTGGTGGATTTTTTATTTGGGTTGAATCCGGTTTTTCAACACCTATCATTCTTGCTATCACTTCACTTTTTTTCTTTGGTGCTTGCTTTGCCATATCAGCCTCAACTTCTGACTTCAATGATTTAACTTTCTTCAGAAATTCTTCAAGTTTTTCATCATTATTCACAAGAAGATGCAAGCAATCCTCAACAACTGAGCTTACTTCAGCAACCAACCTTTGAGTACCAACATTTCCGTTGTCGAATCTGTTTCTGCTAGATCTCAAATCGGGTGGTATGATGCCCTTGGTCTAACGCCTCATGATGTATTGTGCAGGTATTTTCTCTATATTATTGTTCTTCAAAACACTGAACAATGTCGGCAAATGAGACCTAAACGAAGATAGTGTCTACAGGTACACACAACGGAACCATCCCTAAGGTTATGCAATACCTTCATTGACATAAAATTATTTTAGTTATGAAACAAATTTGATTGAATCTACAAAATCAACTACTTTCCAAAACCAAACAGAACATGTAGTTAGTACATTCAAAGATAGAAGCTTTACCTTATACTGAATCACATTTTCTCTAGTCTCTTTGTCTTTCCTCTGCAACTTCTCATTAATGGTATAAATTTGACACTCTTCATCGGCAGTCATTTGGGCAACTGAACAATCATAAAGACCAACTTCTATTTCCTTCTGTATGATCTCAAAAAGTGTTTTTGTGTACAGTTTTGAAGCATGTTTTTCGATTTTGAGTTTGGTGTTCAATATTAGAGTCTTCTTGATTGATTCGGCATCTAACTTTTCCTGTTTTGATCTTTGTTTCATCATTGCCGATTCAAATCCACTCATGAAAATCACCAGATTTGACGCTGATCTTGTGAAATGAGAGAAAAAAGCATTATCGCTTTCTGACCTTGATGTTGTTCTCATCAGGCCACACATTGGAGTGTCAATGAAGTAAGCTAGTATCCACTTTGATCTAATTTCAAACATATACTTGAACCATTTGTCGTTTTGTAAAGAAAAATCAATCATCAGCTTCTCCCATTTTTCCTCGAAAGTATTTGGTTCCATGTGAATATCCCAAACTATACTGTCAAACCTGCTCTTGAAGTCTCTTTCTGTTTCATCTTCGATACTGGGAGTTGCCTCTCTTATCTGTATTCAATCAAAATTGATTATTCATGGAAACAATCAGATTCAAGAAAAACAGTATACAATCATTTTTGATTGGTAATTGAGATCACCTTTGTTGGCAGTTTCTGTGTTATGTGCCACATGCACAGCCTATGCTTTGTTGTCTTAAATATACTTCTTATTCCAATCTCCATGGCTTTGTCTTGATCTGTTACCACCATTGTTGGCTCTTTCTTGAAGGTTTCCATGAAGCAGTTTAGAAGCCATGTGTATGTTTCTTGCTTCTCATCTCTTATCAACCCGGCAGCAAAGGTTACGCATTTGTTATGGTTGTCTATTCCCGTGAATGGGACAAACATCATGTTGTACCTTTCAGCAAAAACATATACATGTACAATCAAACTTGATTCTAATAACAATATATGTCTAATCAAAGTTGATTTGTTATCATTTGCACCAAATTGCACAAAATAAAAAGTAAAAAATATACCTGTTTGTTTGATATGTTGTGCTCAAACGACATGATGTCGCTGAATTCTTCATAGTTACGCCTTGCTACATTATCGGCCCAGAAGATTGAGTGCAATTCAGAGTTGTCAAGCTTATACTCAAATGCAAAACCAGGGATATTTTCTCTCATTTCCTCCATCTTGTTAACTAACATCTGAGCGTCGCTTTCATTGATGTACACATTTAGGTCCCTTTTCCAGTTTCTGAAATCATCCAATGTTCCGTTTACATTTACCGAGGATCCCTTCATGTTACTGTACAGTTGATGAGCTTTTGTTGGGCCAATGTTTGCAATGGAGGCGTTGTAGACAAACAGCTGCTCTGCATATTTTAGTTGTCTGTTTGTTTTGGATAGATGTCTATACTCTCGTGGAATCATTTCGTGGTTGTGATGTGCATGGAAATCACCTATTATGTATGTTCCCTTCGAGTATACCAAGTCGAATCTCACTCTAGCTCTACATCCAGTGCATTCCATGCTGCTTTTTCTAATTGGTTTGTGATTTGTTGCTAGAGTATCCATGTAAACATTCTTTCGATCGCCAGCTCTGCTGCAAAGATAGTACTTTTGCCTTACTTTTTCGAACATATTATTTTTCTGGCTCCCTTTTCTGATTTCAAAACCAGCATAATAAGCATACTCTTGGTACATCCTCCGACAGTTTTCAAGTGTTCCGTAGTTTTTTCCAGGCACTGGTTGTCGTTTGTAATCAACTATTGGCATAAAAAACTGCGATCCATCTGGTGTTTGAAATGTTTGTGTAACATTTGTTTTAGGTGTTTTTTTCAGCACAGGAACTATATGAAAATATACAGGTCAAAAACAATAATCAGCATAACAAGTATGAAAATATATATAAAATCAAATTTGATTCTTAAAGAAAACAACATATTGCAATGCAAAATCAAATTTGATTTTACACAGATAGTCTTAAAAAGATACATATACCTTAAAACGTACAAATCTGCAAATAATCAAATTTTATTGTGCATAAAAGTACACAAACACATATACCTTAAAAACTATAAAGCTGCACATAATCAAATTTGATTTTAATCATAAAACTACACAAACACGTATGCTTGAAACGTACATAATCAAATTTGATTCAATACATGAAATCACACAAACATAGATACTTAAACTGTACATAATCAAATTTGATTCTAAACATAAAACTACACAAACACAGATACATAATACGTACATTATCAAATTTGATTCTAAACATAAAATATCGCACATACATGTAGTTAAAATCTTCAAAGCTCAACATAATCAAATTTGATTCAATATATAAACTTACGCAGATTGATATAGTTAAAACCTATAATCCTAGAAAATTTAAAAAATATATATGATAAAATTAAAAATAATGAAGAAAATAGATTTAAATTACCGGAAAACGAAGTTGAAATATCTGTATAGTTTTCTCCATCCGAAAATATCTCTCCTTCACCAACTGAATTGGATGATGATGTCGCCGTTGTTGTTGCCGGAGCTTTCGCCGTATATCGAGTTGGATTGATTGAATCCACTGAATTCGCTGATGATGTTGACGGAGCTTTCGCCGGAGATCGAGTTACAATATTCGGATCGATCGATTCCATTGAATTCGCTGATGATGTTGCCGTTGTTGTTGCCGGAGCTTTCGCCGGAGATCGAGTTACAATATTCGGATCGATCGATTCCATTGAATTCGCTGATGATGTTGCCGTTGTTGTTGCCGGAGCTTTCGCCGGAGATATAGTTGAAATCTATGGATTGATTGACGGTTATTTTGATCGGAGAGTTTTGGAGTGGAAGGGTTTTGATCGGGTTTTATATGTTTGGAACGGAGAAGATAAATTATAATGTGCGAAATTACTTTAGTACCCCTCCGTGTTGTTTTTTTTTTATTATCAGTCGTGATTGCTTTTGATCCAAGGGCTGAGATTTAGCCCTTGGGTTTCACCAAATTATTAAGTTTCCCCTGATCACAACTCTATATATAAATATAAAATAATTAATTACAATAACATAGTACTGTTAGCAACTGTTTTAGTTTATTAAATATCACTTATGTAATATATAGATTAATTTAAGGGGTGAGGATCCTGGAAGAATGTGTGTTAAGGAGAGAATGGAGAGAAGGTCTTATGGTCCAATCAAAACGCACCGTGTGTCAAACTAAAATAAAACGTGCGGTGGCATAATTGTAAATAAATTAAACTTTTGTAAAACGCGGCCAGCTTGGTCAGCTTGGGTTTTGGGTCAGCTTGGGTTTGGGTCAGCTTGGGTTTTGGGTCAGCTTGGGTTTTGGGTCAGCTTGGGTTTGGGTCAGCTTAGGTTTGGGTCAACTTAGGGTTAGGTCAGCTTAGGGTTGGGTTTGGGTCAAATTAGGGTTGAGTCAGCTTGGTCAGCTTAGATTTTGGGTCAGCTTGGGTTTGGGTCAAATTAGGGTTGGGTTAGCATAGGGTTGGGTTGGGTCAGCTTGGGTTTGGGTCAGCTTAGGGTTGGGTTGGGTCAGCTTAGGGTTGGGTTGGTTTAGCTTAGGGTTGGGTTGGGTCAGCTTGGGTTTGGGTTAGCTTAGGGTTGGGTCAGCTTATTGTTGGGTTGGGTCAGTTTTTATTTGAAGTCAAATTATTTACAGATTTGCCACCGCGTTTTTTTTTAAAAAGTACATGTCAACTTCTGGTTGGTTAGAAAAACCTTCTCTCCCTTCTCTCCTTAACCACCTTCTCATTTGATCTCTCTCCATTAATTATAATATTAATTAATTAGTAAGTGTACGTAGTTGTTGAATAAGTATTTCTTTTTTAGTTTAGTTATTTTCAAGTTCTTATATATCTTTTATATAATAAAAGAAGCTTATGATAACATAAGCATTTTTCTAAAATTACTTATCTATCAATTTCACAAATCTATATTTTCATCTATTAAATTTCTTTTAATTTATTTATGACATCGCTATTATAACAAAACCTCCAACAAAATCTTACATAAGTTACTCAATTAAAAATTCAAAGTTTTAATTTATGTTTAAAATTTATTGTCACTAAAATGGAATTTTATTGAATATCCACTAGATCAATGAAATAACACAATGAAATTTTAACGCATTGTGTAACATTTTAATCAATTGAAATTTTCGTTATAGAAGACCGAAAACTACGATACGACAGTAATTCGAAACAATACCAAACCTATTGGGTAGGAAACTAGATGTGCAAGGGCTGGTTTCAAATAAGTCACAAGGGTAATCTGGGGATTTGATGGTATCAATTGAACCTCTTCCCTGCGCAGTACAGTCTTCGTGTACACCTGTCACGCTAACCAAGACGTACAGACTGAAAAAACATATTTCACTCTATTCATTTTAGCACATGCTTGTTAGTAAATTTTGTTTTTCACTTGTCAAAGCCCTGTCCGGCTGATGAGCGTTCATTTTGTGCTAATTTCCCCTATCATAAGGCCACATTTTAATGTCTAAATGAGTTAATATTCGTGAACTGTTGGTACTTAATGGATTCGATATAAATGCAGGTTCACGGAAGATGCGAGCGAGGGTGAATGGCATCTATCAACTCAACATGAAGGCCAATGAAGTTAAAGGACACAAGGAGGCAAACCGGGAGTCGAAAGAAGCAATACGAGAAGACGTAGCAGCTGCCAGCGCCGCTGGCACACTCATCGAAGGGCTCCAGCGCCGCTGGGCGGCCCAGGTCCAGATTCGACTTTCAGCTTATAAATAGAACAAGAACCCTCAAAACTCTAAGAGAGAGCAGATTCCAACCGCTAGGTCGACACCCAAGAACCCTAGGTCATATATTGCAGATTCCAAGGAGGATTTGGAGCTTCTAACACCTCTTGATCTTCATCTTCAACTTAGATCTATTACTTTCTTTTACTTTCTAGTTGGTAAACAATGTCTTTCATCTTTTCAGACTTTGTTATTCCTTTAATAATGTCAGGCTTAGTAGGCTGAATACTTGTTTGGATTGATGTGATCATGTAGACTTTTATTTATCTTATTTTACTTGTTAGATCTGTTGGTTAGTGATTAATGTTTGTCGTAGATCCATGGTTAATGAGTTCTTCATATTGTTATAGGTTCTATATCTGCATGTGTTAGTTTAATTCTAATGATCGGTCTATAATCATACACTATGACTAATACATAAAGATGGAAAACACTAATCGGTCTTTAATTAGATGTAAAAGGTGATTCAGTTCTAACGGACGGATCCAGAACCATAATAATTAGAATAAGTTAAACATGAAGCTTAACAATGTCAGACGCGATCTAGTGACATGGAAACGTGCACTATGGTCACCGGAGAGAATTATTATCTGGTCATGGCTTAAGAGCCGGGTATATTAAAAGACAAATCTGTAACACAAACTTAGGTTAATAATGCTTAAACAATTAATCTAACGAGAATTTGTTTAAAGAGTAGTGTGAGTCTAGCGACAACACTGTTTACATAGGCAAAGTGAATCTAACGAGAATCTGAGCCGTGAATAAGTTTACCAACAGACTAGCAGTAAATAGGGTAGTATTTGTCGTATCATGTGATCGGATATGCCAAACAAGTATTTGTTTTTAATTATTGTTATTGCTTTTCAATTTTAGTTACTAGATTAAAAGAAGCTTCTTGCTAGACCAAGCGGTTGCGGCTTCTATTTTACTTTCATTTCAGTAGTTTAAATAGGAAATCGTGACAACCCCCAACCGCTAGAATTACACATATTATTAGACTAGGTAGTGCAAGCGTCCCTGCGAACGATCATGTACTTACCACAACACTAGCTACATTCGATCGGGTTCTCTGCCCGTTAGTGTGTGTTTAGTTTGAGGTATTTACTTGTACAACTTTTATAAATTTAAAACCAGTGTTAGTTTTTAATTAAAAATCATTTTGTTTTTCTCAAAAATAAAACACATCACCGGCCCGCCCGGCCGGTTTTCGGATTTAAAGAACTTTTGTTATCCTATCGGGTGGGTCGGTTCGGCTCGGGTTCAGACAGGTTCAGATCGGGTTGTGAGTTTTGGAGTCATTTGCTCATCCCTACTCTACCAACACAAGTGACAGTAACAACAATGATGTAAAGAAAAATAAATAAATTAATATACAAGAAAGCTAAAGGCTTTGATATGTTGTTGCTAATCACCTACATATTTTATTTTGTAGTATATACAAGTGATTAAGCTTTAATGGTTTTGAAGTAATGTAAATAAATCAAAACTTTTTTAAAATATTTATTGTGAATTTAAAAATTGATTAGAAATGTATAATTTAAATATATCTTATATGAAAGGAAATAAAATAATATTTAATAAAACGAAAATTCAAAACTAATATTTAAGTTTTTTAAGGAAATATTAGTCATTTTCGATCTCTAAAATTGAAGTAATTAACCTTTATACTAAAAACCAACTTATAGATGATGTGTTCGACGAAGTAGCTACTAGTTGAATCTTATATTAGCATACGTAAGGTAATGTAAAATAACAAACACAATAAATTTTATAAGAAAATAATATATAATTAGTTAGGTGCATGTGTACATGTGGTATTCAGATAATATTTATTTTTTCATTTTTTTAAAGGCAAATATTTATTTTTTCATAAGCTCAAGCTAGTTTTCAAAAAGCTACTTTAAAACTATATTTTGTCATGATTCACATCCAATGTGGCATATAGTATTGTGGATCTTTTACAAAGATTTCAGTTTAATTTGCTAAAAAAGAATTTAGCAATGGTCATGTAATATCTCAATTATGCTGTTTACATCTCTATAGAAAAAATCACCATCTTCGATTCGGACAATTTGAAAAAAAATCTATCTGTTCATCCTTTTTATAAAAGCTTATAAGAACATAAACTTTGAAAACTGTTAAAAAGACTCGAATAATAACTGGAAAATCATTCTGTTACATTATTCAAGCACAATCAAATATTTAGTAGCAAAAGAATACTTATGGTTGAGGTAGAGTGTAACATTTCAATTAAAAACATAGTTTTGTTAATGACAGCCCTAACAGTAAAAATTAATTGGGTGCATTAAAATTTGTTTCTTGTTGTTAGAAAGTTAAGGGGTGGTTTTTAATATATAATATACAAGTTTTTAAACATGTAATAAGTTGTTAGTGACAACCTTAAGGCTGTCATTATTATTTTCAAAACATTATATTATTTTATTTGGTAATTATTTTCAATGTAATATGCACTATTTTCTTTAACTACTCCGTAATAAATAGCATCAACATTCCGGTGTTTTTAATAAATTTAGCTCCTTCAAAAATAATTTGTAAAACATAAAAATTGTTTTTTAAGGAACATTGGAAATCATCGAAAAAGTACACATCCATCTTTCACTCTCGCTCACCAACCCCAAATCTTTCATTTGATACGAGTATTTGATTCCCCGCACCTCGTACGGCTCATTCAATTCTTTTCTTCAAAACCTTTTCTATTAGCATAATTAAAATTAACTTTTACAATTATTTTATAAATTAGCCATCATGTTATGTTCTTCTATAAATAGACCACCATCATAAAATTTTAGTATTTTATAATTTGGTCATCAAGTTTTGGTCTTTTTATAATTTGACTACCAACTTATAGTTTCATAATTTGGTCTTGAACTCTTGAAGTATTATTGTTTTATAATTTGTCCATCAAATTTTGGTCTTTTATAATATGACCACCGTAATAAAGTTTTGGTCTTTTATAGTTTAGCCGCCATTTTATAGTTTTGTCAGCAAACTTTTATCATATATGTTATTATTTTACCCTTTACACTTTGGTCTTTTATAATTTGGCTAACTTTTGATTGGTCCAACTTAACCTTTTTGTGGCATTTTTATTTTATGTTTTCTCATTTTAAATGTCCACTTTCAAAAATAAAAATTCGAATAATTAATATCATATATAAAAAAAAACTTTCATTTCCAAAGACACTATGTCAAATACATTTTAGGATGAAAATGTATTTTGTCAACTAAGAAAACAATAACTTGATTTTATTAAACTTTATGTTAGTCAAACATAGATATTTAAATGAGACGATTGAGGTATCATTTCAAAACAATTACATACCACTACTTTTAAATAAATAACATTGTCAATCTAGTTATTAAATAAATAACATCAAACTTTCTTTAAATTCCGTTCTAGTTTCTTTCTGGAACGACAACTTTCATTATAATTAATCCGACTAAAAAAAAGGGGGAACAAAATACAGACTAGCTCACTTGGCCCCAATTGTAAAAATTCTGGTCTAATTAAAATGGAGTTAAGGACATTAATTAATATAGGTGTACGGAAGTAATACATAATATTTGGATAATGATAAATCAACATAATTGGTGTGCCTAAAAATCAACCTAATAATAAGATAGTGACATTTGAAAGATTCAATCGATAAAATTAGGAAAGATACTTAGAAGAATACACATGTTAAAGTTTTAAAATTTTAGGTTGATTTTTAGTCACATCTTTAGGTCTATTGATCATTTTTTTTTTCTTTCTTTCTTGAAACTGCACATACTTGTATATACAGAATGTATTCGGACAATATAACACATTTTGAATAATGAATCTTTGTGTACGAAATTAAAAACAAAAGACAAGTGATAGTCAAGTTCATTATGATGATCATGGTTGGGTCTCTTGTCCTTCCTCGTAACAAATACTAAAAATCATGGCATCAACATACAATCAAAAGTAGGCAAAGATTCCTTTAAGAGCTAGCTCCTCGTACCATTATTTATTAATATTAGTATTTTATTATTCTTTAATTTTAAGATGTTGTTCAAACATTAAAAAAAAAAATTCTTTCAACATAATTTAAAATAACTATGGACTCACTATATATTATGCATCTAAAAATAAAATACAATTACATATTGTATCTGAGTATATGGATAGCTAAATTGCCATTTTACCATCTAAATTATAACTTTTTGTTATATTTATCTGTATAAGTGTTGAGACGTAATTCATAGTAATTATACTGATATTGTATTATATATTTATGATTTAGTAATATTCAGAGTAGAATTAATGAATATATATATATATTAGGGTGAGGATCCTGGAAGAATGTGTGTTAAGGAGAGAAGGAGAGAAGGTCCTATTGGCCAATCAGAACGATGATTATTGCTGATTGGACTAGCTTTGGACTTCTGGATCCGTGATCCTTATTTCCCTTTAACGGGTTATGCTTAGGGTCAACTACTATCATTTAAACATTTTCATTTAATATTGATTGAGTGTGTATCTTTGATAGATATTGATTATTGTATACATTTGAGTGAGTTTATGGATTGTTTCAATCCTATGAATGCATATAGTTTGACTCTACATAATTCCCATGTCGTGCTGTACTTTTCTAAGTGATACCCCATGATTCCGCCATGTTGGGGTGTTACAGAAAAACACACCTATTGCAGCACCATTGAATTTGGACTCTGACCCAACTGGCAAACCAGTTAACATAACTGACTATAGAGGTATGGTTGGTTCACTGATGTACTTAACTGCCAGTCGACCAGATATAATGTTTGCAACATGTTTATGTGCCAGGTTTCAGGCTAACCCTAAAGAATCACATTTGCACGCTGTAAAGCGTATCTTTAGATACCTGAAAGGGTGTCCTAATCTTGGTCTTTGGTACCCCAAAGGCTCAGGATTAGATCTAATGGGTTATTCAGATTCTGATCATGCAGGTTGTAAGATAGATAGAAAATCAACAACTGGTGGTTGTCATTTCCTTGGAGGAAAACTGGTAAGTTGGACCAGCAAGAAGCAGACTTCAGTCTCTATGTCCACTGCTGAAGCAGAGTACATTTCTGCGGCCAGTTGTTGTGCCCAGATTCTCTGGATCAAGAACCAGTTACTAGATTATGGTCAAAAGTACACAAGGACCCCAATCTTTTGTGACAACACCAGTGCAATTGCTATATCTCACAACCCAGTGATGCACTCAAAAACAAAGCATATTGACATCAGGTATCATTTCATTCATGATCATGTTATGAAAGGAGACATTGAAATTCATTTCATCCCCACTGACAAACAGTTAGCTGATGGTTTTACAAAACCTCTCGATGAGAAAACCTTTAAACATCTCATCAGCGAACTGGGAATGTTAAATCCTTAAAACTGGAGCTTTCTTTGTTATTGAACGCGTCAGTGACACTGATGAAGTTCTCCAGTTGAGGAGGTCCAGATAATCCTTGCTCGCCAGGCTATCGAACGCCGTTGTGATACTATCCTGGCACTAATCGATTTCAGGATCATCATTTTAGGGGGAAAGACTCAAAATAATTTTCTGACTAAAATTCGTTTTTTGTTTGAAAATGCAACTGGAGAACTCTCCAGTTGGAAACTGGTACTGGATTGATCCTCCAGTGACCAGGTTCAGTCTTGTCTTGTTTTTATAACGTTACAAATACTTGGTCAATATGTGTGACACGTGATGATACTCGAGTGTTTTAAACCACTTGATATCGTGATCTGACGTGTTTGAAACCATTTTAGTACTTGACAACTGTTTGTATTGGGAATACAAAGTGAGTGGGCGCGTGGGTAAGATAAGCCGTCGTAGCATTTAATGCTGACATGGTAGCATTTAATGTTGACATGGCAAATTATTATTTTATTTCAAAATTCAAACCAACTTTGTGAAAATGCAACTGGAGAACTCTCCAGTTGGAAACTGGTACTGGATTGATCCTCCAGTGACCAGGTTCAGTCTTGTCTTGTTTTTATAACGTTACAAATACTTGGTCAATATGTGTGACACGTGATGATACTCGAGTGTTTTAAACCACTTGATATCGTGATCTGACGTGTTTGAAACCATTTTAGTACTTGACAACTGTTTGTATTGGGAATACAAAGTGAGTGGGCGCGTGGGTAAGATAAGCCGTCGTAGCATTTAATGCTGACATGGTAGCATTTAATGTTGACATGGCAAATTATTATTTTATTTCAAAATTCAAACCAACTTTGTGAAAATATCTACAAAAATGATTTTGGTTATTAAAATATAATTTTGGTGTTTCATTGGGATCTTGAATCCCTTTATAAATACCCTTATTTACTCCGAACTCATTTACTTCTTTCTCTTACATTCCTTCATTTACTTCCCAATCATCAAAATTTCTTCATTCTTCTCTCTGCTTCACAAATCAAGAACCCTAAATCCCAAATTTCATTTTCAATTTTCTATGGCTCCTAGATCATCTCGTTCAAGAGATGTAAATCTCTTGACTGTTCCATATGCTCCTTCACCAGATGTCAAACCGGCATCTGGTGCTCCTAGTAATGCCTCTGTCATCAAACTAAATCCAAATAATCCGATGGCAAGCTTATGAGGATCTCAAGGGTCCGATACCCTTATTGGTAGAATCCAAAGGTTTTTGAAGGATTCTCCAATAGGACCCTCATTCTCTCTTAACCCACGCAAGTTGTTTCACAACTACTTGTGTGAGTTCTGGTACACTGCCAGTCTTTCTTCTGATTGTTCCTCCATCAGTTTCACTTTAAAGGATGGAACAATCCAGTGTACCTTGACCGCTGATGTATTGAGGGACGCCTTACGCCTCAATTACTGGAGAGAGGGTGAATCTCCAGTCGTCTTACCCCCAAACATAAATTTTCGCCAAGTCCTTCTTGAAATGGGACACAAGGAGTGTTTGGAGAATGGGGTGTTGAAGACTAAAGGTGCGATGACCATGAAGGGTCTTACACCTTCATGGAGGTATTTTTTCATCCACCTGGTGGAGAGCATGGGTGGGAGTTCTGGTGGACTTGACCAGATTAACTCCTCACAAGCAGAAATGGCTTACTGCTTGTGGAACGGATTGAGAGTGGACTTTGCAGATATCTTGTATAGAAGCCTAGTCCAAAAGTTGAAGGGCACCAGGGGTGTGTGTATCCCCTTTTCTAGGTTCCTCTCTCTTTGTTTTAAGCATATTCTGGGCAGAGAAGCATATAATAGTATAGATTCACCGTACACTGCTCCAGATATGCTAAGGAATTTAGACTCTCTAGTATCTGAAGCTGGAGAGGTCAAAATTCCTGAACGAATGCAACTGGCATTCGCTTCAACTGATGCACCTATTGAAGGTGAGTCAGAAAGGCAACTGGGCGGGCCTCAAAATAATGAGGGACCCTCCAGTTCGTCTAATGTTGTGGTTGAGGATAGAGCAACCATAACTGAAGCAACCCCAATCACATCTATCCCTGGTGAAGATACTTCGGTATCTGATCCACCAACAGATGCACCCATCCAGGAAACTGGGGAAGGTCATCTGGAGACTGACCAGGAAACTGGTCAGCCCTCAGTTACATTCATGGATCTGGACATGAATGTTAATGACGAGGAAATCCTTATAGAATCTTCGGATTCTGAAGGTACTGAAACAGACTTGGAGATTCTTGATGCTTCTGTACAAGCTCAAGACCTTTCATCTCCAGTCTCCCTTCCAGACGCATCAATTTCACTTTCACCCTCCCAAGAAAATGTGCCTACTGATATATCTTTCCCAACATATACCGCTCCTTCACCAACTGGGCAATTCTCATTTGCTCGAGAAATGCCCCCACCACCGTCGCCGTTGTTCACACCTGAGCATTCTCAGCATGAACAACACTTTGATTTTCAACTGCTGGTTTGACAACTGGGGAGATTTCCTTAAGTTTGCCTCCTCCAGTTGCTCCAGTAGTAACTGCTGCTGGTCCAGTGACACCTTCTCCTTCGTCACTGGACAGTCAAGTTGTCTCACTTCAAGCCGATCTCCAAAACCTTCTAACCAGGGTGGAGGAGATTCAGAAGACACTTGACAAAAACACCAAGTCATTCTCCAGATACCACAAGGATCACCTGACAAACATCAAAGTGGTTGATCTGGGAATAAACAAGTTTTCATCTAATGAAGACTTGGTGTTTAAAAAGCTAAATGAGTTGGTCACTGGCTGCAACAATCTGGCTGGTACTTTAAAGGAAGCCTTTGACCTAACTCACTCCAAGGTTACAACCTCAATCTCCAACTTGCTGGGAAACACTGTTAGAACTTCAGAAGTTGATTTGAAAGAGATTGAAAGGCAGGTCAAGGAATTGATTGAAAAACCTGGCCTAGATGTAACTGGACTTGGAGAGCAGTCGATGACTTCGGTTGGTCAGAAAATAGAGGATACGCTGGGTGCTAGGGAAGCACAATTGGTTGAAAGGGTGATATCTGAGATCACCAAGCTGGCCACTCCTCAGGTTGATCTGGCCCCACTAACCAGTGAGATCAACCAGTTGAGAGGCAGCGTTGAGAATTTGAGCACCCAGGTATCTCTACATACTCAATCTTTAAATTATCTGACAACTGAAGTAGAAAATCTGAAGAAGAAAGATGATGAAGTGAAAGAGAAGGTTGTCTCTGGTTTGGATGAAGACTCCAAGATCCTTAATGAATTGAAAACTGGTCAAGAACAAGTAACTGCCAATGTTTTGACTCAGTCAAAGGAGACTAACCATTTATGGAGGTCCTTCAGAATGATGTGTGGGATCTTTAAGGAGTGTAAGGACATGCAGTCATGGCAGCCTCTTGACCGGTTGCCATCTCACCCCTCTGAATGGGAAGGTATTCGGGCAGGTCAAGATGCTGCCAAGGGGGAAAGAAGTGCAGTCCTTCCTCCAGTTGCACCTAGAAGGACTCCATCTGGAAGAGAATTGATTGTGACTACCAGTACTGAAGCTGGTGAGCAAAGAGTTGGTGGATCTGGTGATGATGGTGATAGGGGGAATGTTGTTTTGGATAAGGGTAAAGGTTTGGCTGTTGAAGCATCTGCCCAGCCGGCCACTGATATAATGTTAGAAACTGGTAATGCTGACATACTTCCTCCAGTTTCAGATAGTGATAGCAGAAGACTGGCCAGACTTGGAAATGATATTAAAGAAAGGAAAAAAATGAAACAAAGAAACCAAGCTGAAGCCAGGGCACATCTTGCACAAATCAAGTTACTTGATATGAGTGATGCCAATCTTTTGGGTATCACTGCTGAGGAGTATGCCAGGATCAAGAATGATCCCAGGATAGTTGACCAGTTGAAAGAAATGTTGGATGTAGAACTGGACAGACACTATCTTGAGGATGAAGCTGAATTCGATGCCAGAAGCTTAAACATTTCAGTGGAGAAGGCTAAGGAGAATAGGGCCAGTGGGATTCTAAAGAGAATTGCAAATGTTAAAAAGGTTGTGAAGAATGTATTGAATCCACCAAGAAGAAGGATTCCACAACCAAGAAGACCACTGTCAAGAGATGCTGACCTTAGCACATTTGTTGAACCAACTGGCGAGGTATCCAATGAAGACATTAAGTCCGCTGTACTGGCTGCTGGTGCTGGGAGTATAAAAATTACAAATGAATCTGAAGCTAGAAGCTACTACTCCCAGATCATGTCAACCAAGAAGACCACTGTCAAGAGATGCTGACCTTAGCACATTTGTTGAACCAACTGGCGAGGTATCCAATGAAGACATTAAGTCCGCTGTACTGGCTGCTGGTGCTGGGAGTATAAAAATTACAAATGAATCTGAAGCTAGAAGCTACTACTCCCAGATCATGTCAACCAGAAGACATAGTGGTACTATCAATAGTGTCAATGTAACAATCAAGCCAGGCACCAAAGTCTTTCAAGTCGAAGTTAATTATACCAGGGGGCCACTGGTTAAAACTGACAATCCTGGTGCTATGCAATATGGGTTCAGCGAATGGGTTGAGATGGTGAATGTTTTGGATGCGAAGGCACAAAAGAATAGGTTTGAGAAAGCTTGGGTGAACTTCTTAAGGGGCAAAATTCAACATAAAGAAAATCTGGAGCAAAAGTTGAATATTGACCCTGAAGACTCACAACCTATTTCTTTGGTGACCAAGAGAAGAAGAACTGGCGAAGGGCCATCTCATTAAGTTCTTTCTTCAATTATCTACTTGTATTTTGTTTTACATTCTGTAACTTGTATAAATTTCATTTCCTTGTATAAATGAAGTTACCAGTTTGTAACCACAAGGTAGATAATAGATTAAAATCTAACAACCTAAAAGAAAAACCTAAGGCATTTATTGATCTATAAAAATGCCTTGGAAACTTAGATAGATTTAAATCGAACAAGTCTCTATAGTTCACACTTGTATAGATACAAGAACTAGAAAAAGACTTAGACTATATTTCTAGACAAATAGGGGGAATTTGTTAGGACCAGTTCACCTGGTAAACTGGTCAGTCTCCAGTTGCATCTGGAGACCCAGTGAAACTGACCAGAGTGAACTGGAGACCTAGATGATTTGTCAAAGAAATATATTGAAGTCCAGTTGCACCGTACAGTCAGCGCAACTGAAGACTTCCTCCAGTTGAGAACTGACCAAGTTGAAGAATCATTCCAGTTGAAGTCGAAGACAACAAATGGAAGATAGAGAATGGCAATGGCAGCGAAGCCCAGTTGGCATTCTAGTCAGTTACAAACTGGAGACCATCAGTGGAAAGCCCTTACAAAGCTTTACACTGATTACGAGGAATTGACTTATATGCTTTATGTACCTTTACCCGGATAATAAGCCTTATCTTATTATTTAAGTAATAAAAGGTACATAAAGGTGGTTGAGTAAAGTCACTTTAACATGCGACTTTACACTGCCTTTTAAGGAATTAAATGCTATTCCTTAAATGCTCTCAACCACATTTGTACGGATAAAGTTAACATCCCAAATGTTAACTTTGCCTATAAATACAAGTCATTGCACAACAAGAATAACAAGTGAAAAACATACAACACTTCACACTTTGCAAACCTGCAATATTCTTGGTGAACTTATGCAATATTCTCTCAATCGCTAAAAGGAACATTTCACAACTTTAAGTGTTTCGATTGTCTTGAGAAATTCCGAGTGTAGATTAATTGTATTTCATAGGTTGTTAGGATATTTACATTCTTTGTATTATCTTGGTTCCGCAACAACCTTGTAATTTGTTTAACATCAATAAATAAATTACACATTGAAAATTACATATTGTCTCATCAAGTTACTTTACAAGTTATTTGTATTATTGCATTGTTCTTTACTTATTGTCATTTATATAAGTAATCTATCTAGAACTTGGTATATACACACTGCAACTGGTCGTCTCCAGTTCAGTGCATATATTGCAAAGTAACTCCACCATTGACATAGAGGTGTCTTCAGGTAGTGCCATCTATTGAGTTGGGACTTACAGATATATTCAATGATATTGAACCAACTCAAATAAGCAAATTAGACTTTGGAGACCCTCTATACTTGCATGCTAGTGACACTTGTGGCACACCTTTGATTAATTTCAAACTAAAAGGAACTGAAAATTATAAAGTGTGGGCATGTGCCATGATTTTAGCTCTTGAAACTAAGAATAAGGTTGGTTTCATTGATGGTTCTGTTGTTAAAATTGTAACTGATGACATCTTGTCCAAACAATGGGACAGATGCAACTCTGTTGTTCTGTCCTGGATCTTAGGATCTCTTAGTGAAGAAGTTTACTTGGGTCAAATCTTTTCTAAAGAAGCTAATATTGTCTGGGAAGAACTAAAAGAAAACCTAAGGCATTTATTGATCTATAAAAATGCCTTGGAAACTTAGATAGATTTAAATCGAACAAGTCTCTATAGTTCACACTTGTATAGATACAAGAACTAGAAAAAGACTTAGACTATATTTCTAGACAAATAGGGGGAATTTGTTAGGACCAGTTCACCTGGTAAACTGGTCAGTCTCCAGTTGCATCTGGAGACCCAGTGAAACTGACCAGAGTGAACTGGAGACCTAGATGATTTGTCAAAGAAATATATTGAAGTCCAGTTGCACCGTACAGTCAGCGCAACTGAAGACTTCCTCCAGTTGAGAACTGACCAAGTTGAAGAATCATTCCAGTTGAAGTCGAAGACAACAAATGGAAGATAGAGAATGGCAATGGCAGCGAAGCCCAGTTGGCATTCTAGTCAGTTACAAACTGGAGACCATCAGTGGAAAGCCCTTACAAAGCTTTACACTGATTACGAGGAATTGACTTATATGCTTTATGTACCTTTACCCGGATAATAAGCCTTATCTTATTATTTAAGTAATAAAAGGTACATAAAGGTGGTTGAGTAAAGTCACTTTAACATGCGACTTTACACTGCCTTTTAAGGAATTAAATGCTATTCCTTAAATGCTCTCAACCACATTTGTACGGATAAAGTTAACATCCCAAATGTTAACTTTGCCTATAAATACAAGTCATTGCACAACAAGAATAACAAGTGAAAAACATACAACACTTCACACTTTGCAAACCTGCAATATTCTTGGTGAACTTATGCAATATTCTCTCAATCGCTAAAAGGAACATTTCACAACTTTAAGTGTTTCGATTGTCTTGAGAAATTCCGAGTGTAGATTAATTGTATTTCATAGGTTGTTAGGATATTTACATTCTTTGTATTATCTTGGTTCCGCAACAACCTTGTAATTTGTTTAACATCAATAAATAAATTACACATTGAAAATTACATATTGTCTCATCAAGTTACTTTACAAGTTATTTGTATTATTGCATTGTTCTTTACTTATTGTCATTTATATAAGTAATCTATCTAGAACTTGGTATATACACACTGCAACTGGTCGTCTCCAGTTCAGTGCATATATTGCAAAGTAACTCCACCATTGACATAGAGGTGTCTTCAGGTAGTGCCATCTATTGAGTTGGGACTTACAGATATATTCAATGATATTGAACCAACTCAAATAAGCAAATTAGACTTTGGAGACCCTCTATACTTGCATGCTAGTGACACTTGTGGCACACCTTTGATTAATTTCAAACTAAAAGGAACTGAAAATTATAAAGTGTGGGCATGTGCCATGATTTTAGCTCTTGAAACTAAGAATAAGGTTGGTTTCATTGATGGTTCTGTTGTTAAAATTGTAACTGATGACATCTTGTCCAAACAATGGGACAGATGCAACTCTGTTGTTCTGTCCTGGATCTTAGGATCTCTTAGTGAAGAAGTTTACTTGGGTCAAATTTTTTCTAAAGAAGCTAATCTTGTCTGGGAAGAACTAAAAGAAACCTATGATAAAGTTGATGGGTCAATCATTTTTAATCTACACCATAGCATCAATTCTCTTGTTCAAAATGGTACTCCTGTCTCTGAATATTATCACAAACTGAACTCTCTTTGGAAACAATATGATGCTATGGTACATTTACCAACTTGTGTTTGCAATGCTGCTAATGAACTTAAAAGTCATACTCAAATTATGAAACTGATGAAATTTCTTATGGGCCTAGATGATGAATATATTCCTGTTAGGAGTAACATCTTGACCAGAGATCCTCTCCCAAATGTGAAGACTGCCTTTGCCATTATATCTAGGGAAGAGTCACACAGGGGAACCACTCTTAGAGACCTTAAAAATAAACCACAATCTTCTGTTTTTGCTGCAAAAATGTTTGATAACAAAAAATCTTTCAATAAGTCTCCCAATTACAGAGGACCTAATCCTGATCTCAAATGTTCTAAATGTCATAAATGTGGGCATACTATTGATAAGTGTTTTGAAATCTATGGATATCCACCCAGTTACAATAATGTTAATCCTAGGAGAAACACAATGAGTCAAAACAATCAATGATTTTCTAGCAACCAAAGCAGGTTCCCTAGTGACCAATCTGTAACCAGAAGATTCACTAATAACAACATTGTGTCTGATTCTCCTCAAACTCCAAGCTCTTCTTCTCCTTCTACCTCTGTGACTCTAACCTCTGATCAGATCACTCAACTCTTGTCTCTTTTGAATGAAAGGAATGGCACTCACAAGCCTCATGCCAATATGACAGGTATACTCTACAATTCAAACAAGTTCTTTAATCAAAATTTCAACAGATTCTTTTGTGCTAATATTAAGTTAAAATGGGATAAGGACCTTGGCTGGATCATAGATTCGGGTGCTAACCAGCACATGACTTGTTGTGACAAATATCTTATAAATCATGTTGATGTCACTAATTTAAACCTAAAAGTTGGGCACCCCAATGGGACAGAAGCCCAAATCAGAAAATTGGAAACTTGAGAATTTCTGATAGCATTATTTTGTTTGATGTATTATATGTGCCAGAATATTGTGTTAATCTCTTATCTGTTCAAAAACTTGCTAAGCACAGCAAATTGTTCCTTGGATTTGATGACAAAAAATGTTATATTCAGGACTTGAGTGTAAGGAAAACTCTGGGGACTGGTAGTGAAAATGGGGGCCTTTACATGTTTGACACTGATAGGAAAGGTAAGAATGTTGTTATGTGAAATAATTCCTTTGGATATGGAATTTCTCCTAGTCTTTGGCACAATAGGTTAGGACATCCCTCTGACCATGTTCTGAAGGTTTTGCACCTTGAAAATGAACCTTCTGGACCCTGTGAAGCCTGTTTAAAGGCTAAGCACATTAGAGAACCATTCCCTCTTAGTGACCACCCCAGTACTGCCCTGGGAGATCTGGTTCATCTTGATCTCTGGGGGCCATACAAGGTAACCAGCAAAGAAGGATACAGATTCTTTCTGACCATAGTTGATGACTTCACCAAAGCTGTTTGGGTTTACATGTTAAAAACCAAAGATGAAACCTTTGAAAATTTAAACAATTTTTACAATCTACTCAAAACTCAATTCAACAAAACTGTTAAAGTTTTTAGAAGTGACAATGGCTCTTTAATTCATCAACCATAGGGTTAACACATTTATGAAACAGAATGGTATAATGCACTAAACCACTTGTGCCTACACACCCCAACAAAATGGTGTGGTTGAAAGGAAACATAGGCACCTATTAAATGTTGCTAGGTCTCTTATGTTTCAGGCGGGAATTCCCCTTAATATGTGGTCTGATTGTGACTGCTACTTACTTGATCAACAGGCTTCCCTCTTCTGTGCTTGGTGGTTCTTCTCCCTTTGAAAATTTTTTTCATAATAAACCAAATCTGTCTCACCTTAGGGTATTTGGATGCTTATGTAATGCTAAAGTGCTTAATAACTTTGATAAGTTTTCTTCTAGGTCTGAAAAATGTATTCTTGTTGGCTACTCTAATGAAAAAAAGGGATACAAACTTTTCAGCCTTGAAAATAAAACCATTATCTATTCAAGGGATGTTAAATTCTTTGAAGAAATAATTCCTCTCAAAACAAATAAAATTTCTGAAAATAATCACAAAGAGATTAATACTCTCAACTTTTTTGACACTTGGTATTCTGGAAATCCAAATACCCTCAATCCCTATGATGAAGAGACAGGATTCTCTGAAGGTGATGGCAGCCTTGCCACCTCACCAAATGGAACTCCAAGATCCTTTGGTGATGGAGGCATACTTGCAACACGCTCAAATGAGATTAATCATAATTCTAAGGGCACTTCCTCCACCATCTCTACCCCAAGCACTGTTGAAACCACTCAGCTTGTTAATAACCCTCCTCTTAGAAGGTCAACTAGGCAACCAAACCTTTCTGTCAAGTTAAAAGACTTCATGCTTGATGGCAAGGTTAAGTATGGTCTCAACAAAGTTGTCAATTATTCCAAACTAAGTAAAGAAAACTTCTGTTTTTCCTCCTCATTAAACAAAAGTACTGAACCATCCACATATAATGAGGCATCTAAAGATAAAAACTGGACTGATGCTATGAATCAAGAGATGGAAGCTCTTATTAGAAATAATACCTGGGTTCTTACTGATCTTCCTCAAGGAAGACAGCCTATTAGGTGTAAATGGATATATAAAATAAAATATAAGTCTAATGGCCAAATAGAAAGGTACAAGTCCAGACTTGTGGCCAAGGGGTATAACCAAAGACCTTGGCCTTGACTATGATGAGACTTTTTCCCCAGTTGTGAAAATGGTCACTATTAGGTGTCTTCTGACCCTTGCCACTCAAAACAAGTGGCCTCTTTGTCAACTTGATATTAACAATGCCTTTCTCTATGGCAATATTACTGAGGACGTCTATATGACACCTCCTGAAGGGTATTTTGATAAAGGAGAAACCAAAGTTTGCAAACTTGTCAAGTCCCTCTATGGACTCAAACAAGCCCCTAGAAAGTGGCATGAAAAACTGTCAAATACTCTCCTTGAAAATGGCTTTGTACAAAGTCAAAATGACCATTCTCTCTACACCAAATCTTCCCCTTCTTTTTTCTTGGCTATTCTGGTATATGTGGATGATATCATCCTAACTGGAAGTAATCAGAATGAAATAGACAAGGTCAAAAGGTTTTTAGAATCAAAATTCTTGATAAAAGACCTTGGAAAGCTTAAATACTTTCTTGGTATAGAGGTTCTTGACACAGAAAATGGGATTTGCTTAAACCAAAGGAAATATTGTTTGGAACTGTTGGATGAGTTTGGATTGCTAGGTTGCAAACCCTCACCAACACCCTTAGAGCAAAATCTTACCATTTCTGTTAAAGAAACTCAAGAGGATAAATTGTTAGCTAACCTCACTGAATATCAGAAGCTCATTGGGAAACTTATATATCTGACCCTTACCAGGCCAGATATTTCCTTTGCTGTTCAATGTTTAAGTCAGTTCATGCACTCCCCTTTACAGTCTCACTTAAGGTGGGCATTGAGAATTTTGAGATACCTAAAGGGTGCCCCTGGAATTGGAATTCATATACAAAGAAGTGATACCTTGAACCTCAGAGCATTTGTTGACTCTGACCGGGGGAGATGCCTTGCATCTAGAAGGTTTGTCACTGGATTCTGTATTTACTTGGGAAATTCTCTAATTTCCTGGAGAAGTAAAAAGCAAAACACTGTCTCCAGATCCTCTACAGAGGCTGAGTACAGAGCTATGGCCTCTGTTACATGTGAAATATTGTGGATTATGAAGATCATGGAAGATTTACAAATTAAAGTTAATCTGCCCATTGATCTTCATTGTGATAACAAATCTGCTATCTTGATTGCCCAGAATCCAGTTCACCATGAAAGAACCAAACACATTGAAATAGACATACATTTGGTAAGAGAAAAGGTCACTGCAGGTATCATAAATCTTGTCAAAGTTGAATCTGCAAATCAGAATGCAGACATTTTTACAAAGGGGTTGGGTATAAGTCAACATGAATTTCTCTTAAGAAAACTGGAAATGATCAACTTATTTCAAGCAAAGGATTGAGGGAGGATGTTAAGTTTATCCAATCCTTGCTTGATGTTTTGTACTTCTACTTATTCTCTATGATGAGCTTATTTGCAGGTTTTGATAATTTAGCATTTTGGACTTAGCTTGGTTAAAGTTGTAAGACTAAAGACAAGAATGGACTGCAGCTGCAAAGAAAGAAGTACTCAAGTCTATTTTGAGAAGACCCAATATGTTGGGGGACTACTTATGTAAATTCTAGATGTCTAACCCTAAAACCTAGGCCTATATAAACCTAGTCATGTCACTCTGATATTTAATTCCTTCTGGCAGCCGTTATTTATGTTTCTTCTTTCACCTTTTCGAACGTTGTAATCTGGCTGTCTAGATTGAATCAACTTCTTTCAATTTGTCTTATTTTCCAAGTATTTGTAATAATCTATTTTAGGTAAAAAACCTTTATTTGAATCTAAAATCTTTTGACAGAAATCTGGTCTTATTTTTTGAATATTGTTCAAGATATGGATTTGTTATCAAAGTTTTCAAGCCTTAAGGTCACAATTATGCAAAATCAAAGATTTGAAAGTTGAAACCCAACTAGTGTTACGTTTGACTCGTTCTTGAAAGCCTTGGTCAAAAACACAATGCAAACCCTTCGAAAAGAGATCATGGACCCACACATTTTTGATTATTTACAACCATACTAATTGGTTACCGACTAAGCATCTATGAAACGAGAACTTAACTTAATGTATCGTTAGACCAAACTTATCGCCCACGCTTATAATCAAAAAATTTTATACACATTCGTTAAGTTAAGAAAAAAATCTCACTAGTATGTCAGAAACCATGTGAGATGGCCCCGTTTGTTACACAAACTTCATCATATTCATGTGAAGTTAATTTAATTTGTTGTTCATGAATCATGATGATAATTGAGTCCCCAACTTTAGTAATGGTGCGTCTCTCGATCTTTTGACATGGTATCTGTTGGAATATGATCACGTTAAATAAATGCATGTCCGGAAAATATTTAAGCCTACGGGGTCACACGAAATGACACGAATACACTATGTAATTAATTAATATGTTAATGTAATATATTAATTAATATGTTCACGAAATGATTAATAAACGTTCGTTAAAAGTTAAATATACGTTTATTAATTAAACGTTTTGAAAAAGAAGGACTTAAGTGAAAATTAGGAATTAGAATTGTTTCCTAATACCACTTAAGGGGGCCGGTTTTGTGAGTGGGTTTTCTAACCCAACTCAAACTTGTTCATCAAGTTAAAAACCCTAACAATTAACCCTATATAAAGGGGTTAAGGGTTAAGTCTTTTGTGTGACAATTAGAATTGTAAAAACCCTAACAATTAACCCTATATAAAGGGGTTAAGGGTTAAGTCTTTTGTGTGACAATTAGAATTGTAAAAACCCTAACTAATTCCTCTCTTCTCTCTCTCTTGGTTTCGGCCGTAGCATCAAATCAAAAGGGTTTTGGGATTTTGGTTTTCGACTTCAAGGGTTTATACACAAGGGGTTGTGAGTTCGTGATCGGGTACTAGCATACATACGTAGTGGTGTCAAGTGTGCGATCGTAGAGGGTTTTACTTTAAACCCTAATAATAATAATTATTATTATTATTTTATTATTATTTGTTTATTGGAAGCTTAAGCTAAAAGGTACACATTCACTTATCTTTGTTAATTATTATATTGCATATTTATTCCGCTGCGTACTCGTGATTATTTGTATATGATAATAGTTATAAATCCTAACAGTATCATACTGTCATGGAAAAGAATATTGTTTGGACTAATTTTTCTTAGATTCTAACAGTTTTTTTAAAGTTATATTTAGTATAGGAGCTAATAAGAGCTAATATATATCTTTATCTTACAAGTGTTTGCTAGACCTTTTAGAAGTTTTATTAATGTATTATGTATGGTCAACTCTATTGAAACAAATACTCGTATCTAGCAAGGAAAAAAAATATGCTGCTAGCTAGGCTGCTAGTAACACTTATGATAAGTGTTGTCACTCTTACAACTATTCGTTTTTTTTTTTAATTCCTGAAATGGCCAACGAAACCAAATTTTATTTAACATCATCAAAAACTATCGAGGTGATAGTATACCACTCCTGTCAAATTAATACAACCACGAAAAAACAACAAAAATGAAAACAATAACAATGTCCAGCCAATATATATACATCTATATTTTAAAAACCACTGCGATAAGCCGATAAAAACTCTTACAACTATTTTAAATGACAAATATATTAAATCTATATAAAAAACTTTCAGATTATCTATACTATCTTATAAAAAGAATAGGTTACATGTTGAAAGTTACATGGAAAAAATGTCTAAAATACTTTTAATGATTATATTACACTTTTAGTCCTTTATCTTTTAAAATATCTCCATTAACCATTTACATCAATTACTTTTACATCAATTATCTACACCACTCGACGCCGCCTATACCATCAACAGTCGTCCTCCACCATCACACCGTCGCCACCAGAAATACCGCCGCATTACGCGGGTACCGTGCTAGTAAATGGAAAAATTAATTATAACAGCACCTAACTTGGCGTTGCTAAAGGCACCAATGTTACGTACCCTCATCTAATTAATAAATCTTGAAACTTCATCCACCGAGATACAATGATTAATTTGACATAATTTAAAATATAGGTTAATAGATAAAAGATTATCCTAAATCCAAGTTTTAGACCTATGTTATGCAAAAGAGTAAAAGGTCGATCTAGCAAACACTTGTAAAATAAACATATATTATATCACTATAATATGTAATCTTTTATCTCAAGTTGATTAAAAGAATTGAAAAAGTGTAAGGTTTAGTCAATGGTAGTATAAATTTGTACCCGTTGGTGGATCAAAAAGATATAGCCATGAAACAATAATGCGTTGAAGAAAAGTGAAAAATAAAGCTCACCGATAATTTTCAGATATTATTTTAGGGGCTATGGGGTCGAAAGAAAGATGAGATTAATGGCAATTACTTTTTAAGTTCATTCCGATGTTTAAAGAGACCCAATCTTTCACACTATATTTTGAGTTTTTAAAGAAAAAGAAAAGAAACTAATTAATGTTAGTTTTTCTTCGTATTTTTTTAAAAGATGGAGGTGAAGTGAAATGAAATGGAAAAAGAATTTTAAAAATAATTTAGTTGAAATATAACGTGAGAATCATTTTCAGCCATACATTTTCCTTTACTTTTTTCGTTCACTTACACATGTGAAAGTTACTCGGTACAATTTTCGTAAATATTGACTCTTTTTATTTACTTACACATGTGAAAATGACGTCTATTTATTGTCGAAAATATACAATTTACACATGTGTAAGGTCCTTACATATGTGTAAAACAGTATTATTCAAAATCAAATTCACTGGTTTACACCTGTGTAAATAAAATAAAAGGAATCACTATTTACGAAAATGTCACCGCATAACTTTCACGTGTGTAAGTGAACGAGAAACATGGAAGGAAAATGTATAGCTGAGAATGATTATCGCGTTTTTTTCAAGAGATTTTTTAAGTAATTCTTCCCCTATCACACTATCTAAATTATTGTGTATGTAGGATTGTTGGTTACTTGGTTTAGCGGGGTTTTTTTTTCACTGTGGATAAATATATAGTACACAAATCCTAAGATATTGCCAAGATCTGAATACATATAGGTAAACGGAATAAATATGGTGATAAAAATTACTTTGAGACTTCTTTTCTATATTTTGAGATTTTTTATTCTGATGTTTGAAAACAAGCCATTCAAATCATGATGACAATGTTACAGAGAAAACGAAAGCCACTGAGTTTTTGACATCACAAATCCTCACTTGTTAGGACGAGGAATCTTTTATTATCCTGACACACATAAAATATAGACAAATTAAAATTAAAATAATATATGACTAAACAAGATCTAAAAGGGAAATCATAAACTCTGATGGTTATTGAATAAAAGTAATTTTGATTTTAGTTAGAGGTTTTCTGACGGTATCGAATTATATCGAACTAGATTATACCCGTCAATAGTATTAAATAATTACTATATAAGTGTTATTTTATCATATGATTAATCAAATTATAAATAAAAAAAAAACGGTAGATTGATAGGAACCGCTTGATCTCATGTATCGAATTGGTACCCACATAACCCCCAAGCAGGGATAGTGTCAAGGTAAGTCAACCACTTAAATTCAATTCTGCCTCTGACAAGATTCGAACCCAGGTTGCTCCTAGAAAGTGTCAGCTGGTGGCCAACTCTTCTACGAAGAGTTGGTTAATTAATCAAATTATATGTAAGACCATTAAATGTAATACTCGATAATATGATTTAACACTCTAAAAAAATTAATTGCATTATTTGCCCATAAATATATATAAAAAAATACTTGTTTGTACTTTAAACTAAAATTTTATATATGTAACATAACAAATATGCCTAAAAAATAAGTTATATATATCTTACATGATCAGTAAGTTTCAATTAATATAATTAGAGATTGTAAATAGCCATTACCTAATCCTTTAATATCTTATGTCCATTATTCAAGATTGTAGATATACAATAAATTTAATCTTGCGTATTATTCGTAACTTAATACATTTATCATCAAGTTGAAAGTTATCTCAATTTAATATATGTATATTATCACATTATTATAAAACTTATTCTAAAGAGATTAAATAAATTGAAAAATTGCAAAAAAATTAAGTTAATTTGAATATTTAAGTTTGTCAACTAAGAATGTCATGTACAATTAAATGATATGTGTGATGACATGTAATAAAGATTATTTTTAGCCCTTTCTTTCCCCTCTCTCTTTTAATCTATATTTATTTTTAAAAAAAAAATATAACATGATGAACATCTATTATTAATGTTAATATTAAGTGATAAAAGAATAAACAAATATGTAAAAAAAATATATATAATAATGAATATCTATTTTAAATTTATATTAAATGTCATTGTATATAAATATTTGCCTAGTTAACTATATCTTTACCTAATATATATCTTAAAATCTATAAAAATAAAAATAAAAATAAAAATATATATATACACGTATGTGTAGAAAGCAATAACATAGATATCTACATTAATATTAGATAAGATATTAAATATTAAACTAAAATTTTAAAATAACAACTAAAAATAAGCAAAAACTTTTACATTTTGACAAATTAGCAAAAATCTATACTGTCATTTAAAAAATAATGCCACATAAGCATTTTTATATCCTCTATTAGTTATATAGAAAGATGAATAAAAGTCATTACAAGGGTTTAGTTAATTGATCCATAAGCTATTGTACATTTTCTCAAATATTAGCAATCTGATACTTTTTTCCGTGTTCGTTTTAAATATGTTAGTTTGATTTTTTGAGTTTTTCTTTTCAGTTGATGTTTTTTGTGTGTTATATAACATTTCATAAAAAATATATGAATATATGGACTGAGGTTTAAATGTAATTTTCATTGATATAACATTAATTAATTAATTATAACACAAAAAAAATATTTATGGACAAAATTAAAAGAAAAAAACTTTCAAAATCAGATTATGACATTTAAAATAGGACGAATGGAATAATAAGAAATAAATATAAATATATATTTATCGTTTTTAAAAATTCATTTAATACAAATTTTAAGTTCACTTGATGCACACTAGCTTGTGCCCTACATGCAAGTTAGTAAGACCTCTTTTGAAATGAAAAAATCAACTATCTCAAAAAACTAAATGTTACGCTTAACATTTAGCGGTGTTTGAGATTACGATTTAAATAGATTATCTGATTATTCCCTTTAAACCACTTCTAAGATGGTTTAGTGGTCATAAATCTCTTTATAAAAAAAATTCAAGTTTAAATATCACAGTACAAGATCTTGGAGGTGACCATAAAAAGGTTCAAAAACGATCACAAGATACTTTATTTGAACCACGTATGTCCATAAAAAAAACTCGCGTTTTTCTAGTAACTTGATTAGTAAGATCCTCATTTTTGTTACCCGTTTATGCGTTTGCAAATTTTAAGTAATGGTTTGGCTGAAAAGTGGAGGCCATGAAAGGTTGAAATGGATCAATTATACGAAGCTTCATTAGTTGATTTCAAGTTTTGGGCTCTCGAATGAGGTTGAATGGTTGACACTTGGATATTCATTTTGGGCCCAGTCAAGAACATGAGACCTATTAAGCAAAAAGATTTATCAGAAAAATAAATATTTGCACTTTTTCTTATTATAAAAGGAAGATATTAAAAAATCAAAATTTATCTCACGATATTAGGCCCATTTTTATTTATATACTACCAGACGAATAACCGCACAATGCGACGGCGATGTCAGTAACGACAACGTGAGATTGCGGTGATTGGTGTTGGTGGTAAATATTTTAGGTTATTGATCTACAATGAAGTTATTCTAAAAATTCAAGAATAGGTATTATAAATTAACTTTAATATTAAGTTGAAGGAGAAAAAAAAAATTGGTTTATATAATAGTAAACCTAAAGATAAAGATACAAAATTTGAGTGTATTCAATGCTACATATATAACTTGTGTGTTATGAATACAAGTTATCAAGTTAAATGTTTGTTTAATGAATTGTCTTTTTGATACGTTTACTTGTAGAAAACGTTTTGTTGTTTTCCCTTCTAATTTTTTAATAAAAGGAGTTTTTCATCTTTAAAAAATAAATAAAAATTTTAAAAACGCTTTCAAAACTAGAAAATGTTTTTTTTTATTGAATTTTCACTTGTTCACTGATTGGAACTACATATCTACCAATATACTAAAACAGGATTGGGGTCTTTTTAAAACAACATGTGGCACATCCTTTTCCTATTAAAACTATAAGTTAAGTTTCCTAATTTTTAATTAAGTTATTGTATTCCTTATACACCTCTACATATTTAAATAAGAATTTATTATTTTTCACAATATATCCGCTTTAATATATATATATATATATATATATATATATTATATATATATATATATATATATATATATATATATTATATAATAATCCTTCCGATTTTGTTAGCTCCATCCATCGAAACAAAAAAAAAAACCCAAAGAAACAAAAAGTAAGTTTGTATCCTAGCTGCAAAACAAAACAGTGGGGTGTGTTTAGTTGAGGAAAACACCCCTTGTTTTCCATTTTTGTTTTCTAAAAAAATATGGAAAACAGAAAACGCGTTCAAATCATAGTTTTCCAAAAAAGTTTTCCATGAAAACAGAAAACATTGTTTTCCACTTTTCAATGGAAATTAGAAAACACTTTTTTATTGTTTTCCACTTTTCATTTTCCATTTTCTAAATTTTGAAAACCTCAAATTGTTTTCCATTTTCGTAGTTTTGAACGCGTTTTCAAAATTTTCATTTGTTTTTTAGAGATGGAAAACTCTTTTCATTTCTGGAAAATTGAAAATGAAAACTAAAAAACATTTTACACAACTAAACGCGCCATGGGATTTTCTTGGTTCTCATTCAAATAAACAAAAAATTTGTTTCGTTTTGTTCTACCCGAACAAAAAAAAAGGAGAAGAAGACTAAGCTTGGAGTTTGGTCTTTGATGATCCAATATCTAACCGTCTTTGAAGTTTGTTTGACGTGCTTATGTGGAATATATGTAAAGATATTCAAACTATTAAATATTCGTTTCAGCCTACACGTGTCCATCAATTCACAAAGGTATATTTAATAACTCACTTTGTAAACTATTAGCATGACAATTATTGTGGTCTAATTGAATCTTGGTGAAAAACTTGATCTGATTGGACTATATCAATCTTTTAAAAGTACACACGATCATCCAACAAAATATTGAGGTATCCTTAGTGTGACACATGATGATTTCTTTGAATGACGTGTGTCCTATTTCAACTATAAGTTAGGTTTTTAATTTTTTAATTATGTTAACTTAAAGTATTTAATATATCTTTTTTCCAAATATAATGGTTGTATTCCTTTATATACAATTATAAATAAAAAAAAATATTATTTTCCACAAGATATAGAAATCCTATCTTTTTTTTATCTACCAATAAACTAAAACATGATTGTAGCTTTCTTTGAATGACATGTGTCACTATATTAAAACGACAAGTGTCTTTTTAATTATATACATTAAAAAACCTTTTTAAATAATAATTAAAAAATAAATATTACTATATATCCATATAAATAATAATTAAAAAATACATATGTTACGTTTCCTTATGTGTATCATGTTCCAACTCTTCTTTTCTTTATCTATATCATTCTCCAACTTTAATTTTATTTTGATTATTAATAATACCTATATAAATTAATTCTTTCCAACACCTATATATACTAAATAATAATTCAAATAATACCTATATAAACTAATTCTTTCCAACACCTATATATACTAATAAATAAATCAAATAAACCATATAACCTATATTGGTATGTAAGATTTCAAAAGAGGTATTTGTATGTATGATGTTGAATTATATTGGTATTTGTATATTATGATTATTATTAGTATAGTATATTGATTCGAGGGCTTAAAGAATTAATTTATTAGATTTAGATCGATTGATTCGCTTTTTTTCTATGTTTTTTTCTGATTATATGTTATCTTTTGTTACCACTGGTCGGACATAATGGCTATTACCGAAGACACCATGGCTATTATGGATCTGTTGGTAGATGAAATCACTCCTGAAGCAATTGATCATTCAATTTGTTTACGCATAGCTCGAACGTGGGAAACACGTACCTTCTTTTATCAATCTAGTATTGCCCCACACACTTGAGATTATCTTTCTTGATCAAGATTGCATTACATATTTTTTTATAATTATATTGTTGATGTTTATAAGTTTTTTATTACTTATTTGATGTTATGTTATTGTTCACAGAATAAACGTCTATCATAAGTAAATATAAAATTTATTATAAATAAAATGAAATATAAATATATAAGTTAATTACAAAAATTGTCCCTGTCGTGGACCTCTACTTGCAGCTTTCGTCCCTAAGTTTAATAAATTACAGTTTTAGTCCAAAAAACTCTGTTCCGTCAACACTTTTGGTCCTAAGCATTAACGTCCGTTTAATATGTCATCACGTGTCTGTCACGTGATGGGTAATTTCGTCTTTTAATGACACAAGGATCAATCATAGGACCAAAAATGTAATTACGTATAAACTTTTCATCATCATCAGTTCATCACCATCATCATCATCCTCACAATTTTCTTTTTTCCAAATTTCATCATCTACAACAACAATAAAAGTAAAAAAATCCATCAAATCTGGTACAACTTTTTTTAGATCTTCAAAATCAAATATAATAATCTGTTCCTCGTTGTAGTATAATTCCTCCAACACCCCCAATCACATAAATTTTCAATCCACTATTCTCACCTTTTCTTTATAAAAAAATCCCTAAATCTATACACATTTTATTCAAGTTTTTGCTGCTCACATTTACCCTCATTTTAGTCATTCATTCTCATTTCCACCACTATGTAACATAAAATAGATTTTATATCAGTGTCTTAGCTTTAGATTTACCAAGGACTTTCATCATCAAGCCACTTACGGTACTTCTCCAATTTCATAATCATACACAGATTGTTTCATGGCCATACCCATCGTCGAACTCCTCACCATTGTCACCACCACCCTACCACAACCGAGACCCGATTTTCCCTCTACCAGATCTAGCCTCCCCTCCACGTCACTAAACAAGTATTCAAGAAATCGAGCAATCGAAAGAGATATAGCTCAAAGATATATATATCTATGCGGTGAAGAAATAGAGCAATCAAAAAAGTATAGATAATATATCAGATATATATATTGAAGAAGAACAAGGGTTATGATTTGGAATAGACCACACCCACCCCCATTTTTTTCTGAAACTCCCATGAACCAAGGCAGGTAGCGGCTGATCTTGTGAGTAAGTTAAATTGTTATATATTTTCTGGATTATTTTGTATGTATAAATATAGATAGATTGATAGATCGATAGATATACAAAACAAATATGTTGTTGATTTGTTGTTGATGATGAGGATCCTTTTAAATTCTGGATTTTTTTTATTAAATCTGTTATTTTTATTTTTTGTATGATTTGTTGATTTATTTTGTGTGTTTTTAAATTTGATGATGATGATGATAATAAGATCTGGAATTAGTATTATATAAGATATATAAGAGTTAATTACACTTTTGGTCCTATGGTAAGAAAAAGACCACACTTTTGATCCTTGTGTCATTAAAAGTCGAAATTACCCATCACGTGACTGACACGTGATGACAAATTAAACGGACGTTAATGCTCAGGACTAAAAGTGTTGATGGGGCAAAGTTTTTTGGATTAAAACTGTAATTTATTAAACTTAGGGACGAAAGTTGCAAGTGGAGGTTCACAACAGGGACGATTTCTGTAATTAACTCTAAATATAAATAATTATGAGTCAACCGTGTAACAACCCTACTTTTTAACATTTTATATGTTCTAGTTATGTTGTCTATGATCCCGCAAGCCATAGTTATACTTGAAGCTAGTAGATAATGCCCCTAAATTAGCAATCTAAAGCTATTGTTCAGTTCTAAATTTAATTTATAAAATACCATTGAACAAAAACTTTTATTGATGATTAATCAATTTATAAATGATAAAATGAGCCTCACAAGTTGAGATATCAATCAAAATTCTTATAAATGTCCAACAAATCAATCACCAAACCAATTTAAGTATATATGACATGAGAATAAAGATTTCTATCTCAAAGTATATTTATAAATTAATATGTACATAAAGGTGGTTAAATAACAATAAGTATAGATATATGCTTAAAATAAATACAAGTTTATAAATAAAGGCTTATGTAACAAATTAAAAACACAAAAATATATACATACATACCTATATACACGACATATATATATATACACATACTAGAATAAAAATTTACTTACACTACAAACTAATACAATTAACCTTACAAAGCACATATTCATACACCCAACACATACATACATTTTATACAACAAATTTTATAAATAAAAAAAAGGGGAAAAACCCTCCATATACCCTTTGAGGCCGGCCCCCCCCCCATCACACCAACACACCCATTTCAAATTACTTACACTCATTTCACTCTTGGAACTCACCACTCCAACACACACTTCTTACACTTTTCACACACACAACATCTTTTCTCTCAAAAACTCTCCCTCCCTCTTCTTTTCTTCTCCAATTCGGCCAAGCCAAAAACAAGGCAAAAACAAGGCTAAATCTCATCTAAACTTATATTAATAATAAGGGTTTTAAGTTAGATTAATAAAGGGTTAATCCAAGCAAGGTTCAAGGGTTGTTTTAGGCTTAGATTAAGGGTTGTAAGAGGCTTCAAGGGCCACGAAAAATCTGCATCTTTTCATCCTAAAAATCGTGTTCTTCAAGGGTATAATCTTCATCCTTTTTGTTAGATCTAATCTTGTTCTTGTTTATATTCAAAGGTTTTATCAAAAACTCATACTTTCTTCTTGTTTTCTTTGTAATATACACTTAATGAGGGCAAAGTTGATAGGATCTTTCTTTCCATGCTCATGCATGTCGAATCTAAGAAGAAAAATCCAAGGATTCAACAAGTTTAAGACCCAAAAGTGTTGTTATAGATTAGTAGCTTTTAAAGTGACTTTCTTTTTGATAGATCTATATGTTTTTGTTTATTTTTGAAGAATATATTCTGAGATTTTTATTTAAAAGATGTTTTTATGTTGTTGAATGTTAGATCTATAAAAGTTGGTATTAAAAAGTGTTGATTTGAATGCATGTATGCTAGATTTAAGAAAGTTGGATCTTTTGTTGGATTATGAGATGGATATGGACTTGTTATAAGTGAAAAATATGTTAATATTAATGTTAATATTCTGGAAAAATTAATAAAATAACAAAGAGACAAAGCTTGGACCAAAACATGTTAAAATAAGCTAGAATTCATAAACCGGAAACACGCAAAAATGCATTTTGAGCACACACATGCACCATAATATTATGACCAAGGAAATATGATAAACTTTCTGGAAATAATGAAACAAGAATGAAAACCCCTTTTGAAGCACTTTAATTGCTTAAGAAATGAGGCTAAAATCACTATTTCGGTAAACGATTTTTAATCATAAAATCCTCAAAATAAGCAAGACACAAGAGAGGTTGAATTGATATGAATTTGTATTGATAAAAGTTTCCTAAAAGGCCTGGGATTTTTGACCAAAATGTTTAGTGATGATTTCTAAGAATTTCCATGAATTATTGAATTTAAATGGTAATTAAAAGACATAAAAATCAATAAATAAATTATGTAAATCAAGAATGGGGTTAAATCATCATAACCATTGATAAAAATAACTAAAACCTACTGGAAATAAGTTGAAATAAAAGTGTAAAACTCAGATCTTTTGGTTCATGACAACAATAAGCTCAAAAATCACCTTTTCGGGTCAAATAATCACTAACCGAAAGCACTAAATTGCACATATCACACCACTACCACTATCACGACTTTGGACATCAAAATATGATGAACTTTCTGGAAATAATGAAACAAGAATGAAAACCCCTTTTGAAGCACTTTAATTGCTTAAGAAATGAGGCTAAAATCACTATTTCGGTAAACGATTTTTAATCATAAAATCCTCAAAATAAGCAAGACACAAGAGAGGTTGAATTGATATGAATTTGTATTGATAAAAGTTTCCTAAAAGGCCTGGGATTTTTGACCAAAATGTTTAGTGATGATTTCTAAGAATTTCCATGAATTATTGAATTTAAATGGTAATTAAAAGACATAAAAATCAATAAATAAATTATGTAAATCAAGAATGGGGTTAAATCATCATAACCATTGATAAAAATAACTAAAACCTACTGGAGAAAAATAGTTAAAAGGCAAGAGACATGTGTTACATAATTTAAAGATAAATAATTAAGTAAAAATAACTAATTAAATATTATTATTAAAATTAATGGAAAATACACAAATAAAAGTATAAAAACATGAAATTATAAATTAAGGAGCATATATATCAGAAGATAATTCAAATGAAATTATTCATAATTTATAAAGACAATTATGACACTTAAAAGTATTTTTAAGGAATTAATTAGTAAATAAATCAATAAAGTGAATAAATAAGTAATTAAATATTATTAAATTAAATAAATAATTACAAATCAGAAAATATACATGAATATTAATATTATAAGACCACTAATGTCAAATATTATTACTAAGCAAAGTATACAGTAGAGATCATATAAATCCAAGCCAAACTACCGAAATTCCAATAAACATACAAAAACGTTTAATGAGAAAACAACTCCTACCACCAAATCTCTTTTAACCAAATAATGAGAGCATCATAATGTACTTAAATTCCACAATTAAGTAACAACCAAAGATGGGCAAGTCTACTAGCAAACATCTCATGATCTAGCACACTAGTTCATACTACACACTCTTACGTTGTGTATATAAACACCATGGTTTAGGCTTGCTTGGGGAGCAACACGTCTAGACGAAGATCTCGCATTTGATCAGCCCCTAACACTCTCGAATCAAGTGAGTCATAGCCCCCTTTCAAACTCTTTTATGTGTTTTACTTTCGGGGTGAAAAGCATGATAAATAAAATGGCTTTATATATATGAAATGATTCTTGAAAGAATGATTATGAAATGGGATATTGTATGTTCAATGTGTTATAAGTTATACGATGAGCTTGAGTTCTGTCAAACTGAGATACTTCGGTACACTACTATTAACTCCGATAGTGGAGGCCTGTAGTTAGAGGGTTGCGCAACTAGGAGTCGTCCACTCACCCACTAAATAGGTAACGATGGAATGTTTGGTCTGCCTTGGTGGCCACCTTCATTGCCAGTCCGACCCGAGCGGTGCTCTAACTATCTTTATATATTATTGGTCGTCTCCATGGCACGACCCCAATTGTGATTAAAGCACTTGATTGACAGCTTGTGCTCTGAAATGAAATATTATGTTGTTTGGGACATGTAAATGGTCGTAGTAGTGGCTCAAGCATATACTCATCGAATTATGCCTTTGGGCTGAATGGAAATCATTATTATTGTGGATGGAAATTATTGATTGAACATACGGTTTGGGTACGGATAATATGAACGATATTCTTGGAAACTACATGATTTACTACTTCATAAATTGAATTGTTTGTATGTATATTTGACATAGAGCTTCATTTCATTCCCACTGATAAACAACTCGCTGATGTTTTTACAAAACCCTTGGATGTCAAAACGTTTAAACATCTCATCAGTGAATTAGGTATACTAAATCCTGTATAGCATCACCTCAGGGGGAAGTGTAAAATATTTTTATGTTAAAAAGTATTTCTCTCTAAGGGGGAACTTTGCTTTCAGAAAAATATTTTGACTGAAATGCTTCAGAATTTCTGAAATGATTTCAGAATAATTGTATAAACTGAGATGGCTCAGATTTCTTGATTCTGATCATGCTCAGATTTTGTATATCATTTCTGAAATGAGTCTATCCTTTATAATGTATTTTGATACTTGGTCTTTGAGTGAACACGTGAAGGTTACTGTTTAACGTTTAAATGATGATGTTTTTGGCTGACGTGGCACACAAGTGGCGCCGTAAAAGGAAAGTAATGATCACTCTTTCTTAAATGTGTTGAAAAGTTTTGTGAAAATGTGGGGTCATAGCCGTCGTTGCATTAAATGCGGACGTGTACCAAAAAATTATTTTCGGACTTCAAACCCGATCAAAACTGATTTCATTTTTATAATATTTCATTTTTGGGTTTGAATTTCAAAAATCATTTTATTTTATTTATTTGGAAAAACCTTTTGTATTCCATCATAAATATAAATACCCTTTCCAAAACAATTCCTTCATTTACTTCTCCTTACATTTACTCCCAATCATCATTCTCTCTCTACTTCTCATTCCTTCATAACTTCAAAACCCTAAATTCATCTTTCACTTTCAGTTTTCCCTTGCAGATATAATGGCTAAAGTAGTCAAATCTTTAATTGCTTTCGAATATAAACCATCTAAGGTAGTCAAGGCCAGTGCTCAATGGCCACAAGGGTTCGATGCGTCGACCCTTAGATTCAATATGAATAATTTTATGGCCGCACTGAATGCCAAAGGCAAAAATTTAATGGGGAGGATAAATACATTTCTTGAACAATCCCCTCTCCATTACGCCTTGACTGCTGATCCTCAGGTAATGTATCATCGATACTTACTTGAATTCTGGTATACTGCTACTCTTAGCAAGGATGAAAAGTCCATTGCTTTCTCTTTACATGAAGGCACAAAGCAGTATGTCCTTTCACTTGATGGGTTTCGGGAGGCCCTTCATTTGAACTACCTTCCCTCCTCTTCAGCCTATGCCAAAAGGCTCAAAGGGATTAATTTCAGGGAAGTTCTGCTGGCCACTGGTCATAATGACATGGTTGATGCAGATGGCAATCTGAGAACATCTGGACACATCTTTTTGTCTGGATTTGGAAATAGTTGGAAATATTTTTGGACTCAGATTGTCGAGTGCCTTGGAGGAAATTATGGTGGCTTGGACCAGATTTCCTTGACACAAGTAGAAATAGGGTACTACTTGTGGCATGGGATTGAGGTGGACTTTGCTGAGATACTTTTCTCTTAGCTGGTAGCAAAATTAAAAGGGAAAAGAAGTCCACATATCTCATTCCCTAGATTTCTGAGCGTTTGCTTCATAAGCATGCTTGGAGATGCGTATCACTTTGAGGGGCTTGAATCTTCGGCGACAGAGTTCTGCAAGGATCTATCAAAGCTTTCTACTTCAGATCCAGAACCAGAACTCTCCGCTGCAATGCTTCAGGTAATTTTTAAAACTGAAACAGCACGACCGGCTGGCTCAGAAAGGTCACCGAGCGGGTCGCAAAAGAATGCGAGACCCATTGGTGCACCTGGTGGTAAAATGTTGAAGTTGTTTAAACCCCCAACAACTTCTTCTACCCAACCACCACCTCCCTCATCCACTGACCAACCTGAGGATCTCCCAAAAGATCCCTCAGGATCTCCAAAGGGTGTTTTAAAACGACGTAAATTTAAGAAGTCCTCACAGCCCAAGGACACTAGTACCGAAGCAAACCCCTCTGAATCTTCCCAACAAGAACCAGAGGAATCGAGTCTAAAGGGAAACCCACAAGCAGCCATCTCCAAAACTTCTTTAAGGGGAGATGGTGAAGAAAATATTAGTGTGTCCGCCCAGCACACAATAGAGTCCGTGTCTGCACGCGCACCCCCTGAAACTTCACAAATCTCACACTCTTCTGCAGCACGAATTGATGAAGTCTTTGGTGAGACACCACCTGAGACTGAGATTCCAGACTCTACGGCCGATGAAGTGATTCTTGTTGACGGTACGAGAATCATTAAGGCAATCCCCGTGTCTACTGTCTCTGGCGATGAAGCTATGGCTGAGCCAACCACTAAATCTGGTGACGATGCATCTGCAGCAGCAGTTGTTGAACCAGAAGCTGGTTCAGGTACCAGTGATCTGAACCAGGGCATATCTGATCAGACTGCAGTTACGACTGACCTCTGGGATGAAGATGAGCCACCTCAAGGGAATCTCGATTCCTTTGCTGACTTTGAGTTTGACGAGGGTTTACTGGAGGAGAATCAGTCTTCTGATTCTGAGCCAACCTTCAGCCTCGCAAACGTCCAACCTCCTCCAGAAATCCAAAATGTTGAACAACCATATCGCCAACCAGAAACTTCACATCAACATCCATTTTTTCCACCCGGCTCTACACCTGCTTATGTTTCATCACCACGTTTTCATCCACAACTCCAACACTTACATCCATAAATTCACAAAGTGCCAAGGCTCACCAACTATGATATTGAAATAGAGAAAGAGTTGGACTCTACTACTGAATCTGAGAGTCCAACTGAAATGCAGTTGGAAAAGGCATTGGATGGGCTTGGTAGAATTCCCTTTGTTGCTTCTGTTTCTGCACAGCCACCTCCTCCTTTGAGTGTAGAAGCACAGTTAGAGAAACAAGCCGAAGTTCAAAGCCTACTTATCAAGGTGGAGGACTTAACTAAATCTCTAACTGCCAATACCAGTTCCATCGCTGAAATGAAGGGTGCTCAGATGTTTCTTGGAACTGAGTTCACCAAGGTTGCTGGAAATGAGGGACTGGTAGGTGGGAAGCTAAATGAGCTGGTGCATTCATGCAATAAGATCAGTATAGCTATCAGGGAAGCCTTCAGACTGGTCAAACGAGATGTGCAAGCTTCAGTAGTTGCAAACTTGACATCTGGTATTGAATTGCTTAAACAAGAAGTTCTGGCAGTCGGAAAGGAGGTGAATGAGTTTGTAAAAAGGCTAAGTGTCAATGAGGAAGAACTTGGGTCTGCTGTTGGTAATAATGTGATTGAGAAACTGAAGTCTGAAATCTCTCAGACTCTTGTTGATCAGATTTCAGCTTCTGTGGCTGAAAAGGTTGAAGATGGGGTCAGAAGGATGGTCTTAGAACTTACTGCAGACACTTCAGAGAAGGTAGATCAAGCTGTTGCAGAAGTTCAGAAATCTGTGTCTTCTCTCGAAGAAGTTGTTAAAGGCCAGTCCAAGCAGTTAGATGAAATTCTGACCCTACTTAAGAAGGAAAACGTTGGTGCTGCTCCTACTCCTCCTCCTCCTTCATTCTCTGAAGAAGATAGGAAATTGCTGAAAGAATTGAATGAAAAAGAGAATCTGAACCTTAACTCATCATTCAGGTTAAGGGCTCAGTTCTCTACCATGGAAAAAGGCATTTCTGATTGCCTTCTGCAGCAGAGTTGGGAACCTCTGAAGGCCATTCAGACGGCGATTGATGTTTATGCAAAAATGCCTTCTGAGGTCCCCAAAGGGGGAAATGTGCCTATTGGTCTGCTCTCAAGTACTCAGGAATTAATCGAAGCAAGCTGAGGTACCATCTGGTAGTGCCTCAGTTCAGGGGGAACAGGTTCAGAAATCTGAAATGAAAAAGCTTCTGAACCTGCTAAGAAAGATAAGGGCAAGGCCCTAGTGGTGGAAGAACCAACAAAGCCAGATGCAAAAGGTTCTGGTTTGGTGGTTGGTGAAAATGTTGATGAACAAGGTTACCCCATTCATGATCCGAATGCTGATAGCAAGAAATTAGAGACTTTGCAAAAGCAAGTTTCTAATCAATTTATTATGTGGGGAGAAAATAAGGAAAGAAAAAGGGTTCAACATCAGAAAATGGGAACCCTTGATCATATTGATGCTGCAGCTCTTGGTCTTTCACTTTAAAGATATCTGAAAATTAAAAATGATCCAAGAGTGCAGAAGGCTGTTGTTGATATGCTCGAGTATGAATATGGGGTGAATTATTCTCCCTTAGAACAAAAGCTGGACCATCTCACATTCAAGATGTCCATTGAGGACTTGGTGAAAAACAAAGAGAAAGAGATGGCGATTAAAAAGAAGGAAATTCTGGCTGGAGTTCTGAAGGTGGAAAAAGAGTTGACAAGGCCACACATTAAGCCCAAAGTGACTGGACCAAGATCATCAAGAAAAAATATTCGTGATGCTGATCACTCCACCTTCAAACCAATGTCTGATGATGCTATTGAGCTCCAAAGAAAGCATGAGAAGGATCAATATGAGCATTATCTGAAGCATCGATCTCATCCAGCTAAAATAGTTGATATGGAGGTAACAAAAGCTGATGGATTGAAGCTTTTTGATTTAATGATAAAAAGAGAAGGTAGAGCAGCTGAAGAGTATAATCAAGTTTCAGTGCACGAGTTTGGGATCTCTGAGCATAGGGAGATGATCCAAATTCTGAGGGGGAAGCCAAAATCTGCTTTGATTGGTGCATGGTTATCAAGAATACAACAAAAGATGCAGGCCAAGGTAGAGATTGAAGGCAGATTGTTTGGAAAGAAGGATCATTCTCCACTGAAGAGGAAACCTACTGAAGCACCTTCTGGTTCAAGGCCTGCTAAGAAGTAGTTTCTTTTTTAGAATATCATGTACTTGTATAAATACTTGCAAATGTAACAAACACTTCAGTTTGTATATATATGTTACATTTTGTAGCCTATAAGTAGATGATAGGTTTAAGTTAGAAAAACCACAAAGTAAAATTCTGATACATTAATGATCTATAAGATGTACTTAGAATATTTTTACAACTTAAACAAAAACTGCATTTCAGACTTACAAACATGTATAGATAGAAGTCTGAGATGCATGCACTATTTCAGAACAAATAGGGGAATTTGTTAGGTCGAAAATCGACCAAGTATAATTTGTTCAGAAATAGCTGAAGCTCAGTTAAGAATACTTGTATAGAATTCTGAGGTCGCTCAGAATTTGTTCACTGAAGCTTCACTTCAGTTCAGATCAACGTATCAGAAAACCGTTCAGAATGAAGTCTAAGACTGAAGTCTGAAGAATGAGAATCAGTTCAGATGTGGAGCTCAGAAACTGATTCTACCTGATCGAAGACTGAAGCATCTCAGTGTAAAAGTACTTACACACTTTTACACTGATTACGAGGAAGACTTTTTACTTTACATATCTTTACCCGGTTAATAGAATTAACTATTAATTAAAGTACAAGGTAAAGTAAAGGTTGGGAATAAGGTTTGATAAGTCACATCAACGACTTATATACCTAAACCTTAAAAGTACACATGTATGGAATTAGCTTTAATTCCTTAAATACACCCAACCATATTTGTACGATCTGGTCCACGTCATCATGGACTTAGTCTATAAATATAAGTCTTCTCACAACTTGCAAATAGCTTGAAACCTTTGCATTGCAACTTGTGAGATATACTCTAAGTAATCCTTACGAGTATTTCCAAGTTATTAGATCACTTGTATTTCTAGGTTGTTCAGATACTTACACTTGGGTGTTTATCTTTGTTCCGCAACAACCTTTGTATTTGTTTATATATCAATAAATCAAATACCTTGAAAAATACATTGTGTCTCAATGCTACATACTTGATCTATACATATTATTTATATAGTTTCAGCCCTTATTGTTTCTTGCATTTACTTTCAGTACCTCTTTCGTATTGTTCATCCATATCTGGATCGTATTCTGAACTGGTCATCTTCCAGTTAGAATTACTTGCCAGTTGGGTATTTAAGCCATCTATATTTGGGACTCACAGTTATAGTGTTCATCGATGACATTTTGATATACTCTAGAAGTAAGGAGGAGCATGAGAAGCACCTGAGGATAATCTTGCAGCTACTTAGAGACGAGAAGCTATATGCTAAGTTTTCTAAGTGTGAATTTTGGCTACGTCAAGTCCAATTTCTGGGGCACGTTGTGAACGAAGAAGGAATCCATGTGGATCCGTCTAAGATAGAAGCAATCAAGAAATGGGAGACACCCAAGACACCAACGGAAGTGCGTAGCTTCCTAGGTTTGGCGGGTTATTATAGGAGGTTCATTAAAGGATTCTCTAAGATTGCGGTACCTTTAACCCAATTGACCCAAAAGTCAAGAGAGTTCGAATGGGGTGAAGAACAAGAGCAAGCGTTTCAAACGCTTAAAGACGTGTTGTGTGAAGCACCAATACTAGCATTGCTGGATGGAATGGAAGGATTTGTAGTGTATTGTGATGCGTCAAATAAAGGGCTAGGGTGCGTACTAATGCAAAGAGACAAGGTGATTGCATACGCATCCAGGCAATTGAAGCCACATGAGAAGAATTATTCGACACATGATTTGGAGCTAGGAGCCGTAGTGTTTGCCTTGAAGATATGGCGACATTATCTTTATGGCACCAAGTACACCATATTTACCGATCACAAGAGCTTGCAGCACATCTTCGATCAGAAGATGTTGAACATGAGGCAAAGGAGGTGGATGGAGTTGCTTAACGATTACGAGTGCGAAATTAAGTACCACCCCGGAAAGGCAAATGTTGTTGCTGACGCTCTTAGTAGGAAGGTGAGCACTAGGGTGTCGAGGACAAGAATTTATCACTTACAAGTGAAAATGTCTCTAAGGGACAGATTCTTAGAAGATCAAGCAAAAGCTTTTGAAGGGAAGAACATTGAAGAAGAGGCATTGAGTGGGGTAGAAACTAGGTTCGATAGGGATGATGAAGGCATCTTGTACTTCAAAGGAAGAGCTTGGGTCCCAAAGATCAATGGGCTGAGAGAGGTATTAATGAATGAAGCTCACAATTCAAAATACTCGATTCATCCGGGAGCGGATAAGATGTACCAAGGTCTAAAAAGGGACTTTTGGTGGCCTGGGATGAAAGGTGATGTAGCTCTATATGTAAGCCGATGCATGACTTGTGCGATGGTCAAAGCTGAGCACCAAAAGCCAGCTGGACTTTTAAAGCAGCCGGAAATTCCCGAGTGGAAGTGGGAGCAAATAGCAATGGACCTAGTGATGAAATTGCCTCGGACAAAGAAAGGTCATGATGCTATATGGGTGATTGTTGATCATCTTACGAAATCAGCCCATTTCATCCCCATCAAAGAAGATTGGAACACTGAGCGTTTAGCGCGCCTGTACATTGAAAAGATTGTGACATTGCATGGTGTACCTCTGTCCATAATATCCGATAGGGATGGTAGGTTTACCTCATGTTTCTGGGGTCTTGTGCAAGAAGCAATGGGCACTATGTTAGCATTAAGCACGGCTTACCAGCCACAAACGGATGGGCAAAGTGAGCGTACAATACAAACGCTGGAGGATATGCTAAGGGCTTGCGCATTAGAATTTAGTGGAAGTTGGGATGAACACTTGCCATACGCGGAATTTACTTACAACAATAGTTATCACTCTAGCATACAATGTGCACCGTTTGAAGCTCTATACGGGCGTAAATGTAGATCACCCATGTGTTGGGTAGAGGCGGGTGAGAGAAGCCTAGCTACCGTTGATTTTGTCCAAGAGACAACGGACAAGGTGACGATCATTAAAGAAAAGCTTAAGGCCGCAAGAGATCGGCAAAAGAGTTATGCGGATCAAAGGAGGAAGCCCCTAGAATTTGAGGTTGGCGACAGGGTACTATTAAAGGTGTCACCATGGAAGGGAACCGTAAGGTTCGGTAAAGGAGAAAAGTTGAGCCCCCGATACATTGGGCCATTCGAAATTGTTGCTAGAATAGGCCCCGTAGCCTATAAGTTGAAATTACCCCAAGAATTGGGAGATGTTCATGACACATTCCATGTGTCGAACTTGAAGAAATGTGTGGCGGATAACTCGAAAAGTGGTCCCACTTGAAGAACTACGTGTGGAGGATAAGCTCCAATTTCGTGAAGAACCAATAGAAGTTCTCGATCGCAATGAGAAACGCCTTAAGAGGAGCAAGATCCCTATCGTTAAAGTTAGATGGGACATGAAACGCGGACCCGAGTTTACATGGGAGCGCGAGGACTTTATACGCGAGAAATATCCGCACTTACTCCCTAAGCAAATTCAAATTCCAAGACGGAATTCTTCTAAGGGGGTAAGGATGTAACAACCCTACTTTTTAACATTATATATGTTCTAGTTATGTTGTCTATGATCCCGCAAGCATAGTTATACTTGAAGCTAGTAGATTTAGT
>CM067171.1:85055877-85079511 GCA_034093135.1 Erigeron breviscapus | reverse complement strand
CTCAATTTAATTCAACTATAGTTGAGTTGTCACGGGGTAAACAGTTAATTTTTGCTTATCGATTTAAATATAGTCGAGTAAGCAACAAATTCAAACAATCAAATAAGACTAAGATAATCACATAAGTCCGTCCATCCCAGGCTAACTAAATATAGGGGAAGCGATACGTCGTTGTTATTCCCTATAATTAAGTGAAATAACACTCGCATCTTCGTTTTTTAATATTTTTTCAAAATCAACATGATTTTTGCTTTTTAGTTAAAATATGTTAAAATAATTAGTATGTGAGAGGGTATTTCATCCAAGTTAAGTGTGTAAGAATACCATTCTCGCTTTTCCCATATATATAGGGTGGTTTTTCAGTGAGAACACCTTAAAATGAGAACATCGTGAGAACACTAAATAACATTATTTTGATGCATTAGAAGTCCATAAACAAATTGTATAACTAATTATCATTATTTAAGTGTGTAACAACACATTGATCTGTCAAAATTGACAAAATCACCTTTTTAAGTTTATGCATCCATTGTGATGAATATCCATCCAAGATGGATGCACAAAATAAAAAACGTGATTTTTTTGATTTTGATAGATCAATGTGTTGTTAAACATTAATATAATGATAATTAGTTATGCACATGTTCATTTTATGGACTTTTAATGCATCAAAATGGTGTTTTAAAGTGTTCTCACCGTGTTTACATTATAAGGTTAAGGGGAGTGATATCCCTACAATACTTTTTAGCCATACACAACAATACATGCTTTATACAGTTGCATACTGTGCAGTAAAACATGTACAGTTGTTGTGTATGGCTAAAAAGTGTTGTAGAGATTTCACTTCCCGTAGGTAAACATCTAAGAATTTTAATTATTAACTTCAAACTTTTGCAATTTGAATTCATATTTTGGTATTACATTATTATTATTATAATGTTTAAATTATAAACATTGTCTAAATCTATGTACTAATTATAATTTAACACATAAATGGAATGGAAGATATAGGTAAGATCTTTTGATCTTGATCTATTTTACGATTCTAATCTTATAAAGACAAATTCAAAACGATTTTGAGTAGGATATTGATCTTAACCTTGTGTTACATCTTTCAACCAAAGGTTAATGATTTCCTATAGAAATTGATGATGGAATAACTTATTGTTGTATGGTATAGTTGTGCCTCCACTCTGTTAAATGCAGAGTATTAATTTGCACCTACTATTAGGCCTCTGCCAACCCTGCACTTCTTCCTGTCTATTCTTCACTGTCACATCAGCTTTTCTCTCTCCTTAAATCACCTCTTCCTACTCACTACCAACCCTACCTCTTACTCACCTCTTCCTCATCTCTTCCTTCACTTTTATTTATCTATATTTTATATAATTAAGTGATAGAGGCCCGCTTGGACCCCACTTGGCTCTTCTTCGCTCGGCGCTACAAGGAAGAGGTGCTCAAGGAAGAGCTCAAGATGAGCACACTGCCAACCCAAGATGAGGACCAAGGTGCCACGCCGAGCACTCCACGCCGGGGTTGGTACCGGCCTTAGAAAGTAGTTATATAGTTCATGTGATGCGACAGTACAGTGACAACGACAATGGTGACGGTGACGAGTGGTGGCGGTGGAGATGGAGGTACCGGCGGTGGTGGTGGTAGTAGCGGTGTAGTTATTTATGTAAAAATAATTGATGTAAAAAGGGTAGTATAGTTATTTAAGAGTTAATGGTGAAAATTGTAAATTAAGTTAATTAAAGGTATTATAGGTATTTCAAGTGAATATTATAGGTATTTCAAGTGAAAATATGTAAAATAGTGAACAAAAGAAGAGACATTTTAAAGTTATCAATTACTTTATTAAAAAACAACAACAACTGGATTGGATCAAGTGGTTAAAGTCCTTGTCTCTGGAAACAGAGGTCAAGGTTCGATCCTCATGCCCACAAGGCTGGAGTCCTTTTCTACCTTTGGTAGAACCTGGAAGCAGCCTCTCTACCTTTGGTAAGGGTAAGACTGTGTACATCTCAACATCCCTCATACATCGTCAAACGGTATTCCCAAAACCCGTCAAAGACGGCATTAAGAGTTACTTTTTTAATTACTTAATTAAAAAAAAAGAAACAAATGCTTTATAATGTAGTATAAATATACTTTTATGTTGTGCATTTGTATTTGTTCAATTATAAGGAGTGTATTTATATGTTTGTGTACATTTGATAGAATATATATATATATATATATATAGGGTGAGGATCCTGGAAGAAGGTGTGTTAAGGAGAGAAGGGAGAGAAGGTCCTATTGGCCAATCAGAACGCGACATGTGTCAAAATAAAAAAAAGCGCGGTGGCAATTTTGTAAATAAATTAAACTTTTTTGAAGCTTGGTCAGTTTGGGCTCTCAGTCAGCTTGGTCAGCTTGGGTTGGGTCAGCTTGAGTTGGATCAGCTTGGGGTCTGGTCAGGTTGGGTCAGCTTGGGGTCAGGTTGGGTCAGCTTGGGGTCTGGTCAGGTTGGGTCAGCTTAGGGTTGGGTCAGTTTGGGGTCTGGGTCAGGTTGGGTCAGCTTGGTTTGGGTTGGGTCAGCTTGGGTCAGGTTAGGTCAGCTTGGGGTCTGGGTCAGGTTGGGTCAGCTTGGGGTTGGGTCAGCTTGACACAATTTACACATAATCTACACAAGTGTAGATTAATCTACACAAATGTAGATTATGGGTTTTGGGTCAGCTTGGGTTTTGGGTTGGGTCAGCTTGGGGTCTGGGTCAGGTTGGGTCAGCTTGGGGTTGGGTCAGCTTGACACAATTTAAACATAATCTACACAAATGTAGATTATGGGTTTTGGGTCAGCTTGGTTCTGGGTTGGGTCAGCTTGGGTCAGCTTGGGGTCTGTGTCAGGTTGGGTCAGGGTTGGGTCAGCTTGGGGTCTGGTCAGGTTGGGTCAGTTTGGGGTCTAGGTCAGGTTGGGTCAGCTTGGGGTTGGGTTGGGTCAGCTTGGGGTTGGGTTGGGTCAGCTTGGGGTTGGGTTGGGTCAGCTTGGGGTCTGGGTCAGCTTGGGGTTGGTCAGCTAGAGGTTGGGTCAGCTTGGGAGGTCAGCTTGGGGTTGGGTCAGCTTGGGGTGGGTTGGGTCAGCTTGGGTTTGAAGTCAAATTATTTACAAAAATGCCACCGCTTTTTTTTTTAAGCCACATGTCACGTTCTGATTGGTTCATAGGACCTTCTCTCCCTTCTCTCTTTAAGACACCTTCTCATTTGATCTCTCTCCTATATATATCCTATGAACCAATCAGAACGTGACATGTGGCTTTAAAAAAAAACGCGGTGGCATTTTTGTAAATAATTTGACTTCAAACCCAAGCTGACCCAACCAACCAACCTGACCCAAGCTGACCCAGACCCCAAGCTGACCCAACCTGACCCAACTGACCCAACCTCTAGCTGATTCAACCCCAAGCTGACCCAACCCAACCCCAAGCTGACCCAACCTGACCCAGCCCAACCTGACCCAACCTGACCCAGACCCCAAGCTGACCCAACCTGACCAGACCCCAAGCTGACCCAACCCTGACCCAACCTGACACAGACCCCAAGCTGACCCAAGCTGACCCAACCCAACCCCAAGCTGACCCAACCTGACCCAGACCCCAACCTGACCCAACCTGACCCAGACCCCAAGCTGACCCAACCTGACCAGACCCCAAGCTGACCCAACCCTGACCCAACCTGACACAGACCCCAAGCTGACCCAACCCAGAACCCAAGCTGACCCAAAACCCATAATCTACATTTGTGTATATTAATCTACATTTGTGTAGATTATGTGTAAATTGTGTCAAGCTGACCCAACCCCAAGCTGACCCAACCTGACCCAGACCCCAAGCTGACCCAAAACCCATAATCTACATTTGTGTAGATTATGTATAAATTGTGTCAAGCTGACCCAACACCCAACTGACCCAACTGACCCAACCTGACCCAACCTGCCCCAAACTGACCCACCCTCCTAAGCTGACCCAAGCTGACCTAACCTGACCAGACCCCAAGCTGACCCAGACCCCAAGCTGACCCAACCCTGACCCAACCTGACCCAACCTGACCCAGACGCCAAGCTGACCCAACCCAACCCCAAGCTGACCCAAGCTGACCCAACCTGACCAGACCCCAAGCTGACCAAGCTTCAAAAAGTTTAATTTATTTACAAAATTGCCACCGCGTTTTTTTTTATTTTGACACATGTCGCGTTCTGATTGGCCAATATGACCTTCTCTCCCTTCTCTCCTTAACACACATTCTTCCAGGATCCTCACCCTATATATATATAGAGATTTATTAATTTACTACTTGATATTACTAAATCATAAATATATAATACAATATCAGTATAATTACTATGAATTACGTCTCAACACTTATACAGATAAATATAACAAAAAGTTATAATTTAGATGGTAAAATGGCAATTTAGCTATCCATATACTCAGATACAATATGTAATTGTATTTTATTTTTAGATGCATAATATATAGTGAGTCCATAGTTATTTTAAATTATGTTGAAAGAATTTTTTTTTTTAATGTTTGAACAACATCTTAAAATTAAAGAATAATAAAATACTAATATTAATAAATAATGGTACGAGGAGCTAGCTCTTAAAGGAATCTTTGCCTACTTTTGATTGTATGTTGATGCCATGATTTTTAGTATTTGTTACGAGGAAGGACAAGAGACCCAACCATGATCATCATAATGAACTTGACTATCACTTGTCTTTTGTTTTTAATTTCGTACACAAAGATTCATTATTCAAAATGTGTTATATTGTCCGAATACATTCTGTATATACAAGTATGTGCAGTTTCAAGAAAGAAAGAAAAAAAAAATGATCAATAGACCTAAAGATGTGACTAAAAATCAACCTAAAATTTTAAAACTTTAACATGTGTATTCTTCTAAGTATCTTTCCTAATTTTATCGATTGAATCTTTCAAATGTCACTATCTTATTATTAGGTTGATTTTTAGGCACCAATTAGTTGATTTATCATTATCCAAATATTATGTATTACTTCCGTACACAATATTAATTAATGTCCTTAACTCCATTTTAATTAGACCAGAATCTTTGCCTACTTTTGATTGTATGTTGATGCCATGATTTTTAGTATTTGTTACGAGGAAGGACAAGAGACCCAACCATGATCATCATAATGAACTTGACTATCACTTGTCTTTTGTTTTTAATTTCGTACACAAAGATTCATTATTCAAAATGTGTTATATTGTCCGAATACATTCTGTATATACAAGTATGTGCAGTTTCAAGAAAGAAAGAAAAAAAAAATGATCAATAGACCTAAAGATGTGACTAAAAATCAACCTAAAATTTTAAAACTTTAACATGTGTATTCTTCTAAGTATCTTTCCTAATTTTATCGATTGAATCTTTCAAATGTCACTATCTTATTATTAGGTTGATTTTTAGGCACACCAATTATGTTGATTTATCATTATCCAAATATTATGTATTACTTCCGTACACCTATATTAATTAATGTCCTTAACTCCATTTTAATTAGACCAGAATTTTTACAATTGGGGCCAAGTGAGCTAGTCTGTATTTTGTTCCCCCTTTTTTTTAGTCGGATTAATTATAATGAAAGTTGTCGTTCCAGAAAGAAACTAGAACGGAATTTAAAGAAAGTTTGATGTTATTTATTTAATAACTAGATTGACAATGTTATTTATTTAAAAGTAGTGGTATGTAATTGTTTTGAAATGATACCTCAATCGTCTCATTTAAATATCTATGTTTGACTAACATAAAGTTTAATAAAATCAAGTTATTGTTTTCTTAGTTGACAAAATACATTTTCATCCTAAAATGTATTTGACATAGTGTCTTTGGAAATGAAAGTTTTTTTTTATATATGATATTAATTATTCGAATTTTTATTTTTGAAAGTGGACATTTAAAATGAGAAAACATAAAATAAAAATGCCACAAAAAGGTTAAGTTGGACCAATCAAAAGTTAGCCAAATTATAAAAGACCAAAGTGTAAAGGGTAAAATAATAACATATATGATAAAAGTTTGCTGACAAAACTATAAAATGGCGGCTAAACTATAAAAGACCAAAACTTTATTACGGTGGTCATATTATAAAAGACCAAAATTTGATGGACAAATTATAAAACAATAATACTTCAAGAGTTCAAGACCAAATTATGAAACTATAAGTTGGTAGTCAAATTATAAAAAGACCAAAACTTGATGACCAAATTATAAAATACTAAAATTTTATGATGGTGGTCTATTTATAGAAGAACATAACATGATGGCTAATTTATAAAATAATTGTAAAAGTTAATTTTAATTATGCTAATAGAAAAGGTTTTGAAGAAAAGAATTGAATGAGCCGTACGAGGTGCGGGGAATCAAATACTCGTATCAAATGAAAGATTTGGGGTTGGTGAGCGAGAGTGAAAGATGGATGTGTACTTTTTCGATGATTTCCAATGTTCCTTAAAAAACAATTTTTATGTTTTACAAATTATTTTTGAAGGAGCTAAATTTATTAAAAACACCGGAATGTTGATGCTATTTATTACGGAGTAGTTAAAGAAAATAGTGCATATTACATTGAAAAAGATAATTATAATAACATAAAATATATATAATGTTTTGAAAAATAATAATGACAGCACTTAAGGTTGTCACTAACAACTTATTACATGTTTAAAAACTTGTATATTATATATTAAAAACCACCCCTTAACTTTCTAACAACAAGAAACAAATTTTAATGCACCCAATTAATTTTTACTGTTAGGGCTGTCATTAACAAAACTATGTTTTTAATTGAAATGTTACACTCTACCTCAACCATAAGTATTCTTTTGCTACTAAATATTTGATTGTGCTTGAATAATGTAACAGAATGATTTTCCAGTTATTATTCGAGTCTTTTTAACAGTTTTCAAAGTTTATGTTCTTATAAGCTTTTATAAAAAGGATGAACAGATAGATTTTTTTTCAAATTGTCCGAATCGAAGATGGTGATTTTTTCTATAGAGATGTAAACAGCATAATTGAGATATTACATGACCATTGCTAAATTCTTTTTTAGCAAATTAAACTGAAATCTTTGTAAAAGATCCACAATACTATATGCCACATTGGATGTGAATCATGACAAAATATAGTTTTAAAGTAGCTTTTTGAAAACTAGCTTGAGCTTATGAAAAAATAAATATTTGCCTTTAAAAAAATGAAAAAATAAATATTATCTGAATACCACATGTACACATGCACCTAACTAATTATATATTATTTTCTTATAAAATTTATTGTGTTTGTTATTTTACATTACCTTACGTATGCTAATATAAGATTCAACTAGTAGCTACTTCGTCGAACAAAATAAGTTGGTTTTTAGTATAAAGGTTAATTACTTCAATTTTAGAGATCGAAAATGACTAATATTTCCTTAAAAAACTTAAATATTAGTTTTGAATTTTCGTTTTATTAAATATTATTTTATTTCCTTTCATATAAGATATATTTAAATTATACATTTCTAATCAATTTTTAAATTCACAATAAATATTTTAAAAAAGTTTTGATTTATTTACATTACTTCAAAACCATTAAAGCTTAATCACTTGTATATACTACAAAATAAAATATGTAGGTGATTAGCAACAACATATCAAAGCCTTTAGCTTTCTTGTATATTAATTTATTTATTTTTCTTTACATCATTGTTGTTACTGTCACTTGTGTTGGTAGAGTAGGGATGAGCAAATGACTCCAAAACTCACAACCCGATCTGAACCTGTCTGAACCCGAGCCGAACCGACCCACCCGATAGGATAACAAAAGTTCTTTAAATCCGAAAACCGGCCGGGCGGGCCGGTGATGTGTTTTATTTTTGAGAAAAACAAAATGATTTTTAATTAAAAACTAACACTGGTTTTAAATTTATTAAAGTTGTACAAGTAAATACCTCAAACTAAACACACACTAACGGGCAGAGAACCCGATCGAATGTAGCTAGTGTTGTGGTAAGTACATGATCGTTCGCAGGGACGCTTGCACTACCTAGTCTAATAATATGTGTAATTCTAGCGGTTCGGGGTTGTCACGATTTCCTATTTAAACTACTGAAATGAAAGTAAAATAGAAGCCGCAACCGCTTGGTCTAGCAAGAAGCTTCTTTTAATCTAGTAACTAAAATTGAAAAGCAATAACAATAATTAAAAACAAATACTTGTTTGGCATATCCGATCACATGATACGACAAATACTACCCTATTTACTGCTAGTCTGTTGGTAAACTTATTCACGGCTCAGATTCTCGTTAGATTCACTTTGCCTATGTAAACAGTGTTGTCGCTAGACTCACACTACTCTTTAAACAAATTCTCGTTAGATTAATTGTTTAAGCATTATTAACCTAAGTTTGTGTTACAGATTTGTCTTTTAATATACCCGGCTCTTAAGCCATGACCAGATAATAATTCTCTCCGGTGACCATAGTGCACGTATCCATGTCACTAGATCGCGTCTGACATTGTTAAGCTTCATGTTTAACTTATTCTAATTATTATGGTTCTGGATCCGTCCGTTAGAACTGAATCACCTTTTACATCTAATTAAAGACCGATTAGTGTTTTCCATCTTTATGTATTAGTCATAGTGTATGATTATAGACCGATCATTAGAATTAAACTAACACATGCAGATATAGAACCTATAACAATATGAAGAACTCATTAACCATGGATCTACGACAAACATTAATCACTAACCAACAGATCTAACAAGTAAAATAAGATAAATAAAAGTCTACATGATCACATCAATCCAAACAAGTATTCAGCCTACAAGCCTGACATTATTAAAGGAATAACAAAGTCTGAAAAGATGAAAGACATTGTTTACCAACTAGAAAGTAAAAGAAAGTAATAGATCTAAGTTGAAGATGAAGATCAAGAGGTGTTAGAAGCTCCAAATCCTCCTTGGAATCTGCAATATATGACCTAGGGTTCTTGGGTGTCGACCTAGCGGTTGGAATCTGCTCTCTCTTAGAGTTTTGAGGGTTCTTGTTCTATTTATAAGCTGAAAGTCGAATCTGGACCTGGGCCGCCCAGCGGCGCTGGAGCCCTTCGATGAGTGTGCCAGCGGCGCTGGCAGCTGCTACGTCTTCTCGTATTGCTTCTTTCGACTCCCGGTTTGCCTCCTTGTGTCCTTTAACTTCATTGGCCTTCATGTTGAGTTGATAGATGCCATTCACCCTCGCTCGCATCTTCCGTGAACCTGCATTTATATCGAATCCATTAAGTACCAACAGTTCACGAATATTAACTCATTTAGACATTAAAATGTGGCCTTATGATAGGGGAAATTAGCACAAAATGAACGCTCATCAGCCGGACAGGGCTTTGACAAGTGAAAAACAAAATTTACTAACAAGCATGTGCTAAAATGAATAGAGTGAAATATGTTTTTTCAGTCTGTACGTCTTGGTTAGCGTGACAGGTGTACACGAAGACTGTACTGCGCAGGGAAGAGGTTCAATTGATACCATCAAATCCCCAGATTACCCTTGTGACTTATTTGAAACCAGCCCTTGCACATCTAGTTTCCTACCCAATAGGTTTGGTATTGTTTCGAATTACTGTCGTATCGTAGTTTTCGGTCTTCTATAACGAAAATTTCAATTGATTAAAATGTTACACAATGCGTTAAAATTTCATTGTGTTATTTCATTGATCTAGTGGATATTCAATAAAATTCCATTTTAGTGACAATAAATTTTAAACATAAATTAAAACTTTGAATTTTTAATTGAGTAACTTATGTAAGATTTTGTTGGAGGTTTTGTTATAATAGCGATGTCATAAATAAATTAAAAGAAATTTAATAGATGAAAATATAGATTTGTGAAATTGATAGATAAGTAATTTTAGAAAAATGCTTATGTTATCATAAGCTTCTTTTATTATATAAAAGATATATAAGAACTTGAAAATAACTAAACTAAAAAAGAAATACTTATTCAACAACTACGTACACTTACTAATTAATTAATATTATAATAAGGAGAGAGATCAAATGAGAAGGTGGTTAAGAAGAGAAGGGAGAGAATGTTTTTTAACCAACCAGAAGTTGACATGTGGCTTTTTAAAAAAAAACGCGGTGGCAAATCTGTAAATAATTTGACTTCAAATAAAAACTGACCCAACCCAACCCTAAGCTGACCCAACCCTAAGCTGACCCAAACCCAAGCTGACCCAACCCAACCCTAAGCTGACCCAAACCCAAGCTGACCCAACCCTAAGCTGACCCAAACCAACCCTAAGCTGACCCAAACCCAAGCTGACCCAACCCAAGCTGACCCAACCCTAATTGACCACCAACCCTAAGCTGACCCAAAACCAAGCTGACCCAACCCTAATTTGACCTGAACCCAAGCTGACCCAACCCTAAGCTGACCCAAAACCCAAGCTGACCCTAAACCCAAGCTGACCCAAAACCCAAGCTGACCCAAACCCAAGCTGACCCAAAACCCAAGCTGACCAAGCTGGCCGCGTTTTACAAAAGTTTAATTTATTTACAATTATGCCACCGCACGTTTTATTTTAGTTTGACACACGGTGCGTTTTGATTGGACCATAAGACCTTCTCTCCATTCTCTCCTTAACACACATTCTTCCAGGATCCTCACCCCTTAACATTAAATCTATATTTATAAGTGATATTTACATAAACTAAAAGATTGAGATGTTCTAACAGCTACTAGTATTTAATTTATTTATATATATATATATATATGAGTTGTGATCAGGGGAAACTTAATAATTTGGTGAAACCCAAGGGCTAAATCTCAGCCCTTGGATCAAAAGCAATCACGGGATATAAAAAAAAAACAACACGGAGGGGTACTAAAGTAATTTCGCACATTATAATTTATCTTCTCCGTTCCAAACATATAAAACCCGATTAAAACCCTTCCACTCCAAAACTCTCCGATCAAAATAACCGTCAATCAATCCATAGATTTCAACTATATCTCCGGCGAAAGCTCCGGCAACAACAACGGCAACATCATCAGCGAATTCAATGGAATCGATCGATCCGAATACTGTAACTCGATCTCCGGCGAAAGCTCCGGCAACAACAACGGCAACATCATCAGCGAATTCAATGGAATCGATCGATCCGAATACTGTAACTCGATCTCCGGCGAAAGCTCCGGCAACAACAACGGCAACATCATCAGCGAATTCAATGGAATCGATCGATCCGAATACTGTAACTCGATCTCCGGCGAAAGCTCCGGCAACAACAACGGCGACATCATCATCCAATTCAGTTGGTGAAGGAGAGATATTTTCGGATGGAGAAAACTATACAGATATTTCAACTTCGTTTTCCGGTAATTTTAATCTATTTTCTTCATTATTTTTAACCCAAAACCCAAGCTGACCCAAACCCAAGCTGACCCAACCCTAAGCTGACCCAAAACCCAAGCTGACCAAGCTGACCCAACCCTAAGCTGACCCAACCCTAAGCTGACCCAAAACCCAAGCTGACCCAACCCAACCCTAAGCTGACCCAACCCAAGCTGACCCAACCCAAGCTGACCCAACCCTAAGCTGACCCAACCCTAAGCTGACCCAACCCTAAGCTGACCCAACCCTAAGCTGACCCAACCCAACCCTAAGCTGACCCAACCCAAGCTGACCCAAAACCCAAGCTGACCCAACCCAACCCTAAGCTGACCCAACCCAAGCTGACCCAACCCCAAGCTGAACCATCCCAAGCTGACCCATCCCAAGCTGACCCAACCCAAGCTGACCCAACCCAAGCTGACCCAACCCTAAGCTGACCCAACCGAAGCTGACCCAACCCTAAGCTGACCCAACCCTAAGCTGACCCAACCCTAAGCTGACCCAACCCTAAGCTGACCCAACCCAAGCTGACCCAACCCAACCCTAAGCTGACCCAACCCAACCCTAAGCTGACCCAAAACCCAAGCTGACCCAACCCTAAGCTGACCCAAAACCCAAGCTGACCCAACCCAAGCTGACCCAACCCTAAGCTGACCCAACCCTAAGCTGACCCAACCCTAAGCTGACCCAACCCAAGCTGACCCAACCCTAAGCTGACCCAAACCCAAGCTGACCCAACCCAACCCTAAGCTGACCCAACCCAACCCTAAGCTGACCCAAACCTAAGCTGACCCAACCCAACCCTAAGCTGACCCAAACCCAAGCTGACCCAACCCAACCCTAAGCTGACCCAAACCCAAGCTGACCCAACCCAACCCTAAGCTGACCCAAACCCAAGCTGACCCAACCCAACCCTAAGCTGACCCAAAACCCAAGCTGACCCAACCCAACCCTAAGCTGACCCAACCCTAAGCTGACCCAACCCTAAGCTGACCCAACCCAACCCTAAGCTGACCCAACCCAAGCTGACCCAACCCTAAGCTGACCCAACCCTAAGCTGACCCAACCCAAGCTGACCCAACCCAACCCTAAGCTGACCCAAACCCAAGCTGACCCAACCCAACCCTAAGCTGACCCAACCCTAAGCTGACCCAACCCAACCCTAAGCTGACCCAACCCAAGCTGACCCAACCCTAAGCTGACCCAACCCAAGCTGACCCAACCCTAAGCTGACCCAAAACCCAAGCTGACCCAACCCTAAGCTGACCCAACCCAAGCTGACCCAACCCAAGCTGACCCAACCCTAAGCTGACCCAACCCAAGCTGACCCAACCCTAAGCTGACCCAACCCAAGCTGACCCAACCCTAAGCTGACCCAACCCAAGCTGACCCAACCCAAGCTGACCCAACCCTAAGCTGACCCAACCCAAGCTGACCCAACCCTAAGCTGACCCAACCCAAGCTGACCCAACCCAAGCTGACCCAACCCTAAGCTGACCCAACCCAAGCTGACCCAACCCTAAGCTGACCCAACCCAAGCTGACCCAACCCAAGCTGACCCAACCCTAAGCTGACCCAACCCAAGCTGACCCAACCCTAAGCTGACCCAACCCAAGCTGACCCAACCCAAGCTGACCCAACCCAAGCTGACCCAACCCTAAGCTGACCCAACCCTAAGCTGACCCAACCCTAAGCTGACCCAACCCAACCCTAAGCTGACCCAACCCAAGCTGACCCAACCCTAAGCTGACCCAACCCTAAGCTGACCCAACCCTAAGCTGACCCAACCCAAGCTGACCCAACCCTAAGCTGACCCAAAACCCAAGCTGACCCAACCCTAAGCTGACCCAACCCAAGCTGACCCAACCCTAAGCTGACCCAACCCTAAGCTGACCCAACCCTAAGCTGACCCAACCCTAAGCTGACCCAACCCAACCCTAAGCTGACCCAACCCAAGCTGACCCAACCCTAAGCTGACCCAACCCAAGCTGACCCAACCCTAAGCTGACCCAACCCTAAGCTGACCCAACCCTAAGCTGACCCAACCCAACCCTAAGCTGACCCAACCCAAGCTGACCCAACCCTAAGCTGACCCAACCCAAGCTGACCCAACCCTAAGCTGACCCAACCCTAAGCTGACCCAACCCTAAGCTGACCCAACCCAAGCTGACCCAACCCTAAGCTGACCCAACCCAAGCTGACCCAACCCAAGCTGACCCAACCCTAAGCTGACCCAAAACCCAAGCTGACCCAAACCCAAGCTGACCCAACCCTAAGCTGACCCAAAACCCAAGCTGACCAAGCTGACCCAACCCTAAGCTGACCCAACCCAAGCTGACCCAACCCTAAGCTGACCCAAAACCCAAGCTGACCCAACCCTAAGCTGACCCAACCCAAGCTGACCCAACCCTAAGCTGACCCAAAACCCAAGCTGACCCAACCCTAAGCTGACCCAACCCTAAGCTGACCCAACCCAAGCTGACCCAACCCTAAGCTGACCCAACCCAACCCTAAGCTGACCCAAAACCCAAGCTGACCCAACCCTAAGCTGACCCAACCCAAGCTGACCCAACCCAAGCTGACCCAACCCTAAGCTGACCCAACCCTAAGCTGACCCAACCCAAGCTGACCCAACCCTAAGCTGACCCAAAACCCAAGCTGACCCAACCCAAGCTGACCCAACCCTAAGCTGACCCAACCCAAGCTGACCCAACCCTAAGCTGACCCAACCCAACCCTAAGCTGACCCAACCCAAGCTGACCCAACCCTAAGCTGACCCAACCCTAAGCTTATCATATATATTTTTTAAATTTTCTAGGATTATAGGTTTTAACTATATCAATCTGCGTAAGTTTATATATTGAATCAAATTTGATTATGTTGAGCTTTGAAGATTTTAACTACATGTATGTGCGATATTTTATGTTTAGAATCAAATTTGATAATGTACGTATTATGTATCTGTGTTTGTGTAGTTTTATGTTTAGAATCAAATTTGATTATGTACGTTTAAGCATACGTGTTTGTGTAGTTTTATGATTAAAATCAAATTTGATTATGTACGTTTCAAGCATACGTGTTTGTGTAGTTTTATGATTAAAATCAAATTTGATTATGTACGTTTCAAGCATACGTGTTTGTGTAGTTTTATGATTAAAATCAAATTTGATTATGTACGTTTCAAGCATACGTGTTTGTGTATTTTATGAAAAAAATTTGATTATGTACGTTTCAAGCATACGTGTTTGTGTAGTTTTATGATTGAATCAAATTTGATTATGTACGTTTCAAGCATACGTGTTTGTGTAGTTTTATGATTAAAATCAAATTTGATTTCGCATTGCAATATGTTGTTTTCTTTAAGAATCAAATTTGATTTTATATATATTTTCATACTTGTTATGCTGATTATTGTTTTTGACCTGTATATTTTCATATAGTTCCTGTGCTGAAAAAAACACCTAAAACAAATGTTACACAAACATTTCAAACACCAGATGGATCGCAGTTTTTTATGCCAATAGTTGATTACAAACGACAACCAGTGCCTGGAAAAAACTACGGAACACTTGAAAACTGTCGGAGGATGTACCAAGAGTATGCTTATTATGCTGGTTTTGAAATCAGAAAAGGGAGCCAGAAAAATAATATGTTCGAAAAAGTAAGGCAAAAGTACTATCTTTGCAGCAGAGCTGGCGATCGAAAGAATGTTTACATGGATACTCTAGCAACAAATCACAAACCAATTAGAAAAAGCAGCATGGAATGCACTGGATGTAGAGCTAGAGTGAGATTCGACTTGGTATACTCGAAGGGAACATACATAATAGGTGATTTCCATGCACATCACAACCACGAAATGATTCCACGAGAGTATAGACATCTATCCAAAACAAACAGACAACTAAAATATGCAGAGCAGCTGTTTGTCTACAACGCCTCCATTGCAAACATTGGCCCAACAAAAGCTCATCAACTGTACAGTAACATGAAGGGATCCTCGGTAAATGTAAACGGAACATTGGATGATTTCAGAAACTGGAAAAGGGACCTAAATGTGTACATCAATGAAAGCGACGCTCAGATGTTAGTTAACAAGATGGAGGAAATGAGAGAAAATATCCCTGGTTTTGCATTCGAGTATAAGCTTGACAACTCTGAATTACACTCAATCTTCTGGGCCGATAATGTAGCAAGGCGTAACTATGAAGAATTCAGCGACATCATGTCGTTTGACGCAACATATCGAACAAACAGGTATATTTTTTACTTTTTATTTTGTGCAATTTGGTGCAAATGATAACAAATCAACTTTGATTAGACATATATTGTTATTAGAATCAAGTTTGATTGTACATGTATATGTTTTTGCTGAAAGGTACAACATGATGTTTGTCCCATTCACGGGAATAGACAACCATAACAAATGCGTAACCTTTGCTGCCGGGTTGATAAGAGATGAGAAGCAAGAAACATACACATGGCTTCTAAACTGCTTCATGGAAACCTTCAAGAAAGAGCCAACAATGGTGGTAACAGATCAAGACAAAGCCATGGAGATTGGAATAAGAAGTATATTTAAGACAACAAAGCATAGGCTGTGCATGTGGCACATAACACAGAAACTGCCAACAAAGGTGATCTCAATTACCAATCAAAAATGATTGTATACTGTTTTTCTTGAATCTGATTGTTTCCATGAATAATCAATTTTGATTGAATACAGATAAGAGAGGCAACTCCCAGTATCGAAGATGAAACAGAAAGAGACTTCAAGAGCAGGTTTGACAGTATAGTTTGGGATATTCACATGGAACCAAATACTTTCGAGGAAAAATGGGAGAAGCTGATGATTGATTTTTCTTTACAAAACGACAAATGGTTCAAGTATATGTTTGAAATTAGATCAAAGTGGATACTAGCTTACTTCATTGACACTCCAATGTGTGGCCTGATGAGAACAACATCAAGGTCAGAAAGCGATAATGCTTTTTTCTCTCATTTCACAAGATCAGCGTCAAATCTGGTGATTTTCATGAGTGGATTTGAATCGGCAATGATGAAACAAAGATCAAAACAGGAAAAGTTAGATGCCGAATCAATCAAGAAGACTCTAATATTGAACACCAAACTCAAAATCGAAAAACATGCTTCAAAACTGTACACAAAAACACTTTTTGAGATCATACAGAAGGAAATAGAAGTTGGTCTTTATGATTGTTCAGTTGCCCAAATGACTGCCGATGAAGAGTGTCAAATTTATACCATTAATGAGAAGTTGCAGAGGAAAGACAAAGAGACTAGAGAAAATGTGATTCAGTATAAGGTAAAGCTTCTATCTTTGAATGTACTAACTACATGTTCTGTTTGGTTTTGGAAAGTAGTTGATTTTGTAGATTCAATCAAATTTGTTTTTCATAATAATTTGATTTTGTAAAATCAAATTTGATTTTATATAGGTTTCTTGATATGGACTCCAATTGTTTTTCTAAATGTATGCATAAAATCAAATTTGATTTTGTATAGGTTTCTTGATATGGACTCTATTTGTTTTTCTAAATGTATGCATAAAATCAAATTTGATTTTGAATAGCTTAATCAAATTTTATTTTGTATAGGTTTCTTGATATGGACTCTATTTGTTTTTCTAAATGCATGCATAAAATCAAATTTGATTTTGAATAGCTTTTTCAAATTTGATTTTGTATAGGTTTCTTGATATGGACTCTATTTGTTTTTCTAAATGTATGCATAAAATCAAATTTGATTTTGTATAGGTTTCTTGATATGGACTGTATTTGTTTTTCTAAATGTATTCATAAAATCAAATTTGATTTTCAATAGGTTGCTGATATGGCAAAGCAACCACCAAAGAAAAAAAGTGAAGTGATAGCAAGAATGATAGGTGTTGAAAAACCGGATTCAACCCAAATAAAAAATCCACCAGTTGGAGTGTTTAAGGGATGCGGAACTGTTAGCCGTATAATGGGCGGGAAAGAGAAAGGAATAAAAGAAAGCAATAAAAGAAAGAGAAACTGCACCACGTGCGGAGGTACGAATCACAACAGCAGGACATGTGGAAAGAAGAAACAAAAAGTCGATGAAAATTTGAATATTGATGGAGCTGCAAACAATTAGACAAACATTTTTTTCTTTATTATACCTGTTTAGAAATGAAATAACTTTTAGCTGCTTACAGATTCTATACTTGGATGATAGTTTTAATTGATGATATAAAAGGAGCATTGATGGTAACATCAGATCGATCGTCTTCAACAATATAACCATCTAAAACCAAGTTCTTAACACTAGTGGAACTAATATCAAGCAAGTGACCATTACAAGAATGTAACGTCAAACTGTTTAACAAAGGGCTTCCAGACATTATATTTGCAATCAAATGTTCATCTAATTCTGAATTTGCAATAGTCAAATGTGTAAGATTGTTCCACCTGATAGAAACAGTAGGATGAAGAAGACAGAAACCTAATTCGATATTTGTGAAATGTGAATTCAAATAAAATGATTCAACAGCGACTGATAACTGATCTTCATCTTCCACATATCTTAGATACATTTTGAATTGTTTGACGTTCTTACTAACAGCAAAATCAATCCAATTATTGATATACGATCCAAATCGATTATCAAAATTTGCATCTAATTCTGAATTTGCAATAGTCAAATGTGTAAGATTGTTCCACCTGATAGAAACAGTAGGATGAAGAAGACAGAAACCTAATTCGATATTTGTGAAATGTGAATTCAAATAAAATGATTCAACAGCGACTGATAACTGATCTTCATCTTCCACATATCTTAGATACATTTTGAATTGTTTGACGTTCTTACTAACAGCAAAATCAATCCAATTATTGATATACGATCCAAATCGATTATCAAAATTTGCATCTAATTCTGAATTTGCAATAGTCAAATGTGTAAGATTGTTCCACCTGATAGAAACAGTCGGATGAAGAAGACAGAAACCTAATTCGATATTTATGCATACATTTAGAAAAACAAATAGAGTCCATATCAAAAAACTTATACAAAATCAAATTTGATTTTATGCATACATTTAGAAAAACAAATAGAGTCCATATCAAGAAACCTATACAAAATCAAATTTGATTTTATGCATACATTTAGAAAAACAAATAGAGTCCATATAAAGAAACCTATACAAAATCAAATTTGATTTTATGCATACATTTAGAAAAACAATTGGAGTCCATATCAAGAAACCTATACAAAATCAAATTTGATTTTATGCATACATTTAGAAAAACAAATAGAGTCCATATCGAGAAACCTATACAAAATCAAATTTGATTTTATGCATACATTTATAAAAACAACTAGAGTCCATATAAAGAAACCTATACAAAATCAAATTTGATTTTATGCATACATTTAGAAAAACAAATAGAGTCCATATAAAGAAACCTATACAAAATCAAATTTGATTTTATGCATACATTTAGAAAAACAAATAGAGTCCATATCAAGAAACCTATACAAAATCAAATTTGATTTTATGCATACATTTATAAAAACAACTAGAGTCCATATAAAGAAACCTATACAAAATCAAATTTGATTTTATGCATACATTTAGAAAAACAAATAGAGTCCATATAAAGAAACCTATACAAAATCAAATTTGATTTTATGCATACATTTAGAAAAACAAATAGAGTCCATATCGAGAAACCTATACAAAATCAAATTTGATTCTATGCATACATTTATAAAAACAACTAGAGTCCATATCAAAGAACTATACAAAATCAAATTTGATTTTATGCATACATTTAGAAAAACAAATAGAGTCCATATCAAAAAACCTATACAAAATCAAATTTGATTTTATGCATACATTTAGAAAAACAAATAGAGTCCATATAAAGAAACCTATACAAAATCAAATTTGATTTTATGCATACATTTAGAAAAACAATTGGAGTCCATATCAAAGAACTATACAAAATCAAATTTGATTTTATGCATACATTTAGAAAAACAAATAGAGTCCATATCAAAGAACTATACAAAATCAAATTTGATTTTATGCATACATTTAGAAAAACAAATAGAGTCCATAAAAGAACTATACAAAATCAAATTTGATTTTATGCATACATTTAGAAAAACAAATAGAGTCCATATCAAAGAACTATACAAAATCAAATTTGATTTTATGCATACATTTAGAAAAACAAATAGAGTCCATATCAAAGAACTATACAAAATCAAATTTGATTTTATGCATACATTTAGAAAAACAAATAGAGTCCATATAAAGAAACCTATACAAAATCATATTTGATCTTATGCATACATTTAGAAAAACAAATAGAGTCCATAAAAGATACTATTACACAATCAAATTTGATTTTATGCATACATTTAGAAAAACAAATAGAGTCCATATAAAGATACATTACAAAATCAAATTTGATTTGATACGTACAGTGTTAAAAATCTATGCAAAATCAATTTTGATTTTATGCATAAATTTAGAAAAACAAATGGATGAAAGTAGATTGTGATCCTGTGGCTAAAATTGAAAGAAAGAAAGGATGAAAGACTTCTTAATAAATAGAATTGGGTTGGGCTTTAAATGATTTAACCTAAATTGGGCTATCGAGTTTTAAGCCCACAAATTTCACAATCAAATTTTTCTGAATGTAAGCATAAAATCAAATTTGATTTTGTGTAGCTTTTTGACACTCTATGCTTAAAATCAAATTTGATTTTATGCTTACATTCAGAAAAATTTGATTGTAAATTTGTGGGCTAACTCAACCCTCAAACCCTAAACCCTAGAGCTCGTTATCGTCAAGGAAGGACGCATTCTAAAACCCTAAAAAGGGCACCCATTCAGGGGGAGGGACGCATTCTAAAACCCTAAAAAGGGCACCCATTTAGGGGGAGGGACACATCCTAAAACCATAAAAATCGGCTAGCCCTAGGCCTTCAAACCCTAAACCCTAGAGTGGGATTTAGTAGGGGAGGGACGTGCAAAATCAAATTTGATTCTGAGGGGAAATCATGACAACGGGGCCTTTGGCCACCGCTCTAGGGTTTAGGGTTTGAATCGGCTAACCCTCGACCTTCAAACCCTAAACCCTAGAGCTCGTTATCGTCAAGGAAGGACGCATTCTAAAACCCTAAAAAGGGCACCCATTCAGGGGGAGGGACGCATCCTAAAACCCTAAAAAGATGAGGGTTCCCACTCTAGGGTTTAGGGTTTGAAGGCCGAGGGTTAGCCGACGTGCAAAATCAAACTTGATTTTATGCATACATTTAGAAAAGTTGCATTCTAAAACCCTAAAAAGGGCACCCATTCGGGGAGGGACGCATCCTAAAACCCTAAAAAGGGCATCCATTCGGGGCGAGGGACGCATCCTAAAACCCTAAAAAGGATGAGGGTTCCCACTCTAGGGTTTAGGGTTTGAAGGCCGAGGGCTAACCCTCGACCTTCAAACCCTAAACCCTAGAGCGGGATGTAGTAGGGGAGGGACGTACAAAATCAAATTTGATTTCATAGGGGGAAGACGCATTGATTCTAAAACCCTAAAAAGGGCATCCATTCGGGGAGGGACGCATTCTAAAACCCTAAAAAGGATGAGGGTTCCCACTCTAGGGTTTAGGGTTTGAAGGCCGAGGGTTAGCCTATCGGCTAACCCTCGACCTTCAAACCCTAAACCCTAGAGCGGGATTTAGTAGGGGAGGGACGTGCAAAATCAAATTTGATTCGGAGGGGGAATCATGACAACGGGGCCTTCGGCCACCGCTCTAGGGTTTAGGGTTTGAAGCCCGAGGGTTAGCCTAACCCTCGACCTTCAAACCCTAAACCCTAGAGCTCGTTATCGTCAAGGAAGGACGCATTCTAAAACCCTAAAAAGGGCACCCATTCAGGGGGAGGGACGCATCCTAAAACCCTAAAAAGGTGAGGGTTCCCACTCTAGGGTTTAGGGTTTGAAGGCCGAGGGTTAGCCGATTTAGTAGGGGAGGGACGTGCAAAATCAAATTTGATTCGGAGGGGAAATGACGCATTCTAAAACCCTAAAAAGGGCACCCATTCAGGGGGAGGGACGCATCCTAAAACCCTAAAAATGATGAGGGTTCCCACTCTAGGGTTTAGGGTTTGAAGCGCCGAGGGGCTAACCCTCGACCTTCAAACCCTAAACCCTAGACGGGATGTAGTAGGGGAGGGACTCTGTTTATTCGGGGGGAAGACACATTCTAAAACCCTAAAAAGGGCATCCATTCGGGGCGAGGGACGCATCCTAAAACCCTAAAAAGGATGAGGGTTCCCACTCTAGGGTTTAGGGTTTGAAGCCCGAGGGTTAGCCTATCGGCTAACCCTCGACCTTCAAACCCTAAACCCTAGAGCGGGATTTAGTAGGGGAGGGACGTGCAAAATCAAATTTGATTCGGGGGGAATCATGACAACGGGGCCTTCGGCCACAGCCCATTAGGGTTTGGCCTGTTTGTGTGTTTCCCTGAAAACACAAACTGTTTGAGAGTTCTTCTGAACAAGCAAACTTTTGCTTGTTCCCAAGAAACTCTCAAACTGTTTGAGAGTTCTTCTGAACAAGCAAACTTTTGCTTGTTCCCAAGAACTCTCAAATGACACTTAGGAATATTTGAGTTAATGTTTCTACTGCTGTTGATATGCAGAAACAACATTGTTTACATTACCTTTGGAAGTATATATATTAAGTTAATGTTTCTCCTGCTGTTAAACGCAGAAACAACATTAACTTAACTTCCCTTTGGAAGTACATTAAGTTAATGTTTCTACTGCTGTTAAACGCAGAAACAACATTAACTTAATTACTCTTTACATGTAATGTCTACATTCATGTCAAGTACCTGCAAACATAAATAATAAACAAACATATAAACATATATAAAAGGATCCTAATATGATCAAGAATATATGCCAAGGTAATATCATTGACAAACGGTAATTTACAAGATAAATTACAAGACTTGAATATAAAACACACAACACATCTAGAATGCTTTTGTCACCGAGAAACATGTAGGAAGCTCATTAAAGGATTTGATCTTACGTTCCTTCTAACCTTCAGACTCCAAAAGATTCGGGTTTGTAACAATTGCATCTTCAAATTCAAACCTTTGCTCAGGTGATACCATCACTCCTTGCCAATCTGAGTGAGGTATCCATTCCCCCTCCTCTGAGCCTTCCGAATCTTCTTCAGCCATGTCATCCAAGTTTCTGATAGCATCAATGGCCATGAGCTCCTCATCACTCTCGGATCCATAGGCATGAGTCTGGAAACCGACATCTACATCTCCAGTCGGTAATGGGAAAGTATCTTCAGCGATACACTTCCCTTTGTCTTGAGCTGTGGGAGCCTGAGAGGTACCGGCAGCATCATGCTGGCTTTTGAGATGTAGCAATCGGATGACAATAAAACGCAATGTATTACATGAAACGGGACGTTTCGGTAGTGTACCCTTCAAACAGTTGATGTGTGTAAATAGCCGTTCCCTACTTAAATTAGGAACTAGCTTACTTTTAGTACTTTTCATGAAATAGTAATTATTATTATCAAATAGTTATACTCCATTTTTAATATAGTGTCATTGTATAATTGTCACGATACTTTTAATAAAAAGGTGTCAGAATTTGTAACAGGGTCCTAAATTTTTTGGTAGAAACAAACACCGTTAGATGAGTTCAAACTTTTAATTAATATATATAAAAACTATTTACCTAACAATTTGACATATAAGCAAAAATCATACTTGTCATTAAATGTTTTTTATATATTGATTATTACTTTTTTTTATTGGATTAATAATAATAATGTTAATATATTTGAATTGAATTTAGTTTAATATTAAATAATAGTATCATTGGTATTAAGAATAATTTGCTAAATGAAGATGTCAACTATACATGAGTTAGATGAGGCGTACGTATAGATGGTAACTTAAAATGGAGACTTTTATCTTAAAAAATTAGACAAATAAGCAAAAATCTTAATTGTCATTTACATGAATTTGCCACATAAGTACATATAGATGTCATTAAATACATATGTCTACTCGTGTATTATGCGGGACAATAATCTAGTATATATATAACATAGTTCTAAATTCTTTTATGAAGAAAAGAGAAACAAGGGCGTTAGATAGATGAGTT
>CM067171.1:84828086-85054877 GCA_034093135.1 Erigeron breviscapus | reverse complement strand
GTTACTACATTTAATTACACAAATAATAATCAAGAATCAAAGTTTAGAGTCAACCAAAGTCAATAAGTCAAGTCAAGCTTGTGTTCTTGACATAAACCCCACACAAACTAACCAAGACTTGGATTATAGCTTGTAATCATGCAATGAACATGTTCCTACTGAATTCTAGTTTGTTTTAAGGCCAAAGTTTCAGCCATTACACTCAAGGATGAGTTGTAAACACATGATGAACACCTCATGGCCAAGGTGTGTATTCTTGGCACTTAGTTGCAACTCTTGGGCTATATAAGCAAGCATTTGATGATCATTCTATCATTCATCTCTGCTCTTTTCTCTCTCTTTCACATTCATAACACAAAACAATCAAGTCCATAAAGTCTTGGGTTCATCACTTGAAGTTTCAAGTTGAATTTAAAGACTCTATAGGACTGAAATTTTCAGTCATCTTGCAAACATCATAGAAGATTCATCTGGACGAATTAGGAGACGAATCTTATATTTTTGGAAAGGTCCAAGTGTCAGTAAAATTTGATAAGAACGAAGTTTCTTCTGGTTTTGCTCAGAAGAGTGCCAAAAACGACGATTTTCAGAACTGGTCTAATTTCTGACGAGGCTACAGGTTTGTTTTTGTAAAAATCATAACTCTTTTATTAAAGCTCTTCAAGAGTCAAACCTTACATTTTTGAAAAGGCCTTTGAGTGCCCAACAAATGTCTAGAACTAAGTTTTGTTGTATCTGGTCTTCCTGACTTCCCAAAGTCGTTGTCAAGTAGATAACGCAAAGCTGGAAACATGCTGAAAATTCCTTATTTTGCACTTAGGCTTTGTGGTAGCTTATAAGTTGATCTTATACTTGTTCTAGGTACCCGGTAGTACATTTTGAGCATAGTAAAGTACTTTGCAAAGTGTTTTGAGCTGTACTAAGATTAACTTGTCACGAGGATTATCTACTGCTCTGATTTGCCACTACAACTAAGGTGAGTTTCGTAAACCCTCCCTACTCAATTGAGATTCGGGCTGAAAAGTGTACATGTTTGTTTAACTGTTGATTGTTGATTTGATTGATTGTATGATTGAATTGTTGATGTGGACATGTTAGCGCATTGTTTACGATGTAAGTCGCACCGTTAGCGCATTATTCATTATATAAGTCGCACCGTTAGCGCATTATTCATTATATAAGTCGCACCGTTAGCGCATTGTTTACGATGTAAGTCGCACCGTTAGCGCATTGTTTACGATGTAAGTCGCACCGTTAGCGCATTGTTTACGATGTAAGTCGCACCGTTAGCGCATTGTTTACGATGTAAGTCGCACCGTTAGCGCATTGTTTACGATGTAAGTCGCACCGTTAGCGCATTGTTTACGATGTAAGTCGCACCGTTAGCGCATTGTTTACGATGTAAGTCGCACCGTTAGCGCATTGTTTACGATGTAAGTCGCACCGTTAGCGCATTGTTTACGATGTAAGTCGCACCGTTAGCGCATTATTCATTATATAAGTCGCACCGTTAGCGCATTGTTTACGATGTAAGTCGCACCGTTAGCGCATTATTCATTATATAAGTCGCACCGTTAGCGCATTGTTTACGATGTAAGTCGCACCGTTAGCGCATTATTCATTATATAAGTCGCACCGTTAGCGCATTGTTTACGATGTAAGTCGCACCGTTAGCGCATTGTTTACGATGTAAGTCGCACCGTTAGCGCATTGTTTACGATGTAAGTCGCACCGTTAGCGCATTGTTTACGATGTAAGTCGCACCGTTAGCGCATTGTTTACGATGTAAGTCGCACCGTTAGCGCATTATTCATTATATAAGTCGCACCGTTAGCGCATTGTTTACGATGTAAGTCGCACCGTTAGCGCATTGTTTACGATGTAAGTCGCACCGTTAGCGCATTATTCATTATATAAGTCGCACCGTTAGCGCATTGTTTACGATGTAAGTCGCACCGTTAGCGCATTGTTTACGATGTAAGTCGCACCGTTAGCGCATTGTTTACGATGTAAGTCGCACCGTTAGCGCATTATTCATTATATAAGTCGCACCGTTAGCGCATTGTTTACGATGTAAGTCGCACCGTTAGCGCATTATTCATTATATAAGTCGCACCGTTAGCGCATTGTTTACGATGTAAGTCGCACCGTTAGCGCATTGTTTACGATGTAAGTCGCACCGTTAGCGCATTATTCATTATATAAGTCGCACCGTTAGCGCATTGTTTACGATGTAAGTCGCACCGTTAGCGCATTGTTTACGATGTAAGTCGCACCGTTAGCGCATTGTTTACGATGTAAGTCGCACCGTTAGCGCATTGTTTACGATGTAAGTCGCACCGTTAGCGCATTGTTTACGATGTAAGTCGCACCGTTAGCGCATTGTTTACGATGTAAGTCGCACCGTTAGCGCATTGTTTACGATGTAAGTCGCACCGTTAGCGCATTGTTTACGATGTAAGTCGCACCGTTAGCGCATTGTTTACGATGTAAGTCGCACCGTTAGCGCATTGTTTACGATGTAAGTCGCACCGTTAGCGCATTGTTTACGATGTAAGTCGCACCGTTAGCGCATTGTTTACGATGTAAGTCGCACCGTTAGCGCATTGTTTACGATGTAAGTCGCACCGTTAGCGCATTGTTTACGATGTAAGTCGCACCGTTAGCGCATTGTTTACGATGTAAGTCGCACCGTTAGCGCATTGTTTACGATGTAAGTCGCACCGTTAGCGCATTGTTTACGATGTAAGTCGCACCGTTAGCGCATTGTTTACGATGTAAGTCGCACCGTTAGCGCATTGTTTACGATGTAAGTCGCACCGTTAGCGCATTGTTTACGATGTAAGTCGCACCGTTAGCGCATTGTTTACGATGTAAGTCGCACCGTTAGCGCATTGTTTACGATGTAAGTCGCACCGTTAGCGCATTGTTTACGATGTAAGTCGCACCGTTAGCGCATTGTTTACGATGTAAGTCGCACCGTTAGCGCATTGTTTACGATGTAAGTCGCACCGTTAGCGCATTGTTTACGATGTAAGTCGCACCGTTAGCGCATTGTTTACGATGTAAGTCGCACCGTTAGCGCATTGTTTACGATGTAAGTCGCACCGTTAGCGCATTGTTTACGATGTAAGTCGCACCGTTAGCGCATTGTTTACGATGTAAGTCGCACCGTTAGCGCATTGTTTACGATGTAAGTCGCACCGTTAGCGCATTGTTTACGATGTAAGTCGCACCGTTAGCGCATTGTTTACGATGTAAGTCGCACCGTTAGCGCATTGTTTACGATGTAAGTCGCACCGTTAGCGCATTGTTTACGATGTAAGTCGCACCGTTAGCGCATTGTTTACGATGTAAGTCGCACCGTTAGCGCATTGTTTACGATGTAAGTCGCACCGTTAGCGCATTGTTTACGATGTAAGTCGCACCGTTAGCGCATTGTTTACGATGTAAGTCGCACCGTTAGCGCATTGTTTACGATGTAAGTCGCACCGTTAGCGCATTGTTTACGATGTAAGTCGCACCGTTAGCGCATTGTTTACGATGTAAGTCGCACCGTTAGCGCATTGTTTACGATGTAAGTCGCACCGTTAGCGCATTGTTTACGATGTAAGTCGCACCGTTAGCGCATTGTTTACGATGTAAGTCGCACCGTTAGCGCATTGTTTACGATGTAAGTCGCACCGTTAGCGCATTGTTTACGATGTAAGTCGCACCGTTAGCGCATTGTTTACGATGTAAGTCGCACCGTTAGCGCATTGTTTACGATGTAAGTCGCACCGTTAGCGCATTGTTTACGATGTAAGTCGCACCGTTAGCGCATTGTTTACGATGTAAGTCGCACCGTTAGCGCATTGTTTACGATGTAAGTCGCACCGTTAGCGCATTGTTTACGATGTAAGTCGCACCGTTAGCGCATTGTTTACGATGTAAGTCGCACCGTTAGCGCATTGTTTACGATGTAAGTCGCACCGTTAGCGCATTGTTTACGATGTAAGTCGCACCGTTAGCGCATTGTTTACGATGTAAGTCGCACCGTTAGCGCATTGTTTACGATGTAAGTCGCACCGTTAGCGCATTGTTTACGATGTAAGTCGCACCGTTAGCGCATTGTTTACGATGTAAGTCGCACCGTTAGCGCATTGTTTACGATGTAAGTCGCACCGTTAGCGCATTGTTTACGATGTAAGTCGCACCGTTAGCGCATTGTTTACGATGTAAGTCGCACCGTTAGCGCATTGTTTACGATGTAAGTCGCACCGTTAGCGCATTGTTTACGATGTAAGTCGCACCGTTAGCGCATTGTTTACGATGTAAGTCGCACCGTTAGCGCATTGTTTACGATGTAAGTCGCACCGTTAGCGCATTGTTTACGATGTAAGTCGCACCGTTAGCGCATTGTTTACGATGTAAGTCGCACCGTTAGCGCATTGTTTACGATGTAAGTCGCACCGTTAGCGCATTGTTTACGATGTAAGTCGCACCGTTAGCGCATTGTTTACGATGTAAGTCGCACCGTTAGCGCATTGTTTACGATGTAAGTCGCACCGTTAGCGCATTGTTTACGATGTAAGTCGCACCGTTAGCGCATTGTTTACGATGTAAGTCGCACCGTTAGCGCATTGTTTACGATGTAAGTCGCACCGTTAGCGCATTGTTTACGATGTAAGTCGCACCGTTAGCGCATTGTTTACGATGTAAGTCGCACCGTTAGCGCATTGTTTACGATGTAAGTCGCACCGTTAGCGCATTGTTTACGATGTAAGTCGCACCGTTAGCGCATTGTTTACGATGTAAGTCGCACCGTTAGCGCATTGTTGCAACGTGAACTGTATGATGCATAAAAATGGTTTAAACTGAGTTCGTAGGTTACTCATAGAAAAGAATAAAGTTGACTAAGAACTATCGAAATAGAAATTTCTTTAATTAAAATTGGAGTCTTACAACCTTGAGATACACCGGCTCACCCATTTGAACAAACTCTAAGAGAGGTATAAGTCGGAGTGCGCTAGCCTCCAAAAAGGGCGGGTTTTTAATTGCGTCCTTCGCAAACCTTTGCCTTTGCGCTTCTTTGTGCGTTCAAATGGAGCTACCGAGCTCTCTTGTGTTACTAAGACTATAAAAATAAATTTTATTAAACATTATGTTATGAAGATTTGCATGAGTCTTCATACATAAACTTTTGATTCACATCAAATGCATTACCCATTTAAAGATAAGTCATTACCACAACTTGATGGACATATATGATAGTGTCGGGATACACCGTGAATTGTGGAATTATTGTGATAAACGTTGATATGTGGAATCTTGGAAGTATTTATTATTTGTCCCCCCAGTAAAATGATCTCGTGGATTGCGCCTTGTGGATAAAGTATAGTAGTTAACCCGGTATGCTTAATGAGTGTTGGTTAGGTGGAGGGTTAGCCACTGGTACACCCTGTATACATACCCGGCCAACACTTAGAGAACATATCGAAACCGAGTCTTGACATCCATTCAATATATTAACGGTGTGGAGGGTTAGCCGATGGTACACCCTGTATACAAACACTTTTAATGTGTCGAATGTTGAAGTTAAGATCCGGACTATACTTTACCCACCTTGTTATGACTTGACCCTATATATATATAAACATCGATAATTCCTTTAAAGTAGAATTATAAGAAGTGTATGTGCATCGTATTTGTTGGTTGATTCACTTGTTATGATATGGACCGAAATGTTAATTGTTTATTTGTTGATTATTGATATGATTACTTGTGGTTTAATGTCGCTTTGATTATCATGTAAATGATAGGCGTATTGGTTAATGATGATTGTCGCTTTGATTATCATGTAAATGATATATCATGTTAGGTGTATTACTTGAAGGTAAATTTTGATATTCGGGTGTGAATTGTGAGACTTAACTTGTTAATATAATACGTGTGTTCAGGAAAGATGGTTAGAACAAGAAGAGCTAACACTAACTATAGGCGTCAAAATGAGCAAGAGGAGCCGATAGCTCAAGAAGAAATTGTAGGTGGACGTAGTGGTAGAGGTGGTCGTGGAGGAAGAGATAACCGTGGAGGTCGTGGTGGCAGAGGTGGTCGGGGTAATCCTAATCCCCCGATAACCGCCGAGGTTGTCACACAAGCTTTAAATGATCTCATGCCGGATCTTGTGGCTCGAATTCAAACGGCCATGAGAAATGTAAACGGACAAGAAGAACCAGAAGATGAAGCGGTTCCCGTACAAAATGAACAAGAAAACGTAAATGTAAACGGTGTAGGTGTAGGAGAAGTTTTACCTAGACCGGATTATGATGTTCGTCAACCAGGATGCTTGTTTAAAGACTTCAAACTTTGTGGAGCCCCGGAATTTAATGGAGTAAGTGGTGCTACGGGTTGCTTGGAATGGTTAGAGAGCATTGAATCTATCATTGCTCGAAGTGGTTGTGCCTTCCACCAAAGAATCACTTATGCTTCCGGTATGTTGAAAGGTGGGGCTCTTGAGTGGTGGAACGAAGAAGTTGATGAATTGGGGATCGATGCGGCTAATAATCTTTTATGGGGAGAGTTCAAGAATATGATAACTACTAAGTATTGCCCGGCCCATGAACTGAGGAAATTGCAAGTGGAATTTTCTAAACTTGCCATGAAGGGAGGAGACTACGAGAGTTACACACGCCGTTTTGGCCAACTCTCTAGACTCATTCCTCATTATGTGAGACCCCAAGAGGTTAAGATTGAGAAGTATGTTGCGGGATTGCCACATGAAGTGAGAGTGCTTGTCTCTCACCCCACCATGCCTTTGACTTACAAAGAGGCAACCACCCGTACCGCTAGTATAACCTTGGAACTCATTAGAGGTGGTAAGTTAAATAAGAACGATAACAAGAATGACAATAAAAGGAAGGATGTTGCCGAGTCAAGCGGCACCAAGAAAGATGATCGGCGTGATAATAAGCGCCATGGTCGTGGTGGAAAGGTTTTTGCAGCGGTAATACCAACAAAGGGTCCTCAACGGGTTGGTTACACAGGGGGTAGTCCTTTATGCCCTAGGTGTAATCGCTATCATTGGCCTACCATGAGGTGTGATGCTTGTTTTCATTGTAACCAACAGGGACACACCTCAAGATTTTGTCCAACTAACCCCCGGAATGGTCCTTTAAATGTTGCTCCCATTAATACTATGCGTCCCCCGATGGCCCCGGGTTCTTGTTATGAATGTGGTAGCCAAGACCACTACCGCAACCGGTGCCCAAATCTTATTGGCCAACAAGTCCAAGTGACCGTGCATCCTAACCAGTTGCAAATTGCCGGTCCGAATCAAAACCGAGGAAACCAAGGACAACAACAACAACCTCCTCAAGCTCCTCGCCAACATTTGGCCCCCCGTGGAAGAGCTTTTGCCGTGAATGCGGCCGAGGCTCGTGGTGATCCTAATGTCGTAGCAGGTACCTTTCTCCTCAATCACCAATATGCTACTGTGTTATTTGATTCTGGAGCCGATTATAGTCTCATTTCCAATGATTTTATTCCGTTGATCGATGCTAAACCTAGCCCGTTGTCCTATTGTTTTGAACTTGAAATGGTAAATGGTGGATTGTCTAGGATTAGTCAAGTTGTTCGTGATTGTGTGTTAGATTTATGTGATCACCCATTTTACATTGACTTAATGCCTTTTGATATTGGTAGTTTTGACGTGATTGTGGGTATGGATTGGTTATCGGCCATGAACGCGGTAATTGATTGTGGTAGTCGAACTGTGAGGATTCCGTTAGAAAATAGGGAAGAATTAGTGGTTCAAGGCGAAACGACCGAACTATGGGATGGGAATGTATATAGTGTTAAAATCACAAAGATTGAATTGAAAACCGTGCCCGTAGTTAAAGACTTTGCGGATGTATTTCCGGATGACCTACCGGGTTTACCTCCATCTCGTGAACTTGACTTCCGTATTGAACTTATTCCTAACGCTTCTCCCGTGGCCAAAGCACCTTATCGCTTAGCCATGACCGAATTACAAGAGTTGGCCGCCCAACTCAAAGAGCTTCAAGACAAGGGTTTCATTCGCCCTAGTCAATCGCCTTGGGGCGCACCGGTTTTGTTCGTTAAAAAGAAAGATGGCACATTCCGAATGTGTATCGATTATAGAGAATTGAACAAACTAACGGTAAAGAATCGTTATCCTCTTCCTAGGATTGACGATTTATTCGACCAACTCCAAGGTGCTCGTTTCTTTTCCAAAATTGATTTGAGGTCGGGTTATCATCAATTACGTGTTCATGAAGACGACATTCCAAAAACCGCCTTTCGAACGAGATATGGACATTTTGAATTTACGGTGATGCCTTTTGGATTGACTAATGCACCAGCTGTGTTCATGGATTTGATGAACCGAGTGTGTCAACCCTACTTGGACCAATTTGTCATTGTTTTCATCGATGACATTCTTATCTATTCTAAGACAAAAGAAGATCATTTGGAACATTTGAAACAAGTCTTAGAGATACTCCGGAAAGAAAAGCTTTATGCCAAGTTCTCCAAATGTGAATTTTGGCTTGAAGAGGTCCACTTTCTTGGTCACGTAGTGAGCAAAGAAGGAATTCATGTGGACCCAAGTAAGGTTGAAGCAGTAAAGAATTGGAGACGACCCGAAACACCGACCGAAATTCGCCAATTTCTTGGTTTGGCGGGTTACTATAGACGATTTATTGAAGGCTTTTCAAAAATCGCCCAACCTTTGACTCTGTTGACTCAACGGGAAAGAAGGTTTGATTGGGGTGAAAAGCAAGAACAAGCATTCCAATTGTTGAAAGACAAATTGTGTGATGCACCCATCTTGAGCTTGCCCAATGGAGCCGATGATTTTGTTGTATATTGTGATGCATCCGGGCAAGGATTGGGTTGTGTCTTAATGCAACGGGATAAGGTGATAGCATATGCATCCAGACAATTGAAGGTGCATGAGAAGAATTATCCGACTCATGACTTAGAATTGGGAGCAGTGGTATTTGCTTTGAAATGTTGGAGGCATTACTTGTATGGCACCAAGAGCGTGATCTATACCGATCACAAAAGCCTTCAACATATCTTCAATCAAAGCGATCTGAACATGAGGCAAAGAAGATGGCTTGAACTGTTAAGTGATTATGATTGTGTTATCCGGTATCACCCGGGTAAAGCAAATGTGGTAGCCGATGCCTTAAGTCGAAAAGAACGTATAAAACCAAGAAGAGTTAAAGCCATGAGCTTTACCGTGTTAAGGAGTGTTCGTGACTCCATTATTGAAGCACAAGAATTGGCAACTAGACCGGAAAACTTCATCAATGAAACCTTAAACGGTCTAGAAGAACAATTTGATAGAAAGAATGACAATGGTTTGTATTTCGTTGATCGATTGTGGATTCCCGTTCTTGGAGGATGGCGGTTGAAATTGATGGATGAAGCTCATAAGTCAGCCTACTCGGTTCACCCGGGTTCTGATAAAATGTACTTTGGATTGAGAGATTTGTATTGGTGGCCGGGAATGAAGAATGACATTGCAAAATATGTTAGTGAATGCCTCACTTGTTTGCAAGTGAAAGCCGACCACAAGAAACCACCAGGTTTACTAGTCCAACCAGTAACACCGGTGTGGAAATGGGAAGAAATTGCTATGGACTTCATCACGAAGTTACCTAGGACGAGTAGTGGTCGGGACACTATTTGGGTGATAATTGACCGGTTGACTAAGTCGGCTCACTTCTTAGCCATCCGGGAGGACGATAAATTTGACACCATGGCACGTTTGTACATCAAAGAGGTGATATCCAAGCATGGAGTGCCGATTTCCGTGATATCCGATCGGGATGCCCGATTTACTTCAAAATTTTGGAAGGCGTTCCAGAAATCTATGGGTACTCGTCTCGGCATGAGTACGGCGTTCCACCCACAAACTGATGGTCAAAGTGAAAGAACGATCCAAACATTGGAAGACATGTTAAGAGCTTGTGCTATTGATTTTGGTGGTAATTGGGATGTGCATCTTCCTTTGGTTGAATTCTCCTACAATAATAGCTATCATGCTAGCATTGGAATGGCCCCATTTAAAGCATTATATGGGAGAGATTGTAGGTCACCGCTAGCTTGGGCAGAAGTTGGTGAAAGCCAACTCGTTGGGCCCGAAATTGTTATTGAAACGACGAAAGTGATCTCACAAATCAAAGAAAAGTTAAGAGTGGCCCGAGAACGACAATTGAAATATGCTAATGTTAGACGACGACCCCTCGAATTTGAAGTTGGTGATTATGTTTTATTGAAAGTATCCCCGTGGAAAGGTGTGGTTCGTTTTGTGAAACGTGGCAAGTTGGGACCACGGTACATTGGCCCGTTCAAGATCTTGGATCGTATTGGTCCGGTAGCTTATCGATTAGAACTTCCTCAAAACCTGAGTGGAGTTCATAATGTTTTCCATGTTTGTAATCTTAGAAAGTGTTTGGCCGATCCAACACTTCATGTGCCCCTCGAAGAAATCCGTGTTGATAAAACGTTGAAATTCGTGGAAGAACCAATAGAAATCCTAGATCGACAAACTAGAAAACTAAAGAATACCCGATATACGATTGTCAAAGTGAGATGGCAAGCTAGACGTGGACCCGAGTTTACTTGGGAACGTGAGGACCACATGAAGTCTAAATACCCACACTTGTTTAGTAATTAGTGATTGTTGAATTTCGGGACGAAATTCTTTAACGGGGGAAGAATGTAACATTCATGATTTTTACCGTTTGACTGTGCATGTAATTTGATTAACTATTTCAATAAACGGAAATTTGGACATAATTGTGTACATTTATCTGTAAATTGGGCCAATTATAATGTCATATTTGAACTTCTAGAATTAGGGCCATATTAGCAGACTATGAAATTGGCCCAGTACATGTTATGGAAATTATATAATAGATGATAATTGAGTAACTATGGTAACAGGAAAAACGTATATACGAAACCTTAAGTATAATGTACGGTTACAACAGTGTCGGTGGAACAGTGTCGGTGGAACAGTGTCGGTGGAACAGTGTCGGTGGTACAGTGTCGGTGGAACAGTGTCGGTGGAACAGTGTCGGTGGAACAGTGTCAGTAACTATGGTAACAGGAAAAACGTATATACGAAACCTTAAGTATAATGTACGGTTACAACAGTGTCGGTGGAACAGTGTCGGTGAAACAGTGTCGGTGGAACAGTGTCGGTGGTTAGATGATAATTGAGTAACTATGGTAACAGGAAAAACGTATATACGAAACCTTAAGTATAATGTACGGTTACAACAGTGTCGGTGGAACAGTGTCGGTGGAACAGTGTCGGTGGAACAGTGTCGGTGGAACAGTGTCGGTGAAACAGTGTCGGTGGAACAGTGTCGGTGGAACAGTGTCGGTGGTTAGATGATAATTCCATTAATAGGACAAAAACCGACACAACCTTTATATTATATGAAATGATTTATCCATATTATGGATTTATAATAATTTATAAAAGTTGTACGCTCGTGAGTATTTTTGTTATTAATTTCGGAATCAATTAACTAGTTAGATATATTGTACATACTAGTAAAATAAATATGCAATTGTGTACTTGAACTAGATAACTAATAAATATATAAATACATGTAATTGATTTATAACCACATAGATAAAAGTAATTATACTTATATAGACTAGTTACTACATTTAATTACACAAATAATAATCAAGAATCAAAGTTTAGAGTCAACCAAAGTCAATAAGTCAAGTCAAGCTTGTGTTCTTGACATAAACCCCACACAAACTAACCAAGACTTGGATTATAGCTTGTAATCATGCAATGAACATGTTCCTACTGAATTCTAGTTTGTTTTAAGGCCAAAGTTTCAGCCATTACACTCAAGGATGAGTTGTAAACACATGATGAACACCTCATGGCCAAGGTGTGTATTCTTGGCACTTAGTTGCAACTCTTGGGCTATATAAGCAAGCATTTGATGATCATTCTATCATTCATCTCTGCTCTTTTCTCTCTCTTTCACATTCATAACACAAAACAATCAAGTCCATAAAGTCTTGGGTTCATCACTTGAAGTTTCAAGTTGAATTTAAAGACTCTATAGGACTGAAATTTTCAGTCATCTTGCAAACATCATAGAAGATTCATCTGGACGAATTAGGAGACGAATCTTATATTTTTGGAAAGGTCCAAGTGTCAGTAAAATTTGATAAGAACGAAGTTTCTTCTGGTTTTGCTCAGAAGAGTGCCAAAAACGACGATTTTCAGAACTGGTCTAATTTCTGACGAGGCTACAGGTTTGTTTTTGTAAAAATCATAACTCTTTTATTAAAGCTCTTCAAGAGTCAAACCTTACATTTTTGAAAAGGCCTTTGAGTGCCCAACAAATGTCTAGAACTAAGTTTTGTTGTATCTGGTCTTCCTGACTTCCCAAAGTCGTTGTCAAGTAGATAACGCAAAGCTGGAAACATGCTGAAAATTCCTTATTTTGCACTTAGGCTTTGTGGTAGCTTATAAGTTGATCTTATACTTGTTCTAGGTACCCGGTAGTACATTTTGAGCATAGTAAAGTACTTTGCAAAGTGTTTTGAGCTGTACTAAGATTAACTTGTCACGAGGATTATCTACTGCTCTGATTTGCCACTACAACTAAGGTGAGTTTCGTAAACCCTCCCTACTCAATTGAGATTCGGGCTGAAAAGTGTACATGTTTGTTTAACTGTTGATTGTTGATTTGATTGATTGTATGATTGAATTGTTGATGTGGACATGTTAGCGCATTGTTTACGATGTAAGTCGCACCGTTAGCGCATTATTTATTATATAAGTCGCACCGTTAGCGCATTGTTTACGATGTAAGTCGCACCGTTAGCGCATTGTTTACGATGTAAGTCGCACCGTTAGCGCATTGTTTACGATGTAAGTCGCACCGTTAGCGCATTATTCATTATATAAGTCGCACCGTTAGCGCATTGTTTACGATGTAAGTCGCACCGTTAGCGCATTGTTTACGATGTAAGTCGCACCGTTAGCGCATTGTTTACGATGTAAGTCGCACCGTTAGCGCATTATTCATTATATAAGTCGCACCGTTAGCGCATTGTTTACGATGTAAGTCGCACCGTTAGCGCATTATTCATTATATAAGTCGCACCGTTAGCGCATTATTCATTATATAAGTCGCACCGTTAGCGCATTATTTATTATATAAGTCGCACCGTTAGCGCATTATTCATTATATAAGTCGCACCGTTAGCGCATTATTCATTATATAAGTCGCACCGTTAGCGCATTGTTTACGATGTAAGTCGCACCGTTAGCGCATTATTTATTATATAAGTCGCACCGTTAGCGCATTATTCATTATATAAGTCGCACCGTTAGCGCATTATTCATTATATAAGTCGCACCGTTAGCGCATTATTCATTATATAAGTCGCACCGTTAGCGCATTGTTTACGATGTAAGTCGCACCGTTAGCGCATTATTTATTATATAAGTCGCACCGTTAGCGCATTGTTTACGATGTAAGTCGCACCGTTAGCGCATTATTTATTATATAAGTCGCACCGTTAGCGCATTATTTATTATATAAGTCGCACCGTTAGCGCATTGTTTACGATGTAAGTCGCACCGTTAGCGCATTGTTTACGATGTAAGTCGCACCGTTAGCGCATTATTCATTATATAAGTCGCACCGTTAGCGCATTGTTTACGATGTAAGTCGCACCGTTAGCGCATTATTTATTATATAAGTCGCACCGTTAGCGCATTATTTATTATATAAGTCGCACCGTTAGCGCATTATTCATTATATAAGTCGCACCGTTAGCGCATTGTTTACGATGTAAGTCGCACCGTTAGCGCATTGTTTACGATGTAAGTCGCACCGTTAGCGCATTGTTTACGATGTAAGTCGCACCGTTAGCGCATTGTTTACGATGTAAGTCGCACCGTTAGCGCATTATTTATTATATAAGTCGCACCGTTAGCGCATTATTTATTATATAAGTCGCACCGTTAGCGCATTGTTTACGATGTAAGTCGCACCGTTAGCGCATTATTCATTATATAAGTCGCACCGTTAGCGCATTATTTATTATATAAGTCGCACCGTTAGCGCATTATTCATTATATAAGTCGCACCGTTAGCGCATTATTCATTATATAAGTCGCACCGTTAGCGCATTATTCATTATATAAGTCGCACCGTTAGCGCATTGTTTACGATGTAAGTCGCACCGTTAGCGCATTATTTATTATATAAGTCGCACCGTTAGCGCATTGTTTACGATGTAAGTCGCACCGTTAGCGCATTATTCATTATATAAGTCGCACCGTTAGCGCATTGTTTACGATGTAAGTCGCACCGTTAGCGCATTATTCATTATATAAGTCGCACCGTTAGCGCATTGTTTACGATGTAAGTCGCACCGTTAGCGCATTGTTTACGATGTAAGTCGCACCGTTAGCGCATTGTTTACGATGTAAGTCGCACCGTTAGCGCATTATTCATTATATAAGTCGCACCGTTAGCGCATTGTTTACGATGTAAGTCGCACCGTTAGCGCATTGTTTACGATGTAAGTCGCACCGTTAGCGCATTGTTTACGATGTAAGTCGCACCGTTAGCGCATTATTTATTATATAAGTCGCACCGTTAGCGCATTATTCATTATATAAGTCGCACCGTTAGCGCATTGTTTACGATGTAAGTCGCACCGTTAGCGCATTGTTTACGATGTAAGTCGCACCGTTAGCGCATTATTCATTATATAAGTCGCACCGTTAGCGCATTGTTTACGATGTAAGTCGCACCGTTAGCGCATTGTTAATTATTAACTATGTAAGCCGCATCGTTGTTGATCGTTATTGATTGTTATGGAACGTTGTTGAACGTTATATGGAATCGTTATTATTGAATGTTGACTTGTATTGAATTGTGATAATGTGAAACCTTATAGGTTATCCTTGGATGTGATTAGTTCTCCTAATCCTCACTTATTGTTAACGGTTGTTATCCGACACGGTTATCCCATATTACTTGTCCCTACGAACTCACCAACTTTATGTTGACGTATTTTAGTACACTTTTCAGGTAATCAGGTTAATCAGAGACAAAATGGATGATTATGTGCTTGCATTGCTAGGATTGGACTAGCTTTGGACTTCTGGATCCGTGATCCTTATTTCCCTTTAACGGGTTATGCTTAGGATCAACTACTATCATTTAAACATTTTCATTTAATATTGATTGAGTGTGTATCTTTGATAGATATTGATTATTGTATACATTTGAGTGAGTTTATGGATTGTTTCAATCCTATGAATGCATATAGTTTGACTCTACATAATTCCCATGTCGTGTTGTGCTTTTCTAAGTGATACCCCATGATTCCGCCATGTTGGGGTGTTACATATTTAACTGTTGATTGTTGATATGTTGACTTGTATTGAATTGTGATAATGTGAAACCTTATAGGTTATCCTTGGATGTGATTAGTTCTCCTAATCCTCACTTATTGTTAACGGTTGTTATCCGACACGGTTATCCCATATTACTTGTCCCTACGAACTCACCAACTTTATGTTGACGTATTTTAGTACACTTTTCAGGTAATCAGGTTAATCAGAGACAAAATGGATGATTATGTGCTTGCATTGCTAGGATTGGACTAGCTTTGGACTTCTGGATCCGTGATCCTTATTTCCCTTTAACGGGTTATGCTTAGGATCAACTACTATCATTTAAACATTTTCATTTAATATTGATTGAGTGTGTATCTTTGATAGATATTGATTATTGTATACATTTGAGTGAGTTTATGGATTGTTTCAATCCTATGAATGCATATAGTTTGACTCTACATAATTCCCATGTCGTGTTGTGCTTTTCTAAGTGATACCCCATGATTCCGCCATGTTGGGGTGTTACATTATGAGACAATTCATGTCACATTCGATGAATCAGCTGAAGCAATCAACAAGAGACCAAGCCTTGATATTACTCCAGTCGTTCCAATCAATTTTGGTGAAACTGACCAAGTTCATCAGTTAGTTGTTTCACCAAAAGATGTTTCTAGTTACAACAAATTGGAACCAGTTAAGAAGAAGAAAAGCACCAGTGACACATCATTTTATCCCTCCATCAATTTCAACTTACCACAAGAATTGGTGATTGGATCTGATGTACGTGCCACTCCAATATCAGCACCAGTTCAAACTCCAACTTCTCCAGTTCTTCAAGAAATGCCTTTGAATGAAGAATTTCATGATGCAAATCATGACCTCATTGACTCTGATGAGGATGTAGAAGTAGTTTGGACCGATCCTCCTCCAGAAGCTACTGCAACTGAAGAAGATCGCCAGGTGACTTGCACTGATATTGTATTACACCAGCCTAGTCAATACACTAGATGGACTCGAGCACATCCAATTGAACAGATTGTGGGAGATCCAAATAGTGGGGTTCAGACTAGAAGAGCCACCAGTGAGCAATGCTTAAACGTCACCTTCTTATCTTTAATTGAACCGAAGAAGATTGATGAGGCAATGGCAGACCCAAGTTGGGTGGAAGCTATGCAAGAAGAGCTCGTCCAGTTTGAAAGGAACAATGTTTGGGAGCTTGTTCCTTGTCCACCAGGGTTAAAGAAAGAACCCATTGGTACCAGATGGGTCTACCGAAACAAAATGGATGAAGATGGCCATGTTGTAAGAAACAAGGCCAGATTAGTTGCCCAGGGTTATTGTCAAGCAGAAGGCGTTGACTTTGATGAAACTTTTGCTCCAGTTGCAAGACTTGAAGCCATCAGAATATTTCTGGCTTATGCAGCCCATCTGCAGTTCAAAGTCTTCCAGATGGATGTCAAAAGTGCGTTCCAGAATGGAACATTGGAAGAAGAAGTTTATGTTAAGCAGACTCCAGGTTTCATCGATGAGAAGCATCCTCATTGGGTATATAGACTGAACAAAGCTTTGTATGGTCTAAGACAAGCCCCAAGAGCCTGGCATGATACTTTAACAAACCTCTCGATGAGAAAACCTTTAAACATCTCATCAGCGAACTGGGAATGTTAAATCCTTAAAACTGGAGATTTCTTTGTTATTGAACGCGTCAGTGACACTGATAAAGGTCTCCAGTTGAGGAGGTCCAGATAATCTTTGCTCGCCAGGCTATCAAACGCCTTTGTGATACTATCTTGGCACTAATTGATTTATGGATCATCATTTTAGGGGGAAAGACTCAAAATAATTTTCTGACTAAAATTCATTTTTGTTTGAAAATGCAACTGGAGAACTCTTCAGTTGGAAACTGGTACTGGACTGATCCTCCAGTGACCAGATTCAGTCTTGTCTTATTTTTATAACGTTAGAAATACTTGGTCAATATTTGTGACACGTGATGGTACTCGAGTGTTTTAAACCACTTGGTATCGTGATCTGACGTGTTTAAAGCTATTTTAGTACTTGACAACTGTTTGTATTGGGAAAATAAAAAGTGAGTGGGCGCGTGGGTAAGATAAGCCGTCGTAGCATTTAATGCTGACATGGTAGCATTTAATGTTGACATGGCAAATTATGATTTTATTTCAAAATTCAAACTTCTTTTGTTAAAATATCTACAAAGTTGTTTTGGTTAATAAAATATAATTTTTGTATTTCATTGGGATCATGAATCCCTTATAAATACCCTTATTTACTCCGAACTCATTTACTTCCTTCTACATTCTTTCATTTACTTCCCAATCATCAAAACTGCTTCATTTCTCTCTCTGCTTCATAAATCAAGAACCCTAATTCCTAAATTTCAATTTCATTTTCCAATGGCTCCTAGATCATCCCGTTCAAGAGATGTAAATTTCTTGACTGTTCCATATGCTCCTTCACCAGATGTCAAACCGGCATCTGGTGCTCCTGGTAATGCTTCGGTCATCAAACTAAATCCTAATAATCCGATGGCAAGCTTACAAGGATCTCAAGGGTCCAATACCCTTATTGGTAGAATCCAAATTTTTTTGAAGGATTCTCCAATAGGACCCTCATTCTCTCTAAACCCACGCAAGATGTTTCACGACTACTTGTGTGAGTTTTGGTACACTGCCACTCTTTCTCCCGATTGTTCCTCCATCAGTTTTACATTAAAAGGTGGAACAATCCAGTGTACCTTGTCCGCTAACGTGTTGAGGGATGCCTTACACCTCAACTACTGGAGAGAGGGTGAATCTCCAGTCGTCTTACCCCCAAATATTAATTTTCGTCAAGTCCTCCTAGAAATGGGTCATAAGGAGTGTTTAGACAATGGGGTTTTGAAAATGAAGGGTGCGATGACCATGAAGGGTCTTACACCTTCATGGAGGTACTTTTTCATCTACCTGGTGGAGAGTATGGGTGGGAGTTCTGGTGGTCTTGACCAGATCAACTCCTTACAAGCAGAAATGGCTTACTGCTTGTGGAATGGATTGAGAGTAGACTTTGCAGACATCTTGTTTAGAAGCCTAGTACAAAAGCTGAAGGGCACAAGGGGTGTTTGTATCCCCTTCTCAAGGTTTCTCTCTCTCTGTTTTAAACATATTCTGGGCAGAGAAGCATACTTAAGTACAGATTCACCGTACACTGCGCCAGATATGTTGAGGAATTTAGACTCTCTGGTATCTAAAGCTGGAGAGGTCGAGATTCCAGAACGAATGCAACTGGCATTCGCTTCAACTGATGCACCTATTGAAGGTGAGTCAGAAAGACAATTGGGCGGGCCTCAAAATAATGAGGGACCCTCCAGTTTGTCTAATGTTGTGGTTGAGGATAGAGCAACCATAACTGAAGCAACTCCAATCACATCTATCACTGGTGAAGATACTTCGGTATCTGATCCTCCAACAGATGCACCCATCCAGGAAACTGGGGAAGGTCCTCTGGAGACTGACCTTTCTGGTCAGCCCTCAGTTACATTCATGGATCTGGACATGAATGTTAATGACGAGGAAATCCTGATAGAGTCTTCGGAATCTGAAGGAACTGAAACAGACTTGGAGATTTTTGATTCTGCTGTACCAGATCAAAACCCTTCATCTCCAGTCTCACTTCCAGATGCATCAATTTCACTTTCACCATCCCAACAAAATGTGCCTACTGAAATACCATTCCCATCTTATAACTATTCACCAACTGGGCAATTCTCACTTGTTCGAGAAATGCCACCCCCACCGCCGCCGTTGTTCACACCTGAGCATTCTCAGCATGAACAACACATTGTTTTTCCAGTCCTTTCTTCTACCACCACTCCTATTATTTCTTCAACTACTGGTATGACAACTGGGGAGACTTCTCTAAGTTTGCCTCCTCCAGTTGCTCCAGTAGTAACTGCTGCTGGTCCAGTGACACCTTCTCCTTCGTCACTGGACAGTCAAGTTGTCTCTTTGCAAGCCGATCTCCAAAACCTTCTTACTAGGGTGGAGGAGATTCAAAAGACACTTGACAAAAACACCAAGTCTTTCTCCAGATACCACAAGGATCACTTGACAAACATTAAAGTGGTTGATCTGGGGATTAACAAGTTTTCATCAAATGAAGACTTGGTGTTCAATAAGCTAAATGAGTTGGTCACTTGCTGTAACACTCTAGCAACATCTTTGAAGGAAGCCTTTGACCTTACTCAGTCCAAGGTCACAACGTCAATCTCCAATCTGCTTGGCAACACTGTAAGAACATCTGAAGTAGATTTGAGGGAAATTGAGAGGCAGGTAAAGGAATTAGTTGAAAAACCTGGCCTAAATGTGACTGAACTTGGAGAGCAGTTAATGACTTCAGTTGGTCAGAAGATAGAGGATACGCTGGGTGCAAGAGAACAACTACTGATTGAAAGGGTGATGTCTGAGATCACCAAGCTGGCCACTCCTCAAGTTGATCTGGCCCCACTCACCAGTGAGATCAACCAGTTGAGAGGCAGCATTGAAAATTTGAACACCCAGGTATCCCTTCATGCTCAGTCTTTGGATAAACTGACAACTGAAGTAGAAAGTTTGAAGAAGAAGGATGAGGAAGTGAAGGAAAAGGTTGTATCTGGTTTGGATGAAGACTCCAAAATCTTAAATGAATTAAAAACTGGTCAAGAACAGGTTACTGCAAATGTTTTGACCCAGTCAAAGGAGACCAACCATTTGAGGAGGTCTTTCAGGATGATGTGTGGGATTTTCAAGGAGTGCAAGGACATGCAAACATGGCAGCCTCTTGACCGGTTGCCATCTCACCCTTCTGAATGGGATTCTATTAGGGCAGGTCTAGATGCTGCCAAGGGGGAAAGAAGTACAGTCCTTGCACCAGTTGCACCTGGAAGAACCCCATCTGGAAGTCAAGCAGGTAGGGAAATGGTTGTAGCTACCAGTACTGAAGCTGGTGAGCAAGCTGGTGATATGGGTGATAGGGGGAATGTTTTGGATAAGGAAAAGGTTGTATCTGGTTTGGATGAAGACTCCAAAATCTTAAATGAATTAAAAACTGGTCAAGAACAGGTTACTGCAAATGTTTTGACCCAGTCAAAGGAGACCAACCATTTGAGGAGGTCTTTCAGGATGATGTGTGGGATTTTCAAGGAGTGCAAGGACATGCAAACATGGCAGCCTCTTGACCGGTTGCCATCTCACCCTTCTGAATGGGATTCTATTAGGGCAGGTCTAGATGCTGCCAAGGGGGAAAGAAGTACAGTCCTTGCACCAGTTGCACCTGGAAGAACCCCATCTGGAAGTCAAGCAGGTAGGGAAATGGTTGTAGCTACCAGTACTGAAGCTGGTGAGCAAGCTGGTGATATGGGTGATAGGGGGAATGTTTTGGATAAAGGAAAAGGTTGTATCTGGTTTGGATGAAGACTCCAAAATCTTAAATGAATTAAAAACTGGTCAAGAACAGGTTACTGCAAATGTTTTGACCCAGTCAAAGGAGACCAACCATTTGAGAGGCAGCATTGAAAATTTGAACACCCAGGTATCCCTTCATGCTCAGTCTTTGGATAAACTGACAACTGAAGTAGAAAGTTTGAAGAAGAAGGATGAGGAAGTGAAGGAAAAGGTTGTATCTGGTTTGGATGAAGACTCCAAAATCTTAAATGAATTAAAAACTGGTCAAGAACAGGTTACTGCAAATGTTTTGACCCAGTCAAAGGAGACCAACCATTTGAGGAGGTCTTTCAGGATGATGTGTGGGATTTTCAAGGAGTGCAAGGACATGCAAACATGGCAGCCTCTTGACCGGTTGCCATCTCACCCTTCTGAATGGGATTCTATTAGGGCAGGTCTAGATGCTGCCAAGGGGGAAAGAAGTACAGTCCTTGCACCAGTTGCACCTGGAAGAACCCCATCTGGAAGTCAAGCAGGTAGGGAAATGGTTGTAGCTACCAGTACTGAAGCTGGTGAGCAAGCTGGTGATATGGGTGATAGGGGGAATGTTTTGGATAAGGGAAAAGGTTTAGCTGTTGATGCATCTGCCCAGCCGGCCACTGATATTCCTATGTTAGAAACTGGCAATGCTGATGTACTTCCTCCAGTTTCTGATAGTGTAAGCAAACAAATGGCCAGACTTGGTAATCAAATTAAAGAAAGAAAGAAGATGAAACGAGCCAACCAAGTTGAAGCCAGGGCACATCTTGCACAGATCAAACTGCTTGATATGAGTGATGCCAATCTTTTGGGAATCACTAAGGAGGAGTATGGCAGAGTTAGGCATGATCCCAGGATAGTTGACCAGTTGAAAGAAATGCTTGATGTAGAACTGGACAGACACTATCCTGATGATGAAGCTGAATTCGATGCCAGAAGTTTGAACATATCAGTGGAGAAGGCTAAGGAGAATAGGACCAGTGGGATTCTAAAAAGAATTGAACATGTTAAGAAGGTTGTAAAAAGGGTTTTGAATCCTCCAAGGAGAATCCCTCAACCAAGAAGACCACTGACCAGAGATGCTGACCTTAGCACATTTGTTGAACCAACTGGCGAGGTATCTAATGAAGACATCAAGTCCACTGTACTAGCTGCTGGTGCTGGGAGTATAAAAATAACAAATGAATCTGAAGCAAGAAGCTATTACTCCCAGATCATGTCAACCAGAAGACATAGTGGTACTATCAATGGTGTCAATGTAACAATCAAGCCAGGCACCAAAGTCTTTCAAGTTGAAGTTAGTTATACCAGAGGGCCACTGGTTAAAACTGACAATCCTGGTGCAATGCAGTATGGGTTCAATGAATGGGTGAAAATGGTGAATGTGTTGGATGCAAAGGCACAAAAGAATAGGTTTGAGAAAGCATGGGTGAACTTCTTAAGGGGCAAGATTCAACATAAAGAAAATCTTGAGCAAAAGTTGAATATTGATCCTGAAGACTCTCAGCCTATCTCTTCAGTGACCAAGAGAAGAAGAACTGGCGAAGGGTCATCTCATTAAGTTCTTTCTTCAGTTATCTACTTGTAATTTTATTTACATTCTGTAACTTGTATAAATTTCATTTCCTTTTATAAATGAAGTTACCAGTTTGTAACCACAAGGTAGATAATAGATTAGATCTAACAAACTTAAAAGAAAAACCCAAGGCATTTATTGATCTATAAAAATGCCTTGGAAAACTTAGATAGATTTAAATCGAACAAGTCTCTACAGCTCACACTTGTACAGATACAAGAACTGAAAAAGACTTAGCAATATTTCTAGACAAATAGGGGGAATTTGTTAGGACCAGTTTACTGGTAAACTGGCCAGTCTCCAGTTGCACCTGGAGACCCAGTGAAACTGTCCAGTGAAACTGGAGACCCAGATGATTTGTCAAGAAATATATTGAAGTCCAGTTGCATCGTACAGTCAACGCAACTGAAGACTTCCTCCAGTTGAGAACTGACCAGTTGAAGAATCATTCCAGTTGAAGTCGAAGACAACAAATGAAAGATAGAGAATGGCAATGGCAGCGAAGCCCAGTTGACATTCTAGTCAGTTACAAACTGGAAACCATCAGTGGAAAGCTCTTACAAAGCTTTACACTGATTACGAGGAATTGACTTTTGTGCTTTATGTCCTTTTACCCGGATAATAAGACTTATCTTATTATTTAATTACTAAAGGTACATAAAGCTGGTTGAATAAAGTTGCTTTATCCTGCAACTTTACACTGCATTTTAAGGAATTAAATGTTATTCCTTAAATGCTTTCAACCACATTTGTACGGCCAAAGTTAACATCCCAATGTTAACTTTGCCTATAAATACAAGTCATTGCACAACCAAGAATTCAAGTTGAATACTTCACACTTTGCATACCTGCAATATTCTTGGTGAACTTGTGCAATATTCTCTCAATCGTAAAAAGGAACATTTCACAACTTTAAGTGTTTCGATTGTTTAGAGAAATTCCGAGTGTAGATCAATTGTAGTTCATAGGTTGTTAGGATATTTACATTCTTGTATTATCTTGGTTCCGCAACAACCTTGTAATTTATTTAACATCAATAAATAAATTACACTTGAAAATTACATATTATCTCACCAATTTATCTTACAAGTTATTTGTATTATTGCATTGTTCTTTACTTATTATCACTTAATAAGTAATCTATCTAGAACTTGGTATATACACACTGCAACTGGTCGTCTCCAGTTCAGTGCATATATTGCAAAGTAACTCCACCATCGACATAGAGGTGTCTTCAGTAGTACCATCTATTGAGTTGGGACTTACAAGTTTTACAAACTTATAGCCCATCAAAATGACCTTTTGAGTGTTCTACGGCTAAAAGTTTTTTTTTTCGTTTTTTTAAGTGGTGTTAAATGATTTGCAAATAGTGGTTGCCGGCTTGCCGCATCTTCTAAGGCAGGTCAAATGGGCTAATGGGTTGCAGGGTTGATTTAAGGTCAAATAGGTCATATGAATTGTGGGTTGCCTTGCTAATTTCAAGTCAAATGGGTTATAGATTGATAAGTTGGCGGGTCTAATGGGTTTCTGGGTTGACTAAAAGGATTTTTATAAAAAATTTAAAATATTGATTAGCGGGTCAACTAAAATGACAGTTTGACTGGTAGATATTTGACAACACTAATTTGGTTTTTTTCAAGTTGGGTCTCGTATTAAATGACCTGCTAGTCAACTACAAATGCAAGTTATCCATTATTGTTTTACATCTTATTATCAATTTATCATGTGAAATCATAATAAAAACTAAAATTATAATAAAAAATCATTGGGTTTTCATAAGAACCAGGCCTGTGGCCACTAGGGCGATACATGTAACCAATGTCTAGTCATAGTTTCCAAAATTAAGACACAAGTTTGTGTATAAATTGTAACCATGTATTCGGTGTTTATCATCACTACAAAACCCCAATTCGTGTATATTGAGCAAGACCAAGAAATTAATCCATTACACACCACAGAAAAGGGTTTACAAGAAATGGGTGAAGCACATCCATTATTTAAAGAGGTTATTATGGGGTTTGGAATATTGTTTCTGTGGCCACTTTATTATACTTGTGACGTATGACGTATATTATATATTACTATGAATTGACGTGACGATGGATTGACGAATCCACACCCGGTATGATCATACTCGGGATAAGGGTTTTTGAGCCCATATTATGACGTTATTATCTATATTGACGATTATTGTGACGTGACGTTTGTTGTATTGACTTGACGTGATTAGGTATTCTAACCCTCACTTATCGATAACGGTTGATATCCCGACACTTGATTTTATTACAAAAACCTACGAACTCACCAACTTTATGTTGACACGTTTTAGTACACTTTTCAGGTGAGCAGGTTAACCAAAGACGTATTGGATGATGATTGATTGATTGCATGCTAGGATTGGACTTGGACTATAATGTGGATCCGTGATTCATAGTTCCCGCTTATGGGTTATGCTTAGGATCATATGCCATCTTTTGTACTCTCTTTTGTAAACGTTTGATGGTCGTGCTCCTTGTGCATTTTTGTATGATTCTGGTACTTGTATTGATTGAATTGTATGGATTGTTCAATCCTTTTAATACATTTAGACTTGTCTCTACTTAATTTCCATGTCGTGTTGTGCTTAGTATGTAACCCTCGTGATTCCGCTTTGTCGGGGTGTTACAGAATGGTATCAGAGCCGTGGTTGTAGAGAATTAGGTGGATTGACCTAGCCTATAGCCATTGCACCCACATTTCATATTAGCATGCATGATAGGAAATTTTGTGTGCAACGTGAATTGTATGACGCATAAAACTTGTTTAAAACAGAGTTCGTAGGTTTCTCATGACTTGTGACTTGATTGATTATGTGATGACTTGATTGACGTATGTGGTCGTGTCGGGATATCACCGTGACTTGTTAAATTGACGTTGGCGTATATTCTTGAAGTTACTTAGAATTATTTAACCCTCGCAAAGTGAAATGATGGCATTAATGGAGTATGACACTCGGTAACCCTAGAGGCGCCTGATCAACAAATTTATGGTTACCCTATGTCATATAAAGTTAATGACCTCGTGGATTGCACATTGTGGATAAAGTATAGTAGGTAACCCGGTATGTTTGATGAGTGTTGGTTAGGTGGAGGGTTAGCCGCTGGTACACCCTGTATACATACCCGACCAATACTTAGAGGACATAACGGAACCGAATCCCGACGTCCATTCAATATATTAACGGTGTGGAGGGTTAGCCGCTGGTACACCCTGTATACATACACCTTTAATGTATTGAATGTTGAAGTTAAGATTCGGACTATGCTTTACCCGCCTTGTTATGACTTGACCCCTTTATATTGTGTTGAATGATCCGTGATTGTATTGTTGATTGTAAATTGTATGATAGATGAAGCCTTAGATTATTGCCATGATAAAATCCCCGTAGAGATATGCATGATAGACGGTCTAGGGAAAACCCTAGCTATGAAATGCTTGTTTTGTGATGATTTATTTGGTTAACTCGTGTGTGTGAATCGTGAGAACTAACTTGCTAATCTAACACGTGTGCTCAGGACAATGGTTAGGCCAAAGAGAGTCGTGAGACGTCCCCGAAATCAAGATGAACAAGAGGAGAATGTAGGTGGTCGTGGTGGTAGAGGTGGTCGTGGTGGTAGAGGAGGTCGTGGTGGTAGAGGAGGTCGTGGTGGTAGAGGTGGTCGTGGTGGTAGAGGTGGTCGTGGTGGTAGAGGTGGTCGTGGTGGTAGAGGTGGTCGTGGTGGTAGAGGTGGTCGTGGTGGTAGAGGTGGTCGTGGTGGTAGAGGTGGTCGTGGTGGTAGAGGTGGTCGTGGTGGTAGAGGTGGTCGTGGTGGTAGAGGTGGTCGTGGTGGTAGAGGTGGTCGTGGTGGTAGAGGTGGTCGTGGTGGTAGAGGTGGTCGTGGTGGTAGAGGTGGTCGTGGTGGTAGAGGTGGTCGTGGTGGTAGAGGTGGTCGTGGTGGTAGAGGTGGTCGTGGTGGTAGAGGTGGTCGTGGTGGTAGAGGTGGTCGTGGTGGTAGAGGTGGTCGTGGTGGTAGAGGTGGTCGTGGTGGTAGAGGTGGTCGTGGTGGTAGAGGTGGTCGTGGTGGTAGAGGTGGTCGTGGTGGTAGAGGTGGTCGTGGTGGTAGAGGTGGTCGTGGTGGTAGAGGTGGTCGTGGTGGTAGAGGTGGTCGTGGTGGTAGAGGTGGTCGTGGTGGTAGAGGTGGTCGTGGTGGTAGAGGTGGTCGTGGTGGTAGAGGTGGTCGTGGTGGTAGAGGTGGTCGTGGTGGTAGAGGTGGTCGTGGTGGTAGAGGTGGTCGTGGTGGTAGAGGTGGTCGTGGTGGTAGAGGTGGTCGTGGTGGTAGAGGTGGTCGTGGTGGTAGAGGTGGTCGTGGTGGTAGAGGTGGTCGTGGTGGTAGAGGTGGTCGTGGTGGTAGAGGTGGTCGTGGTGGTAGAGGTGGTCGTGGTGGTAGAGGTGGTCGTGGTGGTAGAGGTGGTCGTGGTGGTAGAGGTGGTCGTGGTGGTAGAGGTGGTCGTGGTGGTAGAGGTGGTCGTGGTGGTAGAGGTGGTCGTGGTGGTAGAGGTGGTCGTGGTGGTAGAGGTGGTCGTGGTGGTAGAGGTGGTCGTGGTGGTAGAGGTGGTCGTGGTGGTAGAGGTGGTCGTGGTGGTAGAGGTGGTCGTGGTGGTAGAGGTGGTCGTGGTGGTAGAGGTGGTCGTGGTGGTAGAGGTGGTCGTGGTGGTAGAGGTGGTCGTGGTGGTAGAGGTGGTCGTGGTGGTAGAGGTGGTCGTGGTGGTAGAGGTGGTCGTGGTGGTAGAGGTGGTCGTGGTGGTAGAGGTGGTCGTGGTGGTAGAGGTGGTCGTGGTGGTAGAGGTGGTCGTGGTGGTAGAGGTGGTCGTGGTGGTAGAGGTGGTCGTGGTGGTAGAGGTGGTCGTGGTGGTAGAGGTGGTCGTGGTGGTAGAGGTGGTCGTGGTGGTAGAGGTGGTCGTGGTGGTAGAGGTGGTCGTGGTGGTAGAGGTGGTCGTGGTGGTAGAGGTGGTCGTGGTGGTAGAGGTGGTCGTGGTGGTAGAGGTGGTCGTGGTGGTAGAGGTGGTCGTGGTGGTAGAGGTGGTCGTGGTGGTAGAGGTGGTCGTGGTGGTAGAGGTGGTCGTGGTGGTAGAGGTGGTCGTGGTGGTAGAGGTGGTCGTGGTGGTAGAGGTGGTCGTGGTGGTAGAGGTGGTCGTGGAGGTAGAGGTGGTCGTGGTGGCCAAGGTGGTCGTGGTGGTAAGGTGTATGCGGCGGTTGTGCCACATGTTGAGCCCCCGAAAGGTGGTTATGCCGGGGCTAGTCCTTTGTGCCCTAGGTGTAACCATCACCATTGGGCTAATGTAAGGTGTGATGCTTGCTTCCATTGTAAACAACCGGGTCACACTTCAAAATTTTGTCCTACTAACGGTCGTGTTGCTCCTTTGAATGTTGCTCCCCTCAATATGAGACGTCCCCCGATGGCACCGGGTACTTGTTATGAATGTGGTAGCCAAGATCACTACCGTAACCGGTGTCCTAATCTCATTGGCCAACAAGTTCAAGTGACCGTGCATCCTAACCAATTGCAAATTGCCGGTCCAAATCAAAACCGGGGAAATCAAGGCCAACAACAACATCAAGCCAACAACAACATCAAGCTCCACAACAACAACTTGCTCCCCGTGGAAGAGCTTTTGCCGTGAATGCGGCCGAGGCTCGTGTTGATCCTAACGTCGTTGCAGGTACATTTCTCCTCAACAACCAATATGCTACCGTATTATTTGATTTCGGGGCCGATTTTAGTCTTGTCTCCAATGATTTCATACCGTTGATTGATGCTAGCCTTAGTCCTTTGTCGTATTACTTTGAACTTGAAATGGTAAACGGTGGGTTAACAAAAATTGATCAAGTGGTTCGTGATTGTACCTTAGAGTTATGTGACTACCCATTCCTTATAGATTTGATTCCTTTCGATATCGGTAGTTTTGATGTAATTGTGGGAATGGATTGGATGTCGGCAATGAACGCGGTTATAGATTGTGGTAGTCGAGTAGTGAGAATTCCGTTAGAAAATGGTGAAGAGTTGGTGGTTCAAGGCGAGACGACCGAGCCGTGGGAAGGAAAAATATATAATGTCAACGTCACAAAAGTCGAAATAAAAGCCGTGCCTGTGGTTAATAGATTCATGGATGTATTCCCGGATGACCTACCGGGTTTGCCTCCATCTCGTGAACTTGATTTTCGTATTGATCTTGTCCCAAATGCTACTCCCGTGGCTAAGGCACCTTATCGCCTAGCCATCACCGAAATGCAAGAGTTGGCCGCCCAACTCAAAGAACTTCAAGAAAAGGGTTTTATTCGCCCTAGTCAATCACCGTGGGGTGCACCGGTTCTCTTTGTCAAAAAGAAAGACGGTTCATTGTAACGCCCCTAATTTTCTAAACAATACAAAATGATATCAAAGAACTAAAATGTCAAAAAGGGCGTTAATCTTATTCAAAGTCAAACTTAAAAGTCAACTTAACAAGATATTCAAAAGTACTGATTGTTGAATTAAAACTCTAAAACAAATGGGGTGCTAAGTCCACTTCTATCTATACTCTCTTCTCTCGTTCCCAAAGCCCGCTTGATCACCTGCCGTATAAGAATGAAAAAGGAATACGGCTGAGCAAAAAGCCCAGTGAACGGATATAACAAAAGCTGAAGAATAATATATGAAATGCGAATACAAATTTTAAAGACAAACTTATCTTTCAAAACAAACTTATTTCAAAACATAATTTGTTCAGAAATAGCTGAAGCTCGGTGAAGAATACTTGTATAGAATTTCTGAGGTCGCTCAGAATTAGTTCACTGTAGCTTCACTTCAGTTCAGATCAACGTATCAGAATACCGTTCAGAATGAAGTCAAAGACTGAAGTCTGAAGAAAGAGAATCAGCTCAGATGTGGAGCTCAGAAGCTGATTCTACCTGATCGAAGACTGAAGCATCTCAGTGTAAAAGTACTTACACACTTTTACACTGATTACGAGAAAGACTTTTTACTTTACATTTCTTTACCCAGTTAATAGATTTAACTATTAATAAAGGTACAAAGTAAAGTAAAGGTTGGGAATAAGGTATGATAAGTCACATCAAAAGACTTATATACTTAACCTTAAAAGTACGCATGTAAGGAATTAGCTTTAATTCCTTAAATGCTCCCAACCATATTTTGTATGATCTGGTCCACGTCATCATGGACTTGGTCTATAAATATAAGTCTTCTCACAACTTGCAAATGGCTTGAAACCTTAGCATTGCAACTTGTGAGATATACTCTAAGTAATCCTTACGAGTATTTCCAAGTTATTAGATCACTTGTATTTCTAGGTTGTTTAGATATTTACACTTGAGTGTTTATCTTTGTTCCGCAACAACCTTTGTATTTGTTTATATATCAATAAATCAAATACATTGAAAAGTACATCGTGTCTCAATGCTACATACTTGATCTATACATATTATCTATATAGTTTCAGCCCTTATTGTTTCTTGCATTTACTTTCAGTACCTTTATCGTATTGTTCATCCATATCTGGATCGTATTCTGAACTGGTCATCTTCTAGTTAGAACTACTTGCCAGTCGGGTTTTAATCATCTATATTTGGGACTCACAATTGGTATCAGAGCAGCAAGGTTGAATTATATTAATTCTTTAACCTTTGATCTGCAAAGATGGTTGACCAAATGTTCAATACAGGCCCTGACCCTAATGCTAATGCTAATACTACTCCACCTACTCCACCCCTATCATCAACAACAATATACCATCACATAATGTGCACGTACACTTTCCAAATAATCCTGTTCCCAAGTTTGATGGGAACAGTGAAAATTTTCAAACATGGAAAGCATGCATGCTAAAATATATTGCTGGTGTTGAAAGACATTTGACCGATATTCTTAAAGAAGGACCCTTTGTTCCCTTGAATGCCTCCACTGTTGTCAGAAATGCCGATGGGACTCCTAGGGTTTCACCCAAGGAGAAGGATCATTGGTTTGAAGAAGATCATAGGCTGGTAGACCTTGATACCAAGCTGCAAAATATGATCTTGTATGCTGTTCCTGAAACTCTTATGCCCACCCTTGTTTTACTTGAAAATTCAAAATTAATGTGGGAGGAACTCATGACACAATTTGAAGGCACCAATGAGACAATTGTCACAAGAAAAGTTGCTTTGAATAAAAGATATGAGTCTTTTTTTGCTATCCCTGGTGAAACTTTAACACAAACATACATCAGATTCACTAATCTGGTAAATCAATTGAAAGCCCTGGGTGTAACTAAAGACAAAGAAATTTTGTTGGAAAAGTTTTGTGACATCTTACCTTCTAAATGGGAAACTTGATCTTGGTTTTAAGACAAGGAAAAACCTTGCACAGTCACACTCTAGCTTCCCTATATGGAGCTTTCAGGTACACTGAAGAGAACAAAACTGAGAGAGCTGTGGCTGAGCAAGATGCCAAAAATCAAGCTTCTACCAGTTCAGTCATGGTTCATAATTCTGAACCACATGGGACTGCTCTACTATCTTCTGAGAGTGATCATTCTGACTCGATGAAGAAGATGGTATCTGAAATGTTAAAAACTGGTATTTTTGGTAATGTAACTCATAGTTGTGATGAGGATGACAATGATGATCTGGTTGCCATGCTGGCTAAAACATTCAATCGTTTTAAGGCCAAATCTAATCGATCTGGCAAACCATTGGCTTCCAGCACTTCTATTGATAAGTCTAATCTTGAATGCTTTAAGTGTGGCAAGAAAGGACATTTCTTGAAGGAATGCATATCTAGTCAGACTTCATCATCACAATCTGCCCCTAACCATTCTATTTTTCAGAAACCTGATGACAGCTATAAGGCTAAGTACAAGAAGCTGAAAGCCCAGATAGCTCTCATAGCTCAAAACAACTCAAGCAATAATAGTTGTATGATTGCCAAAACTGAAAAATGGGAAGAATCTGATGAATCATCTGATGATGAGGAAGAAGTAAGGGATATGTGTTTCATGGCGCGTGAAGATCAAGGTCATTTGGTCAAGTCTGATGTTGAATCTGGTCGTTGGGTGGATATAGTCATGAAAAAGGTTAGTGACTTTGGCTTTGAAAGTGATGAGGAACAAAAACTGGACCTTTTGGTTCTTTTAGAGGCTGACATTTCATTTGTTGAAACTGTGCGTTCAGAAAGCCTAAAAATATTTGAAAATAATACTTCTGAACTGAACGCCAGTCAGGCCAGACTAAAAGAGCTGAAAGATGTTCATTTGGCTTTAAAAAGTTATCAGTCTATGGTTGCCACTTTAGAGTTGGAAAAAGAAGAATTGAAAACCATCCTTGAAAAAGAACAGAAAATAATTAAATCTTGGATGAATGCACCAAAACCAGATGCTACAATTAAAAATACTTTTGCAAATCAAAGAACAGCATATGAATCTGGTGATCTTCACATGGCATCTATAATCACTGATTTAGATGCACTTCCAAAGGAAATGAAACCTGAAATTATTTTTCCTAAAGTTGGCAAACAGAAAACTATGACTGATAAGGCCCAGGAACAATCTGAGGGTAAATCTGAAACAGCTCAGACAACTGTTTCAGAAAAGAAGGATAAATCCAAAAAGCCATCTCCTCAGACTTCATCTAAGGTTCCAAAAGGCCAAAAGAAGAAGAAAAATATCTCCCCCACTAAGCCTTCTACCTCAGATTCAGGTAAGGCTCGGGTGTCTAATGAAGAATCAATTTTGTTAAGGTTAGAGAGTCAATTTCAGTTATTGTCTAGACAAGTGCAGAGTTGTAATGCACGTTTAAAAAATGTTGAAACCACTCCTCTTCAACCTAAACAAAATGCAAAACCTTTTTCCAAACAAATCAAGCAAAAATCTGAGAAGAAAAAGGTTGAGCCCCCCATCAAACCAACTGTTTTTGTGTCATCTGAGATTATGACTGAGATCCCCTTCGATCCTTCAGTTCCTTATGAAACAAAGAAGTATGAGACTGCTAAGGGAGAGTCTAGCGAACCCATCACCAGATGGGTTCCCAAAAAGAACTAATCTTTGTGTTTATGCAGGAAGACCGAAAGAAGAATATATGGTACATTAACAGCGATGCTGGCAGAACCATGACTGGTTATCAAACCCTGCTGGAGGAATATATGGTGCAAGAGGGGCCCTCAATAACATTTGGTAATGATGAGAATGGAAAAACTGAGGGATATTGTATTGTGAATAATGGACAAGTCAAATTCACACGTGTTGCATATGTGAACGGTTTGAAATATAACCTGATCAGTGTCAGTCAACTGTGTGATGATGGCTTCAAGGTATTATTTGATATTTCACAAGGCACCATATTCAACAGGGATGGAAAGGTAGTATTGATATTTCACAAGGCACCATATTCAACAGGGATGGAAAGGTAGTTTTGATTGCACCAAGAAAAGGAAACATTTAAATCATTGATATGAACAGTTCACCCACTGAACAATGTTTCTACACAAAGGCAGATGAAGACACAAACTGGCTGTGGCACAAGAGATTATCCAATCTGAACTTCAAGAATATTAATAAGTTGTCAAGAAAACAACTTGTTGATGGGATACCCTCAATGTCTTTAAATAAAGACAAGCCATGTCCAGGTTGTGAAATGGGTAAGCAGAAAAGAGCTTCATTCAAGACAAAGCAAAGTTTTAGTATAACTGAACCTCTTCACATGCTTCACATGGACCTCTTTGGACCAGTGAATGTTCAGACTAGAGCAGGAAAGAAATATACCCTTGTTGTTGTTGATGAATATTCAAGATATTGCTGGGTAATTTTCCTCAGATCCAAGAATGAAGCTGCTGCTGAAATCATTGCTCTCATCAAACAAATTGAACTCAAGCATAAGCGAAAAGTTTGTCAGCTCAGAAGTGACAATGGCACTGAATTCAGAAATGCCACCCTAGAGTCCTTCTGCACTGAAACTGGCATATCTCAGAACTTCTCCTCAGCCCACACACCAGAGCAGAATGGTGTTGTAGAAAGAAAGAATCGTACGCTGATTGAAGCTGCTAGGAGTATGCTAAATGAATATGGTCTTCCCAAGAATTTCTGGGCTGAAGCTGTTGCAACTGCTTGCTACACTCAGAACAGATCTGTCTATGTCAAAAGACACAAGAAGACAGCCTATGAAGTAATCAGAAATAGAAAGCCTAATATTGGATATTTCCATGTATTTGGATGTCCAGTATACATTCTGGATGATTCCAGTCAGCTTGGAAAATTTGATGCAAAAGCTGATGAAGGGTACTTCCTAGGATATTCATCAAATCGCAAAGCCTTTAGAGTCTTTAACAAGAGACTTGAAAAGGTTGATGAGTCAATTCATGTTACCTTTGATGAATCTAATTCTGCAATCTTTAAGAATTCTATTCCTGTACCACCCTCAGAAAGTCCAATAAGTTTTGGTAATTCTGATTCTATTGCTGAATCTGATCAGTCACCTGAACCTACTTCTGAACATCTCAGTTCAGAACCAAGAATAATCGAGTCAAGCAACATTCCATTCTATCCTCCATTCAGTTTTAAACTACCTTCTGAACGGACTATTGGATCAGATGTACATGATGCTTCACCTCAGATATCAGGTTCCACTGAATTACCCCAATCTGAACAGTTTCATGATGCAAATCATGATCTGTAGGAGGAAGATGATGAGACTGAAGTAGTCTTTTCTGAAGCACCTCCTGAAGTAAATCAGAGGAGTTCTTGCACTGATATCATAGTTCACCCTGGTCATTACACTAAGTGGACAAGAGCACATCCAATCGAGCAAATCATTGGGAATTCCACTAGTGGGGTTCAGACCAGAAGAGCCACAAGCGATCAATGCTTAAATGTCAGCTTCTTATCACTAATAGAACCGAAGAAGATTGACGAGGCTATAAAAGACCCTAGCTGGATTGAAGCCATGCAAGATAAGCTTAATCAGTTTAAGAGGAACGATGTTTGGGAACTTGTTCCTTGTCCTAGTAATCTAAAGAAAGAACCAATAGGGACAAGATGGGTCTTCAAAAACAAGATGGATGAAGATGGTCATGTGATTCGAAACAAGGCAAGACTTGTTGCAAAGGGTTACTCTCAAGAAGAAGGAGTAGACTTTGATGAAACTTTTGCACCAGTTGCTAGACTAGAAGCTATCAGAATTTTCTTAGCTTTTGCAGCTCATCATGAGTTCAAAGTGTATCAGATGGATGTTAAAAGTGCATTCTTGAATGGTGAATTGGAAGAAGTTGTGTATGTGCATCAGCCACCAGGGTTCATAAATGAAGAAAGACCTCATTGGGTGTACAGACTAAACAAAGCTTTATATGGTCTGAGACAAGCACCTAGATCCTGGTATGATACTCTTACTAAACATCTTCTGAAAAATGGTTTTAAAAGGGGTGTAATAGATAGCACTTTATTCATATTGCATGATAAAAGTGATATCTTACTTGTACAAGTTTATGTTGATGATATTGTGTTTGGGTCTACGAATAACAAAATGTGTGAACAGTTTTCTAAAATAATGTCATCTGAGTATGAAATGAGTATGATGGGAGAACTGACATATTTTCTAGGTCTTCAAGTGAAACAAACCAGTGATGGTATTTTTATAAATCAAGAAAAATATGTCAGAGATTTATTAAAGAAATATCAATTTGACTCTGTCTCATCAAAAGATACTCCTATTTCTGCACCATTAACTTTGGACTCAGATCCCAATGGAAAACAAGTGGATCCCACAAAATATCGTGGTATGGTGGGATCCCTCATGTACTTAACTGCTAGTAGACCTGACATAATGTTTGCAACATGCCTTTGTGCAAGATTTCAGTCTGATCCCAGAGAAGCACACGCAAATGTTGTGAAAAGGATTTTCAGATACCTTAAAGGTGTCCCCAGACTTGGTCTTTGGTATCCCAAAGGCTCAGGTCTAGATCTAATGGGTTATTCAGATTCTGATCATGCAGGTTGTAAAATAGATAGGAAAAGTACCACAGGTGGTTGTCATTTCCTAGGTGGCAAATTGGTTAGTTGGACAAGCAAGAAGCAGACTGCAGTATCACTCTCCACAGCTGAAGCTGAATACATTTCTGTAGCCAGTTGCTGGGCTCAGATTTTGTAGAATTTCTGAAATGATTTCAGAATAATTGTGTAAACTGAGATGGTTCAGATTCCTTAAATCTGATCATGCTCAGATTTTGTATATTATTTCTGAAATGATTTCAGAATAATTGTGTAAACTGAGATGGTTCAGATTCCTTAAATCTGATCATGCTCAGATTTTGTATATTATTTCTGAAATGATTTCAGAATAATTGTGTAAACTGAGATGGTTCAGATTCCTTAAATCTGATCATGCTCAGATTTTGTATATTATTTCTGAAATGATTTCAGAATAATTGTGTAAACTGAGATGGTTCAGATTCCTTAAATCTGATCATGCTCAGATTTTGTATATTATTTCTGAAATGATTTCAGAATAATTGTGTAAACTGAGATGGTTCAGATTCCTTAAATCTGATCATGCTCAGATTTTGTATATTATTTCTGAAATGATTTCAGAATAATTGTGTAAACTGAGATGGTTCAGATTCCTTAAATCTGATCATGCTCAGATTTTGTATATTATTTCTGAAATGATTTCAGAATAATTGTGTAAACTGAGATGGTTCAGATTCCTTAAATCTGATCATGCTCAGATTTTGTATATTATTTCTGAAATGATTTCAGAATAATTGTGTAAACTGAGATGGTTCAGATTCCTTAAATCTGATCATGCTCAGATTTTGTATATTATTTCTGAAATGAGTCTGTCCTTTATAATGTATTTTGGATACTTGGTCGTTGTGTGAACACGTGAAGGTTACTGTTTAACGTTTGAATAATGATGTTTTTTGCTGACGTGTCACACAAGTTGCGCCGTAAACGGAAAGTAATGATCACTTTTTCTTTAAAATGTTGAAAAGTTTTGTGAAAATGTGGGGTCATAGCCGTCGTTGCATTAAATGCGGACGTATACCCAAAAATTATTTTCGGACTTCAAACCCGATCAAAACTGATTTCATTAAAATAATATTTTCATTTTTGGGTTTGAATTTCAAAATCATTTTATTTTATTTATTTTGGAAAAACCCTTTGTATTCCATCATAAATATAAATACCCTTTCCAACACAATTCCTTCATTTACTTCTCCTTCATTTACTCCCAATCATCATTCTCTCTCTATTTTTCTCATTCCTTCATAACTCCAAAACCCTAAATACATCTTTCATATTCAGTTTTCCCTTGTAGAAATAATGGCTAAAGTAGTCAAATCTCTAATATCTTTCGAATACAAACCATCTAAGGTAGTCAAGGCCAGTGCACAATGGCCAAAAGGGTTCGAGCCATCGACCCTTAGATTCAATATGAATAATTTCATGGCTGCACTGAACGCCAAAGGCAAAACTCTAATGGGGAGGATAAATAAATTTCTTGAACAATCCCCTCTCCATTACGCCTTGACTGCAAATCCTCAAGTAATATATCATAGATACTTACTTGAATTCTGGTATACTGCTACTCTGAGCAAGGATGAAAAGTCCATTGCTTTTTCTTTACAAGAAGGCACTAAGCAGTATATCCTTTCACTTGATGGGTTTCGGGAGGCCCTTTATTTGAACTTACCTTCCCTCTTCTTCAGCCTATGCAAAAAGGCTTAAAGGAGTTAATTTCAGGGAAGTACTGCAGGCCACTGGTCATAATGACATGGTTGATGCAGACGGCAATCTGAAGACATCTGGACACGTCTTTCTGTCTGGATTTGGAAACTGTTGGAGATATTTTTGGACTTAGATTGTCGAGTGCCTAGGAGGAAATTATGGTGGATTGGACCAGATTTCCTTAACACAAGTAGAAATCGGGTACTACTTGTGGCATGGGATTGAGGTGGACTTCGCTGAGATACTTTTCTCTCAGCTGGTAACAAAGTTAAAAGGGAAAAGAAGTCCACACATCTCATTTCCCAGGTTTTTGAGCATTTGCTTCATGAACATGCTCGGAGATGCGTATCATATGGAGGGGCTTGAATCTTCAGCGACGGAGTTCTGCAGGGATCTATCAAAGCTTTCTACTTCAGATCCAGAACCAGAACTCTCCGCTGCAATGCTTCAGGTAATTTCTAAAACTGAAACAGCACGACCGGCTGGCTCAGAAAGGTCACCGAGCGGGTCGCAAAAGAATGCGAGACCCATTGGTGCACCTGGTGGTCAAATGTTGAAGTTGTTTAAAACCCCAGCAACTTCTTCTACCCAACCACCACCTCCCTCCTCCATTGACCAACCTGAGGATCTCCCAAAAGATCCCTCAGGATCTCCAAAGGGCTTATTAAAACGACGTAAATATAAGCAGTCCTCACAGCCCAAGGACATTAGTACCGAAGCAAACCCCTCTGGATCTTCCCAACAAGAACCAGAGGAATCGAGTCTAAAGGGAAACCCATAAGCAGCCATCTCCAAAACCTCTTTAGGAGGAGATGGTGAAGAAAATATTAGTGTGTCCGCCCAGCACACAATAGAGTCCATGTCTGCACGCGCACCCCCTGTAACTTCACAAATCTCACACTCTTCTACAGCACGAATTGATGAAGTCTTTGGTGTGACACCACCTGAGACTGAGATTCCAGACTCTACGGCCGATGAAGTGATTCTTGATGACGGTACGAGAATCATTAAGGCAATCCCCGTGTCTACTGTCTCTGGCGATGAAGCTATGGCTGAGCCAACCAATAAATCTGGTGACGATGCATCTGTAGCAGCAGTTGTTGAACCAGAAGCTGGTTCAGGTACCAGTGATCTGAACCAGGGCATATCTGATTAGACTGCAGTTTTAACTGACCTCTGGGATGAAGATGAGCCACCTCAAGGGAATCTTGATTCCTTTGATGACTTTGAGTTTGATGAGGGCTTACTGGAGGAGAATCAGTCTTCTGATTCTGAGCCAACCTTCGGCCTCACAAACGTCCAACCTCCCCCAGAAATCCAAAATGTTGAAAAACCATATCGCCAACCTGAAACTTCACATCAACATCCATATTTTCCACCTGGCTCTGCACCTGCCTATGTTACTTCACCACGTTTTCAACCACAACTCGAACACTTACACCCACAAATTCACCAAGTGCCAAGGCCCATTAATTATGATGGTGAAACTGAAAAGGAGTTGGACTCTGCCACTGAATCTGAGAGTCCAACTGAAATGCAATTAGAAAAGGCATTGGATGGGCTTGGTAAACTTCCCTTTGTGGCTTCTGTTTCTACACAACCTCCTCCTCCTTTGAGTGTAGAAGCACAGTTAGAGAAACAAAATGCCGAAGTCCAAAGCCTACTTATCAAGGTTGAGGACTTAACTAAATCTCTAACTGCCAATACTACGTCCCTGGCTAAAATGAAGGGTGCTCAGATGTTTATTGGCACTGAGTTCACCAAGGTTGCTGAGAATGAGGGACTAGTAAGTGGGAAGCTAAATGAGCTGGTACATTCATGTAATAAGATAAGTTTGGCTATCAGGGAAGCCTTCAGACTGGCCAAAAGAGATGTGCAAGCTTCAGTTGTTGCGAACTTGACATCTGGTATTGAATTGATAAAACAAGAAGTTCTGGCAGTCGGGAAGGAGGTGAATGAGTTGGTAAAAAGGCCAAGTGTCAATGAGAAAGAACTTGGGTCTGCTGTTAGTGATGGTGTGATTGAGAGGCTGAAGTCTGAGATATCTCAGAATCTTGTTACTCAGATTTCAGCTTCTGTGGCTGAAAAGGTTGAAGAAGGGGTCAGAAGGATGGTCTTAGAACTAACTCAAGACACTTCTGAGAAGGTAGACAAAGCTGTTGAAGAAGTTCAGAAATCTGTATCTACTCTCGAAGAAGTTGTTAAAGGCCAGTCCAAGCAGTTAGATGAAATTCTGACCCTGCTTAAGAAGGAAAATGTTGTTGCTCCTCCTCCTCCTTCATTCTCTGAAGAAGATAGGAAATTGCTGAAAGAGCTTACTGAAAAAGAGAATCTGAACCTTAACTCATCATTCAGGTTAAGGGCTCAGTTCTCTACCATGGCAAAAGGCATTTCTGATTGCCTTCTGCAGCAAAGTTGGGAACCTTTAAAGGCCATTCAGACTGCCATTGATGTATATGCTAAGATGCCTTCTGAGGTCCCCAAAAGGGGAAATGTGCCTATTGGTCTGCTTTCAAGTACTCAAGAATTGATAGAAGCAACCAAGAAGCAAGCTGAGATACCATCTGGTAGTGCCTCAGTTCAGGGGGAACAAGTTCAGAAATCTGAAGTGCAAGCTTCTGAACCTGCTAAGAAAGATAAGGGCAAGGCCCCAGTGGTGTATGAACCAACAAAGAAAGATACTAAGGGTTCTGGTTTGGTGGTTGGTGAGAATGTTGATGAACATGGTTATCCCATTCATGATCCTAATGCTGATAGCAAGAAATTAGAAGCTCTGCAGAAGCAAGTTTCTAATCAATTCATTATGTGGGGGGAAAACAAGGAAAGAGAAAGGGTTCAACATCAGAAAATGGGAACCCTTGATCATGTTGATGCTGCAGCTCTTGGTCTCTCTCTGGAAAGATATCTGAAGATCAAAAATGATCCAAGAGTGCAGAAAGTTGTTGTTGATATGATGGAATATGAGTATGGGGTAAATTATTCTCCCTTAGAACAAAAGCTGGACCATCTCACTTTCAAGATGTCCATTGAGGACTTGGTGAAAAACAGAGAAAAAGAGAAGGCAATCAAAAAGAAAGAAATTCTGGCTGGAGTTCTGAAGGTTGAAAAAGAATTGGCTAGGCCACCCACAAAGCCCAAAGTGACTGGACCAAGGTCTTCAAGGAAGAATATTCGTGATGCTGACCTATCTACCTTCAAGCCAATGTCTGATGATGCTATTGAAATTGAAAGAAAACATGAAAGGGATCAGTATGAGCATTATATGAAGCATCGATCTCATCCAGCTAAAATAGTTGATATGGAAGTAACAAAAGCTGATGGATTGAAGCTCTTTGACTTGGTTGTTAAAAGAGAAGGAAGGGCAGCTGAAGAATATCATCAAGTGTCAGTGCACGAGTTTGGGATTTCTGAGCATAGGGAGATGATCCAAATACTGAGGGGGAAACCGAAATCTGCTTTGATTGGTGCATGGTTATCCAGAATACAACAAAAGATGCAGGCAAAGGTAGAGATTGAAGGAAGATTGTTTGGAAAGAAGGATCATTCTCCACTGAAGAGGAAACCTACTGAAGCACCTTCTGGTTCAAGGCCTGCCAAGAAGTAGTTCTTTTTTAGATTATCATATACTTGTATAAATATTTGCAAATGTAACAAACACTTCAGTTTGTATATATATGTTACATTTTGTAGCTCATAAGTAGATGATAAGTTTAAGTTAGAAAAACCACAAGTAAAATTCTGAGACATCAATGATCTATAAGATATACTTAGAAAATTTTTACAACTTAAACAAAAACTTGCATTTCAGACTTACAAACATGTATAGATAGAAGTCTGAGATGCATGCACTATTTCAGAACAAATAGGGGGAATTTGTTAGGTCGAAAATCGACCAAGTATAATTTGTTCAGAAATAGCTGAAGCTCAGTGAAGAATACTTGTATAAAATTTCTGAGGTCGCTCAGAATTAGTTCACTGCAGCTTCACTTCAGTTCAGATCAACGTATCAGAATACCGTTCAGAATAAAGTCAAAGACTGAAGTCTGAAGAAAGAGAACCAGCTCAGATGTGGAGCTCAGAAGCTGATTCTACCTGATCGAAGACTGAAGCATCTCAGTGTAAAAGTACTTACACACTTTTACACTGATTACGAGTAAGACTTTTTACTTTACATTTCTTTACCCAGTTAATAGATTTAACTATTAATAAAGGTACAAGGTAAAGTAAAGGTTGGGAATAAGGTATGATAAGTCACATCAAAAGACTTATATACTTAACCTTAAAAGTACGCATGTAAGGAATTAGCTTTAATTCCTTAAATGCTCCCAACCATATTTTGTACGATCTGGTCCACGTCATCATGGACTTGGTCTATAAATATAAGTCTTCTCACAACTTGCAAATGGCTTGAAACCTTAGCATTGCAACTTGTGAGATATACTCTAAGTAATCCTTACGAGTATTTCCAAGTTATTAGATATCACTTGTATTTCTAGGTTGTTTAGATATTTACACTTGGGTGTTTATCTTTGTTCCGCAACAACCTTTGTATTTGTTTATATATCAATAAATCAAACACATTGAAAAGTACATCGTGTCTCAATGCTACATACTTGATCTATACATATTATCTATATAGTTTCAGCCCTTATTGTTTCTTGCATTTACTTTCAGTACCTTTATCGTATTGTTCATCCATATCTGGATCGTATTCTGAACTGGTCATCTTCCAGTTAGAACTACTTGCCAATCAGGTTTTAATCATCTATATTTGGGACTCACAAAAACACACTTATTTCTAATCAAAATACAAATAGGTATAACTTCACCAATATCTTATTTCAAAACACACTTAATAATATAATTTACAAATTATAAAAGTATATTAGATAAATTCATTCGTTATTCGATTATAAAATTTGGGGTATTACAATCTTACCTCCTTAAAAAGAATTCGTCCTCGAATTTCAAGCATACGAAGAAAAATATTACGACTATGCGATACTTTATATATAATTTGAAGCGGGGATCGAATTTTCTTTTATCATATTCATTTATTGATATGTGCACAAATATGTTAATTAAATCTACAAATACATTCAACGTTTTTCACTCTTATGAATTATATCAAAATATTGTTAGTATTAATAATTATATTATTTTTTATTATTTTTTTCTCCTTAGATAGTATAAACTACAAAATATAATGATCAATATTTTGGATTACTTAATGAGAACATTCACATAATCCTTAACGCATTACGTGTGTTATTATTATCTTAAATTTGGCTTTGATCACTAATTAATTATTTATCATCACAAATTAGTCAAATAATTTTAGCATTTGTTTAATATAGACGTGAACAAACAATTAGACCACATTTCAATTTTGTGTTATCAATAACTAGTTTTTAGTTTTTATTTATTTATTTGTCACAACTTAAGATAAATCTATTATATTAAACTTAGGATAAACTAGGATAAATTATATCAATTTATTTTATTATTATTATTATTTTATTTTTATTTTTATTTTTGGTCAAATTTATATTGTTTTGGATTTTATAGGTTATTACAACTCTACCTACTTAAAAGAAATTCGTCCTCGAATTTGAAAGAACATCCTAAACAAAGGTCTACCCAATCTCACAGGCCATAACTTAGGTCTTAAATTTCTACAGAAAAAAGAATCTATGTCGAGTATAAACCTTAACGGATCCAAAGATTAACTACTCACTTCTTCCCACAACTCACAGGTCATAACTTAGGACTAAGTTTCTACAAGAAAGAACCTATGCTTTGATACCATTCTGTAACGCCCCTAATTTTCTAAACAATACAAAATGATATCAAAGAACTAAAATGTCAAAAAGGGCGTTAATCTTATTCAAAGTCAAACCAAAGTCAAACTTAAAAGTCAACTTAACAAGATATTCAAAAGTACTGATTGTTGAATTAAAACTCTAAAACAAATGGGGTGCTAAGTCCACTTCTATCTATACTCTCTTCTCTCGTTCCCAAAGCCCGCTTGATCACCTGCCGTATAAGAATGAAAAAGGAATACGGCTGAGCAAAAAGCCTAGTGAACGGATATAACAAAAGCTGAAGAATAATATATGAAATGCGAATACAAATTTTAAAGACAAACTTATTTTCAAAACAAACTTATTTCAAAACACACTTATTTCGAATTAAAATACAAATAGGTATAACTTCACCAATATCTTATTTAAAACACACTTATTTCGAATCAAAATACAAATAGGTATAACTTCACCAATATCTTATTTCAAAACACACTTATTTCAATCAAAATACAAATAGGTATAACTTCACCAATATCTTATTTCAAAACACACTTATTTCAATCAAAATACAAATAGGTATAACTTCACCAATATCTTATTTCAAAACACACTTATTTCAATCAAAATACAAATAGGTATAACTTCACCAATATCTTATTTCAAAACACACTTATTTCAATCAAAATACAAATAGGTATAACTTCACCAATATCTTATTTCAAAACACACTTATTTCAATCAAAATACAAATAGGTATAACTTCACCAATATCTTATTTCAAAACACACTTATTTCAATCAAAATACAAATAGGTATAACTTCACCAATATCTTATTTCAAAACACACTTATTTCAATCAAAATACAAATAGGTATAACTTCACCAATATCTTATTTCAAAACACACTTATTTCAATCAAAATACAAATAGGTATAACTTCACCAATATCTTATTTCAAAACACACTTATTTCAATCAAAATACAAATAGGTATAACTTCACCAATATCTTATTTCAAAACACACTTATTTCAATCAAAATACAAATAGGTATAACTTCACCAATATCTTATTTCAAAACACACTTATTTCAATCAAAATACAAATAGGTATAACTTCACCAATATCTTATTTCAAAACACACTTATTTCAATCAAAATACAAATAGGTATAACTTCACCAATATCTTATTTCAAAACACACTTATTTCAATCAAAATACAAATAGGTATAACTTCACCAATATCTTATTTCAAAACACACTTATTTCAATCAAAATACAAATAGGTATAACTTCACCAATATCTTATTTCAAAACACACTTATTTCAATCAAAATACAAATAGGTATAACTTCACCAATATCTTATTTCAAAACACACTTATTTCAATCAAAATACAAATAGGTATAACTTCACCAATATCTTATTTCAAAACACACTTATTTCAATCAAAATACAAATAGGTATAACTTCACCAATATCTTATTTCAAAACACACTTATTTCAATCAAAATACAAATAGGTATAACTTCACCAATATCTTATTTCAAAACACACTTATTTCAATCAAAATACAAATAGGTATAACTTCACCAATATCTTATTTCAAAACACACTTATTTCAATCAAAATACAAATAGGTATAACTTCACCAATATCTTATTTCAAAACACACTTATTTCAATCAAAATACAAATAGGTATAACTTCACCAATATCTTATTTCAAAACACACTTATTTCAATCAAAATACAAATAGGTATAACTTCACCAATATCTTATTTCAAAACACACTTATTTCAATCAAAATACAAATAGGTATAACTTCACCAATATCTTATTTCAAAACACACTTATTTCAATCAAAATACAAATAGGTATAACTTCACCAATATCTTATTTCAAAACACACTTATTTCAATCAAAATACAAATAGGTATAACTTCACCAATATCTTATTTCAAAACACACTTATTTCAATCAAAATACAAATAGGTATAACTTCACCAATATCTTATTTCAAAACACACTTATTTCAATCAAAATACAAATAGGTATAACTTCACCAATATCTTATTTCAAAACACACTTATTTCAATCAAAATACAAATAGGTATAACTTCACCAATATCTTATTTCAAAACACACTTATTTCAATCAAAATACAAATAGGTATAACTTCACCAATATCTTATTTCAAAACACACTTATTTCAATCAAAATACAAATAGGTATAACTTCACCAATATCTTATTTCAAAACACACTTATTTCAATCAAAATACAAATAGGTATAACTTCACCAATATCTTATTTCAAAACACACTTATTTCAATCAAAATACAAATAGGTATAACTTCACCAATATCTTATTTCAAAACACACTTATTTCAATCAAAATACAAATAGGTATAACTTCACCAATATCTTATTTCAAAACACACTTATTTCAATCAAAATACAAATAGGTATAACTTCACCAATATCTTATTTCAAAACACACTTATTTCAATCAAAATACAAATAGGTATAACTTCACCAATAACTTATTTCAAAACACACTTATTTCGAATCAAAATACAAATAGGTATAACTTCACCAATATCTTATACTTAACAAATCTTATACTTAACAAATCTTATACTTAACAAATCCAAGTTTCATAAAATAATGCACATAAGAGCCAAACAAATAACTTATCAAAAAGGGCCGAATGAACTCATAGGGTAGCTACTCCACTACTCATTCATTTATGGTGCCAAACGTTTTGTATGACACTACGATAAACGTCCACCGTCAAACTTATCAAAATATGCCTAGGACCGATCCATACGCCTCCTATCAAAATATAATATCAAAGTGCACACAACCACTCGGTGGTCGTCAAAAGGAGACGCCGTAGATCAAATCAAATACACCGCTACGGTCGGTGCCACGTCATCGGTGTCACAATAACGCGCCCATTGGACCTCCATGGATAGGTTACTCTTATATGCATATCTTAAGAAACCGTTTTGACCAACTTACATACTTATATATAGCAAATATGTTTCCAAATGACAAATATAGTTTTCGGGCAAATAAATAATTTAAAAGTATATATTTTGAGACATTTTATATTTGACTTAAAACCACATCTCTATCCACCCAATTCTCACAAAATCTTAATGGAGTCATCATGACATATAATATGCGACTGTATTAGTTTTTGGGGCCAATGAATATGGTTCATAAAATGCGACTGTATTATCTTTCGGGCCAACCAATATTCAAGGGACATATAGGCGGAAACACTTGTACGAATCACTGCATCAAATGTAACACACCAAACCCACCTTTTTTCGGGACAACTTCCGAATCGGTTTCAAGAGATGGTTTTGACACAACTATTATTTCTAATGATCATGTCACAAATAGTATTGTATAATAAATCATCCACCTAGTCAACTCAAAATTAGTTTTGTGCTTTCTGATTTCTCTCGAAGCGTAACACGAAAAAAGATAAAAAGAGACTTTTGCATATGATCTCTTATTTGATTAAGAGTATATTGATAACTTGATAACTTTTATCTAAATACTTCAAGATAACTTGTCTTACAACCAATAGCATGAAAGGAAAATATTTTCAGCGGAGCTTTAGTTTACATATAAAAATCTTGTAACAAAAGAAATAGATTTGTATAATTTTTATTCTTTTATAAGGTAACTTTTCAACATTCTATATTTAGAATTTTAGATAAGACCAAATCCAAAATTTCTTAGAATTACGGTTGTATCTATAAATCTTAATAATATAATTTACAAATTATAAAAGTATATTAGATAAATTCATTCGTTATTCGATTATAAAATTTGGGGTATTACAATCTTACCTCCTTAAAAAGAATTCGTCCTCGAATTCAAGCATACGAAGAAAAATATTACGACTATGCGATACTTTATATATAATTTGAAGCGGGGATCGAATTTTCTTTTATCATATTCATTTATTGATATGTGCACAAATATGTTAATTAAATCTACAAATACATTCAACGTTTTTCACTCTTATGAATTATATCAAAATATTGTTAGTATTAATAATTATATTTTTTTTATTATTTTTATTATTATTATTATTATTATTATTATTATTATTATTATAATAATTATATTTTTTTTTATTATTTTTTTTTCTCCTTATATAGTATAAACTACAAAATATAATGATCAATATTTTGGATTACTTAATGAGAACATTCACATAATCCTTAACGCATTACGTGTGTTATTATTATCTTAAATTTGGCTTTGATCACTAATTAATTATTTATCATCACAAATTAGTCAAATAATTTTAGCATTTGTTTAATATAGACGTGAACAAACAATTAGACCACATTTCAATTTGTGTTATCAATAATTAGTTTTTAGTTTTTATTTATTTATTTGTCACAACTTAAGATAAATCTATTAAATTAAACTTAGGATAAATTAGGATAGATAAATTATATCAATTTATTTTTATTTTTTTTATTATTATTATTATTTTTATTTTTATTTTTTTTATTTTTGGTCAAATTTATATTGTTTTGGATTTTATAGGTTATTACATTCATTCCGAATGTGCATCGGTTATCGAGAATTAAACAAACTCACGGTGAAGAATCGTTATCCCCTCCCAAGAATTGACGACTTGTTTGATCAACTCCAAGGTGCTCGTTTCTTTTCTAAAATTGATTTGCGGTCAGGTTACCACCAATTACGTGTTCATGAAGATGATATTCCCAATACGGCCTTTCGTACACGTTATGGGCATTTTGAATTCACGGTTATGCCATTTGGGTTGACCAATGCACCGGCGGTGTTCATGGATTTGATGAACCGGGTGTGTTGGCCCTACTTGGATGAGTTTGTCATTGTTTTCATTGATGACATCCTTATCTACTCCAAGACTAAAGAAGATCACGCCGAACACTTGAAGAAAGTCTTAGAGTTGCTTCGGGAAGAGAAATTGTATGCCAAATTCTCCAAATGTGAATTTTGGCTTGAAGAGGTCCACTTTCTTGGTCACGTGGTGAGCAAGGAAGGAATCCACGTGGATCCAAGTAAGATTGAAGCGGTGAAGAATTGGAGACGACCCGAAACGCCAACCGAGATTCGCCAATTCCTTGGTTTGGCGGGTTACTATAGACGGTTCATTGAAAACTTTTCCAAGATTGCCCAACCTTTGACCTTGTTGACTCAACAGGAAAGAAGGTTTGATTGGGGCGAAAAGCAAGAACAAGCATTTCAATTGTTAAAGGACAAGTTGTGCGATGCACCCATTTTAAGCTTGCCCGATGGGGCCGATGATTTCGTTGTGTATTGTGATGCGTCCGGGCAAGGGTTGGGACGTGTCTTAATGCAACGGGGTAAAGTGATTGCTTATGCATCGAGGCAATTGAAGGTGCGTGAGAAGAATTACCCGACTCATGACTTGGAGTTGGGAGCGGTCGTATTTGCTTTGAAATATTGGAGGCATTACTTGTATGGCACCAAGAGTGTGATCTATACCGATCACAAGAGCCTTCAACACATTTTTGACCAAAGTGAATTGAATATGAGGCAACGAAGATGGCTTGAGCTCTTTAGTGATTATGATTGTGTTATCCGGTATCACCCGGGTAAAGCAAATGTAGTAGCCGATGCCTTGAGCCGAAAGGAACGTATAAAGCCAAGACGAATTAAAGCTATGAGCCTTGTCGTGCAAAGGAGTGTTCGTGACTCCATCATTGAAGCACAAAGGTTGGCAACTAGGCCGAAAAACTTCATCAATGAAGCATTACACAGCTTAGAAGAACAATTTGATAGAAAGAATGATGACGGTTTGTACTTTGTTGAACGATTGTGGATTTCCGTTCTTGGCGGGTGGCGGTTGAACTTGATGAATGAAGCTCATAAGTCGGCCTACTCGGTTCATCCGGGTTCCGACAAGATGTATTTTGGCTTGAGAGACTTGTATTGGTGGCCGGAAATGAAGAAAGACATTGCTAGATACGTTAGTGAATGCATCACGTGTTTGCAAGTAAAAGCCGACCACAAGAAACCGCCCGGTTTGCTAGTTCAACCGGCGACACCGAAGTGGAAATGGGAAGATATTGCCATGGACTTCATCACGAAGTTACCTATAACGAGTAGTGGTCGGGACACCATTTGAGTGATAATTGACCGGTTGACTAAGTCGGGTCACTTCTTAGCCATCCGGGAAGATGATAAATTTGACACCATGGCACGCTTGTACATCAAAGAAGTGGTATCCAAACACGAAGTGCCGATTTCCATCTTAACCGATCGGGATGCCCGATTTACTTCAAAGTTTTGGAAGGCGTTCCAAAAAGCAATGGGTACTCAACTTAACATGAGTACGGCGTTCCACCCTCAAACCGATGGTCAAAGTGAAAGGACGATTTAAACGCTTGAAGATATGTTACGAGCTTGTGCCATCGATTTTGGTGGCAATTGGGATGTACCTTTACCGCTAGTCGAATTCTTCTATAATAATAGCTACCATGCTAGCATCCAAATGGCTCTATTTAAGGCTTTGTATGGGAGAGATTGTAGGTCACCTTTAGCTTGGGCGGAAGTTGGTGAAAGCCAACTCATCGGGCCCGAAATTGTCATTGAAACAACTAAGGTGATCTCACAAATTAAAGAGAAATTGAGAGTAGCCCGTGAAAGACAATTGAAGTATGCAAACGTGAGACAACGCCCTCTCGAATTTGAAGTTGGTGATTATGTGTTGTTGAAGGTGTCCCCGTGGAAAGGCGTGGTTCGGTTCGTGAAACGTGGCAAGTTGGGCCCGGGATATATAGGCCCATTTAAAATCCTTAAACGTATTGGCCCGGTGGCGTATCGATTGGAACTTCCACAAGACTTGAGTGGAGTTCATAATGTTTTCCATGTTTGTAATCTTAGGAAGTGTTTGGCCGATCTGACACTTCACGTGCCTTTTGAAGAAATTCTTGTCGATAAAACGTTGAAATTCGTGGAGGAGCCGATAGAGATTCTAGACCGGCAAACTAGAAAGCTTAAGAACACTCGGTATACACTCGTTAAAGTGAGATGGCAAGCTAGATGTGGACCCGAATTTACTTGGGAACGTGAAGACTCTATGAAAGCCAAGTATCCCCATTTATTTGACGAGTCTACTTAGAATTGAATTTCGGGACGAAATTCCTTTAACGGGGGAATGATGTAACATTTACGAATTTTGACCAGTTGACTTGACGTGTAATGTGACTAACGTATTTTGTTAATGAAATGATTAAATTTCCATCTATGACTATATGACGTGTTTTATGCTAAGTCGATAATTATCTAGGCGTGTTAATCGATTTTATGACGTAACATGACGTTTAATTTAATTAGGAATGTTATCAGGTGATCCATGGGTTGACCCATGACCCATGAATCACCACCCATTTGACCCAACTCTATCCAAGACAACCTCTCAACTCACTCTTCCCTCATCTCATCCACTCATTTCATTTCATTTCTCTCTCACACATTGAATGCAAGACCAAACATACTCCCTCACTCTCTCTCTAACAAATCATCATCAATAAATGTTATTCAAGCTAGATTAGTCTTAAATTCATCATCATTAACATCATCTAATCATCATGTCAAAAGTTTGAAGTCAAAGGTGCAAGAAATCTCCTTAAATAGCTCAAATTCGGGTTTTGGATCTTGGAAGTGATTTGTGTAAGGTAAACCTAACTCAAAAACATTATTGTATGTTTATAATTATGTTGCCATTCATATACAAGTAATTTTTAAGTCAAAAGTCTAGTCAAAGTGAATTTAGGGTTTTTAATGGAAAATGGGTCAAAAATCGGGTTTCTACTAAATTGATGAAATGGGTCGAATCCGAGAGGTGGGTTATGCTTGAGTTCATGTTATAAAACTGAAATGAACATCACCTGGTCAAAATTCGGGCTAAAACCGAATTGAAATTCCAATTAGGGTTTTTATGTATAAACTAGGTCAAAATATATATTAATCATAAAATTATAAAATTTGATACATCTTAATCGAAATTGGAAATGGGTTGAGTTTGATTTCATACATATCAGTATTCATAGTACAAAACAAGTTTCAATTCGTCCCAAGATCGACTTGCATAGTTTGAATTAGGGTTTTGTATCAAGAAAGTCAAGTTTGACCAAAAGTCAAACTGTGTTCATCATCAAAAACAACCCAGAATTTTCTCTCTTTCTGCCCCACCATACCCTACGCTTCTTCTGCCGTATCATACGCCCCCCTTGCCCTGTTCAGCGTATCTTACGGCCATGGTGCCGTTGCTTACGGTGATCCCCAAGTCTCATTTTAAGCTTACGCTGGGAATCTTCTGTTTACGGTGGTTTTTGTAACATGAGACGCTGAAAATGCATTATTCCAGCCACCGTAACCTACGGTGGATACCACCGTAAAGGACGCCAGTTATGCCTTGCCTACCGTACCTTACGCCAACCATCACCGCCCCTTACGCCAATCACCACCGTACCTTACGCCATCCACCGTACCTTACGCCAATCACCACCGTACCTTACGGTGGTGTAAAACTTTCCTTTTTCCAGATTTTTGATTTAACTTCTTATCTTCCTTCTTGTGTCGATCAGCTCTTGTGTTGGGGTCCTTTTGGGTCTCTTTTGATGTCAAGCATGTATAAAGTGTATATAAATATATGTATGCATACATACGTACATAAACACATATACATAATTATATATGTAAGTGTTTCAAATAAACATATGTATATATATACAAATAAATATATATATGCAAGAGTATTTAATTCAACGTGTTTATATTGATACGAATGTTGTGAAAACGTATTGATAGGCCGTGAACTTTGAAGAATTCTGGGCAATTATATTTCGTTGAATACTTATAATTTAGAGAAAATTTCATTATATCACCTTGTGGTTTGCTATTTTATCATTTTTCGCCCCTGTCTTTTTTTTTATTATTAGATCACCCTATAACAACTTTTTGTATCAATACATCACCCCCCCTCCGTCCAGACGCCGTTTGTCTCCATCCGTTATCCCCCTCACGTGAGGGTATTTTCGTATTTTGCCACCCAAAATCACCAGTATATTGGTCATTTACATCTAAACACTTCTTCTTGCTTCTCTTCCCATATCAAACAACCACATCTCAAATCTCTCCCCTCTCATTTTTTTGTTCTCCATCTCTAAACATCTTTAAACATCATAGTCACCAAATCTCCTTTAAAATCCATACCAAGATTTCCTTTAAAATCCATTCCTAATCTGATTAAATGTATAATCCATTCCTTTTTTGTATGGTTTTTTTCTTCTTTTAAGATCCCTTTTTTTAGATCCACACGATGTTGGTGGTGGCACCAGATTCAGGTTATGTACTCTCGCCGAAAAATCAACCACCTAAGATGATGGTGGTGGCGGTTGACCACCCAACCATCGTTGTTCCTTTGAATCATTTATACATACATAACTTCTAGATAGCATCATTGAGTTTCAAGAAAATGGTAAGTAGATATTGATTTTTGCATCGATATTGATTTTTGCTTTTATGGGTATCCAAAGAAATAAAGGCGGGTTATGGTGGTGGGTTTTCCGGCTGGTTACTCGGGTGGTAGTGTGTTGTTGCGGGTTTTTTCCGGCGATGTGGTGGTGGTACGGTCTGTTATTGAGGGGGTTTTTCGGCGGTTTATCTAGGTGGTGGTGAGGTCTGTTGTTGCGGCGATGTGGTGGTGGTACAGTCCGTTGCTGCGGGTTATTCGAGTAGTGGTATGTTTTTCCGGCAGGTTTAGTTTATATTTGACAAATTGATTTGGGATTTGATCATCAAAATTGATTTACAAGCAAATCTTCACCAAGCATTTTGTGAATAGATACAGATCTGGTGATGGTTTTTTTGTTGAAGAAGAAAAAATATTATGGCGGCAGAAGTGATGTTCATATCTTCACCAATCATTTTCTTTAGAAGCTAAATCAATCTATTTTGTTTTAGTTTTAATACACATACGCTTTCGTCTCTTATTTCTCTTTGTTTTGAGCCATTTTTATTCTAGTTATGAATGGATGTTTCACTTTTAGGAGGGTGTTGATTCTTGATCTGGGAAAAAAAAAGATGAGGAAAAAAAACGAGTTTTGTAGGATATGATTTATTTGATCTGTGTGTTTGGAATGGGTGGATGAAATTGGTGTTATAAGGGTTATTAAATACGAATGGACGAAAATGCCCTCATGTGCAATGCACATGAGGGAATTAACGGAGACCAATAAACGTCTGTTAGAGAGAGGGGTTTCCAATGATACAAAAAATCACCATAAGGTGAAGTAATAATAAAAAAAAAGTAGAGGGGCGAAAGTTGATAAAATGACAAACCACAGGGTGATGTAATGAAATTTTCTCTATAATTTAATTATAACTCGACGTTCAAGGCAAAGGTGAGTTTCGTAGCCCCTACGTTTACTTTATTTGGGGTGGAAAGTGTACTCGTTTAAACGTTTGTCGGTTGATACAATTTGTTGTGATATGAAATGAGACGTTGGATACCTAGTTGATTGATTGTGATACGTGTTATGTGACGCTTATATGTGACGTTTAAAATTGTGACGTATGACGTATATATTACTATTATGTATTGACGTGACGGTGGATTGACGAATTCACACCCGGTATGATGATGGCCACTTTATTATGATATTATACTTGTGACGTATGACGTATATTATATATTACTATGTATTGACGTGACGGTGGATTGACGAATCCACACCCGACATGATCATACTCGGGATAAGGGTTTTTGAGCCCATATTATGACGTTATTATCTATATTGACGATTATTGTGACGTGACGTTTGTTGTATTGACTTGACGTGATTAGGTATTCTAACCCTCACTTATCGATAACGGTTGATATTCTGACACTTGATTTTATTACAAAAACCTACGAACTCACCAACTTTATGTTGACACGTTTTAGTACACTTTTTAGGTGAGCAGGTTAACCAAAGACGTATTGGATGATGATTGATTGATTGCATGCTAGGATTGGACTTGGACTATATTGTGGATCCGTGATTCTTAGTTCCCGCTTATGGGTTATGCTTAGGATCATATGTCATCTTTTGTACTCTCTTTTGTAAACGTTTGATGGTCGTGCTCCTTGTGCATTTTTGTATGATTCCGGTACTTGTATTGATTGAATTGTATGGATTGTTCAATCCTTTTAATACATTTAGACTTGTCTCTACTTAATTTTCATGTCGTGCTGTGCTTAGTATGTAACCCTCGTGATTCCGCCTTGTCGGGGTGTTACATTATGATTATATGACTATATGTTATGTATTGAAATGCTTGTCAACTTATTTTATACTCAAATGATATGTATTTACATTTAAATACGTTAAATATCGCTTTTATACGAATATTGAATTGTTGGCACTTTTGTAGAAATACATGAGTAAATCACTTTTAATAAATACTTTTATATACTAATTATGGTATATAAATAAATGTATAGTTATATATTTAACTATCCTATTTTTATATAAATCGTATTTCACAATCTGTGAATTATTTCATATTCCGATTTCTTGTTTTGGATAGAATATATCCTTGATACCCTTTTAACCAAAGTACTTCACTACTAAAAGTAAATTTCATGACACTTGGGCCTCTTCGGGGTACACCAACGGAGGGGATTGTAGTTCGCAATTTAACGCAACTTGGTTCACCGTTTGGGTACTACATGACCCTAACCTCATGACTTGACACAACATGAAGTACAATACTGGTTTTTCTTGCCATTTAAGGTATCTCTTCATTTTATAATTAATACATTTTGTATTAATTATAATCCTACTATTTAAAGTATCTCTCCTATATATAAATATATATACACTCGTATTCGTCTCCGAATACATTCCGTATCAAGTCAAAGAAAAACTATCAAGTATCTCTTTATTCTCAAATCACATACTAAGTTAATTACTTAGCTTATTTATGGTATTTCAAAAAGGATTTATAAAGAATTTATGTAAATGTAAATGATGTTTCATTTATGAAGATTTCAAGAATAAACTACAAAGGTTATTGAAAAGACACAAAACTAATTACGTTGACAAGCGTATTAATAAATAACCTTATAGAAAATTTAGGTTTGAACCAAGAAAGTAAATCAATCATATTGTGTTTAGGATCTCTCGATTTGGCTAATTGACTTGCTCATCATCTCATTACATTTTCATCACTTCATTTCATTGCCGCTAAGGTGAGACTCATAGCCCCTTCTTAACTGTTTTACGTTTTGGGCTGAGAATACATTGTCTAAATTGTTTAATACTGAGATGCACTTATTTTGAGAAAACGTTATATACAAATTGGATATCATTTTTATGGATACACTCTGGGAAAATTTCGTGAAACAAAGTTCTATATGAACACACGGGTTTAAATCTAAAGAATAAATATGTTAAACTACTATCTCGGATTCGAGGACATGGTATGTTCTATTATGATTTAATATGCTCAGATTCGAGAAAATATTATATGATGTGAATTATATATATTAAGGTTCTGTGATGGCAGTGAAAACCTATATATTGTTAAGATGTGAAGTATATATTAAGGTTCTGTGATGGCAGTGAAAACCTATATATTGTTAAGATGTGAAGTATATATTAAGGTTCTGTGATGGCAGTAAAGACCTATATATATTGTATAATGTGAAATATAAGGTTCTGTGATGGCAGTGAAAACCTATATATTGTTAAGATGTGAAATATATATTAAGGTTCTGTGATGGCAGTAAAGACCTATATATATTGTATAATGTGAAATATAAGGTTCTGTGATGGCAGTGAAAACCTATATATTGTTAAGATGTGAAATATATATTAAGGTTCTGTGATGGCAGTGAAAACCTATATATTGTTAAGATGTGAAATATATATTAAGGTTCTGTGATGACAGTAAAGACCTATATATATATTGTCTTATGTGAAATACAAGGTTCTGGGATTCCAACAAAGACCTGTGTATTGTTATGATATGAATAATCTGAGAAAGTTCCGTGGTTGCAGTAATGACCTATATATATTGTTATTATGTGAATTATCTGTTAAGTTTATGTATTAACAGTTTACCTATGGAAATTCATGGTATGAATATCAATTAAGATTTCATTACGATAGAATACCTATCTATCTTCATATTATGACTGTCTATTATGGAAATGTATTCGGATTAATGATCAGGGATATCATTGGGATTATACTGGTGAGGGTATCACTAAAACCTTATTATCCACCACACTATATTGTTGAAAAACCTATGACCTCACCAACTTTATGTTGACATCTTTTAAACTGTATTCTCAGGAAATTAAGGCAGTATCGGAGCAGGCTTGGTTTGGAGTCTCATATGCATACATTAGAGAAACGGAGCATTTTGATTAGTTAATTTCTTTTGTATTAGAAGTAGTTGTTCAAGTTCTATGAACGTATCTACTTTCCTTGTAAAGAAATGCTTCGTTTATAAATAAAATCCAATAACGTCTCATTTAGAGGTCGTTTGTTATAATATGTGATTGTGATTCCTCTAAATTGTTCACACCTTCTATTCCGCATTTTGAGGGTGTAGCGTTTAATATATCTACATTATTCGTCTTTACATCAATTACTTTTAAGTCAGCTACTTAGGGCTGTAAACGAACTGAACAGTTCATGAACCGTTCGGCGGTAAGTTCGTTCATGTTCGTTCGTTTAGTTAAATGAACGAACATGAACACAAAAATCTGTTCGTTTAGTTAAATGAACGAACATGAACAAAGTTCTCGTTCGCTCATTTGTGTTCATGAAAGTTCGATAATCTGTTCGTGAACGTTCGTTCGTTTATGTTCGTGAACCATCGTTCGTGAACAATAGTTCGTTTATGTTCGTGAACATTTGTTCGTTTATGTTCGTTTACATATATTAATACTTAAACCAATTGATCATAGATCAACTGGTACCGCCACCATGTGACCACATGGGCCTACAGATGAAGGCTGCAAGTCACAGGTTCAAATCTTGCCAAAGGCAAGAGGAGAAACTATATTTAGTGATCCATGTGTGAGAATGGTGAGTCACCGGGCATGAGTTTTATGCGGTGTGCGCTCTGGGTACCAAGACGGTACATGGGACCAGAGGGTTCCCACCCATTTACCCTTTTTTCCCCATATATTAATACTTAAGCAACTACTTTAATAAATAGTTTAAATATAAATATTCTTTTATATCATATATTATATATTATTAATACCTAGTTATCTATATTTTAAGAAAAAATTTAAATATAAATACTTCTTTTTTATAGATATTTCGTTCGTTTGTGTTCGTTCAATAGTGTTCGTTCGTTTGTGTTCGTGAACATTCGTTCATGAGCACAAACGAACGAACATGAACAAACCATAATGTTTGTTTATCCGTTCGTGAACACAACATTATGTTCGTTTATCTATTTGTGAACCGTTCGTTAAGTTAAACGAACGAACATGAACAAGGTCCCGTTCGTGTTCGTTTGGTTCGTTTATAGCCCTACAACTACCTACATCATCCAATGCTACCACCACCACCATTAACTGTCGCTGCCACAACCACTAGTCGTTGCTGTCACCGTCACCGTTACATTGTGCAGATGTCTCTCTAATTCTTTATGAAAATTCAAAGGAAACAAATAACAAAAATAAGAAAAAAATAAAATAAAAGGTTGATAGGATCAAAGGAGTAATTTAAGCATTTGTATATACTACAAGGTCCATACCTGTTCTCTTTTCATTATTTCTCCCTATCGTTGTCGTCATCAAACACTCCGTGTCTCCGTACTCATCCGCCGGCGTCACCAATCCGACCGACGAGATTTCTTCTCAACTATATATATACTTACAATAATCTCCGATCTGTGTATTTCAATTACACACACGCACTAAACACACCTAAAATGTTCACACAGTTCGGCACCACCGCTGAGAACTTCAGCAAGGCATCAACAATGGTGTTCCGGATCGGAACAGACGCTCATCTTTACGACGATCCAGATGACGTCAGCATCTCACCGCTTTTAGACAGTAAATACGATTCCGAAAAATGCGAAGCTCTTAAACGATTACTCGCCTTAATCGCACAAGGTTTAGATGTATCTAATTATTTCCCTCAGGTAACTTAATTTAATTTTAATCAATTCACTAAATTTGTGATTTTTTTGTAATTATTTTGCTGTTATATACACATAGATAGATAGAATTTTGCAAAAAGTTGAATTATTGTTGAAATTAGTTAGAATAACATACGAGCAATGTAAGCACGAGGAAAGTGGCGATTCCGATATCAAATCGATGATAACTACTACTTACATTTCACGAACTTGTTCACTGGAAATAGGAGGGATTATCTAAAATAAGGCCTTTTGGGTTAGAGATTTTTACGTAAAGGTACTTGTGTATGTTAGAGCTTAGTACATTTTTGACTTACAACTCGTCTTTGGAGTAAAGGTAGAGTTGATTTTATTTTTGATTAAAAACGGGCTTTTAGGTACGCAAAAGTGTGGCTCTAAAAATCGGGGCTTTAAGCTCTTTACTCCAATTTTGAGTTGTTTATGATGGTGTAATATAGGGGACGAGAGAGTGTGTGTTTGGTAACATGGAAATATAAAAGGATGAGGTGGCACGATGCAATGTTGAACCTTCAAATTTTGCAGCGGTAATTGTTTTATGTAAAAGTATAGATGTAGGTTTAGATGATATGTAGCCATGTTGGTATGAGTTCATATAGAAGGTTTAGTGTGCTACTGTGCTTAGTTCTTCCACTGCCTGAAACCTTACACCGTCTACACTTATATGATTATAATACCTAATAGTTGATCTGAAAGTTAAAATTTTCTGTCAAGTTGTACTTTCAATATTAAATACTAACAAGCTTTGATAATACTTAAAAAAGTGTATGCATGGTTAGCGAGTGTGTAAATTTGATATATACATACGTACACCGAAAAAAGTTTGTGTTTTTTTAATTGTTACAAGTATATGGCATTTTGAATTCAGAGAACTTCACTTTTGATGTTGTGTTATATGATTGATTTTACAGGTTGTTAAGAATGTAGCGTCTCAGTCGTTGGAGGTTAAGAAGCTTGTTTACTTATATCTGCTGCATTATGCTGAAAGGCAAGCTCTTTGTTTATGAATCTTTACCTGTATTATCAATTCTTGAACCAAACCTTGTGTTTAGTTGAATTTATGATTCCATTAACTTACATATGTGCTACAATTTATGATACACAGCCCTTTTTCCTTTGTTAAGTAGTGCATGGTTAGTGAAGACGGGATAGTTTCTTTTAGAGGCTTTAGTTATTTACTAGGATTAAGTTATAAACCATGGCCTGCAATTTGGTTTTGTGCTATACTTTTAAATGTACAACATTGAATAGGAGGATGGTGCATAGTTTTTTTTATCCATTTTAGTAATTATAGTTACAAACTTATGATATACGAGTATAACTATGGTAGGCAAAATTTGATCATATCTGTTTCCCTATATTAGGCGTCCAAATGAAGCATTGTTGTCCATTAATATTTTCCAGAGAGATTTGGGGGACCAGAACCCATTAGTGAGGGCATGGGCATTGCGTACAATGGCTGGTATTCGTCTGCATGTGATCTCGCCTCTTGTTTTGGTGGCAGTAAGGAAATGTTCCCGAGATCCATCTGTATATGTGCGAAAATGTGCTGCTAATGCTCTCCCAAAGCTTCATGATTTGCGTCTTGAGGAAAATGCTACAGCAATTATCGAGGTTAGTCATTGTAGTGTGCTACTGATTTTCTAGGGCAAGTTGTGTAAAAGATAACCAAATTTGGCATGAACTCTTTTTTGGTAGCCGGCTCTTTATTGGCCAGATAAAAACATCATAGTTTATAAGTTTTGTAAGTTTAATTACTTAAGATAAACCGGTTTTCAAGCGCCAAATCAGTGCAATGTCAAAGAAAGAAGTCAACTTGGTAAAAAATACCTACACATCAGTTGCCAAGTCATGTGGCCTGTTACTGGATCAGATTACCTGAATTTAGGTTTTTTATTTGAAAGTTGATTACCATAAATCAAAATATTTTGAAAATATGGCTGGCCTAAGGAAGCTAGTTACTATTAGGGCTGTAAACGAACCGAACGAACACAAACGGGAAAACGCCCGGAAAAACTACTTTAAAGAATGAATATGAATAGTATTCAGATTTTTATGCGATTCTAAAATCGAACTCTTGTAGCTATAGAAATCTCTCGCTAGAATAAAAAGAACTTTTTTCTTTTTTTACGCTTATTGTCATGTCATTATTTCTAGTTTATCTGATTTCATAATCATAAATTTGAAACAAAAAAGAAATTTTCTCAATGAATCTAAAACTATTTGGTATTTAGAGTACTGCAATTTAACTTAACGAACGGATAAGCGAACATAATGTTGTGTTCACGAACGGATAAACGAACATAATGGCTTGTTCATGTTTGTCCGTGTGTGTTAATGAACGAATGTTCACAAACAAAAACGAACGAACACTAAGGAACGAACGCAAACGAACACCAATGAACAAACATATATATTAGACTTCAAATTCAAGATTACAAAATATTTATCGGCTAAAAGTTTTATGGAACATTCCTACTTATGATACGAATATATAACATTTATGTAATCAAAAAAGAGGTTTATATCCTCTCATTTCCAAAAAACATGGTTAATAGCTTTAACTTTGAGCCCAATATCACACAATCACATGCTTTTAATATAAAGGAAGTATTTATGTTTAAACTTTGAGTTTATTACAAAAATCGTCCTTGTGGTTTGTTAAAAATTACAGGTTTCATCCCTACCTTTCATAAATTACGGTTTTGGTCCCTGACTTTGGAGACCCATCAACAGTTTTGGTCCAAAATCGTTTACTTTTTGACCATAAGTGTTGACTTTTTGAGCAATATTGTTGAGTTTTGGACCAAAAGTGTGGATGAGGGTCAAAAGTCAGGGATCAAAACCGTAATTTATGAAAGGTAGGGATGATACCTATAAATATTAACAAACCACAGGGGCGATTCTTGTAATTTACTAAACTTTTCTTATAAATTATAGATAATTAGGTATTAATAATTTCATGTATGATATGATATAAAGAAAATATATATTTTTAAACTTTTTTTTAAGTATAGTTGATTAGGTATTAATATATGTAAAACGAACATAAACGAACGATTGTTTACGAACATAAACGAACGAACGTTCACGAACAGATTATCGAACGTTCATGAACATAAATGAACGAAAGAGAGGCATTGTACACGAATGTACATGTTTGTTCATTTTACTAAACGAACAAATATTTGGGTTCATATTCGTTCATTTAACTAAACGAATGAACTTCCCGCCGAACGGTTCATGAACTGTTCGGTTCGTTATACAGCCCTAGTTACTACTTACCCGAAGTAGAGATTGTTTCAAAGTTGGAGACCGTTTGTTTCAGTTCTCAAGTGAAAGATAGAGGAGAGAGTTAGAAGGGAAAAGACATACATGTAAACGTGTTGTGTTTGTTAACTGCAGATTATTGGAATACTGTTGAATGACAACTCCCCTGGAGTGGTTGGAGCTGCTGCAGCAGCATTTGCTTCTGTGTGCCCAAATAATTTACCCCTTATTGGTAGAAGCTACAAAAGACTGTGTGAGATTCTTCCTGATGTAGAGGAGTGGGGTCAGATCATTTTAATAGGTATTCTGCTCCGTTATGTGATTGCAAGACATGGACTTGCAAAAGAATCTATTATGGCATCATTATGTCCCGAAGACTTTAATGATGTAAAAAGTGGTTCAGACTCGGATACCAACTATTTAGGAATCAAGAAAACATATGAAGCCAACAGTGTTATTCAGAATCCTGAGCTAGTAGCTATGGTCTCTCGAAGTTACCTTTCAGGACTAGATAAGTACTTGCCACATTCGACTACTGCAGATGTGATACCACCGGAATTTGATTCATCGAGATTCACATCATCCAAAAGTGACGATGATGTGAAGATCCTGCTACAGTGCACTTCACCTTTATTATGGAGTCGAAACAGTGCAGTGGTGCTTGCTGCTGCTGGGGTACATTGGATTATGGCTCCAAGGGAAGACATTCAAAAAATTGTCAAGCCTCTCTTGTTTCTCTTGAGATCATCCACTGCCTCAAAATATGTGGTACCGCTCTTGCATTCTGACTCCTTTTTTTATTGTACTGTGAATTCTGTCTTCTTTACATGTCTAGGTAGATTATCTTGTAGACCTATGCTCCCTGAATCCCGTGATGTTTGCTAGAGGTGGCTTGACAACCCTAATACTCATGAAACCTATTTGTTATTTTTTTTCTCTAATGGGTCAAGTGGGTTACTTAAACAAATATTTTCTAAAGAAATGGGTCAAACAGGTCAAACTGATCGTGAGCTGTCTTAATTTTTTTATTAATGCCTAAACCCTCCTACAAACAGGCCTTGGACTTAACGGTATCTTATGTCCTGTCAACCAAGAGGTTGTGAGCAGAAATCTTTATTGAGACATAAGTGTATGTGTATTACGGGTGTTTGAGTCTTTGCAGTCTAAGGAATATCTATTTTTTTATAAGCCCTCTTAAATCCTTTTATTTAAAAAATGTTATATTTTATCAATCGTAAAAAAAGATTAAAAGATTTAATGGAAAGTGTTTCAGATCAACCGAACCAGTACCAGCCAGGTGTGACCAGTTAAAGAAGTACCTGTTTTAAATCATTATGTGACCCATTGATTTTAATTTCTGCCACCTATAACGTAAATGAGACTCCTCAGAGATTAAGATATTTTTTATATGTATTATACTGGTAATATTCGGTTACTTAACCATTTTAAGTAGGTTATTATTACTAATGCAGGTCCTCTGCAACATTCAAGTCTTTGCAAAAGTGATGCCTTCTCTTTTCTCTCCAAATTTTGAAGACTTCTTTGTAAGCTCTTCCGATGCATACCAAGTTAAAGCACTGAAACTTGAGATCCTTTCTTCCATCGCCACAGATGCATCAATCTCAGTTATTTTTCAAGAGTTCCAGGTACTTTTTGCTGTTGCAATTGTGCTAATTTGTCAGTACTTTTACAGTTTCAGTTCTATTGGAAGGTCTAGAGCATTGCAATTACTTTCTCACACATGTCAATTAGTGTTAAAAACTTTTTGCAGTTTACATTAATATAGTTGAATAGAATATATTCTTTCTTATCTCTAAAAGCATTTATAGGATTATGTCAGAGATCCGGACAGGAGATTTGCTGCTGATACTGTTGCTGCTATTGGTCTGTGTGCTAAGCGGAATTCACAAGTAGCAATCACCTGCTTGGAGGGACTACTGGCTCTAACATCACCCAGTCAGTCACCAATCCTTTGTCTATTTTATCTGGAAAATATGTTCCGTTTTAAGCTTAAAGTCATTTAACACCTGTAGAATCTGTAAATTGTACCTCTGGATCCATGGAAGATGATGCAGCTGTTTTGATTCAAGCAATTACATCCATCAAAGATATTATAAAACAAGATCCGTTCAGGCATGATAAGGTATTGCATTACCTTCTTATAGATCGGATCTTGTAGTACTTCTCACTTACAAATACATTTCGGGTATATCGTTAACTTATTAAACGAGCATGATGTTCAAGGTTCATTATGATGCTAATATGTTTTAGGTATTACCATCTAGATACTTAGTTAAACCCGCTTGAATAATTTGTAAATTAGTTTTGATTGCCACCTCTATGTTTCATGATTTTATTATGGTTTTCATGTTACTGCAATCTGACAAGTCACATCTACTACAGGCCATTATATTTTTGGCCCGGAATTTGGATTCAATCAAGGTTCCTGTTGCCCGTGCATTGATTGTTTGGCTAGTGGGTGAGTACAACTCTGTTGGCGATATCATTCCAAAGATGGTACCCGTGATTCTAAGATATCTGGCTCGAGGCTTTCCTTCTGAGTCGGTTGAGACAAAACATCAGATTCTAAATGCTGCTGTTAAGGTATGATGAACAGTTCACATTATCATTCTATCTATTAATGTCTCAATAAAACCCCCCAAACTTTCAAATAACTGTAGCTTGTCAGTTACTAGGTCAAAATGAATGATGTGCGAGCTAACATGTCCGTAACTTTGGCCTTGTTTACTTGTGTCGCTAACGTGGCACCTGAAAATTAATTACTTAGATTATTCCAAATCAAAAGCTTTGAAAACTTGAGCCTTTTTGTTAGTGCAAATAAAACGTGTTTACCCAAAGCAGAACTCAAACCAATGTGTGCTACCTATCTATGAAATTTGACCAAATATTTAGTTAATGAAGTGTATCAGCAGAAGCCAGGATATGAAGTATATAATTTTTCTTATTCTTCATATTGTATCCATTGCAGGTCCTTTTAGGTTCAAAAGGGGAAGATTTCAAAACTGCAAAAACCATACTAAGCTATGTTCTGGAGCTTGCCAAATTTGATTTAAATTATGATGTGCGCGATCGGGCCCGTGTGTTAAGAAAGCTTCTATCATGCTACTTTAATCCGAGTGGACTGGAGGAAGAAACTAGTCAGAAACCTGAAAATAATGAACTGGCACTTTTAGTTGCTGAACATATTTTTGGGGATACAGTAACATTATCAACCGAAATGGTTAATAATCGTTTCTACCTTCCAGGATCTCTCTCACAGATAGTTCTTCATGCAGCCCCCGGGTATGAACCCCTTCCCGAGCCTTGTAGCCTTACTGAAATGGATATGACCAAAGAAATGAATATATCAGGGGAAGGCCCCACTGAGGTTGACTCGTATGAAGTTGATCATTCTGGCTCAGACTCAGGGTCTATGAATGAAGAAGGCAGTTATGATTCCGAAGACTCTGTCACTAGTTCATCAGGAACTGATAATACCAATGAGAGTGCTGAAAATGACGATAATGATAACACTGAATCACTAATTAACTTTTCTGATGTTGGCAAATCAGAAAAAGATGTTGAAGCTTCGAAGGAGAAAAATCTTCTTAGTGATTTTGGTGAATTGATGTCGAAAGGAGCTTTGGAATCATGGTTGGATGAAAATCCAAGTTCTAGTCAGAATGTACCTGGATTAGATAATGAAAGGATATCATCAGCAAGGATTTCAATTGGAGATATTAGTGGGAGAGTCAACCCTAGAACATATACACTTCTAGATCCAGCGTATGGAAATGGGTTGAGAGTAGTGTATACATTTTCATCCGAATCATCAACCATATCACCATCACTCGTAAGTGTCAACACTTCTTTCGAAAACTGCTCTAGCGAACCAATGTCTAAAGTATTCCTGAGTGATGAAGAATCTGACATGAGTTCTGAATCTTTGGACCAGTCATTGCCTGCTGACGGAAGGTACTTGATCATTATCTTTGTCCTATGTGGTTTTTTATGTTCTTTCTAATGGTTTATAGTTGTGATTCATGTTCAAATTTGTATTATGCAGTTCCTTGCAATCTCAAAAGGATGTTCTGGCTCCTGTAGAAGAAATTGATGTGCTTAAACCTGGTGAGACTACAAAACGAATCATCCATGTTCGGTTTAATCATCATCTCTTACCTCTGAAGCTCATCTTATGGTGCAATGGCAAAAAACACCCGGTTAAATTACGTCCTGACATAGGATATTTCATTAAGCCTCTCCCAATGGATCTTGATGTTTTCTCACACAAAGAATCTCAACTTCCTGGAATGTTTGAATACACAAGAAGGTAGGATACTAGTTCCTTTTGTTTACAGTGTAGCTGTTATATCGTTTAATAGTGATGGGTTGGGGTGGTTGGTTAACCTATTCATATGAAAAACAAGTAAACTTGGGCTGTATTTGTTAATGCCAGTTCAAATGGATATATTATAAGAAAGTAGCTAATAATGAAACGGGCTAACAATTTCCTAAATCTTCTTTATGTTAATGAACTATGTTTATTATCTTAATCTTTTAACCATATTTAGTACTTCGATTATTTACCAAAATTGAAAGGCAAAATAAAAAAATATATTTGGTAGGTCGGTGCACCCTGGCACTACCCCTTTTGGCATGCAAACAAGTTTTTACCCGTTTTCACCTGAAACTAATTATTATCAATTAATTGACCGCCCATTTGCCACTAGAACCTTTAGTGATGGTGGTGGGTAGTATGATAATGGAGGTGGCAGAGAAGATCTATCCTTGGCACCTACTCTTATTTTATACACTGTTTCTGTCTACATATATTGATTCTGTATTTCTTTCATCTGTACAGATGTTCTTTCACTGATCACCTTGCAGAGGTGATCAATGACAAGGATCATGATGGGTCATTGGTAAAGGATTCATTTATTGTTATATGTCAAACTTTAGCATCAAAGATGCTCAGCAATGCAAATCTTCATCTCGTATCTGTAAACATGCCTGTGGATGCAAACCTCAATGATGCATCAGGACTATGCTTAAGGTTCAGTGGTGAGATCCTAAGCAACTCCATTCCTTGCCTTGTATCTGTTACACTTGATGGTAACTGCTTTGAACCACTTAATGCATCTGTGAAAATCAACTGTGAAGAAACTGTCTTTGGTCTGAATCTGTTGAACAGAATTATGAACTTTCTAGCCGAGCCTCTTCTCACTAGTTAGCTATACACCATGATTTGATATAAAGGTTGTGATATATCGATGTGCGTTCCTAAAAGGCTGCTCTTTTTGGTTGGAGTATACCAAAGCTTGAGTAGTTTTGGATTCAAAGAAAGGCACACAGATCAAAATGCCCAATTGTTGATTGCTATCTGAATTAAAGCTGTCCAGTTTGATCGATGAAAAGGGAACATGAAGTCGTCACCTTCAAATTGCTACTACCTCAAGAGCGGGATGAGCATTTTTTGTATATTACACCAGTTATTTGTGTGTCACTATTTAATCAGCTTGACAGCTCGTTCAAAGTTTGAGTGGTTAGTGTTCTTTGAGTGATTTATTTGTTTAATTGTTGAGTTTACTTCCCGGCATTGGAGTTTGTTGTTTTTGTTATAAACTTACATATTTGTACATATTTTGTAGACTAGAACCGAGGTGTATTTTAATAGAATGTGACAAATATTTGATCTCATAACATCCCATTTCTTGTGTATTCTTGTATATTGTCAATCTGCATGTAAATTAAGACATGACAGCTTTATACAAAAATATTGGTGATTTTTTGGAGGTTTGTTGGATCATCTTAACATTTAGCCTTGATTATCAGATGAATTTTGTATATATGCATGTCTGAAAGAGGCATCAAAAACTTTATTTTGGAAATGTTATTTTATTTTATGTTGTGCTGTTTCTCTTCCAGGTTATATAGTTCGTTATAATTCAACTTTGACATCAATGTCTGCACCATATTATAAAACATTCAGCTTCGACACCTTCATCTATCATTTTAACGCATTTTTCATTTCCTCTTTTTCTCGTCTCTTGCACAATGCTAACTCTTCATTATCGTTGCCACCCACCCTCACCATCTTTTGTGTCTTCATTATCGTTGTATAACTCGAGTACAGTCTAGCAACAAATAATTTGGTAATTAGATGTATGTGCTCGCTAGTTTACCTATGAATGTCCATGTATGAGCAAGTACTTGATCATCGTATATTGATATTGTCTCCGAAAATTGGTAGGGTGCACATGTCCAATGAACAGGTTACGGATTCCAGGGAGTCATCCATATGCTATTTCTGTGTCATTATTATATCTTACAGGTTCAAATGTGATATAAGAAAAAAGAACTGGGAAAAAGAAATCCAAAAAGGAAAAAAACGCCTTCCGTGGGACTCGAACCCACGACCACGTGGTTAAAAGCCACGCGCTCTACCAACTGAGCTAGAAAGGCTGCTTGTTAGTTCCTTTATCTGTTTCCTATATGAGAGATTTGTCGCTCTCTTAATAGCTAACAAACATTTGAATGAGATTTCAGCCAGCTCTATAACTACTTCACTACAACCTTTATACATGATTTCGAGATTGAATGATTGATCCTCACATGTAAAAATACGAAATATGAGCAGTGGTAACAGGACACAACAAAACGTTTTCGATATACCATGTTGTGAAGCTGTATGTTTGGAGTTTTTGCGCTTTTAAAGTATCAATATGACTATTCCGGTTGACTCATTGTGAGTGATAAGTTTATTCCAGTGCAATTGTTACTAGCACTTTAACAATGTTCATATCTATTGTTGAGTGTTTTGACATGAACGTCAAAATGATGACCATCAGTCCATCACTGAAAGTCTGCCACACTTTTGGCTAGCTAAATCTAACCAAATATGCATATTCCGATTAGTCTCCAACCTTTGCATCGCAACTGATTACGTTTTCATTTTTGAAGCATAATATGAAAAACTTGGTCATTTATATTTGACCTTTTCTAGGCTTGGACAATGGACATTCTAACTGAGAAGTATATGATTAGGAACAAAGGTCTTGATAACTTGTATACATGTTGGTTACACTTGGAAGATACAAGACCTTAGGCCTGTTTCCTTTCCAGATGAATTATTAAATCATTAATAAAAAAAATCTAAGACACAAACTTTCTATTTTCATATAAGTGGGAATACATAAAACCTGCTATTACAGAATAAATCTCATTCAATGCATACAAAAAATCCCTCGATAGGGATTCGGGTATTTCACATTTCTTCTCTACATTCTGCTCTCGTTCAACCAGCAAGTCCTTTCTCCCTCGGAACACAGCTAACATGTCAAAACTGTACAGCCAAATGCTCGCCTCCTTTCTCATCTCTTACCAGTAGTTGACCCCACACCAGAACCCACATGTTTAGGATAAGAAACCGGTTCTCTTCTTGTAATATCTGCGGCTTTCTGCAAATCTTGGAGTTGCTCCAATGTTTTTACTATCTCAGCAGCACTTGGCCTGTGTTTAGGCTCTTTCAAGAGGCACTTCATTGCAAGCATGGCGGCTCTCATGGCCACAGTTGATGAGTACTGCCCGTTTAGACGTGGGTCCATGATGAGAAGAATCCTTCGTTTGCTGGTTAAGTAAGGCTTAGCATACTCAACAAGTATTTGCTCACCAGGTGGGCGGTTCTTATCTATGCACCGCCTTCCGGTCAAGATTTCTAGTAGGACCACTCCAAAACTGTATATGTCGCTCCTTGCTGTTAAATGACCTTCAAAAAGATGCACCATTACACAAGGTTAGATGATTTAAGTCATTATGGGAAGCAAGAGTGGGTTAAGATGGTAAATTTCTGTCATTTAGAAAACTCGTCAACAATAATTTCAAATCCAAAATCTACTCCAAAACTTCTAATAATCCGTCATAATTAAATGTAGTATGTATCGTTAACACTACACAAGATAAGGCGTATTGATGCAAAACACAAGTTCGAATCTACGAAAATTACTATATTAGTTGGCAACAACGTATTAAAACAATCATCATATTCTGAGTTGTGAATTATTGTCTGTTTTGGTTTCCATTATTGCCAATCACAATTCTCCTCTTTTATCTATCGGAAGTATAATATATTCTTGGTTATTTGGATCCTTAATTATTATTCTCTTATCTTACCTGTGGCCATATACTCAGGAGCTGCATATCCATAGGTACCCATAACTCTTGTAGATACATGACTCTTCCCATCAACTGGTCCATCCTTTGCCAATCCGAAATCAGAAAGTTTTGCATTGTAGTTCTGTGAGTAAATAGTAGCAAATATGGTTAAAAAAGATGTAACAATACTAAATGAGTAAATGCAATACAAGATTATCTAAGCAGAAATCAGTTTAGGAAAAATACCGAGTCAATCAAGATATTGGAAGATTTGAAATCACGATATATCACTTTCGCTTCCGGGCTGTGAAGGTAAGCAAGCCCCTTTGCAGCACCAAGAGCAACCTTAATTCTTAGATTCCAAGACAGTGGTTGAAAGTAAGAACTTCCTGTGATACCGATCAACTTATTAGGTTAAGTGGTAAATGAAGTGATGATAAGTTTCATTAGAGGTAACAAAATAGGCAGGTGGACAGGTGGACAGGTGGTAAACGGGTCAAAGCGGCAAATAGGTCAGATAAGACTGTTGTCTCGGAACACCTTTTGTCCAAAAACTTTTAAACGTTCTAAAAATAACATTGCAAAACGTATATTATTCAGTAATGATCTATATATTTATATAATGACTATAATGATTTGGGAGGTTTGACGTATCAAAAATAGTAGAGTAGTATACACTTTAGGTAAACCCGTTTAACCTGTTCCCTTTTCAAGCTGAGTTCTTCCTTACTTGTTTGCTTAAGTAAAATATATGACCTGAATAGACCCATTTACTAAATGGGTCAAAATTGCTATTCCTCTTTTACCGAAAAAAAATTGCTATTCCTAATTGTCTTGGTCAACTTTTTGAGAAAAAAGCTAGATCTGGAAATAACTAACAATGGCAAAAAACTCACTTCTAAATAGATGATTCTCCAAGCTGCCTCTAGGCATGAACTCATAAACTAACATCCTGTGATCATCTTCTAAACAATAACCAATCAACTTCACGAGATTCGGGTGATCTAGCAGCCCTAGATAATTAATTTCAGCCTGCAACAATATTAACAAAATCCAACTTAAACAAAAATATTCAAAATGACATAAAACTTAACAACAATGTGGAAAGTAAGATGTAGACATTCATACACAAGGACAGAGAGACCGTTTCCAGAAAGACGTCCGACTTAAAACTTAACATATCAAGTATAAACAAGATCCAAAATTTGCACTTACCAACCATTCTTGGTGACCTTGAAGACCTTCTTGGTTTAATCTTTTAACAGCAATAACAGTCCCCGTACCAGGCTTAGCAGCTGCAAGTGTTTGCTCATCTATCCATCCTTTAAAAACTGACCCAAATCCACCTTCTCCTAATACACTATCTGGTCTAAAATTTCTAGTGGCCATTTTAAGAACATTAAAACTAAAGGGCTTTAAGTTTCCTGATTGCAAAATTTCAGTTTGACTTCTTGGACTCCTGGGACTTGGTGGTACTGATGCAGATGTTACCTTACCTATTAAATTAAACACAACCACCACAAAAAAAAAAAACATATTAGTACTAATTACTGTACATGTTAAAGATCTTGATCATTACAATATACAAGTATAATATTGGTACTAGCTAAAGCAAGGTTCTTTAACACAAAAATACAAAAAATGTTCAAAGATCACAATACTAAAGTAAAGAAAATACAAACACACACACACAAACACAAACACACACACTGCCTTTTTGGTAAGATTTTCATTAACCAAGAATACCATGATTCAATTTACAAGTTAAAGATCTTAATTATCACAATATACAAGTATTAGTGGTAGCTAAAGCAATGTTCTTTAAAGACAAACATACTAAATATGTATCAAGATCACAATACTAATAAAGTAGGGGGTAAAAAAAAAGAATTTTTTTTTTTTTTGCAAGATTTTCATTAAGCACACAAACAGAAATGAAAACCCCATATAAGAAAATCAATCAAAAATTGCAAAAAATAACTGTATCACAAAAAAATAGATCATAATGATTAAGTCAGTCTATACAACATATGGTATATATGATATTATATATGTATGTATTACCATCAAGTCTTGAGCTTTCAATCTTCAATCCAACACTAAAACAAGAACCCATTTTTGATAATTTTTCTTGTCACCGAAAAAAGTGAGAGAAAAAAGGTTGGTTTCTTTTCGAGAAAGAAGAAAAAGAGTGTAATAAAAATGTGAAAAAAGTCACTGGAGCATTTAATGAAAATAGGTGAAGGGTGTGAACGTATAATAAACTTTAACTAGATATATGCATATACAAAATGGGTATACGTATAATAATATAAATAATAATGATTTATATAATATATATTTAAATATGGGTCTGAGTGTGTTGAATAGCTAATGAAGCTTTCGAGAAGGAACGTCCAAAGACAAAAGGATTGACTTGAAGCCATGGATTCTTTGACTACAATGCAACTTGGCTTAATTAGCTTAAGCCTATAATTAACTTTATAATTTTTGTCTTATTGTTTGGAAATCCGCGGTAAAGAAGATGGAGTTTTTGCCCAAAATAGTGTTTATAAAAAAAATAATTACCAAAGTGGTGTATTTGAAAAAATATTTTCCTTTTTAGTGTTTTATTCATGTTTTTCTTCTTGAATATTAAGAACAAAATATATGGGATGCGCAAAAAGAACTTGATGTGTTACCACTTCAACCAACTTTCATTTTTGGTATACATTTTTTTACATACATTGATACATACATATCTGATATCTACTTGTTTGAACCTTGAGATTATGTGGCCGTGTGGGTAGAAAAGCAGAAGGCATTTAAACAAGTTTTGGGAAATTGGGATGAATCATGTAATTCTACCTAAAATCACATCAAGTTTTTGGAAATTTGGACAATTTCATCACAGACGACTCGATCTTATTAGCATTATATTATACATGTTTGCTAATTAATCGGGATTTGAGGTTGAAGAATGAAGACCCGAATGCCACCGGACGACGAGAATGGCGACCACCGTGACGAAATCAAACAGTCCACGAGGACAAGGACGTTTTTAAGGACAGGAATGTTGATACGCACCACTATCTCTATATATCTCTGTAAATGCATATCGACTATGTATTACTCATGCCGTAAGTTTATACATAGTCGATATGCATTTACAGAGATATATAGAGATAGTGTGACTTAACCGGTCCGGAAAAAACCGAGCCCGACCCAACCCGTTAAGTATATGGTCCGGTCCACGGGCCTATATTTTATGAAATCTCGGGTTACGGGCCGGTCCGGGCTAACCCGGGGAAAAACCCGAGAACCCGTACAACATTGTCATTAAATTGTTATATTAGGACTCATATAAACTCACGTAAATATATAGGTTTTTTATATATTATCACAAACCTTTTTGGTTGGATTTGCTTTTTAGCTTATTCTTTTTGAGATTTTATGTTGGATTTGCATTCATATTATACATTTCTATCCAATTTGGATTTGCATTCATGTCAAAATATGTTCTTGGCTGTAAGCTTATTATTCGAGTTTTCTTTTCTATTCAATTTGGTTTGTCGTGTGATGCATATACAGCTCATGTGATTGTGAACAGAAAGGAATGAGATTATTGTCACTAGCTTCTGTTGCATACAGTTCGTGTGATGCATATAAAGTCATGTGATTGTCGTGTGATGCATATACAGTAGTGCAACTTATGTTATTCCTAGTTTCCTAAAAGCCTTTTAGTTGATATAAATCTAGTACTTTTATACCCGACACTTACAAGCATTCACCAGCAACTATACCATACGATGTAAATCCTCGAGATTCTGCAAACAATCTGAACGAATATGCTATTAAGCATCAACCGCTACTGGGGACAAATGACTATGTACCCATTGGTGAAACAAAAGCTAGTGACGAAAATGCCTACAAGGAAGAAGTAGAGTCTGTTGTGACTTGGTGTGAAAGTTAAATTGTGTGTAATGATTTTATCCTGTAAGTGCATATTGTCTAGTGTAAATCATTTGGATTCTTTAAAAATTATAATCTTTCGAATGTTTCACATGAATTATCCATCGGATCTTAGAATTTTTTTATTCCATTTATGTAACAAGTTTCTCGCCATGGTCATTTGAGAATCTGTATTTTACGGGCTACGGGTTGGTCTGCAAAAAACCGAACCCGTGATGTAACCCGGACCAAACCAACCCGATAAAACATGGGCCGGTCCTCGGTTCACTTTTTTGATAATTCATGAGTCACGGGTCGGGCCGGGTTAAGGCTGGGCCGGGCCGGGTTGAGCCCATGATCACCCCTAGATGTGACCACTACTACTAATATTAACTTGTATGTTTACTTTATGTTTTTTAGAGTCTAGAATAGGCATTTTTTAGTTTTTAGTTTTTACTATTTAATATTTATATATGTCAGTATGTAACTTGCATTTGGTAAAGGAAATGAAGAAATTTTGGCAGCAACTTTGACTCTCTCTCTTTGTATATTTCTTTTGAATTTTGTAAGTTTTTCTTGGCAAAAACTATCACAGCTTGATGTTTGTTCATGTATAAATCTATTGCAGTGACAATTTTTATTTGATAACTACTTTAAACACCTATTTGGTAATTATTTTGAACACAAAACTCCTATTTGGTAATTATTTTTAAAAGTATTCCTATTTGGCAAATATTTTTTAAAATTATCATAGTTTGGTAATTAACTCAAGAAGATGGTGGGTGAATCAAGCCATTAGGGGTGAGCAAAAACCGAACCGGAAAATCGAAAACCGAAAAAAACCGAAAAACCCAAACCGAAGAAACCAAAAACCGATCCAAACCGATTGGTTTGGTTTGAGTTTTCTAAAAACCGAACGGATCGGTTCGGGTTTCGGTTTTATATGCGAAAACCGATCACAAAAACCGAACCGAACCGAAAACCATATAGATTTTAAATTTAATTTATTTTGGTAGTGTTGTAGCAATAGTTGTCGACATATCTATAAAGTCTTCAGTAGGTTTATATTGCAAGTTTGGAATGCTTCATATGATATCTCACGATGATACCAGAAAATTAGTCAACTAAATGAGAGAAACCATTAAACATACTGCCTATTTCATAAAGAAGTTAATATCATGCAATATACTCATGTGAACTAACAACATGTTAAATATAACTGTCATAAAATAATTACGCATGTAGTTTCTTTTAAAACGGAATTTACATCTTTAAACATCAAAAAAGAAAAATTCATCTTCAACATAAAAAAAAACGAAAACTAACCAAAACCGAACCGAAAAACCGATAAACCGAACCAAAGAAAAACCGAATTCAACGGTTTCTGGTTTTCAAAAACCGAATGATTCGGTTTGGATTTCGGTTTTAGGTCAAAACCGACCCAAACCGACTCAATCTCACCCCTACAAGCCATGTGTTTTGATTATTGAAATACTCGTTAATTAATTTTTAGTGGTTCTTTAATGGTTTGTCTAATGATAGTAGTGGAGTATATCCATTTAACATGACAAAAGTAAAGTCAATAGCCTCACAAGACTCTTGCAATGTTGAAATCATAAGACATGTTTTCTTTCCTTTTGGAGATGGAGACAATTCATATTCATGAATACCAAGTACAATGAATATTATCAAATAGCCATATGGATTTGTTATACCCGTGACAGTGGACACATCAATTGGCGATCGATCAAGGCATTCAAACCAACCCCATCAGCACTACATCATAGCTTTTCTAATTCGCTTATTGATTAGATGAGTTGGGTATTAAAAATTAAAACAAAAGAAGTGTTATTGACAGAGATATATCCGTTGATATAATGATACTAGCACAGTACCCTTGCAATGCGGCAGCGATGGCGGCGGTTATAATGGCGTCGACGGATGGTGATAGTGGTGGCAGCGTCAAATAGTGTAGGTAATTGATGTAATAGTGTTCGATTAAAGGGGATGGCGAAGATTTTTTATAATATAATGAACTGATGGTGTAATTTAATGTAAGAAATTTGTGTGATTTAATTCAATAAGGTTAGTTTGGTCAATTCACATGTCTCATTTTTCTTAAGTTTCAACATAGAGCTATGATTTTTATGTAGTAGTATAGATGTTAGTAGAAAAATGTTTATGTGACAAAACTAATGAAAGAAACGATGACACTAATAATCAAGTTCAAATGTGACGACTTTATTATATTTTTGAGGTGTACACGGATGTACACATGTGTAAGAAAGTAATCATAATTTCATTATGTTCAGTTGTTCACATATGACGACTTTATTATATTTTTGAGGTACACATATGTGTATATTTTAATTTACACATAAACATATCATATTTTCCTAAAAGCAATTTTCATATAACATGTAACATCTTTTATAAATATAATTTCAGAGTTATGGCTTATGTAAATTTAAAAAGGTAACATGTTTTACTAATATAGTAACAGAATGTTAACAATAAAAAAAACCATTTAAAAAACATAGTAGTCATTGCCAATTATAAATGGAATACGAATACATTAAACAAAACAAATATGATTTATAATGGGCATTCAAAATCCAAAAAATGGGTGGTTACATAATCCACGAGATATCATGATACCTTTACTTTCATTTGATTTGATAATAATTCAAATTGTATTTATAAAATTACCATACTATCCCTATTCATTTTAATTAAAATATTAGTTCTCGTAGTTCTAATTTTGTGATTTTCATATTAACCATTAACTATGGTTCAAATGTATATACTTCTCTACTAGTCCTATCGGTAGCTATATAGATTGTATCATAAAGAAATTCGAATATGTCTCATACATGATTCGTGAGTATGAAATAAATTGTGGTTAAAGTAAATCGATGATCGAAACTAAATTATAATAAACAGTAATGATAAATATAATATATGTTTAGTTAGAGTTTTGGATTTACCTTAAATTTTTAGAACCACATCAAAATCGGAACTTGTAAGCATAGTGGATGATGACAAATAGCCTTGTGATTTCGGATCGTAAACTCAAATTTTTGAAGTCTTCATGTTAATAACTTATTATAATTAATATAAGTAATAGGAGTTGAAGAATTAAAAAAGAAAAAGAGACAATTTATTAATGAGAAAACGATCAATCAAATAAGGTTATAATGTCTTTTGTATTAATAAGCTAAGAGTTAGAGTTTAATTCTAAGTCTAATAAGAAAATTGAATTTATATACAACTAAAAAAGCTAATTTAACAAAATAAATAAATTAAAAGGACACGTGTCGTTTCAAGAATATGTCAATCCTGTTTTAGTTTATTGGTGGATATCATTAAAAGAATAATTCAATCTTGTTTTAGTATATTGGTAGATAGATATAGGATATGAATAATATATATAGGATTAATTAATATTAATTATAATTATAGATAATTAAAGGAAGGTATACGAATACAAATTATCACAAAGAATATAATAAATTATCAAATATAATATAACAAATTTGATTAGTATTAAGAAACTACAAATTAGTATATAGATTAAAAGGGACACATGTCGCTTAAATATCACGCCATGTGTCGATTAAAGGATCCTACTGTAACACCCCAAGCCGAGGCTCGAAATATCACGGAAATCATATAGCACAAGGTGGAATTATAATAGAACAAGAACTAAATGCAAATAAAGATTCAGTGAATCCATACAATACGAAACAAGTACCAAAATACATAAGGAGCAAATAACCATCAAAGTTTACAAAAAAACATTTCCAAAGATGGCAAATCGATCCTAAGTATAATGCAAAAGAGAAGGTCGATGAATCCTTGATTCATAAAGTCCAAAGCCCGGGTTTAACATCAAGCAAGCAACTAAACTCCACGTCCGGAGAACCTGATTACCTGAAAAGTGTACTAAGCATAGTCAACACAAGGTTGGTGAGTTCGTAGTAATGGTCCATAAGGAACCATCGTCAATAATCACAATATACGAATGGAGGCTAGACCTGACTTACAGCGAGCCTCTAAGTAATACAATAACGTCCAACAACAAGATTACACCATTATCAGTAAATGTGTAATAAGTATGCACAAATGATGTAAATATCAATGTAAGTGCTGAATGCATAAAAGGCATGACCAACAATTTGGCATCAGATAACGCATCCTAAGAGTACCATGACAACAACAAAACCATTACCAACACAATATTCTCAAGTCTAACAACTTGGTAGTACGTCGTACATTGCGCGATCTCAAGTGTATGACACTTGGAAGTACATCAACCAATCAATAAGTACAAAAGCATGTTCTCAAGTGTAAAGCACTTGGAAGTACATCAACCAATCAATAAGTACAAAAGCATGTTCTCAAGTGTAAAGCACTTGGAAGTACATCAACCAATCAATAAGTACAAAAGCATGTTCTCAAGTGTAAAGCACTTGGAAGTACATCAACCAATCAATAAGTACAAAAGCATGTTCTCAAGTGTAAAGCACTTGGAAGTACATCAACCAATCAATAAGTACAAAAGCATGTTCTCAAGTGTAAAGCACTTGGAAGTACATCAACCAATCAATAAGTACAAAAGCATGTTCTCAAGTGTAAAGCACTTGGAAGTACATCAACCAATCAATAAGTACAAAAGCATGTTCTCAAGTGTAAAGCACTTGGAAGTACATCAACCAAATCACAAGTCTATCGTACAACAAATCATCTGAAACTACAATGCACATACATTTCATACGACTTTACATTTAAGGAATCATAGATGCTTATATATAGGGTCACCCGCAGCCTTCCCACCACATCTACAATTCATTAAAGGTATCATCGTCTTCCATGTATGTACAACTAACCTAATCGTAATAGCAAATCATTACAAGATCATAAGGGCAAAGTAATTGCGTATAATAAACGAGCACGCGAAATATTAGCATCAAATCATGTATCATACGCATGTAAGACCACAACGTATATCAAATGCGCGTCAATAACGTCATCAATGCAACAATAAAAGTATGCTTGAGTGTGTACCGTACCAGTCAAGTATAACATGGCGTATATATCCGTTCCAAACACATTCCCAACATCCATCAATTCCTCTCAACAATGCGTACATACACTTCGGAAGATTCTACTTTCATCAAGTTTTAAATGCTTATGTATAGGGTCACCCGCAGCCTTCCCACCACATCTAAAACCCTTTGAAGGCATAACCGACTTCCATGTATGTACGTCTATCCTAATATTAACGAAATACTTAACAAAACATAAATCAAGTCATTCAAACGTGATAACCGTCTCATCAATCCAACATTTAAACCAAATTAATCAATCAATCGACAACGTAAGTAAACACGCAAGTTTACACTTTTCAGCCCGAATCTCAAGCGAGTAGGGAGATACGAAACTCACCTTAATCGGCAAAGAAGCTTAAGTCGAGTTAATAAAAGATTAATAGCGAGTATTGGGCCCCACGTGTTCACAACCTATCAAAGCATGCCATATATCATAATGTCAACTTTATAATCATAAACAAGTTGGTTCCTTAGGTTTAAGTTGAGTCACGAACCCACAATTACTTTCTTAACATTACCGAGTGTGACTAGGCCCCTCCACTGCGCCGCAGTGGGACAATTCCCAGCACCAGCACCAGCAGCCCTAAGTGCAGAAAACGAACCAAAACCCCCAAAATTCAACCCAAAGCATACCAAAACGATTTTGTAAGAGCTTGAAACTCATTTTGAAGCTTAACTAAGTGCCATTAAACATAAATACACATAACCCATTACAAATTTCCATTCAAAAACATCAAGAACACTTCCAAATCATTCAACCCAAACCGAAACCCTAATTTAACCCTAATTCCATTTCGACCCGATTTAAGACTTGTAAAAGTACGAGATGACTAGAAATGAGTAAACTAACATAAATAGAAGTAAATGAGATGAATTAGACTTACCAGAAATTCTCCTTGAGCTCAAACCCAAAATTAGGTCAAAATGGGTAAAATGCAAGAACTTCCACCTTTGATTATTCGATATGACGATAATGTAGTTTAGAAGACTATGATTCTAGTGTTATACTAGTTCCAAAACACCAATCGATGATAGATAGAAGTAGGAATGAAATGGGTTCTTTTTGCATTTTTTACTTAAGAGAAATGAGAGAAAGATAGATAGAAATGAAAGAGGGAAAGAATAGATAAGGAAAGGATTGGGTCTTGGGTGGCTGGTGGGTCGTGGACTACCCACGGGCCGACCCGTTTCTCATCTCAAGCCAAATTACAATCGTTAGACATCTAAACACCAATCACAACATAATATCGACCCGAGTATAACACATTGTCATTTAATTCACAAAACGACCCAAATAATTCATTAACTTAAATTGTTAGTCATATTACACGAAAAGTCAACGGGTCAAAACTCACGGATGTTACACCTACAATCCTGTTTTAGTTTATTGGTAGATAAATATTAGTGCATTTAGAGGCGGATTATTTAGTCCCACATAGGTCCATGGACCTAGTTTAGGGTAGAAAATTTTTTAGCAAGCAAACAAAAATTACGCTTGACATATGTTATTCAGGATTTTGGATCAGAGTAATTTATAAAGTAACATTTCAAAACATTTGAAGTGAATGAATTATATTTAAACACATGTAATTTTTATTTGGGAAAAGAATCTGGGGATGTATGTAACTTGGCAACTTTTACTATTGTATGTATGCACCAAAAATATTGAACGTTTGATGGAAGTATCTCTCTAAATTGAACACTTAATGTAAAAATGTATACGTGGCAACCATATGAGCTGCCACGTAGAAGTTTTTGATTGGTCAACGTAAAAAATTTACATTAAATGTTCAATTTAGCGAGATACTTACATACAACGTTCAATATTTTTGGTGCATACATACAATAGTAAAAGTTGCCAAGTTACATACATCCCCAGATTCTTTTCCCTTTTTATTTGTGCATCAATTTTATCATATACTATATGTTCTAGAATAACCAATCTGTTTATGTGTATGTACGTTTATATCTATATGTATCTCTCTATATAACTAAGAGAGGATAGTTTTTTTCATACGTGGCATTTCTCTTTTCGTGCCAACTAAGCTTTTTGCTTAGGTGACATTTTATGGTAATTTTAATGTTTTTTAGATATATTAACATTTAAATCTATATTTTTTAGTGCTTATGGGGCACTTCATTTGACACGTTCATCATTTGTCTACGTGGACATTTTTTTTTTATCAATTTTAAATAGCAAATAAAAAAACCAAATACAAGATTAGAACTCATGACCTCTAACTTTTAATATTATGCACAAACCACTTGATCTAACTTAATATTTGTTTTTTTTTGCAAACTACGGTAAATATTTAATGAATATTAAAACTAATTAAAAGATATTGATAATATAATTATCAATCTTTGTAACTTATCAATTTCTATTATCCTTTTGTATTTAATTATCTTTATACATGAAATATAATTTACATTAATATAATATAAACTAGATTATATTGATAATTTTATCTAATATTTTACTATCCGATTATATTATCAATGTTAAATTAAATATTTACTTTACCAATTTCACACACATATTTTTGATTTGTTTTGATATCAGGGGCGGATGTACATAAGATTGAGTGGGGGGTAATGCCCTCTATGGGCTGGTCCAAGACTATATTTTGCTAGTCTAAGTTTTCTCACAAAGCCCAACAATTGTTAAGTGTGCCCTCAGCTAAAATAATCAATGCCCTCAACAACATACTTGGTACATAAAGATTGAACAACAAATAAATAATACGGATACAAAATGGAACACATGGGATGATTAAATATTAAAAACAATCGAAATATCTAATCGTCTTCTGCTTTTTTGCTGTTGCTCAGTCTCACATCTCTATTGTCCAACTTTGATTTTGTACAAACTCTATTTTATATAAAGTAATCACAAAATCGTAACTTAGCTTATAATTATGTAAACTCGGGTATAAAAATGATCTATTAGTTATAATTGTATAGTGGAAATTAACGTTTTAGTTGTTGGGTGTTACAATTAGCAAACGTATTTCATGCTGAGAAAAATAATCTAGGTAACCAAAAATCATCCTGAATGCACCAAAATACTCAAATTTTTTCGTGTTTCCACAAAATCGCAAGGAGCGATTTAGATTCTCAAAGAGGGCTTGCGAATCGCAAAGAGCTCATCAAGTATCAAGTAAGTTTTTTTTTTTTGCCCCCACTAACACTAAATCCTGATCCGCCTTGTTTATATTTGATTTAATTTCCTATCTTCACCTTTATATCTTCTTTTTTCTCCTTTTTTTTTCTTTCTTTATTCTACTTTATATATGTTTCTTTCAGATTTTACATGCATAATAAAAATATAATATCATTAAAAATCTTTTAGTTATTATTATTATATAACATTTATTAATACTTTTGACGTATATATGTTAATCATTGTTTTCAAGTAATATTACTTAAAATATTATATTTGTAATCAATTTAATGTAATGTGTATATTACCATGCATCGCATGGGGCATAATCTAGTTTTATTTATTTGCATAATTTTCAATTAAGATTGAAACAGTGTGAATTGTAAGACCCAGAGTCTTACTTTTGTGTCAAATGCTTCTAAAATTGAAGATTGTTATCTTTTGTTTAAGGTGGAATGTACACTTGTTGGTAGCTCCATACCAAATTGGTGGGCCCGTTGAAGAAAAATCACCAAGAATATTTGCAATCCAACTACTATTCAGTTTTTTGGAACATAGCGTAATTTTGATACAAACTATAATATAATATAATATAATATAATATAATATATATAATATATTATAATTATAATTTTAACATTTAAAATAATTATCAGTAGAGGGTATGGTTTCGGCCTTTCTAGTCACTATGACGTTTCCTATATGACTGTCTGATGCCAAACACTATCGGGGGATACGAAGGTGTCTCGGATTTTCTTGTCGAGCAATTTTTTTTTCTTTTGTTTTTTAATGTAAATTTATACTCCATGCCATAAAGTCCTTCTGAAAATAAGTTTACCTATAATGAGAGATCTATAAACAAGTTTTAAGAAATATTAAAATGGTTTATAAACTTAAAGTTATATAATAAATAGATTTTTACAGTGACGTTACTTTGATATGAAAAGGTTTTGTGATTAAAAGCATTCTCAAAACCTAATGAATATTTTAATCATAGAGTTTTATCAAATTCGTGTGTGATGGATTTAGGTTTAGAAATCGAAAAGCTTGACCAATAACTACATTGTCAAGCTATGAAACTTACAAAAAGATTTAACACAATGAAGTGTTCTATTATATTTTGAGTAATCCATCTCCAACTAAATATTTCCAACAACAAAATCATTACATCCACCACTATTAAAAAATAATAATAAGGAAACTGATAACTAGAACGTACCCACATTGAATTATGAGTCATTATCGAATATTATTATGAGAATTTTTGGATTAAAGTTTTAGTACAAAAGAAGAGTCATTTTTCATTAAATTTATAAACAATTAAACTCAAAAACTTATGTTTTTTTAATTTGTTTTCGTCCAATGAATCCAAGAATTAAGAATTATTAAGACTATTTAAACTCAATGAAAAGAAAACCATCATTAAGCATTAAAAAAAAACTGTTACGCAACTATACACACACATATATATATAATAAATGTATACTTTTTTTATATTTATATTTGGGGAGGCATGATCGATATTTTGGGACTTGTAGCTATCAATAATTCTAAATTCTAAATTCTATCATCTAATTTCTCAAACATGCCTACTTTTGCCATGTATCGTATTATTGTATTGTATGGTTCAACATCCACTACTTTTGGACCTTATCCATGTTGATGTCTTATCTCTAAAAGTCCGAAAGATACTTATATACATTTAATATAGTTAAATATTTCCTTGATACAAAATCCGCAAAGATTAAAGTGAGACACCTACCGTTATTAATGGCAAATTGTAAGAGGACACACAATCCGTGATCGTTTTTAATAGTAATATCAATATCAATATCAATATGTCCAAATATACAGGTGACCTTAACAACATCAATACTTCATTGATATAAAAATCCGCAAAGACCATTTTTTTGAAAGCCCACGTTAATTCAATACCTTTTTTACTAACATCGTATTTAAGTATTAATTTTTTATAGTTATACCAATAATATATCAGAAGTCAAGTGCATTTAGACAAGAAGCTCCCTACTAAACAATTCACCTCAACTCATCTAATAATTTTGAAATGTGTTAATTGTGTTGGAAATTCAAGTTAATAGATATGTAGTAATGAAGTGGAGAGTGTAGTAATTAATCCTTAAATAATGTGTGTTTGTCCCACATTGCTAGATGAATAAACATTAAGTGTGTTTATAAAGAGGAGTGTTGGAGGAATAATAATTCCTTATAAGGGGCTACACCCCAAGTGGGCAAGGAGGGTGCGAAGCACCCGACGCGCCCGAGCCCGAGACCGGGGTCGTGGGCGATGAGGCGTAATGTGGCGTTTTAGTGGCGCACTTTGCACTTCGAGCTGCATATATATAATTCTTTTACAATAATCAGATTGATAACAACAATACCAACACCTCTTCAATCTGGATCATTAACAAAACTTCTTCTCTTTTACTTCACTTCGAGCTGTTCTTGAAGGTACTAGAAGGGTACCCGCGCGTTGCAGCGGCGACCGTTGATAACACGCAAGATGTCAGAACGCTAATATAAGTTGTTTAGGTTACTTTCATGAGACGTGACGATGCGGCATCTAAGCGTGTCTAACAACTTGCAATTTCTAAACATGTTTATTTAACTATGAGTATTACCTAAATTGAAACAATAAAAGATGGACAAAAGATAGAAAATCAAGATAAGATAAACGCAAAGTTGATACCGTTCATGCATGTCAACATTCAACACAAACATGATTACTTCCGATGTACAATACAACTATCAAATTTGAAACTAAGACTATGAGAGAAGGCAGGATCCAACTAATGACACAATAATTACTTCTGAGGAAATGCCAATCAACTGCCTTTGTGTATAGTTGCCACTGCAAAAGAAGTTGAAATATTGGAAGATGGATTATATATATTGTGTGGGTGGTGTACATGGCACAATGATCCTAACCTTGGAAAGGTTATGGTTTCAGCCGCGATGGAAGATCTTTTAACAAAGACAGCCTCTTGATGTGAAGGTTCACAAAGATGAATCGTTGGTCACCAGGAGTCTTTTAAAAAAGAAAAACTTGTCAATCGAAGGCACCCAACAGGGGTATTTAAAAAAAACTATAAAAAGTGCATATAATTATAAAAAAATGTATTATAAAAAAGTGCATATAATTATAAAAAAGTGTATTTAAAAAAAGTGTATTATAAAAAATGTATTATAAAAAAGTGATTATAAAATCTAATTATAAAAAAGTGCATATAATTATAAAAAAGTGTATTATAAAAAAGTGTATAAAAAGTGTATTTTAAAAAAGTGTATAAAAAAGTGTATTTTAAAAAAGTGTATAAAAAGTGTATTATAAAAAAGTGTATAAGAAAGTGGTATTATAAAAAAGTGCATATAAAATCTAATTATAAAAAAAGTATTATAAAAAATGTATTATAAAAAAGTGCATATAAAATCTAATTATAAAAAGTGTATAAAAAGTATTATAAAAAAGTGCATATAAAATCTAATTATAAAAAAGTGCATATAAAATCTAATTATAAAAAGTATATAAAAATGTAAAAAAAGTGTATAAAAAGTGTATTAAAAAAAAGTGTATAAAAAGTGTATTATAAAAAAGTGTATTATAAAAAAGTGTATAAAAAGTGTATTATAAAAAAGTGCATATAAAATCTAATTATAAAAAGTGTATATAAAAAAGTGTATAAAAAGTGTATTAAAAAAGTGTATTATAAAAAAGTGCATATATAAAAAAGTGTATTATAAAAAAGTATATAAAAAAGTAAAATAAAAAATGTATTATAAAAAAGTGCATATAAAATCTAATTATAAAAAAGTATATAAAAAAGTAAAATAAAAAGTGTATAAAAAGTGTATTAAATAAAAGTGTATTATAAAAAAGTGCATATAAAATCTAATTATAAAAAGGTATATAAAAAAGTGTATAAAAAGTGTATTAAAAAAAGTGTATTATAAAAAAGTGCATATAAAATCTAATTATAAAAAGTGTATAAAAATGTATTAAAAAAGTGTATAAAAAGTGTATTAAAAAAGTGTATAAAAAGTGTATTAAAAAAAGTGTATTAAAAAGTGTATAAAAAATGTATTAAAAAATATTATAAAAAAGTGCATATAATTATAAAAAAGTGTATAAATAATTAAAAAAGTGCATATAAAAAATGTATTATAAAATTATAAAATCTAATTATAAAAAAATGTATTATAAAAAAATGTATTATAAAAAAGTGCATATAATTATAAAAAAGTGTATTTAAAAAAGTGTATAAAAATGTATTATAAAAAAGTGCATATAAAATCTAATTATAAAAAAGTATATAATAAAAAAATGTAAAAAAGTGTATAAAAAGTGTATTAAAAAAGTGTATAAAAAGTGTATTAAAAAAATAATTATAAAAATCTAATTATAAAAAAGTATATAAAAAAATTAATTATAAAAAAGTGTATAAAAAGTGTATTAAAAAAAAAGTGTATAAAAAAGTGTATTAAAAAAAATTATAAAAAGGTATATAAAAATGTATTAAAAAAAGTATTAAAAAAGTGTATAAAAAAAAGTGTATAAAAAGTGTATTAAAAAAAAGTGTATAAAAAGTGTATAAAAAGTGTATTATAAAAAAGTGTATAAAAAGTGTATTATAAAAAAGTGTATTATAAAAAAGTGTATAAGAAAGTGGATTATAAAAAAGTGCATATAAAATCTAATTATAAAAAAGTATATAAAAAAAGTAAAATAAAAGTGTATAAAAAGTGTATTAAAAAAAAGTGTATAAAAAAATGTATTATAAAAATCTAATAATTATAAAATGTATTATAAAAAAAAGTGCATATAAAATGTATTATAAAAGTATTATAAAAAATCTAATTATAAAAAAGTGTATAAAAATGTATAAAAATGTATTATAAAAAAGTGCATATAAAATCTAATTATAAAAAGTATATATAAAAAAGTGTATAAAAAGTGTATTAAAAAAGTGTAATTATAAAAAAAGTGTATAAAAAAGGTAATAAAAAATGTATATAAAAAAGTGCATATAAAATCTAATTATAAAAAAGTATATAAAAGATATAAAAATAAAAAATATTATAAAAAAGTGCATATAAAATCTAATTATAAAAAAGTATATAAAAAAGTAAAATAAAAAATGTATTATAAAAAAGTGCATATAAAAAAGTGTATTAAAAAAGTATATAAAAAGTATAAAAAAAAAAGTGTATAAAAAAAGTGTATTATAAAAAAGTGTATAAAAAGTGTATTATAAAAAAGTGTATAAGAAAGTGGATTATAAAAAAGTGCATAAAATAGTGAATTAAAAAAAAGTATATAAAAAAAGTAAAATATAAAAAGTGTATAAAAAGTGTATTAAAAAAAAGTGTATAAAATATTGACCCGTTGCTATAAAAGTATGTAAGAAAAATAATTATAAAAAAGTGTATTTAAAAAAATAATTATAAGAAAAATAATTATAAAAAGTGTATTTAAAAAATCTAATTATAAAAAATCTAATTATAAAAAAATGTATTATAAAAAAATGTATTATAAAAAAATGTATTATAAAAAAGTGCATATAATTATAAAAAAATGTATTATAAAAAAAAAATGTATTATAAAAAAGTGCATATAATTATAAAAAAGTGTATTTAAAAAAATAATTATAAGAAAAATAATTATAAAAATAATTATAAAAAGTGTATTTAAAAAAAATGTATTATAAAAAAGTGCATATAAAATCTAATTATAAAAAAGTATATAAAAAAGTAAAATAAAAATAAAAAATGTATTATAAAAAAGTGCATATAAAATCTAATTACAAAAAAGTATATAAAAAAGTAAAATAAAAAGTGTATAAAAAGTGTATTAAAAAAAAGTGTATCAAATATTTCAGGTGTTTGACACACACATAGATTTGGTAGACTGGCTCAAAGAACGGCAAAGGAGCTTGGTTATGTGTTAGTAACACGAAGATCAAATGCCACAAAAGACGGAGAAGTTAAAAAGGTGGTCCTTATTTGCAACCGTGGTGGAAAAAGAGATAAGCGGTTAACCGGGGCACCCAAAGGGACTACCAAAATTGACTGTCCATTCAAATTGGTAGGCCGTCTGACAAAGGACCATAGTTGGTGGGTTGAAGTTATAGATCACCGACATAACCATCCATCAGCTCGTAATTTGGAAGGTATTGCGTACGCAAGACGACTAACCGATGTTCAAAAAGAATTTGTGGACGAAAAGGCGTTGCTAGGTTTTGGGCCAAATAGCATAAGGGACCAATTGAAGGATGCATTTCCCGGCATCTTGACCCGTTCACAAGACATTTCTAACTACTTGCGGCAACACCGGCTAAAGCACGCCCACCAACGAGGGGAAACTCGAATGCAGGTGAAATAAGAAACATACCTGCATGTGGATCGTATAACTATCTGTTTATTTTTTTAAAAAATACGACTTCCTTATACTTTGGTTGTTTACCCGTTGCAGATCGTGCTCCAATTACTATCTGACCATCAGTACACGTATCAGTACACGACGGATAGCAAAACCGGATGTTTGACCAATCTCTTTTTCGTACATCCTACATCACTTGACATATGGCGTGCATTTCCTTGGATCATTGAAATAGACGCCACGTATAAAACCAACGTTTACAACATGCCGCTTGTTGAGATTGTGGGTGTCACCCCAACTGGCAAGACATTCAGCATTGCGCACGCACTAATTGAAAATGAGCAACATGCGGCATACACATGGGTGTTACAGTGCTTGAGGTCGACGCTCGAAGAAGGGTTCGTCGTGCGTGTGGCACTCACTGATCGGGATCTGGCCCTCATGAAAGCGGTTAAGGATGTGATGCCGGAAACGAAGCTGATACTGTGTAGAATACACATTTGGAGGAATATTGATTTACATGCCAACCCATCGTTTAGGACAAAAAAGATTATGGTTCGTTTAAACATCGGTGGGATAAACTCGTAAAGTCAATCACGGTTAAAGAATACGCAGAGAATGAGCAGCGGCTAAAAGTATTCTTGGCAGATAAACCAAGTATATACATCCCGTCCCCATACTGTTTTTATGATAAAGCTTACGATGTAACCATGTAGCTAAATCACTTTTTATTTTCCTGCAGATTATGATAAAGCTTACGATGTAACCATGTAGCTAAATCACTTTTTATTTTCCTGCAGATCTTTATAAGTATCTACAACTACAGTGGCTTGCCTCGTACAAGGAGTTATTTGTGTCATGTTGGGTCGACCAACACCGCAACTATCGTAACTACACTACCAACAGGGTTGAGAGCGAGCATTCTTTGCTGAAGTCAGTTATGCATCAAAAGCGGCTTACGTTCCACAGGATCGTTGAATGTGTTAACTCTGTTGTCAGCGGGCAACACACCGAAATAAAGGGGTCACTGGAACATTGCAGGCAGTACAATCAAAATAAACACAACTATCCCTGTTTAAAGGATTTGCTTGGTAAAGCCTCCCATGTAGCCTTGCAAATTATGGTTGACGAAATTGATCGATTGAAAAATACCCTAAAAGGGGACGTGTCAAAGTGCGGGTGTACAGTATGGGCTAGCTGTGGCTTGCCATGTAGTTGTCGACTTCTAACATACATGCAGGAACGTAAGTACTGTTCATTCAGATACAAATGGTCCATTTTACTTAAAAATACTTAATGTACTATTTTTATTCCTGCAGGAAGGCGTGTTCAAGAATATGAGATAGATGCATTTTGGTGCAGCCTCGATATAAACCCGTCCACCTGCTTGCCTGGAAATGTGAAGAAAGACTCGGATGATGACGAGCCTGTTGAGGACTTTTGTGGTGAGGTTACTACTGCCTTGGAACGAAAACCCATAAAAGAAAGGAAAGCTTGATGTCAAAAATAAAGGACATCCTCTATCCGGGTCGGTCCAAAATCAAGGATCCGGAGGTCCAGAAGAAAACACGTGGTAGACCTGTTGGGTCAAAGAAAAAGGTATATTATTATAGTCTAGCAAATTAGTAATTGTTAAATACTATACGGGTATACATCTAACTTAATTATTCATTCATTCATTGCAGATGCCAGACTTGAGCGTATCACCTCCGATGCCACCACCACCAAAGATGAAAAAGTCGAGGTCCGTGCACGTGACAACACCTAAGTATCCGGATACCGCACCAGACTCAGGCTCATGCTACAGAGACTTTCAGTCGGCGAGATACAGTGAGCATGTGCCCACGGGGTCACGTTTCGCGGAGCCTGACACCGATTTACGGGAGGACACCCGTGGATATATTGATGAGTTGCTCCGATCGTCACAATTTTCAGCGGCAGGGCCGAGTAATGAGCCTACAACCGAACCCTCATTCATAGATCAGTTGTTTGGCGCAGCCGAACCCGGGTACTATCCTGTGCCACCAACAGCACCAACAGGCGTAGTGGATCAGTTCTTTAGTGCCGATACTTATTTTCCTGCAGGTCCTAGCACTCCGATGCCAGCAGCACCAGCACCGTACTTTGATTTTTTCAGTACGCCCACACAACCTTCGATGGCACCAGCACCATCACCTCCGATGCCACCAGCACCAGCACCATCACCAATATCTCCCATATCAGCTGAGCAACAATTGGCTGCTCTACCAGTACCACCACCTAACACTCGCCCACTGCAGACGACGGGTATACAGGGTTACCTAGATGACATACCGAAGGTATTTAGACCGTACGTCAAGGGGATTATTAATGTCAGGGGTGATGGCAACTGTGGATTCCGGGCACTTGCTGTTGCATTGGGGTACGATGAAAACGAAGGTTACGAGTGGATCCGACTACATCTGTTGGCCGAGTATGAAAACAACAAACAATTCTACGATGACCTAACAAGAGGGGAACAGGCTGAAGCGAGCTTTTTTGAGGGGTTATCAAGGTCTTATGTAGGGGTGTTTAGACCAACCGCGTACTGGATGCACATGACTATGGGGGCCATGTTGTTGTCCAACAGGATGGGTATAGTAATTAACTGTTTATCTACTGCCGCCAGTTGGACTTCGTTCCCATTTACCTATGGTCCTGATGAGGTGCCTAGGACAGAGCCCATATCAATAGCATTAGTACATGGTCACGGTCACTATATCATGGTGCAGTTGGAAGGTGACTACCCGATGGCCCCGGAGATCGCATATTGGGTACAGGATCGTGTAAGGACTCCCGTGAGCAAATGGAAAGATTTGTACCGACACCGCCAGTTAGCCTACAGTAGATATATAGATGCAACAAGACCTCCTCCCACCTATATGGGAACAGTGGACTCATCTGATTAGGATTGTAATATTGGTACATACACATACACATTAATTGGTTTTTTTGTAATAGATACATACACATTTTTTCTTTACATGCAAAATGAATACAGTACAAAGAAAGTAAAAAGGAGTCAAAATTCAACAACTGGTGTTATGTAATTTTTCTTTACATTTCCCATCATGTCAATTAATCTTTGATCTTGTTGTTGATGATGATATTCAAAAGGTTGAGAGAGTATTGTGTTGTTTGTTTTTTGGTGGTTAAATTGTGATGGGAGGGAAAAAGTCTGAGGGGAGAAAAAGATAAGTCACGCAGATTTTGTGACAGAAATAAAGAAAAAATTAGTTTCATGTAGTGTTGATTGTCTTCAAACAAGTAAGGTCGATCGTGTTGAAAACCATTTTGTTTATTTCAAGACTATTATTGGTATGTTCATGTAATAATATTTTTGTATAATTTGAAATAGGATTTTTATCAGCGTGGCTCTTTTTTTAGATTTACATCAACTGATCAACTATGTTTGTTTGCTATCGTGATAAATACATATCTTTGGTTCTGAGTTCAGATATAAAACAATACATTATGAGGTGACATGGGTTGATTAAGACTGATTGAGTAATGGACTTAAAAAAGGGGACGTGTAGGCCGACCACCTCATATGTAATCCGACCACCCCTTTTAGTTGATTGTTTTTGCAAACCGGATAGTCCACCATCATTATAAACAAACAGTACACAAATAATAAAAAATGTCCATATCAAATACAAATACTAAAAATGTACATAACAAACTGTATTTATAAAAATGTCCATACTTCGTACAAATAAAAAAAAACCTAATCACCGGAATCGTCGTCGTCCTCACCGGCATTATCATCACCCACACCTGGTCCGGATACAGAGCCTGTTCCACTAAAAAATCCACTCATATCCGACAAGCTACCAAATTCCCCTGATGGAGGTCCATAATGCGACGATGGCCCACTCCATAACTGGCTGGGGTCGAAATACTCATCACCAGACTGGTGCAAGTCAACATAGGAGCCGGAAGGTTGGGATCCAGACGGGCCAGAATACGATCCAGGTGGGCCTTCCGGAGGTCCATAATGTGGCTGCGGCAAGTCAACAGGGAAATCATGGGATCCGAAACCCCTGAGAATCCTCCCTAGTCCGCGCTGATGTCCCGATCGCGATCCAAACGCTTCCGGGAACAACTGGGTTGGAGGTGTCGGTGCAGGATCCTGTGAATGTCTCACCTGCGCAGCTTCCAGACGGGACTGCATATAAATAGTAAGGTAAGTTTAATAAATGGAGCAGTATTTAAAAGTAATTTAGCTTAAAGTTATGTATATACCGCAACTTCCGGAGGTTGTAGTCTGTGGGTTGCCGCCCAAGTCGACTCCCACGTGGGCGGTGGCCCCTCCTTCATTTCGTTATGGTGCTTGGCCTGCAAACAAGTCAAATAATTAGCATAAAAAAACACAAGAATTGTATACTTTTGTTAAAACCAAACGTACCAACGCCCGATCGTGGGCAAGAGAAATAGATCGCCGACCCTGAGTCCCCACCGCCTGTTTGGACCGGTTTGTCTTGTTTGTCGCGGCCCGCTTGACCCGGTCATCCCTCGTATAGAAACGCAATAGTTTTCCCCACTCTTCCGGGTCCATACCAGCTGGCGGTGCTGTCTGCAGGGTATCTGCTTCGTCTACACCCCCCCGTGCTGTAAAATGCTGAGATTTAAATTTTGACTTTCTCTGCCTATATATGCTAGCTGCATCAGCATGGAAAGCCTGTTTTGCTGCCTTCCGGGTGGGGTCGTCCTCATCCTGCTCTAAGTACTGGTCCATCGCAAACCAGCGCTACATTGTTTACAAATACAAGTTAGCAGTTTCGGGGGGTTATCATTGTAAAACATATTAAGTAAAAAAATATAAAAAGAAACATATTCTAACCTGTATTTCCTCCAAGATATTGTCCCTCAGAGACTCGGGCACATCGTACCATGACTCGTAGTACTGGGGGACATCTCCGATCAAGGAGCCTAACAAAGATTTGTACATAGCCCCGTAGTCCCCGATCGACTGAAAGGTCTTCGATTTGTAATCGAAGTACATGGGTAACGGGCCTCCATTTTTCTTGAAGGCAGCCTCAAGGTTTAGATGTTTGGCTGCCCCTCTGGGTGGTGGTGGTGTTTTCTTCGACCCTACAAAACCAATAAGTAACAATAACATAAATAAGTTACTTTAAACGATAAGAATACAATTATTTCAATGCATAACTAAATTTAATGTAAAGTCAATTTTCTTACCGCTGTTTTTGCAGCCTGATATTTTCTTCCACCACGATCGGTGCGGATCGTTTCCATCGCCGTCGCCGCCGTGAGCTCCTAGCATTTTTCTTAAATCTACAAAAATAATACACGTATTATAATACTTTTTATATCAACTTTTTGAACTACTTTTTTTTTAACTTAATTTTTTATATGACTTTTGTACTACTACTTTTTCAATATATGTTTTAATATCTTTTTATACTTATGTTTTATAATGTAAAACTTTTTACATACCTTTTTTATTTATACATTTTTAAGTACTTTTTTTAACGTAAAATTTCGTAAGAACCTTTTTTTATATATATATAATTTTTTATAAACATTTTATTTATAATTTTTTGAACTTAATTTTTTATTAACTTTTTATAAACTTTTCTGAACTTACTTTTTTATAAACATTTTTTAAATTTCGTATGAACTTAAATTTTTTATATCTAATTTATTTGAACTTAAATTTCTATTTAAACATTTTTAAGTACTTTTTTTGAACGTAAAATTTCGCATGAACTTTTTTATATAATTTTTTACATTTTCTTCATTTTTTTTGACATTTTATTTTACATTTTGTTATAGAAATTTTTTTAAAATATTTTTTATATACTATGTATACACTTTTCTACATTTTTTATAAAGTTTTCTAATACAAATATTTTTTATAAACTTTTCTAATACAAACATTTCTAATACAAACATTTTTATATGACTTTTGTACTACTACTTTTTCAGCTACTTTTTTTAAACTTAATTTTTTAACTACTTTTTTTATAAACTTTTTGTTTTTTTTATGACTTTTATTTTACATTTTGTTATAGAAATTTTTTTAAAATATATTTTTTATATACTATGTATACACTTTTCTACATTTTTTAAAAACTTTTCTAATACAAACATTTTTATATTTTCTAATACAAACATTTTCTAGTACAAACTTTTATAAACTTTTTTTAAATATATTTTTTATATACTATGTAATACACTTTTTTTACATTTTATATTTTTTATACAAACATTTTTATATTTTCTAATACAAACTTTTTATATTTTCTAATACAAACATTTTTATATTTTCTAATACAAACATTTTTATATTTTCTAATACAAACATTTTTATATTTTCTAATACAAACATTTTTATATTTTCTAATACAAACATTTTTATATTTTCTAATACAAACATTTTTATATTTTCTAATACAAACATTTTTATATTTTCTAATACAAACATTTTTATATTTTCTAATACAAACATTTTTATATTTTTAATACAAACATTTTTATATTTTTAATACAAACATTTTTTATATACTATGTAATACAACTTTTTTACATTTTTTATATTTTTAATACAAACATTTTTATAATTTTTTATATACTATTTTTATACACTTTTCTATACAAATATTTTTTATAAACTTTTCTAATACAAACATTTTTATATTTTCTAATACAAACATTTTTATATTTTTAGTACAAACTTTTTATAAACTTTTTTCTAATACAATACATTTTTTATATTTTCTAATACAAACATTTTTATATTTTCTAATACAAACATTTTTATATTTTCTAATACAAACATTTTTATATTTTTAATACAAACATTTTTATATTTTCTAATACAATATTTTTTATAAACTTTTCTAATACAAACATTTTTATATTTTCTAATACAAATATTTTTTATAAACTTTTCTAATACAAACATTTTTATATTTTCTAATACAAACATTTTTATATTTTTAGTACAAACTTTTATAAACTTTTTTTAATAAATATTTTTTATATTTTTATACTATTTTTTATAACTTTTTAATACAAATATTTTTTATAAACTTTTCTAATACAAACATTTTTATATTTTCTAATACAAACATTTTTATATTATACAAACTTTTTATAAACTTTTTTTAATAAATACATTTTTTATATTTTCTAATACAAACATTTTTATATTTTCTAATACAAACATTTTTATATTTTCTAATACAAACATTTTTATAAACTTTTCTAATACAAACATTTTTATATTTTCTAATACAAACTTTTTATAAACTTTTCTAATACAAATATTTTTTATAAACTTTTCTAATACAAACATTTTTATATTTTCTAATACAAATATTTTTTATAAACTTTTCTAATACAAACATTTTTATATTTTCTAATACAAACATTTTTATATTTTAATACAAACTTTTTATAAACTTTTTTTAATAAATACATTTTTTATATTTTCTAATACAAACATTTTTATATTTTCTAATACAAACATTTTTATATTTTCTAATACAAACATTTTTATATTTTCTAATACAAACATTTTTATATTTTCTAATACAAACATTTTTATATTTTCTAATACAAACATTTTTATATTTTCTAATACAAACATTTTTATATTTTCTAATACAAACATTTTTATATTTTCTAATACAAACATTTTTATATTTTCTAATACAAACATTTTTATATTTTCTAATACAAACATTTTTATATTTTCTAATACAAACATTTTTATATTTTCTAATACAAACATTTTTTATATTTTCTAATACAAACATTTTTATATTTTCTAATACAAACATTTTTATATTTTTAATACAAACTTTTTATACACTTTTTTACATATTTTTTATAAACTTTTCTAATACAAACATTTTTATATTTTCTAATACAAACTTTTTATTAGTACAAACTTTTATAAACTTTTTTTAATAAATACATTTTTTATATTTTCTAATACAAACATTTTTATATTTTCTAATACAAACATTTTTATATTTTCTAATACAAACATTATTATATTATCAAAAAGATAAAAACAAAGTCTTGTTTTTTAAACTTTTCCCTAAAAAAACTAACAGAAAACAAACGAAATATCAGTACAACTTTTGGGAGATTCGAACAAACAACAGGATATATAGATATCTACGCACCTTTTTTCCCTGGTTTGATCGGCCCAGCAACAACAGAATACCCCTGCATTTAAACAAAAAACATATATTAACATCGAAACATACATACAGATGTGCTTCCTTGAAACAAAGATGCTACAAACAAACAGATTTAAAATGCTATAAACAAATCTGATGTGTATAAAGAGAAAACAATAAAAACAAATACCATCATCGATTTGTTGAAATCAGATTTGTGAGATCCATCGTCGATTTGAGAAAAACACGATTGTGTTGTATGGAGAAATATGAGATCCACTGCTCAGATTTGGTGAGACCTCACTCAAAAATATGTAAGAATCAAAATAATACATTGATTTGGTGATGTAAACGCTCCATAGCTACAACAAAAGTGAAAGAATACACAAATAAAGAATAAATCACAATCACAAAATAGAACTATCGATGTAATACAAATTTAATCAGAATCACAAAAGCAATCTTACTTATCAGATCTGAATTCCAGATCCTTAGAAACGAAAGTGATACGGCAAGCTGTCGATCTGATAACCATCAGATATGTGTGAGATGATGGCCAGAGACAGACAGTGTTAATGTTGATGGTTGTGATGGTGGCGATGATTCCGGTGATGAATCCATCATGAAGCCGCTGGATCCATGGACCCCATATTGATTGTTGTGAAACTGGCGGCGGTGGTTAGTGGCTCTGACATCGGATTCGATTCCGGCGGTGGCGGGCGGTGGCTATGACACCAGATTCAATTCCGGCGGCAGTGGTTAGGGGCTATGACACAAAGAGAAAACTATCATGTGTGTGTGTGTTTTTTTGGAGTAGTATCTGTTTTTTTAGGGGTTTTTTAAGGGCAATTTCGGAACTTTAGGATAAGGTGCGTGAAGGTAGTTTAAATGTAGAGGGTATATTAGGTAATTCAAAGGTAGATAGTTGAAATGGGGAGGGGATAGTTTGTTTATATAGGTAGTATAGATTATTCCGGGTTGTGGTTAACTCCGGCAGTACATCTGCTTTGGCTGTTGTACCTTGGGAAACTGACGGGTTCACTTGGGTGGCCCGAAATCAGTTTTAAGGGCCCTCTGTTTAACAGAACCCTCAGCCGTTGTTAACTCTTTCCTTTCTGTACTTCGTTTCTTTTTATGTTCATTTATTGTATTTTGATTCTTGTATTAGTTTCTTAGTAGTTATTTTACTTGTAATATCTTGTTGTAATTCGAATATGTTTATCAATAAAATGTCATTTTAGTGAATGGTGTTCCTACAATCTTAAAACTGATTTTGCTTTTTCACCATTCTATTAATTCGAATTACAAAACTGTTTTCTTAAAACTTTTGTTATAATTTACTTTTCTGTAAAGTTACTTAATTAGTTTATTTTATGTTCATAGAAGTTTTTTAGTAAAACTTTGCCTATTTCATTGAAGAAATGGCTACTGATATGAACTTCTCAACAAATGGAACTTCTGCTTCTACCACCACCAACACTGTTGGTGCTTCTGTTTCTCAATCCGTAGGACATACTGTCTCTACTAACATGGGACCTTTGGTGGGTACCCAAGCTGCCCAAATTGTGGCCAACCATGCTGAAAAACGGCTTTCTTTTTGGGTTCCGAAAGGCAGAGTAGCTTCAGCATCGAGTAGAGTATGGGATAGAGTTCGAGTGAGGCATCAACCATAGATTGTGGAACTTTCGAGATGCTTCCTTGCGAGATTGAATAATTGAAAAATGAGATTATTCAGGAATACACATTGAATGCTGAGATTACGCATTGAATTTCTGGTAGTAGATCCATAATCAAAGAAGTGTTTGTGATTATTGCAGAAGAAATGAAACAAAAGATACGGTAGAGCTAGGACAGTTATTGTATGAGGTCTACCCAGTGCTAGATGCAGAGGCGCATAATAGATCGATTCAGAAAAATTTTCTGGTTCGCACTTTAAAAGATGGCAACCAAAGATGTTATTTTATCTCACTACTGTGAATCTTGCGAGATTCTTGTATGAAACAGCCCCTGAAATTCCTGAAAGGTGTACTGATGTTCAAGTAGTGAGTGCTGTTGATGCTTGGAAGCATTCTGAATATCTCTGCCAAAACTATGTGTTGAATGGCCTTGTTGATTCACTATATAATGTGTATTGTAAGATAACCACAGCCAAAGAACTATGGGAATCTTTGGATAAAAAATACAAAACCGAAGATGCCGGAACTAAGAAGTTCATTGTGGCAAGATTCCTAGAGTTCAAGATGGTTGATTCAAAAACTGTTGTGTCTCAGGTTGAAGAATTACAAATCATTATTAGTGAGATTCTATCAGAAGGAATGGTTCTTGGTGAAACATTCCAAGTTGCTTCCATAATCGAAAAGTTGCCCCCAAGTTGGTTGGATTTTAAGAATTGCCTTAAGCATAAGCGAAAACAAATGACCGTTGAAGAACTTGTTGTTCGTCTTCGAATTGAGGAAGACAATAGAGTTGCTCAAAATGGTGGTCATGTTGTAGGACTTGCTAAGGCCAACTTTGTTGAGCATGGACAAAGTTCCAAGGCAAAAGGTAATTTCAAGGGTAAAGGAAAACGTCCTGATAAGAAAAACAAGGGAAAAAGGGTGGATTTGAGTCCTAAAAGTGGTGGTGTGAAGAAGAAAGTTGCTATGTTCAAAGGGAAGTGTTATAATTGCGGTGAATCTGGTCACTGAGCTGATCAATGCAAGAATCCAAGGAAGGAAAGGGCAAACATGGTCGATGATGACATGCCCCTTGTTGCTATGATTTCTGACCTCACTGCTAAGTTGGAAGAGGTCAATCTTACCACCGATGGGATCAAAGGATGGTGGGTTGATACGGGTGCAACCCATCATGTGTGTCCGGATAAGACTATGTTTCATACTTTGAAAGAAGCATCCGATGAAGATAAGTTGTATATGGGAAATGCCGCTACTGCCGAGATCAAGGGTGAAGGCCATGTGATCCTCAAGTGGACTTCGGGGAGAGAGCTCACTTTGAGCAATGTGTTGTATGTTCCCGAATTACGCAAGAGTCTTGTGTCGGGATGGTTGCTCAACAATAATGGGTTTCGTTTAGTGTTTGAAAGTGATAAGTTTGTGTTAACTAAACGTGGTTTGTATGTTGGTCAGGGTTATGCCCTTAATGGTATGTTTAAGCTCAATGTTGTTCCTATCAAGAAAATGAATGAAAATGCTTCTACTTCCGCTTATTTGATTGAGTCTTCTAATATTTGGCATAATCGTCTTGGTCATGTGAATTTTAATTCAATGCGCCGTTTAATTAAGTTAAACTGTATACCTTCTTTTACCATTGATTCTAATTCTAAATGTCCAACTTGTGTTGAATCTAAACAAACCACAAAATCTTTCAAGTCAAATGAACAAAACACCGAGCCACTTGAGTTAATCCATACCGATGTATGTGATTTTAGAACAATTCCCACTCGTGGTGGTAACAAGTATTTCATCACATTTATAGATGATTGTACTAGATATTGCTATGTATACTTGCTAAAGAGCAAGGATGAAGCAATAAACAAGTTTGTCTTGTACAAAAATGAGGTTGAGAATCAACTCAACAAAAAGATTAAACGAATAAGGAGCGATAGAGGGGGTGAATATGTTTCTCCTTTTGCTGAAATTTGTGTTCAAAATGGTATTATCCATGAGCAAACAGCTCCTTATACCCCACAACAAAATGGCATTGCTGAAAGAAATAATCGAACTCTTAAAGAGATGATGAATACCATGCTAATAAGCTCAGGTTTAGGCCAAGACATGTGGGGAGATGTCATTTTGTCGGCAAACTATCTTTTGAACAAAGTTCCTTTCAAGAATAAGGATGTTACACCTTATGAGTTATGGTTTAATAGAAAACCATCCTATAAATTCTTGAAAGTGTGGGGGTGTTTAGCAAAAGTGGTGGTTCCACCACCAAAAGTCCAAAAGATAGGACCAAAAACTGTTGATTGTGTATTCATAGGATATGCTCAGCATGGTAGTGATTGTGAATCCTCATATCTTGCTGAACATAGTAGTGTATATCGGTTTCTAGTACACGAGTCTAAGAACCCAGAAATACACAAAAACAGCATACTTGAGTCGAGGAATGCATCATTTTTTGAGGATGTGTTTCCTCGTTTGGACAAAGGAAAAGCTACTACATCAACTCCAGTTGATAAGATTGTTCGAGATAAGCATCAAGAACAATCAGAAGATGAAGAAGTAGAACCGCGAAGAAGCAAAAGGCAAAAGATTGAAAAATCTTTTGGGCCTGATTTTGTATCTTATATGGTTATGGGTGAACCCCAAACATATAAAGAAGCGGTTTCTTCTCAAGAAGCGCCTCAATGGAAAGAAGCCATCAAGAGTGAAATTGATTCTATTTTACAGAATCATACTTGGGAACTAGTTCATCTTCCACCTGGTTGTAAACCACTTGAACATCGTTGGATATTCAAGAAAAAGATGAAAGCTGATGGCTCAATTGATAAGTACAAGGCAAGGCTTGTAATCAAAAGATATAGACAAAAGAAAGATCTTGATTACTTTGATACATATGCGCCTGTAACTCGAGTAACTTCGATCAGATTGGTGCTTGTGATTGCAACATTGAGAAATTTGGAAATACATCAAATGGATGTAAAAACAGCCTTTCTCAATGGTGAGCTAGATGAAGAAATATACATGGAACAACCTGAGGGTTTTTCCGCTCCTGGCCAGGAGGATAAGGTTTGTAAACTTGTCAAGTCTTTGTATGGATTGAAACAAGCTCCCAAACAATGGCACCAAAAGTTTGATCAAGTTATGCTCGACAATGGTTTTAAAATCAATGAGTGTGACAAATGTGTTTATGTGAAGGACATATCTAAAGGATATGTGATACTTTGTCTATATGTCGATGCCATACTCATTGTGGGTAGTGATGATAGTATGATCATGTTGAGTCAAGGATTCGCTGACCAGATTTGGTCGCTGACGTGAGTCATCAGCAAGTCATCAGCGAGTCAATGACTCTTGTCAGCGGGTGGTTTACTTTCCAAGTTATGTGTCAAGGCGGGAAGTTTTCAAACCATAAGAAGACAAGAAGTCACATGGTGGTTACTCCAACTGAACATTACCTTATATGGCAAAGGTACAGTTGGGACCAAAACAAGGGTTTTCTCTTTCATACCCGTTTTGGTAAAGAAGACAAAGGCTCCTGGATCCAAGTACAACGAGCCTATGAGAAGTCTACAACCACCATTCTATCACTATCATGGTAAGGCTGTGTTGCCCTAATTCCTTCCCTATATAAAGCAACACAGCCGCATCATTTACAATTTGTGTTTGTCACCACAAAGTGTGTGTCACTTTATTTTCTCTCTTGTAATTGCTTAAGTTTATAGAGTGTCTAGACTTAGCAATTATTTAGTTCATTTGTATTCTTGTAAGACAAGTTGTAATATCGACCATGTATTCATCGTTTAAATCAATGATACATATGATTAGACTTGCTTAGATATTTGCATTTGAACTTATTCTTGTTCATGTTCTCTACTTTCTGTTCTTTACTTTCTTGTCTAGATAAAACAAACATAAGTGTGCAAATTGTGGACTGTTAAGTGGTATCAGAGCCAACGTTTCTAAATTATTGAAACAAAGATCCGTTTGCATACTTATTTTCTTATCTTTCTTAATCTTTTCTTAAAACAAGAACATGACTGCTGTTCCCACCCTCGTTAACACACATGACTTCGGTTACGTGTCTGTCCCTCCAAGATTCGAGCCCGATGACTTTGGGTCTTGGAAGGAAAGGATGTTACTTCACATAGTGGGTGTGGAACCCTACCTTATGTCAATTCTGACCATTGGTCCATATATTCCCACTCTGGTGCAAAGAACACCAGGAGCAACTGTTGATGCTCCTGAGATTGTGATTGACATCGTCAAACCAGAGGTACAATGGACTGACGATGAGAGGAGACTTGTAAATCTTGATGCAAGACTTAAGAACATGATAATCAGCAATCTTCCTTCTGATATCATGAAAGTCGTCATCAGATATCCCTCTTCTAAAGAAGTGTGGGATAGGCTCTGTAGCATGTATGAAGGCTCTGCTGCCACCATAGCCACTAAAAGGATAGACCTTAAAAGAGCCTATGAAAAATTCTTTTCTCTCCCCAACGAAGGTCTCAACGGCACTTATACCCGATTTAAAGGGTTGTTGAACGACATGACCACTGTTGGTATCTCCCATGATGACTTTGAGGTATGCCACAAATTTCTTGATAGTTTACCTATCAAGTGGCAAGGTCTAAGACAAATCCTCAGGACCACAGAGCGTCTTAATGGGCTTGATCTTGAGTCTCTTTTCGGTATTCTTCAATTTGAAGAGAGAGCTCTTGCTCAAACTCTAAGAGCCGCTGCTGACGCACAACATCGTGCTGGTCCCTCCTCTTCCTCTACTTCAACCTCTTCTGCTTACACCGCTACTGACCCCCTTGCCCTTGTCTCTGCTGAGCCCATTAATTTTAATAGTGGTGCCAGCTCTTCTCATCTCCCACCTCCTATTCAGTCTCTTGTTAATGATCTCGACGCTGATGAGAAACAAGAGATGTTCAGCGACTTTATGGATTTTGCCTTAGTCGATGGTAAGAGGTACTCCCGTAAATGGAACAACCGTAAGTCGGTTGCTCCATACAAGCCTCCTGTTGACAAAACTCAAGAGGAGTGCTGGAGATGTGGTAGAAAGGGACACTACCAAAAGGAGTGCAAAGTTGCTTTACCAACTCCCACTGCTCCTAAAACTAACCCTTCCAAACCTGCTGATGAGTACAGGAACAAATACTATCAGCTAAAAGCCAAGGTTGCTGAAATGGAAGATGCAAAAACGCCAGCAAAAGGGCTGGTAGCTGAAGAGCACGACTGGGCTGAATCTGATGATTCAGACAGTGAGGAATACTGTTGATGCATGTTGATGTGACAACAGCAACTTAGATTTGATTAGTCTTTTAGATTAAGACATTATGTTGTTTTATGTCTTATTCATTTATATGTAATTGATAGATTATGGACTTCGTGTTTTAATAATGATCGATTACATGTTTTGGTGTTATTTATATGTTTATATATGATGTTTGTTATGTATGTCATACAAGTACAAACATAATATATGTTAGGTTTCTTGTACATAAAGTACTTGGAAAATAACTAAGCATAGATGTTGATGGTATTTAGTACTAACGAAGATAATCTTCGTTAGGAACTAACGAAGATAATCTTCGTTAGGAACTAACGAAGATAATCTTCGTTAGGAACTAACGAAGATAATCTTCGTTAGGAACTAACGAAGATAATTTCGTTAGGAACTAACGAAGATAATCTTCGTTAGGAACTAACAAAGATAATCTTCGTTAGGAACTAACGAAGATAATCTTCGTTAGGAACTAACGAAGATAATCTTCGTTAGGAACTAACGAAGATAATCTTCGTTAGGAACTAACGAAGATAATCTTCGTTAGGAACTAACGAAGATAATCTTCGTTAGGAACTAACGAAGATAATCTTCGTTAGGAACTAACGAAGATAATCTTCGTTAGGAACTAACGAAGATAATCTTCGTTAGGAACTAACGAAGATAATCTTCGTTAGGAACTAACAAAGATAATCTTCGTTAGGAACTAACGAAGATAATCTTCGTTAGGAACTAACGAAGATAATCTTCGTTAGGAACTAACGAAGATAATCTTCGTTAGGAACTAACGAAGATAATCTTCGTTAGGAACTAACGAAGATAATCTTCGTTAGGAACTAACGAAGATAATCTTCGTTAGGAACTAACGAAGATAATCTTCGTTAGGAACTAACGAAGATAATCTTCGTTAGGAACTAACGAAGATAATCTTCGTTAGGAACTAACGAAGATAATCTTCGTTAGGAACTAACGAAGATAATCTTCGTTAGGAACTAACGAAGATAATCTTCGTTAGGAACTAACGAAGATAATCTTCGTTAGGAACTAACGAAGATAATCTTCGTTAGGAACTAACGAAGATAATCTTCGTTACATGGGCTGGATTGCTAAGTTCGTAAGAACAAAGCCCAGCAGGCCCAATATCGATTTGAAACATATATAAACGAATGGAAACCCTAAATTGAGGATTCCAGTTCAGATTTCACACACCAAGAGCGACTAAGTTCGTTTCTAGCTTATAGAAAACGAAGATAATCTTCGTTAGGAACTAACGAAGATAATCTTCGTTACATGGGCTGGATTGCTAAGTTCGTAAGAACAAAGCCCAGCAGGCCCAATATCGATTTGAAACATATATAAACGAATGGAAACCCTAAATTGAGGATTCCAGTTCAGATTTCACACACCAAGAGCGACTAAGTTCGTTTCTAGCTTATAGAAAACGAAGATAGATCACATAAGGCCGATTATATTGATATAATTAGCAATATATACGATAACTAATCAAACTAGTTATCTCGTGAGGATTCCGCACTCACGACATAACAATAGACGATCTCGAGAGCGATCAGTAGCTATCGAGGGACTCACAAGTGGTATCAGAGCCATTCGATATCTTATCGAAGGGTTGAGATCGTTTGTTTGATTGTTATTTTCTCAATAAATCCTCTCGAACACTTTTCTGTCGTTAAGTTCGTTTGCCTTACGAACTTAGCGAAACGAAGTTATTCAACGAAGTTAAGAAAACGAAGTTAACTCAAATTCGTTCGAATTTCATCAAACGAATATAGAAAGCGAAGTTATCTTCATTTTCGTTTTGAATCTTCTTCAAACGAATTTAGTCTAAGAACTTAAGTTATCTTCGTTCAGATCCTTAGTCTACGAACTTAGCTATCTTCGTTCAGAATCTTTGTCTACGAACTTAGCTATCTTCGTTCAGACCTTAGTCTACGAACTTAAGCTATCTTCGTTCAGATCCTTAGTCTACGAACTTAAGCTATCTTCGTTCAGACCTTAGTCTACGAACTTAAGCTATCTTCGTTCAGATCCTTAGTCTACGAACTTAAGCTATCTTCGTTCAGACCATTAGTCTACGAACTTAAGCTATCTTCGTTCAGATCCTTAGTCTACGAACTTAGCTATCTTCGTTCAGACCATAGTCTACGAACTTAAGCTATCTTCGTTCAGACCTGCCTTACGAACTTAGCGAAACGAAGTTATTCAACGAAGTTAAGAAAACGAAGTTAACTCAAATTCGTTCGAATTTCATCAAACGAATATAGAAAGCGAAGTTATCTTCATTTTCGTTTTGAATCTTCTTCAAACGAATTTAGTCTAAGAACTTAAGTTATCTTCGTTCAGATCCTTAGTCTACGAACTTAGCTATCTTCGTTCAGAATCTTTGTCCACGAATTTAAGCTATCTTCGTACTGATCCTGTTCTACGAATTTAATCTAATTTCGTTCAATTCTTATCTTCGTTTGAACAGTAATTTTCATTTATGGCTTCCTCATCTTCAACCAACAATGCTGTTGCCCAATACCTCAATTCTCTGGTTTATCATGATCATCTTGTAGGACGTACTAATTCTCCACCAAAGTTAGTTTCATTAGCTGACTTCTGGGCGTGGAGAGGTCGATTTGAAGATTTCATTCAACGAGAAGACTTGAACATGTGGCTCATGATCACTGAAGGTTATGAATGGCCCACTCTTACTGTGAATGGAGTTACTTCTACATACAAGGTGGGAGAATTAACGGGTGAAGAAAAGGCTAACTATGCCATTGAAGTAAAGACTCTTTCCACACTTCGTATGTGCATTCCTCAAGAGTTGGTGCACTTGTTTCCTAAACAGGAATACAAGACCTCAAAGCAACTGTTCGATGCTATTGAAGCTCATTGTGAAGGTGATCCACTATTGAAGCAAAATAGAATTAAAATGCTCAAGAAACAATTTGATTGCTTCAATGCTACAAAGAATGAACTAGTTGAGGATCTTATACTGAGATATCAACATCTTCTTGCTGAATTAGCTTATTTTGACCTTAGATACACTCCTACTGAGATAGTGGATAAATTCCTGGATGGTTTGCCGAAAGCATACAAAGAGTTTCGTCATGGATTGCAAGAAAGAGCTGATTACGCATCTCTTCGAATAGATGGAGTTATATCCACTCTAAGAAACAGAGAAATGAAGGATAAGGCAAAAGATCTTCAAGACAACTTCACACAAGATCCATCTCTCTATCATGCCACTATGAAAAATCCAACAGCTGATGTTAATGCTTTCTTTTCTGGAGTTGGTAATACTGGTGAGACAGACAATTGTGGTCCATTAATGGATGGAGATGATTCTTCCGGATTCATGGCTACTGATGCTGGTAACAGGGGTAAAAGGGCTAATGAAGGAACAAAGACTGGAAATATGAAGTTTGGAAACATTACATCTTCTTCTGCTGGTTACAAGTCCATGCCTATGAATATGAAATCAGCTGAGGGCAGGATGAATGTATTTGCTGCTATGTGTGGTGCACATGAAGCTTTTGTTGCAGGAAGAATCACAGATCCAGCACTTATTGATGAAGATTACGACCAGATAGATCCAGATGATGTTGAAGAAATGGATCTTAAATGGCAATTGGCAATGATCACCAGGAGAGTACAAAAGTTTATGAATAGAACAGGAAGACAGCTTACTGGAGGTACTCAGGGATTTGACAAGTCAAAGGTGAAATGCTATAATTGCGAAGGTTTTGGACATTTTGCCAGAGAATGTCAACGGCCTAAGAGAGAGGCAAATGTTACGCCTACACGTCAAGATAGAGGTAGTAATCGTCCGCTCAATCAAAATTCTACTAGAGCTCTTTTATTGACTGATGATCCTACTGCAAATGTCAATGGCAATGACAAGGCTATAGTAGCTGTTCAACCAGATGGTTCTTATGTTTGGAATCTTCCACTTGATGAGAACAATAACGCTTATTTGGCCGAAATTCTTGATGATATGGCTCAAATAGTTGATTCTCCCGATAATTTCTTGGACACCACAATCTACCACAGTGAAGAGCAATTGTATGAAAATACTAATAGTTCGAATGTGGAATCTGTTGCTGCTGGTGTATATGATACTGATTCCGAATCTGACAATGAGTTAGAAGATGTCAAGAATCTTGATGAAGTGAAAGCTGCTGAGGTTAAAAATGATTCAGCCATAGAAAAGAGTGAAAAGACAATTGAAGAGCAGATGCAAGAGTTTGAGATTCCGGCTGGCATGACTGTGGATGACTTTGTTGCTTACATGGCAGATTGCAAAGAGGCAGATCAACAGGTATCTTATTCTTTACATACTATTGTTCATGTTTGCAAAATTGTTAATCGCATGTTTGATGAACTTGAACAAAAGAATGAACAAATTAAGAAATTAGAATCTGTTGTCAATGCTGCTCATGATGAAAGAGATAAGTTAATTAAAAAGGGTCTAACTGTAAATGATAAAGAAAAATTCTTTAAAGAAAAGATTAGATCCTTAGAGTCTGACATTAGAGCTATGAAAGATAAAGTCAATCAGTCTGTGGCTATAGAAAGAGTAAGTAGTGAAGCTTATTCCTTGTTAGCTAGAAAGTGTGCTACCGTAGAAAAGGAACTTGCTGATGCTAGGATAGAAATCTTGGAATTTAAGGCTAAATCTGATTCTGCTAGACATTCTGAGCTTTTGATGCATATGAAAAAGTTTGAGAATTCTTCCTCTAAGAGTTTTGAAACAGCAAAGATTTCTTATAAAGATGTGCCTCCTCCTTTCAATAATAACTATACTCCTGTTGAACCTAATATTCCTGAAATCCTGCTTCAATCTAGTGTTGTAGATGGTAAACTAAAAGACTCAATTCCTAAGGCAAAGTTGCATGAGGGAACAAAAGAGTCTAAAGGAGGTTCTTCTCAACCTAACAAGGAAGAGAAATTGAAAGGTGTTGCCTTAAATCAGTCTACTCCTTATGGTCAGAAAGACAGTATAGTACACTTTACACTTCATAAGAGTAATAGGGTATATACTGAGTTAGAATTTCCATTAGAATCTATTGACCCTAAGAGGATTAATAAAGTCTGGGATGTTGCCATTGAGGATATGAAGAAATTAAGTCAGCAACGTCTCACTCCATTACCTAAGCAGTCTAGGATTAGAAAATCTGAAGATAACTTAGCTGTTAATGAAGAAGCCACTAAGGTTTTAAAGCACATCTTAATGCCTGCACTTAAGAAATCTCCAAGTAAAGGTAAACATGAGAAAGATGGTGCTAGAAGGTCAGTGGACATTTGTACTAACAATGAATCTGTAGGTACCGATATAAAGGTAGATACAAACAAAAAGTTCAAGGTCCTTTCCTGCTTTGCTTGTCATGAAAAGGGTCATGTTTATAGTGTATGTCCAAATAGACTTCGAAGATCAGGTTCTCCTTCAAAGGCTTCCACCTCGGAAGGAAAAAGGGGGTTGGGTATAAACAGGTTGATGAGTCTAAAGTTCAATCTTCTCCAAAACCGTTTACTATACCGCAATGACGTGAATCTCCACTGAAAGGTGCCTCAGGAAATGTTCATAGGAGTTCAAATCGTTTTCAAACACCTCCACGAACTGATCGTTCTGTTCCTAAAAGTCAAAATTCGTTCTATGACCAAATTCATTCGAGTGTTCGATCTTCATATGGCCCTCATTCTCCTAGACCTTCTCCGACGAGAGGTCAGAAGTCACCTCCTGTGAGAAGACGAGATGAGAATCATGTTCCACCCACGGCTTCCAGCAATGGGTATTGGACTGAACTGATTCTAAGGGATGAGAAGGGTCGACCCAAACCTCAGAAGGTTTGGGTCCCCAATGAAAACTAATTTTTTCTCATTTTATGTGCAGGGAGTTCCTAGGACACCAATTCATTTATGGTACCTTGACAGTGGATGCTCCAGGCACATGACAGGGGACAGGAAACTCTTGTCCAATTATACTGGTATAAATGGGTCGTATGTTAGTTTTGCTGGATCCAAGGGCGGCAACATCACCGGTCAGGGAGATGTCGTCAATGGACAACTTACTCTAGAAAGAGTAAACTATGTGGAACAACTTACTCATAATCTAATGAGTGTCTCACAGATCTGTGACAAGGGCAACAATGTTCATTTCACAGAAAAGGAGGCATTCATCTTGAAGCCGGGTTTCGTTATTCCACCAGAATGGATAATGCTCAGAGCTCCTAGGAAGAGAGACATCTATGGCTTAGTTTTAGGTGTTGATAATCCAACGGAGCCCCTCTGTTTGTTGAGCAAAGCAAATGAGTCTGAATCACTCCTCTGGCATCGTAGGATGGGACATATCAACTTTCGGAAGATGAATGAACTTGTTAGTCTTGGATTAGTTGAAGGTGTTCCAGTTAAAAAGTTTGGGATGGAAGATAAATGTGTACCGTGTTTGAAAGGTAAGCAACACAAGAATCCTCACAAACCAAAGGTGCACAACACTATATCCAAACCATTCGAACTACTTCATATGGATCTCTTTGGTCCTGTGAACATAAGAAGCATTGGAGGGATGTTCTACTGTTTGGTGATCACTGATGATTACTCAAGGTACTTATGGGTATTTTTCTTGAAGACAAAGGACGAGACCGCAAACCGGTTTATGGATTTTGTTAGACAAGTTGAGAATGTCTATGAAATTAAAGTTAAGAGAATCAGGAGTGACAATGGCACTGAGTTCAAGAATAATACTCTTACGGTTTTTGGTAGAATCAGCTATTAGGGGGGAGAATTATATCGTGGCAGTGAAAGAAGCAGACATCTGTTGCACAGTCTACCTGTGAAGCAGAGTACATAGCTGCTGGTCAATGCTGTTCTCAGGTACTTTGGATACAGCAACAATTGCGCGACTATGGTATGGATATCTCAGACTCTCCTATTTGTATTGATAATAAGTCTGCCATAGATATTACTAAGAATCCGAAAAACTTTAAAGTCACCAAGCACATAGATATAAAGCATCACTTTTTGCGTGACTGTTTTGAGAAAAAGCTTATTCATTTAGAAAAGGTTGTTACTGATGATAACCTTGCTGATCTTTATACTAAAGCTTTTGATAGACCTCATCATGAGTTGTTATATCAACTCAATGGTATGAAGAATGCCGAGTAGTTTCTCTCAAAGAACTTAAATTTTCTTTTCGTGTCTTAGTAGTTTAAGTCGTACATAGATAGAGTCAAAAATACAAAAAGAGTTGTCTTAGTATAAGTCTGTAAATATCTAGTGTCAGAAAAATACAAAAACATCAAAAAAAATAAAAAAATAAAAAAAAAAAAAAATAAAAAAAAATAAAAAAATAAAAAAATTAGAAACTCCAAAAATATAATAAATAAAGTTAGGTTACTGCACTACATGATTAGACGTGAAGATACTTTAGCTTTTAAGCCTACTTAATTGTACTTTAAAATGCTCAGTTCAGTGATACCATTATATGATGTATCGATAGGCACAAAGTACCAAGGTTTCCTTATTATCTGAACTTAAATGTATACAATGTTCTTATGGGAAACGTATTCAGATATATGGCTGAGAATGCTTGTTCTTAAAATAGACAAGTCCTTTAAATCTTATGAAAGATCTTGCATTATAATTATGTATATTTGGTTTTTATAAAGAAGGTCTCGGATACATATATGTGTATGTATTGCTTTTTCGGATGTATATTTATCAAATAAATATGTTGAAAATATGAAGCTAATGTGGCCTTTGAGATTCGAACAAGTAAGTCCTTGGGGTATCTTTGTATACCTAGCCTACCTAAAGCTTTCAACTTGGGATAGGTTGTCAGAAAGTTCGCTACACGGGTCTCATAGAAAGTCACGGGTTTTCATAAGTGCTTTAAAAAATTAATGTCACAAATATGCAAGTACTTGGCATTATGCAATGTTAAGTATATTTCCGTACGTGAGTCAAGTTAAGTCGCTTTGCGCGTGAGGAATCACCGACCTGTCACCGCTGACTTGATTCTTAAAGATTTTCTCACTTTACTCACCAAATGTCTTAATCTTAGTGCTTGTTTCGATTGTGAGAGTGTATCTGAATATGGGGCACATAAGTTCGCAAACTAAAATTGTGGCATGAGTAACTTACTAGGTTACATGGTGACTGTCCTTGGCTCAAGTAATACGAAAGTGCCACAAACCAAAAAGGAGACTGGACGTACCGAGTGTTTAAGAGGACAAAAATATTGGTAATCGTGTTTGGATCACTGTTCATAACTAATAATAAGAGAATTATTTCTCGCTAGTAGGCTTATGTAAATGCTAATCTGATCTGATCAGCAGTACCCTAGTCACATGTAAATAATGAATAAATTAAGATATCTATTGTGTATAGACTAGTTTATTATTCTGTAATTTTTATTCTAATTTATTTTTCTATTTTATTGAGTCAAAATAAGTATTTTCATAAGTTCTTATTGCACGAGAGATTCTACTTAAATTCTGTTGAGTATATGTGTTGCTGAATTCATTCATTTGAATTCTTGATGAGGTTATGTGATTAGTTCAAAAGAAGATTTTCTGATATGGACATTAATTTGTTTAAGTTTAGAAAATGATCTTTTAAATCTTATGTGACAAGTCAATGTTATTTGAAATCTCACAAGTTTCAGTTTTTACAAGTTATGAATCTAATTGATAACTTGGTGACCTTTTAGGGGTTGACAATGGAATGACCTCCCTTGATCTTTTATTAGAATCTTGAGTATTTCGTAATTGTTAATCCTAATTTTGTGTGTTTTCACTTGAATTTTCTGCATTACTGTGCCTTTGCTCTTGTTGCGTTAATGAGTTTTTGGTAAGTGTGCAGTGTTCAGGTTAAAGAAGATAAAGTTGGAGTGCTGATCTTTGTTGCAATATAGTGTTATTCATACAGATGATATCGTGGAGACGGGATTTTTGGTGTGAAATGACAATATTGTGATGCAAATATGAGCACGTGAATGAAGAATACATGAATCTGTCTTTGGAGTATTTATTTACTTTACATTTCATGTATTTAGTGAAAATAATCAGTGTTGATACGTGTTTTTTTTAATTTTCGTACCTTGACTTATGACATGATTTCGGAAACTTTACAAAGTTCTTCATTGGATTTTTGGACTATTCATTGTTTGTTAGTTTTGTAGACGTCATCTAATATGGGACTTAAGTGTTTCAAGATGGTTTGCCGTCAAGCATCTCAATGATTAGAGAAATGCTCTCCGTATCGTGGTCGTGGTTGGTATTGCTGTTAATATGTTCATTGATTATCTTCAGGTTTGTTAATGGTTGATTTTAGATTGTGGGGTTTTGTTTTTATTCAAGATTGTAATGTTTGTAAAATACTTACATTATGATGATGATTTTAGATTTGGGGTTTTGTTTTTATTCAAGATTATAATGTTTGTAAAATACTTACATTATGATGATGATTTTAGATGGTGGTACTTCTTGGTACAAGGCATGAACAAGTTGCTTTTAACGAGTTGTTGCTATGTACAGGATTAGGTCAAGGGGTTGCATCTTGGAAAGTTTCGTGATGACGAATCTTGAAAAATTTTCTAAGTACAAAATTGTTCTTACGAAGATAGTGATTAACTTCGTTTGGACTTGTACTTCAAAAAATTGAACTTATTTTCGTCACATCTAATTTCGTTTTATTTGGTTTTAAACGAAGATAACCTCTATCTTCGTTCCCTTTGAGTTTACGAAGATTAACTTCGTTTGGACTTGTACTTCAAAAAATTGAACTTATTTTCGTCACATCTAATTTCGTTTTATTTGGTTTTAAACGAAGATAACCTCTATCTTCGTTCCCTTTGAGTTTACGAAGATTAACTTCGTTTGGACTTGTACTTCAAAAAATTGAACTTATTTTCGTCACATCTAATTTCGTTTTATTTGGTTTTAAACGAAGATAACCTCTATCTTCGTTCCCTTTGAGTTTACGAAGATTAACTTCGTTCCACTTATGTTCGACCGACCTTTTTACCCGACCCGTTTTGACCCATCTTTTAACCATCCATATATATATCTCAACTTAATTCGTTTTTCTCTTTTTCATTGCCAAAATTTTTAAAGAAAATTAATTTAAGCTGCTTAAACCTCTATATCTTCATCAATCAAATTACTTGATTTCAGTTGATTCTCGGTTTGTTATTTCGATTTTTGTTGAAATAAGTAATTCAGGTATCTTATCTAGCATCGTCATTCACAAATCATCAATTCTTGATTCTTGTTTTTGCCCAAATTTTACATGAACTCAATCGGTTTTAAGATATATTTTAGGTTCTAGGGTTTAATTTCGTTTTTGATTTTAAATCCATTGGATCCTTAATTCGTTTATAAAATCGAAGTGGGTTATGCTTCATTTTAGTGATACAAATGTTTTGTGATTGATTTTGGGCAAATAAAGTGTTAATCAATGTTTTACGAATCAAATATTTGATTTTGGAATCAACTGTCGTTCAGAATGACTACGAAGTTAGCTTTCGTTTATCTCTACGAACTTAGGCTCTCAAACAAAGCTTACGAACTTAGACTTTTTCCTTCAACTAACGAATTTAGGAGTTCCTGTGACAAACGAACTTAGTTATGCTTCAAAGTTATCTTCGTTTATTGTTACTCAACGAACTTAACATCTATTTTCGTTTATTGTTAACTAACGAATTTAAAGTCTATCTTCGTACATTCTTAATTAACGAACTTAAAGTCTATCTTCGTACATTCTTAACTTACGAACTTAAAGACTAATTTCGTACAGTCTCAACTTATGAAATTATTGATTAAGTTCATCTAAGCCTGCAATTCATTTCTTGTGCTAATCCTATAATTGTTTTTTAAATTATGATTTGTTTTGCAGAAATGGCTCTTGCTCCACGTCAGTTCTTTAAGAAGCACAATCTGGCCTTAAATCTGGATCCAGATCAGCATAATTGTGAACGCTATCATGAAATGTTTGATTTTATTGCTCGTTCTAGGCTTTCTTTTGCATTCTGTGATTCACCTAGATTGATTAGGCAGTATATTGATGATTTCTGGAGGACTGCTCATCAAGTCATGGTTAATGGTCGTAGTTTTGTTCGAGCAACTGTTGAAGGAATCACTTTTGATTTTAATGCTACGATGCTTCGTGAAATTCTACATTTGGGTGAAGAATCAGACGACGCAGTAAAATTAGCTTATGATTTTGACCTAATTCGTAGGTGTTTTCAAAGAATGGGATATGTTGGTCAAATAAAGCTTCCTTTTGACAAAAGTGGATTTCAAGGACGTTGGAGATATCTTGCTTATGTTTTGTTAGTTAGTCTGAGCAATCGTAAGGCTGGATTTGATCAGCTTTCTGCTCAGATTTCTTCGCAGATGGTTGCCTTGGTCTATAATCGACCTTATCCGTTTTCAACATACTTCTATCATGCGTTTATTGATCAAATCAATGCCAAGGCGAAGAATAGGTTTCTATTATATCCTCGTTTTGTTATGGCGATAGTTAGACATTTTTGTCCGAACTTGGTATTTGATCAAGGTCCTCGCTATGTACCACATGCTTGGCCTTTATGTATATTTGCTGATTTAGATGCCAATACTCGAAATGTAGCTGGTCTAAATAATCCACCTTTGTTTGGTCACTTAATTAATCCAAATTATCGATCTCGTTTTGAGAATGATATGTTAGTGGATGATGAAGACAATTCTGATCATGAGGATGAAGAGAGTTCAGATGATAGTTCGGCTGGTGATTCTGATGATTTTGATAGTGGGAATGATGGTGATGCTGATGTAGTTGAAGCAGACACAGATGAATATGATAGTGTCGCTGCTGACTCTGGTAATGAGCATCGAACGAAGATGGCTCATGATGTACCTGCTGCTTCAGGAAGTGATAATTCATATCACTTTTCTCGAGAAGATGTACCTGGTGCTTTACGCCGAGAGCGTCGGAGTAAGGCATGTCATTCTTCACCGGTTCTTTCTGAAATGAATCAATCTGTTCAAGAAGAAGTTAATCTGGATGAGGATGTTGGTGCTGAACAAGAACCTGTACTTGATTATCAAGAAGTATTGGAACATAGAAATATGCCATCAAGTCCATTTCATGAAGGTACAAGTACTGTTGGACCAAAGAGGACACTGGATGCTACTCTCACTTATCGCAGAGCTAAGCGTGCAAGAATTTCTGAGGATACTTCAGTATCTGCAGCTGCTGCTGATATTCCTGCTGTCTCAACAGCACCAGTTCCTACTGTTGCTGGCAGTGTACCGTTACGTCCACTTTTGCCTCCTGCCAGATCAATATTGCCCAGATTGCCTACTTTTCCTCCTATTCCTTCAGATTACTCCCTAGTTAGGCGTATAGATGTTCTTCAGACTCGTGTTGATACGTTAGAGTCTGATCTTACGAATGTTCGAGGTACTTTGACCTTTTTAATCAACTGGGTCAAGAATCAAGGGGGAGATGTTCCTGAAGAAGTTTGCAGATTATCAGCAGTTCAGCCAAGACGTGAGAATGAAGATGATGATGCTGATAATGCTGGTAATAGGAGTGATTCTCGCCCAGTTTCTGACAAAGGAAAAGGGGTTGAGACTCAGGGGGAGACAGGAAGAGATACTACCCATACTGGTACTTCTGGTGCGGGTGGATCAAGTGCTCCTTGAGAGACTGAAGTTATTGAAGCACTTGACTCAGGTAATTCTTCGAAATCGATTGATTATTTAAGTGATGATCAAGTTGAAGCTGAAACTGAACGATTAAAGCGTGAAGTTAAGGCAAAATTTGGACATGACTATAATACCGAAGAAAATGCTTTTCATTCTGTATTTGATAACTTATTAGATAAACAGCAAGAAGCAGAAACTGAAAGAGAAAAAGAATTACAGATTCAAAGGCAAACAGCTTTGGAATCTGATTCTGATTCTGATTCAACTTATGATTTTGATAAAGATTGATAAAGTGTATATTAGGTTGCATGTAATAAGTTTACGACATGTGAATGTAATCTATCTTATTTCAATGCAATTATATTTCATCTCTATTATTATTATTATCATGATTATTCATTTTATTCTGGTGTTCATTTTGTGTAATCTTAATAGATGATACAGATGATGCAGAATTACTCTTTGATGGTGATGATCTTGAGGAAGGTGAGTTTGTTCCTGAACCAGATATACACATATTCAAGAAGCCTTATGGGTTTGATGATGTTTGGGACTCAACTTCTGAAGATCCATTTTTAGAAGAAAGAAAAGAGTTAGAGATTAAAAGGAAAGAAGTTAAGGAAAGAATGCTTCAAGCTTCAATTAGTAGTTCTGCTAAAGTTTTAAACTTTGTGGTATATGCTAAGATTGATGATGCATTGATTCCTTTTCACTGGGAAATCAACTTGACAAGACCTTTTGATCCAAATGATTATCCTGTACCTCTCAGAGAAGATGATCCACTACATGAGATTGATCGACTTGTGCCTGGGCAAAGAATTAATGATTATATAGTCACATGGGATACTATGAAACCCATCATGTATTGGACTCACATCTCAGATAAAGATGCTGCAAGATATAAGACAATAATCTGGAGTTGGTTCTATGATGAAGAACTGAAGTTGTTCGTTCTTAAAAGACCAGAAGGTTGTCAGTATCTAGCATGGCGTGAGAGACATTTCAGAAGTTTGTGTGAAGAAGACTTACATGAACTTGGAAATAACAGGATTATCAATCCAAGTGGTTATGGTCTTGCAGATGTGGTTGGTAAGAACTTTCACGAAGATTTCAAGTTGAGATTGAATATGAAAGACTCTGAAAAATCAAAGTTTCATATTGAACCAAGACGAAAGAAGAAGGTGGTTAAGCCAGATAAAATTGTTGAGTATATTCAACGTGATATCAAATGTATGATCAAAGTCCCTGCTAAGAAATGGGCACAAGATGTCTTGGATAAGATGGATAATTGGGAGATTGATCGAAATTCTGGTGAAGCCAAGATGTATGCGGACTCGAAGAAGAAAATATTGTTGAGAAGAATGTATGATCCAATGCAGTTGGTTAACTTCTCAAGAAATGACCAGAGAAAATTATACGATACTGAATGCTCATTTTTACCATTTTGGAAGAATGAAGAAGATCGATATCGTAAGATTCTTCAAGTCTGTTTACATGAAAATATCCATGCAAATAGCAAACGATTGTTATTTGATGAATGATGAAGACTTTTTGAAGACTGAAGAAATCGAAGATGCTGCTGTCAAGGGGGAGTTTGTTGATGCATGTTGATGTGACAACAGCAACTTAGATTTGATTAGTCTTTTAGATTAAGACATTATGTTGTTTTATGTCTTATTCATTTATATGTAATTGATAGATTATGGACTTCGTGTTTTAGTAATGATCGATTACATGTTTTGGTGTTATTTATATGTTTATATATGATGTTTGTTATGTATGTCATACAAGTACAAACATAATATATGTTAGGTTTCTTGTACATAAAGTACTTGGAAAATAACTAAGCATAGATGTTGATGGTATTTAGTACTAACGAAGATAATCTTCGTTAGGAACTAACGAAGATAATCTTCGTTACATGGGCTGGATTGCTAAGTTCGTAAGAACAAAGCCCAGCAGGCCCAATATCGATTTGAAACATATATAAACGAATGGAAACCCTAAATTGAGGATTCCAGTTCAGATTTCACACACCAAGAGCGACTAAGTTCGTTTCTAGCTTATAGAAAACGAAGATAGATCACATAAGGCCGATTATATTGATATAATTAGCAATATATACGATAACTAATCAAACTAGTTATCTCGTGAGGATTCCGCACTCACGACATAACAATAGACGATCTCGAGAGCGATCAGTAGCTATCGAGGGACTCACAAATACGTCGATGCCATGTGTCTTATGGCACTTGCTGATGGTGATGCTCTGACTAAAGACCAAGTCTCTTCCAGTCAGTGGGTTAACGTCACCATTAAAAAGGGCTCGCTGGGAAAAGGTGTGTGGTACTTGGACAGTGGCTGTTCAAAACACATGACTGGCTCAAAGACCCTGCTGGATAACTACGTAGAGGCTGCTGGCCCTACTGTAGTGTTTGGTGATAACTCCACTGGACAAACTGAAGGTTATGGTCTTCTCTCCAATGGACTCATTAAATTCTCCAAGGTCGCTTATGTCAATGGATTAAAACATAATCTCATCAGCATAAGTCAACTTTGTGATGCTGACTACAAAGTGATACTTGATAAACATCAAGGCACTGTGGTAAATGTAAACAAGGAAGTAGTCTTGGTTGCTCCAAGAAAACGAGATGTATATCTGGTTGACTTCACTCCTATCAAGACTGATAGTGAGACTTGTTTCTTTGCTAAGTCGGTTGCTGAACTAAATTGGTTATGGCACAAGCGTATGTCGCATGTGAATTTCAAAACCATTAACTCTCTGGCCAAAAAGAACCTTGTTCGTGGCCTCCCTCATCTTTCCTTTGAAAAGGATAGACTCTGTGGTGCTTGTGAAAAAGGTAAAAGCCACAGAGCAACTTTCAAAACCAAGCAGGCCAATTCTATCTCTGGCTGCTTTCATCTTCTTCACATGGACCTTTTTGGTCCAGTAAATGTCCAAAGTCTAAAGGGTAGCAGATACACTTTAGTAATCGTGGATGAATACTCACGATACACTTAGACTATCTTTCTTCATTCTAAGAGTGATGTTGCTGAAGAGATTATCAATTTCATCAAGAAAATGGAGAATCTCAACAGCATAAGGGTGAAAGAACTCAGAAGCGATCATGGTACTGAGTTCAGAAACCACACTCTTGAAGCCTTTTGTGCTGATCAAGGGATCTCACAAAATTTCTCTTCCACCAGAACTCCCGAGCAAAATGGTGTCGCTGAAAGGAGAAATAGAACTCTCATCGAAGCAGCACGCACCATGCTCAGTGAGTCTTCTTTGCCTAGTAAATTCTGGGCTGAAGCTGTCAACACTGCTTGTCATACTCAAAATAGATGTCTAATAGTTAAAAGACATGACAAGACAGCGTATGAGGTGTTGAAAGGTAAGAAACCTCAAATCAAATACTTCCATGTATTTGGATGTCCTGTCTTCATCTTAAACAACAAGGATCACCTAGGTAAATTTGATCCTAAAGCTGATGATGGATACTTTCTTGGGTATTCGTCTATCAGCAAGGCATACAGAGTATTCAATACTCGCCTTCAGAAGGTTGATGAATCCATTCATGTTACTTTTGATGAAAGTTCATCAGCACTAAAGGACATTCAATCTTCTTCTTCTGAGGTCATTTTTAATGAGCTAGCTGACTCTCTTACTGAGGAAGCTGACTTATTTGTTGATGCTTCTTGCTCGCTGCCTGATACTCTTCAGCATATCACAAAGGATATTTCAGCTGATGCTGAACTAGAGCAAGTTGCTGCTCATATCTACTCGATTGAGCTAGTTGAGCCTATCTTAAGATCAATCCATGCAGCATCAGGCAAACCTAGATCACTGGCTGATGACGTGCATGCTGATGACTCTACTGATGAGGAGTTTCATGATGCTTCAACAAATGCTGAAGAAACGGAGTCTGCTGACGACTCCACCATCAATGATAACTCAAATCAGTCGAATGGCTCTACTGATTATTCTCCTGAACCTATTCTTACCATTGACCTCTCTTCTTATAATGCTCCTGCTGATCCCATCGCTGCAAATCCGCTGCCACTCAACTTGGTGTCTCAAGTGCTCCTGCGCTTAAATGGACATCTAGTCATCCAGCTCACCAAGTCATCGGTGATCCTCAGCAGAGGATTATTACACGATCAGCGACAAAAAATACATGTCTGTATGTAAACTTCTTGTCTATGATCACTCCCAAAAATATCGGAGAAGCAATGGTTGATCCCTCATGGGTTGCTGCCATGCAAGAGGAACTCACCCAATTCAAAAGACAAAATGTCTGGTTTTTGGTTCCTCTACCTCCTGGAAAAGAACCCATCGGAACTAAATGGGTTTATAGGAATAAAATGGACGAAGATGGTGTTGTTACTCGTAACAAGGCTAGGCTAGTTGCACAAGGATACCTTCAAGAAGAAGGTGTTGATTACGATGAAACCTTTGCACTAGTGGCCCGATTAGAAGCTATTCGCTTATTCTTGGCACATGCTGCTTACAGAAACTTCACAGTATATCAAATGGATGTAAAGAGTGCTTTCCTAAATGGAAAACTCGATGAGGAAGTTTATGTTGAGCAACCACCTGGTTTTGAAGATCCAGCCAAGCCACACCATGTCTATCGCCTCTATAAGGCACTCTATGGTCTTAAACAAGCTCCCAGAGCTTGGTATGACACTCTCTCTGAATTTCTTCTTTCTAATAAGTTTCAGCGAGGATCCATTGACAGCACCCTCTTCATCTATAGAAAGGGTGCTGATGTCCTATATGTCCAGATATATGTAGATGACATCATTTTTGGGTCCTCCAGCAAGAAACATTGTACCAAGTTCAGCTCACTGATGTCCTCTCATTTTGAGATGAGCATGATGGGTGAGCTGACCTTTTTTCTTGGTCTTCAAATTCGTCAACTACCAAATGGGATTTTCCTTAATCAGGAAAAGTACATTCGAGACATGCTGGCCAAATTTGACATGTCTAATGTCACTACTAAGGCCACCCCCATGTCTCCTCCCAATAATCTTCATGCTGATCCTGATGGCAAGCATGTGAACCCCACTCTCTATCGGGGAATGATTGGCTCGCTGATGTATCTCACAGCGAGTCGTCCTGATATCATGTTTGCTACTTGCTTATGTGCAAGATATCAAGCCTCTCCTAGGGAATCTCATCTTCTCGCTGTAAAGCGAATTTTCAAGTATCTAAAAGGTACTTCAACATTGGGTCTCTGGTATCCCAAAGACTCCAATTTTGACCTAGTTGCATATTCTGACTCTGACTATGCTGGTTGCATGTTAGATAGGAAAAGTACCAGTAGTGGATGTCAACTGTTGGGGGGGAAGCTGACTAGTTGGTCTAGTAAGAAACAGCATACAATATCCATCTCCACTGCTGAAGCAGAATATGTATCAGCAGCGAGTTGCTGTGCACAAGTCCTATGGATGAAAAACCAACTCGCTGACTATGACTTAGAATTCTCTAAGATTCCCATTATGTGTGACAATACAAGTGCTATTGCAATCACACATAATCCTGTTCAGCATTCTAAGACCAAACACATAGACATTAGGTACCACTTCATTCATGACCATGTCATGAAAGGGGATGTTGAAATCTACTTCATCCCCACTGATGACCAACTTGCTGACATTTTCACAAAACCTTTAGATGAAACCAGATTTAAATATCTGGTCAGCAAGTTGGGAATGCTGAATGGTGAATCAGCGACATGACTTGTCATGTCTTCTAATGCCTCAACTTACATCTCTCTTATAAGTTGAAAAGTGACCTTATTTCTCTCAGCAAGTTCAAGTGTCTTACTTGCTGACTAAAACAAAAGCAATAGAGAGCTAAAAGTCTCTATCTAGTCCAGCAGCAAACGGCTGCTGGTAAAGACTTCTCAAAACCGTTGATCCCTGTTGCTTTGGGAAAAAGCAAAACAAAAGCAATAGAGAGCTAAAAGTCTCTATCTAGTCCAGCAGCAAACGGCTGCTGGTAAAGACTTCTCAAAACCGTTGATCCCTGTTGCTTTGGGAAAAAGCAAAACAAAAGCAATAGAGAGCTAAAAATCTCTATCTAGTCCAGCAGCAAACGGCTGCTGGTAAAGACTTATCAAAACCGTTGATCCCTGTTGCTTTGGGAAAAAGCAAAACAAAAGCAATAGAGAGCTAAAAGTCTCTATCTAGTCCAGCAGCAAACGGCTGCTGGTAAAGACATATCAAATCCGTTGATAGCTGACAATTTGCTAAAAATTGTACTCCTTAACTCATCAGCGACCAACGCTTAGTCGAAAAGTCGCTGATTGAAATTTGCTTTCTTAAAGAGGTAACCAGATTTTCTAACTTTGTCAGCGGATATACTTAGATCTCAACTTTTCTTTCATTTGAGCATATCCGCTAAACCATTTATAATAATATTTTAATAAGAATATCAAACGGTTACCTCGATTTTCTCCCAAACAGACAACTTGTACACTGTATCCGCCGTAAAACTCGAGTACTTTTGAAATAAGGGTACAAGTTGTCACATCAATCCACTTTTATACGTTACTCAAATACGTATATGTATATGTACATATTACGTATGAAAGAGAGTATTGGTGACAGTTCACTATCATAGTTATGGGGCCCATATCCATGCTATATATATTCAAATCTTTTTCTATCACCATTTTTCATACTCTCATAATTCTCCTTCTTTTTCTTACTCTCCAAATCTCTCAAACTTCTGAAAATCCTTTCTATCTCCTCTTCCCATTTCTAAATCTCTAACTAAAATGGCTTCCTCATCAGAACAACAACAACCATCAAAAATTCAAAATCCTTCATCGAAAAATCAACCTAAATCTCCAACTCATGTTGAGTTGCCTGATGATCTGGCTACTCAAAAGGCTCTTAAAAATGTTCCCCTCTACATGCATTCGAAAACATTTGATCCTGAAAAAATTGTTCCCTCGTCCAAAGCCAAATTCCAAGCCCATACAATCTCAATCAAACCTAATAATTATTTAGGGTCCATTGAAGTTCCCTCTGGTATCACTGGATATCAACAAATGCTGGACTTTATAAAAGCATGTCCTGCAAGTAGTGCTATTTATGCTGACCCAGAAGATATGTACGTCTATCTTCTTAGAGAATTTTGGTGGACATGTGATTATCACGTAAGTATCAGTGCTATTTCTGGCACCATTAAAAAGAAGCAGGTACGCATATCAATAACACCCAAAATTCTTCGAACTGCTCTTGGTCTACCTGACCAAACAAAAGAAAAACCTTTTGTAACTCCGACAACAGTTGAACAATGGAAGGAGTGGTTGCCAACCATTGGGTATGGTGCGAACTTAGAAAAACCAGAAGTTGTTCCCAGCAACCCCACCAAGAAAAATCTCCCTGGTATATGGAGATTACTTTTTTCTCATGTTATTCAATGCTTGGGAGGCAATTCTGGATCTCATGATCAAGCCACAGCAGCAAATATGCAAATTATACATGCATTAGCCACTGGAAGGTTTATTGACTTTGCCTCAGTCATTTTTGAAGACATGAAGGCTAAAGTCCAAGCAAGCAATCGTTCCTACACAGTTCCATTCACAAGATTTTTCTCTCTAATATTCAAACAAGAGTTGAAAGAAAAGTACAATCAATTTGGTGCCGCTATCTGCAAAGCACCAAGAATTGGTCCCTCTGTTTACAAACAGCCAGCTTGTGATAGTAATCTTTTTGATAGCAAGTTTGCCACCCTCACTCCTCAAATGAAAGAAGTTCTATTCTCTGTTTATCCCTCTATGTATAAAAAGGTTGGTGGCAGTGAGATTGCACCATCCTCCTTTGTGTTCACTGACACTAGTGCAAACGCACCAAAGAAGGTAAGAACCAAGTTCACCAAATCTGCTGCTCCATCCTCATCCGCTGCCGATGCTCCAAAAAGAAAGAAGAAAACAACAAAAGCAATAGAGAGCTAAAAGTCTCTATCTAGTCCAGCAGCAAACGGCTGCTGGTAAAGACTTATCAAAACCGTTGATCCCTGTTGCTTTGGGAAAAAGCAAAACAAAAGCAATAGAGAGCTAAAAGTCTCTATCTAGTCCAGCAGCAAACGGCTGCTGGTAAAGACTTCTCAAAACCGTTGATCCCTGTTGCTTTGGGAAAAAGCAAAACAAAAGCAATAGAGAGCTAAAAATCTCTATCTAGTCCAGCAGCAAACGGCTGCTGGTAAAGACTTATCAAAACCGTTGATCCCTGTTGCTTTGGGAAAAAGCAAAACAAAAGCAATAGAGAGCTAAAAGTCTCTATCTAGTCCAAGCAAGCAATCGTTCCTACACAGTTCCATTCACAAGATTTTTCTCTCTAATATTCAAACAAGAGTTGAAAGAAAAGTACAATCAATTTGGTGCCGCTATCTGCAAAGCACCAAGAATTGGTCCCTCTGTTTACAAACAGCCAGCTTGTGATAGTAATCTTTTTGATAGCAAGTTTGCCACCCTCACTCCTCAAATGAAAGAAGTTCTATTCTCTGTTTATCCCTCTATGTATAAAAAGGTTGGTGGCAGTGAGATTGCACCATCCTCCTTTGTGTTCACTGACACTAGTGCAAACGCACCAAAGAAGGTAAGAACCAAGTTCACCAAATCTGCTGCTCCATCCTCATCCGCTGCCGATGCTCCAAAAAGAAAGAAGAAAACAGCAAAAGGAGTGATGATTAAGGGGTTGGAATCCTCTCAGCTGTCTCTCATTGATGAGGAGGAAACCCCTGCTGCTATTGAAAACATAAAGCAGCAACAAACTGAAACAGAAGCTCTTCAATCCCCGAACCCAATCAGCTTCTCTATTACTGAAAGGGACGCAACTACTGCTGATATTCCTGAAGTGCAAGTTACTGGGGGTGAAAACTTAACTGAATTGACTGAACATGATGTTGAAATGAACAAACGGTAGTTGCTGAAGAAGAAGTTGATGATGAAAGTGATTTTGACCTGGATGATTTTGTTGCTGACGATTTTCAGCTTGATTCTTACAGTCATGCTGATGAGAAAGAAGCAAGTGACATGGAGGTTGATGAAAATATTGAAGAAACTTCTGAAGCAGTTACTCTTACTGCAAGACCTAAAACTCCTCCAAAACAACCAGTGAACACCATGCTATCTCTGGGCATGCCTTTCTCTATCCCAGCTGTTCCTGGTTGCTCCTCTAAATTGCCAACAATAGTCGAACCCCTTGCTGCTCAAGATTTGGGCATTTCTTACTCCACATACACTGACAACAGACTAGAAAGGGTGGAGCATCAATTGAATGATCTCACCAAATATGCAGAAATTGCTGTAGAAGTGAAGGAAAATGAATCTGAAAGACTAATCTCTACTTTGACCAGCTGGTACAACAAGCAAATTGAAAACTGCTCAGAAGTAGAGATGATTAAAGAAAAATTCATCTCCATGGCTGCTGATCAACACAAAATCAATGAATCCATCAAAGTTATCAAGCATGATCAGCAGATCCTTCGATCTAGTGCCTTGTCGCTGCTGAAATGTGCCAACTCCACCAGCTACTCAGCAAAGAAGGCAGCCTCTACCAGCAAGTCTGCTGCTGCTAGTGTTAAGAAGCTGAGTGGTCTCATTCCCCCTCTGACCACTCAAGTCGACAGTAACACTAAGGCAATTCATGCCTTAGAAAAACAAGTGGCTGATCTTCCAATCCCTTCCACATCCTTTACTGAGGAAGATCGCCAGAGGCAAATTAGACTGGAGACAGAAGTTGATGATGAAAGTGATTTTGACCTGGATGATTTTGTTGCTGACGATTTTCAGCTTGATTCTTACAGTCATGCTGATGAGAAAGAAGCAAGTGACATGGAGGTTGATGAAAATATTGAAGAAACTTCTGAAGCAGTTACTCTTACTGCAAGACCTAAAACTCTTCCAAAACAACCAGTGAACACCATGCTATCTCTGGGCATGCCTTTCTCTATCCCAGCTGTTCCTGGTTGCTCCTCTAAATTGCCAACAATAGTCGAACCCCTTGCTGCTCAAGATTTGGGCATTTCTTACTCCACATACACTGACAACAGACTAGAAAGGGTGGAGCATCAATTGAATGATCTCACCAAATATGCAGAAATTGCTGTAGAAGTGAAGGAAAATGAATCTGAAAGACTAATCTCTACTTTGACCAGCTGGTACAACAAGCAAATTGAAAACTGCTCAGAAGTAGAGATGATTAAAGAAAAATTCATCTCCATGGCTGCTGATCAACACAAAATCAATGAATCCATCAAAGTTATCAAGCATGATCAGCAGATCCTTCGATCTAGTGCCTTGTCGCTGCTGAAATGTGCCAACTCCACCAGCTACTCAGCAAAGAAGGCAGCCTCTACCAGCAAGTCTGCTGCTGCTAGTGTTAAGAAGCTGAGTGGTCTCATTCCCCCTCTGACCACTCAAGTCGACAGTAACACTAAGGCAATTCATGCCTTAGAAAAACAAGTGGCTGATCTTCCAATCCCTTCCACATCCTTTACTGAGGAAGATCGCCAGAGGCAAATTAGACTGGAGACAGAAGTTGATGAAATTAAGAAATTGTTGGCGCAACTTGTGAATCAACAACCTAAACAGCCAGCGAATGTGGAAGTTGTTATTAACACTACAACTTCCAAGGGGGAGAAAGTTGATGCTGCTGTTTTAAATCTGGTAAATGAAGCAGTAAACAAGGCAGTTGCCCAAATCTATGAAGACTCGGTTGAAGAAGTTCTGAAAACTGATGAAATGGAAATTGCGGCAGTCAATAATGAAAACGAAAGTGAAATTCCCCCTGCTGGTGCTGAGGGGGAGATAGAGAAGGAAGCAAATGTTGAAATTCCCCCTGCTGGTGTTGAGGGGGAGATAGAGAAGGAAGCAAATGTTGAAATTCCCCCTGCTGGTGTTGAGGGGGAGATTGAAAAAGATGGAAATGATGAAGCTTCCCCAGCTGGTATTGAGGGGGAGCAACAAATTGTTAGGTTCAATGCACCCCCTGCTGCTGTTGAGGGTCACATTGAAGCTTTTGGTGATTTGGAAGACCAGTTTGATCCTGAAATTGTCAAAACAACATGGGAAGCTGGGTTTGCTGAGGAAATGGCCAGGGATAGGTCAAGTGAAATGTTGCCAGTCTTTCATAGAAGATATCTGGCAAGTGCTGAAATTACCCCACTCTCTGATGAACGGAGAAGACAGCTCACCGAGTCTGGGTTCTTCAAGAAATCTTCCGCTGCTCAGCAATCTATCCAACCTTCAGCAGGTCATCAACATCAAATGATTGATATTTTGGCACTGACTGCTGATGGAAAAACTCAAGAAGAAGCTATCAAGGAGTTGGATAGGATAAAGGAGAATCAAGAAAATGAAAGAAAGAATCTCGAGTATATCAAGCAGCTACCTCTCCTTGAAAAAGATCAGCTGGATGGTGAGCAAAGGATGCTGCTGAAAACAGGTGGTGCTGAAGCTCTGTACAGGCAGAAGCATACAGAAGTTGAGAAGCAACTCAGCGAGAAGAGAGCCAAGTTTGAGAAAGAAAAGGCAAAATGGTTAAAACTTATGGAGGACAGAAAAAGGCCTTAAAGAATAATTGCTGCTGAAGCCTTTAAAGCTGACATGGGTCTCAAGACGAACTTAAAAATTCTAAGACAAGGTGCTGACAAGCCTATCAAACTGGAAGGGGTTAAACCAACCACCTTGGGTGCTTCCGAATGGGTTGAAGTTTACTTGCTGGTGAAGGATAAGAAGGCTGCCAGCTATGAACCACTGCTAAAAATGCTCAAGGATTATTTCGAAAAAGCCAGGGAGTATGAAACAAAGTTTAAAGCAGACTTGCCCATGCTAAGGCAAGTGTTTGGAACTCCAGCAGCTGTCTCCTCGTCAGCAGGAAGAAGGGTTCAAAGAAAAAGGAAGGCAGAGCACCGAACCTTGAAAATGGATCTTTCTCCTATCACTGGTGATGGCTCGCTGAACACCAGACTTCCTCCCAGAAGCTTATTTGAGGAAGGGAGAGTGATAGAAAGTCTTGCTGGCATCTTGTTCACAAACTTCCAGAACAATCAACTGTTCTTTCGCTTGAATGAACTTGAAAAAGCTTCCACTGGGTTCATCTTAAGCATAAGAAGAAGGTGTGCTGAAACATCCAACAACAGATGGTTCATCAGCAAGCTGGATGAAGAATTGATAAAGCCTCATAGAAGGGATGACCCAGCGATCAGAATGGCCAAGCAAGAGGAAGCTTGGGAATTTGAAGCTGCCAACTTATAGATGTCTTAAAATGAAAAACTATATGTATCAGCTTGTAATATTTTAAGATGATATATAAGACATATTTTCATCATTCCTTATTCTTATCAAGTCTAGTCTACTCAGCAAGTCTTCTCAGCGAATAGGGGGAGATTGTTGAGTCAAGGATTCGCTGACCAGATTTGGTCGCTGACGTGAGTCGTCAGGAAGTCATCAGCGAGTCAATGACTCTTGTCAGCGGGTGGTTTACTTTCCAAGTTGTGTGTCAAGGCGGGAAGTTTTCAAACCATAAGAAGACAAGAAGTCACATGGTGGTTACTCCAACTGAACATTACCTTATATGGCAAAGGTACAGTTGGGACCAAAACAAGGGTTTTCTCTTTCATACCCATTTTGGTAAAGAAGACAAAGGCTCCTGGATCCAAGTACAACGAGCCTATGAGAAGTCTACAACCACCATTCTATCACTATCATGGTAAGGCTGTGTTGCCCTAATTCCTTCCCTATATAAAGCAACACAGCCGCATCATTTACAATTTGTGTTTGTCACCACAAAGTGTGTGTCACATTATTTTCTCTCTTGTAATTGCTTAAGTTTATAGAGTGTCTAGACTTAGCAATTATTTAGTTCATTTGTATTCTTGTAAGACAAGTTGTAATATCGACCATGTATTCATCGTTTAAATCAATGATACATATGATTAGACTTGCTTAGATATTTGCATTTGAACTTATTCTTGTTCATGTTCTCTACTTTCTGTTCTTTACTTTCTTGTCTAGATAAAACAAACATAAGTGTGCAAATTGTGGACTGTTAGATCAGATCTACCAAAGATATGTTGAAAGCGAGATTTGACATGAAGGATATGGGTTTAGCAGATGTCATTCTTGGAATGAAAATTACTCGAACCCAAGATGGTCTAGTGTTAAGTCAATCTCACTATGTGGATAAGATCCTTGAGAAACTCAGTCCCGAGGACTCAAGAGTCGCTCGATCTCCAATAGATACCACACAACATCTATCGAAGAATAGAGGAAAATGTGTTGCTCAATTGGAGTACTCAAGGGTAATTGGCAGCCTAATGTATCTCATGACAAGTACTAGGCCAGACTTAGCCTATGCTGTTAGTAGGCTAAGTAGATATACTAGTAATCCTAGTTCGGAGCATTTGAAGGCTATGACTAGGTTACTAAGATGCTTGAGATAAACAAGAAATTATGGGCTGCATTTTGGACGAGATCCAGCTGTATTGGAAGGATATAGTGATGCTAATTGGATATCTGATATAAAAGATTCCAAATCCACAAGTGGATATGTGTTTACTATTGGAGGAGCGGCAATAGCTTGGAAATCGTCCAAACAAACACTCATTGCTAGATCCACAATGGAATCTGAATTTATAGCATTGGATAAAGCTGGAGAAGAAGCAGAATGGCTACGACACTTCTTGGAATATGTTCCAAGATGGCCAAAGCCTCTTACGGCTATTTGCATACATTTTGATTGCCAATCGGCTATTGGTAGAGCTCAAAATACAATGTATAATGGCAAGTCAAGACATATTCGTCGTAGGCATAATAGTGTACGACAACTGCTCACAACAGGGGTTATCACTATTCACTATGTGAGGTCAAAGGATAACATTGCGGATCCGCTAACTAAAGGTTTAAGTAGTGAGGCAGTTTATAAGTCGTCAAGAGGAATGGGGCTAAAGCCCATTGAGTAAATTTGTACGAAGGAAAACCTAACCTAGATGTAAATGGAGATCCCATGATCTAGGTTCAATAGGACAACCTAATTGTACGAATGGAGGAGGTCACTGTGGGGGAACACCCCAAAACAACTAAGGGAGTTTGCAGTCACTGTGGGGGGAGAACCCACCACAATAAAGTGTGTTGCAAATTTCCTAGCCCATTCCTATATCAAATCAGTGAAATCATAGAGGTTAAGCTTATAGCTTTTAATGATTGTGAGCAATCACCTATGTTAGAGAGAAGTGTGGTCGCTTCGAATGGAATTGTGGGGACGCAATTCCTAGAGCTCTCGCAGAACCAGGATAGTGTTCCATGACCATAACGGACACGAAAGTGAGGGGTTAACGAGACTAGGGAAAGTATTGTGTGATGTGCAATAACGTCTACGTAAAGAGGAGTTAGTTCAAAGACATCAAGTTCTACTAACTGCTAGGAGACTAAGTGCACTCACAAAGGAAAGTTCAAAGGGTAAAACCTACTCCTCCTGCAATACTTGACTGTCGGAATTTATCTTTAATAATCATATCTATTAATGTGGGGGATTGTTGGAAATTCAAGTTAATAGATATGTAGTAATGAAGTGGAGAGTGTAGTAATTAATGCTTAAGTAATGTGTGTTTGTCCCACATTGCTAGATGAATAAACATTAAGTGTGTTTATAAGGAGGAGTGTTGGAGGAATAATAATTCCTTATAAGGGGCTACACCCCAAGTGGGCAAGGAGGATGCGAAGCACCCGACGCGCCCGAGACCGGGACCGGGACCGGGGTCGGGGTCGTAGGCGATGAGGCGTAATGTGGCGTCTTAGTGGCGCACTTTGCACTTCGAGCTGCATATATATAACTCTTTTACAATAATCAGATTGATAACAACAATACCAACACCTCTTCAATCTGGATCATTAACAAAACTTCTTCTCTTCTACTTCACTTCGAGCTGTTCTTGAAGGTATTATTCCGGGTTGTGGTTAACTCCGGCAGTACAATCTACTTTGGCTGTTGTACCATGGGAAACTGACGGGTTCACTTGGGTGGCCCGAAATCAGTTTTAAGGGCCCTCTGTTTAACAGAACCCTCAGCCGTTGTTAACTCTTTCCTTTCTGTACTTCGTTTCTTTTTATGTTCATTTATTGTATTTTGATTCTTGTATTAGTTTCTTAGTAGTTATTTTACTTGTAATATCTTGTTGTAATTCGAATATGTTTATCAATAAAATGTCATTTTAGTGAATGGTGTTCCTACAAATTGTTCGATCTGAAATTCATGATTTATGTGCGTATAAATAAAATGTGAAATATAGACATTTGAAATCTACCGTTGAAACGCTTTTGCTAGAAGTATCGGACCACTCACGAGTGTCGTTATTGACCAAAGGGGTTTGTTTTGTATGAAGATGTTGAATTATAAGAATATTCAATCTTGATCGAATTCACGATATGTTGTAATCTTGCATTTATCAAAAGATGTGAACAATATAGACATCTGAAATCAATAATGGTCCATTTGAAATCAATGGTTCAAACACTTTTGCTAGTGGTATCGGACCACTCCATGGTTAAGCCACGGCCCACGAGAGAAACAATGAGAGTCTCTATAGTCCGGAGATGCTAAATTAGTAATTAAATTTAAACATTCCATTCGTTCTTGAACGCATCATGATCTATTATAAAATTGCGTTTATTCAAAAATGTGAAAGACAGCATTTGAATATGATCATTGCAACAACTTTATTAGTTTTATTGGACCAGTCCAAGTGTTATTAACCTTATATACGGAGTTATGGTTACGGCAGAAGAATATATGCACGGGCGGTACAAAGGGGGGGGGGGGGGGGGGGGGGGGGGGGGGATAGTAAAATGGGTCGAAATTTAAATTTCGTCATGTAATTTTAATTTTTCATGGATATTTAAAATTTCTATAGGTTTTTAATATTTTGCCCCTTTTGTATTTGTTTTTCATGATTTTAATTTTGTTCCCTCTGAGATTTTTTTTTTATACCGCCTCTTATATAGGGTTAACAAATAAAATTTGTGTCTTTTATTCATGTATTGTTAAATACTTAAAATCTTTTGTATCAATCTTTTATGAATATTTATACATCTTGATTTTGTAGTTAAATGCCCCTTGTGAGCTTATTTATATTCGGTCTGGTATATATAGAATGCAGCAGTGACAGTGTTGAATTTATAACAATTTCTTTAGTTTTGTGGTAGTTTTAGATGGTATAGTATGATGGTTAATATTAGTTTGTAATTGTGATAAAAGAAAACCAAAAACGCAACATGTCGATATACATTAAAATATTGATTAGTATAGATTATATCTTTTTCTAAAAACGGTAATAATGTAGTGGTCATGTGAATAGTTTTATTGTTGTAAAAGTTTGTTTAAGGTTGGTTTAGATTATATACACAAGGGTAGATATATAGTTTCAAATTTAAAATTAAAAAAATCATGAAAGAATTGCTAAATATTTTATAGAGTAAATTATGTTAAACGTCCTTGTAATCTAACATTTTTTCACTATTCATCCTTCGTTGAATACTTTTGCATAAACCAACCATGTAAGGGTAAACAAATGACATAAATCGTACCTCATATAATTGACAGATCATAAGGTCGGTTTATGTAATTTACCTTTTTTTTTTTTTACTATAAGAGAGTGCCTATAGATATAGGAAACAAAAACAAATTAAATTGAATAAAGAGCATTAAAATACTACCCCCGGGGAACAACGATGAAAATTGATGATACTCCCGACCTACCAACAAGAACATTGAATTTGAATCGTGTTTTTCTATATTTTATAATAGTCACGGGCTGTTTCCATGTTGCATGTATCTTTTATCATGTGCACTTGAAACTTGTGAAATCTTAGAAACACGTTATATTAGGTCTTCTTTCTTTTGTTAGAAACAGCATTCAAATTTAGTTTTATATGACCATTTATTTTATTTACCTTAAAAGTTAAAATTGCTTGTCACAACTTATTCCGTCTCCAACTCTTCATCACATCATTTATCAAATTGTTACGTTGGTTTTTTCACAATTAACATTTTTACCTCAAGTTCTTTATTTTAATTCCTGAAGCTATGTATAACCTATAATCAAGATAAAATGTTTATTTTATCCCAACTTTAGATATTATTCAACTTAATTGTATGGTACTATAGTGATAACAACCAGTGCCGTCTCCGATAATGTAAAAAAAATTCGAGACCTGGCTCGATAATTAAAAATGGGCCCCTAAAATAATAAGTCAATAGTAAAATATTAAAACATAATATTACAGGACGATAAATGTTTTCGACACTCGAAACAAAGCATAACAAAAATTTACAATATAGTTTATAATTTTAAGCAAATGGTTTGGCTTTGTAGCTAGTTGTACGTACAACTCTTCACTCGTAGCAATTTTATAATGTTAGTAATATTAGTCGGTAGGTATATGTAGCTAGTAACATTAGCTGGTGAGCATAAAAGATAATAAATGTTAAAAAAAAACTGGAAGTTCCCATATTCTTAATTTATGCATTTGCAAACAACTTCCAGTCTTCCACGTCCCTGTTCTTCTCACCTCTTCTTCTCCTATATACATTATCTTAAACTTTTTTACTTGCTTTTGAGTTTTCAAGCACAATGGCAACAGGTTAAATCTAGTTTGCATCGCCACATACCCAATGGTAAACCACATGAGCTTCAAACTCTTGTTTTTCACCTCTAGCAACTTCCGGTGCCATAAAAACCGGTGTACCGGAAAAACAGAGTAAGTACTATTCTCCCCGTTTTCCACCCATTCTGAACAGCCCATATCACCAATTTTCACATCGTTTCACACACCAAAATGTTTTCGTCATCTAATCATCTTCTTCATTAAATCAAAGCTCGACCAGTAAGTATATACGCAGTAAGTGGCACCCGGAAGTAGTGGGCCCTCGTATGAAGTGGGCCCGGCTCTGTGGCACCCCTTGCACCCCCTCAGAGCCGGCCCTGATAACAACTAGATTTAGACCCGTGTCAAATACACGGATTGTTTATGGCATATTAAAGATAAAATTAAATATATATAATTCAAAAAAAGTTGTGAAAGAACAAATCAGTGAATTCAAATATAAAGATTGTAATTAAAATTATGAAAGAATAAATCGGTAAATTTAAATATAAATAATTAATGAAAATCAAAGTAATAGAATTTAATACTGAAACATTGAAAAAGTGTTTAACTTGTTCGTTTATTAATATCATGTCAAGACTTATTGTTGTAACTGTTTTCTTAACCATAATAAAAAAAAATTTTGTAATTTTTGATTTTTTTTTCATTAAAATTTTAGATTATATAGTTGTTATCAGTGAGATATATTATTTTGAGACGTGTGAAAATTTATATTTAAGATAATTATTGGAGATAATAGCATCATATAAAAATTGTCGTATAGGTAATTCGAGAGAATATATGTATGAGATATATCATAAATTAACGTAACTTAACTTTTGTATTTATCTAAATCAAGATTGGATTATTTTATTTTTTAAACAACGTAGCATAATTTTTGTATTTATCTTTTCTTGTGTTTATTTAGTAACTCGACTTTTCTTTTTATTAAATAACATAACTTAACCTTTGTATTTATTTATTGGAATAATTCAAGGTCGTTTTTAAAAAAAAACTAAACGATGATTAATTGAATTTAGAGAAATTAAATTTAGTCACATGTTTAATAACTTACTTTAGAGAAATCGAGAGATGTGATTGGTCAATTGAGGTTAGGCCAGTTGTCTTTTAGTATATATTAAGATAAGATGTGATTGAAACATTTCTAATGTTGCATTAATAAAAAACATTTATTAATTGTAATTGTAATTGTAATTGTACTTTTATGTCATTAAGCGTTTTGCTTGATGACTTTATTTTTAATAACATTCAGCCATTAAAAAAAACATTTATATAACTCCTTCTAGAAGGCTAGAATTTCATTGCTTCATGCCTAATGCCTTCACAAAACGGGTTCAATATATGCAAACATGTTCCTTATGTATGTGGTTGACTGGCATAAAGCAATTTGGTTACACACCGAAGGCTTGCATCCGGGTTCAAGAGTCATTTTCGTTTCTAAAACTTTTGATCTAAAACATGGCACACCATAAGATATCCTAACTGTAAATGTAATCCACGAATTGTTTGACGCGTAATGTAAAGGTAAGGTATGACTACCTAGATTTGGCTCGTCTACATCGGGTCACTGATAGGATTGGATGTCGTCGTTTATATCGTTAACTTAAATCTTTGGTCCTGTTTTCTTTATTTTAATTGTAATGGGCTTACTCATACATAAAGGTCCTCAGAAGAGGAAATACTGAAATAGAATGACCTATAAACCAAGTCCAAATATTATCGATAACTTTTTTCTCAAGTCCAAACTTAAGGAGTTTTTCAAAAGATGACAGGCCCATAGTTTGTTCGACAGAAATATAAGCCCATTAACAAATATGATAATCTCATACTCTATGAGTCTATGGGCCAAGTTCTAAGGCTCCATTCTTAAAGGAAAATTCGAACAGACAAAAATGAGATATAGTGAAAATATAAGGAGTTTGTTTAGCTTTTACTAGATATTTCAGATTTTTTTTATACTTTCCATTATAGCTCAGAGCACCAACTTTACATGCTGGAGGTCTCGAGTTCGAGACATGGGAATGACAAAGGATTTTCACAATAAAGTCCTACAGTGAAACAGGTTTGAGTCCTGCAGAGGGGGCAGAGTTTTATCCCAATTAAATGTCGTGTCTTCGGGCGGTTTAGTTGGGAGTTTCTCCTCCTACTAGGTATTGAGGGCAAGGTTGGAGAACTCGTGACTCGGGATCGGATAGGCGAGAGGGGAGTCACGAGTTTTTAAAAACTCGGATCGGAATCGGGGAGAACCCGGATCAGGTTTTTATATAGAAAATTTATAGTTTTTGAAATTATATGGAATAAACTTCAAACTTAAAAGATAATTGTTTAGAAACTTTAATACAATACTTCAAAGTTCAAACTTCATTCATTAGAAATATAAACTTAAACCAATTTAGGATTTTTTTTTTTTTAAAAAAAAAAAAAAATTGACCAAAGTTGACCCGAGTTTTGACCCGATCCGGCCGATTCTTGACCGATCCGGCCGATTCTTGACCGATCCAGGCGAGTTTGACCGAGTTTTACAAGCGACCAAGTCGTTGACCGAGTTTTCACCCGATTCTAGCCAACTCGACTCGTTTAACCCCCGATTCCGATTCCGATCCCGAGTTCCCGGCCGAGTCGGCCGAGTTTTACAACACTGATTGAGGGTGAGGGGGCTCTCTAGCGCGGACCCGGTTAAGACAACGTAAGCTAGATCCTCTGTTGCGAGCAAATGATTCACAACTTTCAAAATAAGATATTTCAGATTTTTGAGAAGAAGGTGGAGCTAAAGAGATCTTTGTTAAGACTTTTCTTCAATTTTTTTCTTTAGGTTGTTATGCGGGGATACAGATTAAACTTTTGTTATGCGGGGATACAGAAAAATACATTATTATACGCTGAAACTTTTATGGAGAAAGCCTACACTGCCCCAAGCTATTCTCCGTCTGTTTGAGTCAGTGATCGTTGAATGAAACCACTGTAACAATGAAGTGTAAGGGTTTTCTACCGAAATAACCAGGTTTCTCCTGGAATTGGATATGGGTATATGAAAATACAATACCGCGACCCTAATATTTGACGTTAAAGAAAAAAGGAGTAATGGTTATATGATACCGTGTTAGAATTCCCCTCGAGTTATGTTGGAGTATGTATTTCAGTAGTAAAAATGTCAATAATAGTTGGTCACTTTTGGTATGACATTATAGCTTTGTACGCAGGTATGAATTAAAGTTGAAACAGTGACCCATCTGTGATGTTGAATGGAAAAGTAAATAACCTTTTGGCTTGCTTGTGTGATTGGTAAAACCGTAAAAGTCTAATATATATTGTCAAACATTCGTTTTTATAAAGTTTTAATTATAGTATAACAAAGGATAACACCAACAATATCTATTAGAGTTTCCGGTATTTTTGGTTACAGGGTCATCTTAATATTGGCTTTAGGGCGGATTAACTTTGAGATTGGTAGCTATGAATTCGATTGGACATTGACAATTAAACAATGAAACTTGGATATCACAATAAATATAAATTAACATAAATCACAATAAAAATATAATTAATAAAGTAAGCAGAAGATAAACCATGTAGGCTATTGGTGTTGCAGCCTCAGGTTGAATTGAGGCTTGATGTGTCATATATTATACCATTTCCCACGTGATATTTAGTACCAATTATTCGTAATTTTTATAGTTTTATATCCAACTTTCGATGCTTTGAGGTAGTGTTGGGTGTTTTCAGGTTGGAGAACATTTATACGGATGAATTGGTTGATTTTGATGATGCATGGAAGAAACAAGAGAAGGATTCAGTTGGATTCGATTGAAAGACGAAGAAAACGAGTTCTGAAGCTTGTAACACCCGTTAGTGTATGTAACGGCCGTTATGCATTTGCCACTGTAACTGCCGTTAGTCATATTAACGCCCGTTAGAGTTGTTTCAGAAATTTCCCTTGTAACGGGTGTTACACGCAACTTTTGTAACGGGTGTTACACGGGGATTTTATATATATACTCGATTAGGGTTCTGATGGATGGACGAATTTTTTTAGACTTTTTCTTAGCATAACTCATAGTTCTTGGTATTTTGGAGCAAACAAGCTGTTAGGGTTTTCATCTTTCCAGCCTTGGATCATAATCATTGTTGCTACCGGATTTACTTCAATTCATTGGTATAATATGATTTCTTCTATTCTTGTTTGTTTTGATTCAATTATTATGAGTAGCTAAATTATTTAACACCCGCTTGGGTAGTGAACATGTCATAGGGTCAATTTAATGTTACTTGCTATTGTTGAATAAGATTTTTATGTTTAATCGCAGATCCGCATTTATTTGAGTTTAAATATTGTTTTATCTTTTATATTAATTAATTGATGATTGTAATTAGAAGTTCGGGAGAAATCTATGTCATTGTCAATTGGTTTATGAAACGGTTAATCGGTCTTTAATTAACCTAAAATCGTTGGAGTTCGGGAGAAACTAGCGATAAAGATTTTAAACAATTAAATTCACTTTGAGTGAGTAAACATCTATGATAGAGGGATCTGATTAGGTGAATAAGCAGTTCGGAAGAAAGCTTTTAAAGATTAAATCATAAAATCAACTTAGGTTCTTAATGCTTAATTGTTTTGAGTAGAAATTATTCGCGGGAGCGATAACTATATTTCGAGCAATTAAAGTTTCAAGTATAACGGGAGTTCATCTTGACTACTTTTTAAGTCGTTCAATAATGCAAGTAATGTTTAGACCCGATGATTGACATGTAAGCTGATCCAAGTGGGTGTCTTTTAATATTATTGTCTTTAAAAATCATTTTTACTTTCGTCTTCCGACGAACCCTGCCCCGGTCATACCGGATTCTTTTTTCGATTAATCTTTCGGGATTACTAACAATTTACTAATTTTGCAACGTGACAATTCGGTCACAAAACCCCTTCTTTTTACTGAATTACTTAATTTGAACAATTGCTTACAAAGTCCTTGTGATCGACCTCGGATTACCAAGTTTACTATACTGCATGCGATCAGGTTCACTGCCTGTGAGTGTGTTGTAGTCAGTTTTCTAGTGGTTCGTGTTTTATAAATTTTATAACTCGATTTAACACATCAAGGCTTATATTTTAGAAATGGTATATAGATTTGAACAAAAAGCAATTGTCAAAGGGGGTTGCTAAGAACCCCTTATTCCGCTTAGCCTTACAAGCAAATAAAATGGAAACGCCTTTAAGAGACCCAAAAGGAATCTGTCTATTTACATCAATTTTTAGTTTTTAACATACATATAGTTTTTACTGGTTGACAACGGCTGCTTTCATGGATTATGGATTTGTGGAATTGTTGTGATGCCTTATTTAGTTATTTTTATTAGCCTTAGTCTAAAATACTAGCTCAACACATAAAATAGAAGGCTCCAACTCATTGGGGATTTTAGGCAATTGCCTAGCCTACGTACACTATAGAGCTGACCTTGTTTCGTTTGACGATGAACCAATATTTCATGTGATCACAAAAATCTCATTTTTATTTGTATTTACTAAGCATGAAGATTTTTCATGTCATTAATTATAAACGAGATATGTCACCCGGGCGTTGCACCGGGAGACATTATATTTATTGTATTTCATACGAGGTAAAATTTATAACATGTTTTCAGAAACATTATATAGTTTGAAAAACTGAGTTGATATTGATCTTTTAATGAATAAGCTTTTATTACTCAAAGAAATTTGACAGTATAAAACATCAACTGAAATATAATTAAAAACTAATAAGTATTACAAATTAATAGTCACAGATGATTAGGTGTATATATTCAAAACGTACACATATACTGCTATATATATATATATAATGTAATAGTTCACGTGTAATAAGGTGAGATAATTTTAAAAGTGTAACAAACTTAAAAAAATGATAATATTCAATTAAAATAAGTCATTTTTGTAAACAAAATTGGAAACAATTTAAAAAATCAAAACATAAGGCCCAAAACAAATTAGATATGTTAAGCCCAAAATTAAAAAAACTAAAGGTGGACTCAGAGAAAATAAAGTTGGCCCGTTAGTCAATCCTAAAATCAAAAAACTAAAAACGGACCCAAATAAAATGAAAATGGTCCGTTAAGAAAATGAAAACGGGTCCAAAGAAAATAAAAGTAGCCCGTTACTATTATTTGCACGCAAATGGATGGCTTTGTTTTTAATATATATACTAATACGAGTATATCGCTTTTATATCTGCTATTTATGCACATGTGTGGAAAGGATGGGACGCCGAGCAATGTATGGAATTTTAAGCTATCAATCTTGTAGATATTATTATAATATAACAATTAAAGTAGCGAAAAGCTACAGTAATGTTTTTCTTTTTTCTTATTTACCACTTAACTTCTTTTCTTTGTTTTTTTACCACAAACTTGCATTTTCTTTACATTTTAATAAAAATAGAGAATATATTAGGTTTCTTAATTTTTGCCACATAACTTTAACCTTTTAACTTTTGTCACATAACTTTAATTTCTTTTACTTTTAGCACAAAAGTTTGGTTTTATTTAGTTTTTAAACATATGTTTTCCTAACTTTTGTCACGAAAGTTTCATTCTCTTTACTTAATATCACGGAAACTTTTAACTTTTTACTTTTTGTCACATAAACTTAATTTCTTTTACTTTTGGCACGAAATTTTTGTTTTATTTAGTTTTTAAACTTATTTTTCTAACTTTTGTCACGAAAGTTTCATTCTCTTTACTTTTTATCACAAACTTTTAACTTTTACTTTTTGTCACATAACTTTTAATTTCTTTTACTTTTGGCACGAAATTTTTGTGTTATTTACTTTTTAAACTTTTGTTTTTCTAACTTTTGTCACGAAAGTTTCATTCTCTTTACTTTTTATCACATAAATTTACTAAAGTTTTCGTCCTTTTACTTTTTGCCACATCACTTTCATTTCTTTTACTTTTTGTCACAAACTTTATTCTTTTTACTTTTTCACAAACTTTTATTTTTTTACTTTTTGTCACATAACTTTTATTTCTTTTACTTTTTGTCACATAACTTTTATTTCTTTTACTTTTTGTCACAAACTTTTATTTCTTTTACTTTTTGTCACATAACTTTTATTTCTTTTACTTTTTGTCACAAACTTTTATTTCTTTTACTTTTTGTCACATAACTTTTATTTCTTTTACTTTTTGTCACAAACTTTTATTTCTTTTACTTTTTGTCACATAACTTTTATTTCTTTTACTTTTTGTCACAAACTTTTATTTCTTTTACTTTTTGTCACATAACTTTTATTTCTTTTACTTTTTGTCACAAACTTTTATTTCTTTTACTTTTTGTCACATAACTTTTATTTCTTTTACTTTTTGTCACAAACTTTTATTTCTTTTACTTTTTGTCACATAACTTTTATTTCTTTTACTTTTTGTCACAAACTTTTATTTCTTTTACTTTTTGTCACATAACTTTTATTTCTTTTACTTTTTGTCACAAACTTTTATTTCTTTTACTTTTTGTCACATAACTTTTATCTTTTACTTTTTGTCACATAACTTTTATTTCTTTTACTTTTTGCACAAATTTAGTTTCTTTAAAAACTCTATGCCTTGTATGAACGTTTGTCAATTGGGCTAGGCCCGACTTCTGCCCTATCTAATCTCAAGATTTGGTTCCATGCCTTTCCTTGAAGCCTCGCTATCTTTCCTAAGCGTCGACTGGGCCCACTCTAAACCTCGACATCCTCTTTGTCTTTTATCTAAGCTTCGCTGGAATGAAGGTTAGGCTGGGCCCCCACTCCTAGCTTCCTTAGCTTCGCTAGTGCTTGGCAGCCTCTCACATTTCCTTGTACTTATTTAAATTCCGAATATATGTATATATATAATTCTAGCTTTAGAAAAGACTTTGTCAAGTCCGATTCTCTCTCCTTAAGTTCGGTGGGCCCCACTTCGGAGGTATCCTCCTTTCCTTAGCTTCGCGTAGGTCCCACACAGGCCTTAAACTTCGACTGGGGTCCCTCCTTTGCGTCTTTCCTTGAAGGGCCGCTCCTCTCTCTTCTGCTTAGCTTCGATTCTCTCCTTGAAGGGCCGCTCCTCGATAGTATTTATCTTTCCTTAGCCTTGCTTAAGGCTCTCCTCTTTCCACCTTAAGCTTCGCTATTCGCCTGAGGATCCACCAAGGAAATTAGAATTCCATCTAAGCGTTGATAATACTCAATTTAATATACATATACGTATACTTTTCAGAGTTTAAGCTCGACAACCCTTCCTCTCTATATCTCGCCAGAGCTTCGCTGGAATTCCTCCTGCCTTTTATCTTTTTCTTAAGGTTCGATTGCTCATAAGCTAGCTTCGCTACTTTGCTAGCTTCGCTATTTGAGCTTCATATCTCCAAGGCTTTGCTAGGCTCAACATCCTCTTGCCTTTCCTTATACTTATCTGAACTTCGATTATAAACATATATAATTTATAAATAACAGTAAATATATATATATATATATATATACAACAAAATTAGGGCTTGCTAGGTGAGATCTCACCATACTCATCAAGTCCCCCAAGTTTGGAGGTAAGGTTTTCTCTTAAAAACTTGGATTCAAACTTTCTACCATTTGCTCATATTTTCCATTTTAAATCTCCTTTTCTTGTGGTGGTCGTACGGCTGATAGAAAAAGAAAAGAGAAGAGAGACTTCTTTTTTTTTCTTTTTTCTTTTTTTGCTTTTTTTCTTTTTCTTCTTGAATTGACAGATAGTACTTTCTTGTTTCTTTATTTCCCTCCTTCTGTTCATTTCGTTCATTTATTGGATTCTTGGATTTGGCAATCAACACATCAAAGATAGGAGAGGTAGAGACTTTTCTATATATGTGATGTATATATATATATAAATCGGCCAGAAGAGACTGTTCAGCCAGATTTATATCTCTTTGCATTTTTCCCTTGTATGTGTTGTCAGAAAAAGAAAGTAAACCTCTACCCCTTTCTTTGCATTTTTCCCTTTTATTTCATCTTTGTTTTTAACCCACGTCTAGGTCTAAAAAACTTTATTACTCGCGAGAATTGTTACTTCTCAGTGAGAAGTGTTTGTCTTTTTAGATGAATAAATTTTATGCGCGCCGCTTCCCAATAGAAACGCTTATCTTATCATCCGATGAATGAATAAGACGTAAATTTGATGTGGGTGGAGTAATTTCTTCGCTATCCCTTCATCAATATCACTTCCCGATGAGAAGTGCTTACCTTTTTATCCGATGAACAAAAAGATGAATAAAAATATCACTTCCCGATGAGAAGTGCCTACCTTTTTATCCGATGAATAAAAAGATGAATAAATTTATTAGTGTTCAGCCGGGCCCAGTTTTGGCTTGTTACACTTAGGACTCACATTTGGTGAGACTTGTCTTATTCGTGTCTTTCTTCCCAGTGAGAAGCACTCTACTCCCATCCGATAGATGAGAAAAAATGAAAATTTTCTAAGTGTTAACTAAGCTTTCCATCTAGAGGATGAAAATTTTCTGAGTGCTAGCCAAGCTTAGCTTAGACGTTCACTTTGTATTTATTTATCTATCTTTTTCCTGTGAGAAGTATCTATCCTCATGGGTGAGGGAGATGAAAATTGTTTTAAGTGTTAGCTGGGGATTGCTTTGTAGCTTTTGTCCTTTAGGCACTTGGTTTGTCTGTCTTGCCTTCACAAGTACTTAGGTTTTTATAATCCATGTCAGAAGTTGGCTAGGAATTCTTTCTTCCATCTTAGCACTTGACTTCTGGAATTTTCATTCGGATTACCCTTTTAGCTTGTCTCATAGTCGAAATGTTCTTAAAACAATTTATTGACCAAATATTTTCGAAAAGAAAATGATATCTCATTAATGATAATGATAAGGTTGGGATACATGATCTGACCAACAAACATAACCATAGTTGAAGTAAAATGACATAAAAATATATAAAGGGATACTCAAGATGCTTCAGAGAAGGGGGAAGGATGATTCCAAAGGAGGGATATGGGACCCATACTAACTTAGAGTCTTGTCATTTGTCTTATTCATGGACCATGTATACATGGCCCTCAGGCTCTCCTGGATCATCATCCTCCTCCACCACCTTCTTTTGCCATGCAAAGGTCTTCTTTGTCTGCTTAGCTCCTGGGACTAAGTGTTCAAGCTTCCCTTCATCCAATGCCCTTTTGATCTCCCACTTTAGCTGTCTACATGCATTAGTATCATGTCCGCGGTCCTCATGGAATTCACAATATTGATTCATGTTCTTTTTCCCAGACTTGAAGGCTATTGGTGAGGGAGGTTTGAAAGTAGCACACACTGTCTCAGTGTTCAAGATTTCTCTAGGGCATTTGATCAAGTTAACAATTGGTACATCTTTGATGTATGGTCCAAATCTTTTCTCACGACGCTCATCCAGACGCTCGTCTCGACGTTCGTCTCGCCTTTGGTCATGTCGGCTCCACTCTTCACTAGCCAATCCTCCCCCAGATTTATCTTTCTTTGTGACACCTCTCACTAGTGAGGCAGTCTCTTTGGAGCGAATGAAGTTGAACTCCGTACCAATAGCTTCTTTAAACGTCAATGGGATTTTCTTGCTTAGATCATCCTGGAGTTCGCCAGGGAGCAGTGCCAAGGTAAAACCTGAGACTTGTTGACTTTCAGGGAGACCCGGTATCTTCTGGCATTCCTCGGTGTATCTTGTGATGAAATTCCTTAGTGGCTCGCTTTCTCTCTGTCTAATTAGGTGAGCTTCCAAGTGACTTCTCTGACGCTTCCTCTGTTGGACAAACTGAGCTATGAATTTCTTCTTCAAATCTTCATAGTCTTTGATGCTCTTCTCAGGAAGCTTGGTGAACCACTCTAAGGCATAACCTTGCAAGGTGCCTGGGAATAAGTGGCATGCCACGGGCTCCACCCACTTTTCAGTTAACACGGCCTGATCATAGATTGCGAGATGATCTTCTGGGTCCCTAGTACCATCGTAAGTGCCAACGATAGTGGGAACCTTCTGACCGCCTGGGAAGGCATAATTTGCCACCCAGTCACAAAACCTTGACTTTGTTGCAGACTTTGGCACTGTAGCCACCCTTGCTTGCTCATCAACCTCCTCTCCCGCTGCAATTTTTAGCATTTTTAACAACTCTTTTGCTGGGTTGACTGGTTGAGGGGCAGGCTCGACTGGCCTTTGCTTTTTCATCTCGTCCACCAACAACTTCATTTTGGACTCCATGCCTGTAGGCTGTGGAGAAGCTTGTGGGGCTGGCTGAGGTGGAGCTGGCCTTAACGCAACAGAGAGTTGAGAGAACCAATCGGTTGGAGAAGGTGGTGGTGTTTGCACTTGCTGAGTGCCCTTGGCAGCTAGCCTTATCAATTCCAACAAATGGCTCTCCTGGATAGTCACAGATTGTGAGGAACTAGTCTGACCTCCCACCAAGGATGAACTAGCCATGCTAGCTATGGTGGAAGTCATTATGCCCTTTTGAGAGTTTACCACACCAAGACCAGAAGAAAGTGAAGAGAGTACATTGATGGGAGAAGTGTTGGGTGGGAGTGTTGAAAACAAGGAGATGAGAGGAGATATAGAAGGGTGAAGGTGTGGAGAAAAGTGGTCCCACACTAACACTACTAGACCCAAGGCTAGATGCAAAGCTTACCTTGGGTGGCAACCTAGATCCACCACCAGAAACAACATTAGTTGCATTTTGCTACCACCTCACTAGATCTAGGACCAAAATCTGGAAATTTTTCTCCTGAGATATTTTGAGTATCACAGATCTCAGAAGTTTCCAGATTGATAATTGAAGAGTCATCTCCATCAACACCCTACCCCAACCCAGAAGGTACAACCTGAGAAATAGGAGTAAATTCCTCAGCCATGAGAGATTAAGAAACAAACAAGAAATAAAGTGATGATTTTTGCTTTGTATCAACACAAAACCACCCAGTGATCAGTAAATTCACGGATGGCGCCAATGTTTGAGCATGGAATGTTAAGCTCAATCACAAAAGGGGTTTAACCACGAAAATCATCAAAATCTCCTCAAATTAAGAGTGCAAACCTACTAAGTTCTTAACGAACCTAAGGTGAATGATGATTTTCCCAAAGCGATGTTTCGATCTTTGGAGGATATGAAATATAAGTGATTTGATGTAATGATTGATGATATACTGTATATGAATATTTCTGAATATGAATGATACTGATAATGAAACTGTGTGTATTGAATGAATGAATTGATTGTAGAATGAATTGCTCTGACAAGTGATGATGATGGGTATTTATACACCTCTAATTAGGGTAACTTTGTCTTGGGCCGTACTAGATATGGGCCCTGGCCCAAATCCCAAGGGTACGAGGTATGAACATTCCCATATTATTATTTGTCAGTTATTCATTCGTCATCTGATTTATAGGTCACCATAATAAATATAATAATATTTAGATTAGTGGTAGTGAAGCTCTAGGTTGGCCTTGTTAGTTTCTTTAAAAACTCTATGCCTTGTATGAACGTTTGTCAATTGGGCTAGGCCCGACTTCTGCCCTATCTAATCTCAAGATTTGGTTCCATGCCTTTCCTTGAAGCCTCGCTATCTTTCCTAAGCGTCGACTGGGCCCACTCTAAACCTCGACATCCTCTTTGTCTTTTATCTAAGCTTCGCTGGAATGAAGGTTAGGCTGGGCCCCCACTCCTAGCTTCCTTAGCTTCGCTAGTGCTTGGCAGCCTCTCACATTTCCTTGTACTTATTTAAATTCCGAATATATGTATATATATAATTCTAGCTTTAGAAAAGACTTTGTCAAGTCCGATTCTCTCTCCTTAAGTTCGGTGGGCCCCACTTCGGAGGTATCCTCCTTTCCTTAGCTTCGCGTAGGTCCCACACAGGCCTTAAACTTCGACTGGGGTCCCTCCTTTGCGTCTTTCCTTGAAGGGCCGCTCCTCTCTCTTCTGCTTAGCTTCGATTCTCTCCTTGAAGGGCCGCTCCTCGATAGTATTTATCTTTCCTTAGCCTTGCTTAAGGCTCTCCTCTTTCCACCTTAAGCTTCGCTATTCGCCTGAGGATCCACCAAGGAAATTAGAATTCCATCTAAGCGTTGATAATACTCAATTTAATATACATATACGTATACTTTTCAGAGTTTAAGCTCGACAACCCTTCCTCTCTATATCTCGCCAGAGCTTCGCTGGAATTCCTCCTGCCTTTTATCTCCCATTTATGTTACCACAACCAAATAGTTCAATCATGTATTATATTTTCCATACATAACCCGGTTTCTTAACTCAGAATCGTTTAAATGATCTGTAATCTGATCAGTTTAATGAACACTTGTAGAATTGATTATAGATAAGATAAAAACACACGAAAAAAGGCTAAGGTAAAATAAAAACGCACACGTTTGTTCCTGTCATTTTTACGCGGTGTCTGTTTTCAATTTCGCAACAAATTCTTTACTTTTATGCAACATCCAGCCCAACATCAACGTGTTTTTTGGCTAGGCCCCTACTCACATTACTTTCCAATTATTATATCTATATTATTATATTGTTTTCAACATATATTTAATTCCTTATTTGACAACGGTCAATTCTCGACCAATCACCTTCACCTACAAAAACCACTTCCCATATCCTCATCTTCTTCAATTACAAAGATGAATCTTCCGAAAACCTCTATACTTTTCATCTTAATCGTCTGTACCTTGAACTTTCCGGCGGCCGTAGTTCACTCTATCGGAGTAAACTACGGCACGCTCGGCGACAACCTCCCACCGCCCTCCCAAGTAGCACATTTCCTTAAATCCAACACCAACATTAACAGCATCAAAATATTTGATACAAATCAAGAAATAATAAAAGCATTTGCTAACACAAACATATCTGTAACAATAACCGTACCAAATGGGGACATACCATCATTAACTAACCCACGTAACGCGTTACGTTGGGTTAATACAAATATTAAACCATTTTACTCAAGTACTAAATTCCATTATATTTGTGTCGGTACCGAGGTTCTCCATTGGGGCCCACAGTTCCTAGTGGATAACCTAGTACCAGCTATGAAAGTGCTGCATGCAGCACTTTTAAAAGCTGGTATTAATGATGTTAAAATTTCTAGCCCGCATTCGCTTGGGATATTGGAGGAGTCTAATCCGCCTAGTAAGGCTTCGTTTAGACCCGGGTGGGATGTAGGTAATCTTGGCCCGATGTTGGAGTTTTTGAGAAAAACGAAAGCCGGGTTTATGGTTAACCCGTACACTTATTTCGGGTATTCTCCAGCTAATGCTAACTATTGTTTGTTTAAACCGAATTCTGGATTGTTTGATAAGGCCACCGGAAAAAGGTAATGTTTTTTACCATATCACATTTAATAGTTGAGTAGTGGATAGAGTTCTTTAAAATGTTCATTTTTATTTATTATTGTTCTAAATATATTTTTAAAATCATGTAGTAATATTTATGAATAGAGTAGTTTAAAGTTGATTTAGAGTAATTTTTTTTTGTATTAATTGTGACATATATACTTGTGTTTTGTAGAAATACCGATCAACTCCATAAATACATTTTATAGGAAAGGGCTAACATAAAGTTTTTGTGTAATATTTGGATAATGTTGTTACTATTGTTGGTTTTAGTCTTAGAACATAACAACTATCTATAATAATTCGGGTCAAATTATCAATAACAAGAAATTATATATGATAATAAAATTTTATTTATTTATATTAGTGTTTTTAACTATGCAGGTACACCAACCAGTTTGATCAACTGATGGACGCGGTTTATGTGTCAATGAAGAAGCTAGGATACCCGGACGTTGAAATCATTATAGCAGAAACGGGTTGGCCATCGGGCGGAGACCCGCAAAACACGCACGCAAATCCATCAAATGCCGCGGCATATAACGGTGGTTTGATAAAAAGAGTCACATCGGGTGTGGGTACGCCTTTGATGCCAGGTAGAAAGTTTGAAACATACATATTTTCGTTGTTTAATGAAGATCTTAAAGGACCATCTTTGGATGAAAAGAATTTCGGGCTTTTTCGACCCGATTTTAGCCAAGTTTACGACATTGGGATTTTACGCCAAACACAGGTACAATAATTGGTTTACTTTGCTAAATTTTAGTAGGAAAATGATAATGACAGCCCTAAAAGTTGTCATTATGCATCAAATTAATTAATACTGACAGTCCTAAGACTGTCATTAACAAAACTCATTTTAGTATCATAATAATTTTGTGTCTTGATTTGATTTATATTGTACATATATGTGGTTTTAAATGTTTTATTTTGGGTATTTACGTGGCACATAGGAACCGGATCTAGCGGAAAGTTTTGATAAATATGTAGTGTTTGGTGTGGTCCATGTGAAAGGTTTTCAATTAATTTGACATCTATTTTTGACTTTTATATGTCAGAAATGATCAATCTTATCACGTGTAACAGCGAAAAACAAATGAAATGGTACCTTCCTGAGTTGGTCTCTCAAACTTTTTGATGTATGTGTTAATTCACATACACATATACACACATTAATACAATATGTTACTCTAATAAGTTAGTATATTATAGAAAAAATAATACTTTATTTATGAAAGTGTTGAAAATATTAATTTATGGAAGGGTTGAAAATATGTTATGTATTCACTTAATAGCCTTTAAAATATTTTCACATTCACTATCAATCATTTATCTTTTAAAATATCTCAATTACTTTAATCATTTATCTTTTAAAATATCTCAATTACTTTTATATCAATTATTTTCACAACTCGACGCCACCTCCACCCTACAGTCGCCCCCACCACCACACCGTTGCCACCACAACCACCGCCGCATTTGCGGGTACCGTGCTAGTATTAAAAAAATAAGTTTTAGTGTACAAATCACACGTATTAATGTGAAGGAGGGACGCCGGGGCAAATCCAACACTGTCCTGGGACCATTTTATTAGGGGCGTTAGGAATAAAAACTTGTTTATAATGTTGGTCGTTATTTATAAATTTTTATTCCATCTTTGTTTTGAGTACTTGAATTTTCAGGCCAACTCTAATGGTTAATTTAGTGCAAGTGTGTTACAGAATAAATTTGGTGGCCATTAAATCAGGAATGAGGTCCAAAAGGGGAGTAGTGAAATAGAAGGAATGGACAGTATGGCCATATGTATGTGTGTGGTTGCCATCCTTTATCTAATTAAATATGTTACGGACCCTTTTAGAAAAATGTTATGGTCACTTTCGCCAACGGCACGGCACCAACGTGGCAACGTTAACAAACGACCCTACATGTGAAGCCAGGTCACCCTCACTGATTCCTTTGGACCGCAGCCCATTTTTAGTGACATAAATCTTATCGTGTTTTGCATAATATATCTATATCTATAATATACTATAATGTCATAAAATATACGATTATGAAATAGTGAGCTTGAATAATTTTTGGCTTTTCTCGGCGAATCAGGCTCCTTCTCCGGCGCCAATGCTTGCTCCATCTAGTGCACCCGTGCCATCTATTGGCAACACTAGCGGTGTTCGCGCTTCATCTCCAAGCTCTAGCTCAACTGTCGTTTTTAATCTCTGATAGCTAGGTAGAGACTAGAGAGAAGGGTTTGAGGGTAAAATATAGTAGAATAAATGGTCATAACTCAAACATAAAATAGTTGTATCACATATGAGTTTGGTGGTTATTATTAGTTTTATTATTGTTCGACTTTAGATTAATTGTATATAGGAAACTTATGATATGTACAAAACATAAATTCTAATAATAGACTTATTGGGTTGCCTTTATTCATTTTGTATTGGACATGTATGTTGTACTGGGCCTCTTGTTAAATGTTTGCTCATAATATTGTTTATGACAGCAAGTGCCAACAGGTCCATCACCAAAGCCGGCATTGCCAGCACCAACAACTAAGGGAAAAAAGTGGTGTGTACCTAAACCAGATGCAACCGTTGCTGCACTTCAGTCGAATATTGACTATGTATGCAGCAACGGTGCAGATTGTAGGCCCATTCAGGCTGGAGGGGCATGTTTTGAGCCTAACAACGTGCGGTCCCATGCATCTTACATCATGAACGCTTATTATCAGACAAATGGTCGTAACGACTTCAATTGTGATTTTGCTCATACCGGAGTCATCACCTTCACTGATCCAAGTAAGCAAGGGCTCTACTTTTACATTTGTATTAATCAATGGACCATTGGGTTAGGTTGTTTGGGCTTTTCTCTTTCAGGTCTTTTGGCTTAACTATGGATTTTGATTTATTTTGTTAGGTAAAGGCTCGTGCAAGTATCTGTCTTAACTCTATGAAGATCAAGACTACTAAAACAAAGACTTGTATTCGTGTGGTTTAGGTTGTGAATTATTTGACATTTTTAGATGTTATTAGTCTAATCTTTAATTTAGTTCTCAATTTTCGTACTCTCTTCAGTCCCATTGTCAGTTTGTCACTCCTTTTTGATGTCCGTGGATACCAAGAGTTTGCCAGTTTAGGCCTAATTGGTAACGAATGAGAGATGAAAAACATCTTGATGATTTAAGTTCATGTTATAAGAAGACCTGCTTATCTTTTAGACAAATTTTAACTTCGATCCAAAAATGGTGTTATCAAAGTCATTTTTGTAAGCAGGACTCTACAAATGGTTGATATAAAGATTCAAACACCATACATAATAATTCATGCAATTGTTCAGAAGATTGAGACAATGAGACTTGAATCCACAATCTCTTGGTTGATATACCCAACTCATGTAACAATAGGCTAGAAGCCATATGGTATAATAATGGCGAGAGTAATAAGTGGATCTTTAGAGTGTTTAAGGATATTTACACTAGGAAGGAGATGATATGGTTGTGGTGTCAGGCGGTGATTCTCATTCGGTAACCAGGAGATGATATGGTTTTTTGCCACCGGTCATGTGTTTGCCATGCTTGGGCATAAACGATCAAATGGGCATGGTACAACAAAATAACCAGAACAATAGAGATTCTACGTAAATTTGCTGATTAAGAATCATGAAATAAACAAAGCATCGAGGAATATATATAGCTCCAAAACTTCTAAAAACAAGATTAATATTAAAGAATTGTGAAACGTAGGTCTTGTTGATTTCAACCAAATTTCACAAACCATATATGTAATATAGTAATTAATCGAAAAAGAATAAGTCGGAATTTATAACGGGTAGGAAGCAGCATACGAACATCCAAGTTGCATAAAATTAGAAGCATTTTCTATGCACGATCGATGGACCAGACTCATCGTACTCTGCCTTTGCTATCCACATCTGTACTCAAACAAACCCAAACACCAAAAATAGGTAGTTAAAAGATTTTCAATTAACCATGAGTCATTGAAAATGATAAAACTATATTTTAGGCCAAGTCAAGGCCCAATTCATTTGGCCCGAAGCTTGCCACATGAGGAACCCGTGCTTGGACTCAGCTCATGACTTGTCATCCATAAGGCTCAACTTCAATTAGTTGTAAAATATGAATTTAGGTAACAAGCTAACTAAGCTTAATCCAAACTCAACTTCAAACGGGTTTTATTTAACCCGAAGTGTAGTTATAATGCTTATATTCTACTAAATCGTTTTCATATTACCATTGTATTGTATTACATAGTTTAGAAATCATACTTAACCTAGTTATAAATTGTGGACAAACTGTTTGTGCAAATAAACCCAACAAAACTGGAATTAAGATAACCTAAACTATTAAGTATTAACCAACCCACCCGTTATGCCACCTACCCATTACTCCATACGTACATGCTTTGTTAGTTGGACTGTCGTGATTTCTAAATAGAATTAAAAGATGACAAAAATGAACCTGCTGGAAGGTACTGAGGGATGCCAAGATAGATCCACCAATCCAGACACTGTACTTCCTCTCGGGTGGTGCAACGACCTTAATCTTCATGCTGCTTGGTGCTAAAGCCGTAATCTCTTTGCTCATCCTATCAGCAATTCCAGGGAACATTGTTGTACCACCACTAAGCACAATGTTTCCATACAGATCCTTCCTAATGTCGACATCGCACTTCATGATAGAGTTATATGTAGTCTCATGAATACCAGCAGCTTCCATCCCTATCATAGATGGCTGGAACAGAACTTCTGGGCATCGGAACCTCTCAGCACCAATGGTGATCACCTGACCATCGGGCAGCTCATAACTCTTCTCCACAGCAGAACTAGTTTTGGAAGTCTCGAGCTCTTGCTCATAGTCAAGGGCTATGTAAGCCAGCTTTTCTTTCATGTCTCTCACGATTTCCCGCTCTGCTGATGTAGTGAAAGAGTACCCACGCTCAGTGAGGATCTTCATTAGAGCATCAGTAAGGTCACGTCCAGCCAAGTCAAGACGCAGGATAGCGTGGGGAAGAGCATAACCCTCGTAGATTGGAACTGTGTGACTCACACCATCCCCAGAATCCAAGACAATACCTGTGTGTGTCCATATAGCATGATTAGAATATATTTCATGTAGAAGGGAAAACATCAAGTAATTAACTCATAAATTAAACTTGGCAAACAAGACAAATGGTCAAATGGGCCAATCTGGATGAAAGTTGTACAAGTTTATTTTAATGCAGACAACATCCTAACTGTTGTATGAAAAGATTTAGAATTTAAATGGTATTGTGATACTATAGTTTTTGACTTTTTGTGAATATAACTATCACATTATAGCTAACGATTTATATTGGTTTTTTTTGTGAAATACAGGAATAAAAGGTAACCAACTAACCTCCGCCAAGGCGGCCTAGTGGTTAGGCATCCTATTTCTACCTAAGAGGTCTTAGGTTTCGAAACTTCCCATGGTAAACATCTTGGGGGTTGCCAGGGAATGGTTGGAAATGATCACGGGATACCCCAATTATGAAATACAGGACAAAAGGTAACCACCACCAAAGTGACCTAGTAATTAGGTATTCTATTTCCACGCAAGAAATCTCATATTCGAAACCTTCCTAGGTAAACATCTTGGGGGTGGCCAGAGATGGGTCTCTGACTTAAAAAAGCGTCGTCATACTAGGGTAACCCAAACTGAGAAAACCTTATATGTTTACCATTTACAAGACTAATAGGTGGTAACAGATCAAGCCAAATCAACCTGACCCGTTTCAACCTAAAATGGCTCAACCTGCATATGTTTTGACCCTTTTATCCGCCCCACCCATGTTGTACCTCTAGTATCACATCAAGAAATAGATTCAAGTCATTCAACTAAATTTCAAGCTCTGGCAATATGTTTACAAATGCCATTTTTTAAAACTATAGTACTTGGACATTTTGTACTTAAAAGACAACTATTCTTGCACCATAAAAACCAAGCTTGACATGGAGAAGTGTCTTTGAGAAAGTGTTGTATATGATTGTTACTTTCCCACTCACATTCTTGCAACTATCTGTCCTAAGCTGTTCATTCTTACCATGTTTAGCATTGCCATTTTACAAAACCGATGGTTATAAAAATTAGTAATCCAACCCAAGGGCCTTGGCCCTGAAGGTATCGAGATAACCAATCAACCAGATAGGGCAATATGTATAGGTTGTGGGGTTGCAGTCACATGTGGGCCAACTTGTAAACATGTGATATAAAAAAAAAATAAAAAAAAATACACCAGCTACAAGTATGAAACACTTACCGGTTGTACGACCACTAGCATAGAGGGAAAGGACAGCCTGAATGGCAACATACATAGCAGGAGTGTTGAAAGTCTCAAACATAATCTGAGTCATCTTCTCACGATTAGCCTTTGGGTTCAAAGGTGCTTCAGTAAGAAGAACCGGGTGTTCTTCTGGAGCAACACGGAGCTCATTGTAGAATGTGTGATGCCATATCTTCTCCATGTCATCCCAGTTGCTAACAATACCATGCTCAATTGGGTATTTCAGTGTCAAGATACCCCTCTTGGACTGAGCCTCATCACCAACATACGCATCTTTTTGGCCCATGCCAACCATCACACCAGTATGACGTGGACGACCCACAATACTTGGGAACACAGCTCGTGGTGCATCATCACCCGCAAATCCAGCCTGCATATTAACACCATTTATATTTATAAAGGCATTTTAACTTTGGAGCGTAAATTTTAGATCGTGCAGAGATTTTAAGTGATGAAATTATATTCAATACCTTAACCATTCCAGTTCCATTATCGCAAACAAGGGGCTGAATATCCTCACCGTCCGCCATCTTATGCTACCTAAAGAACAAAACATGATCAAGTATGAAAACAATCATCTTAATGAAGAATACTTATTATGATGTATATTAATACCGATCCTTAATTTTTTTTTGACGAAATGTAATGTATGAAACCGAATATATCAATCTCTCCAGTAAACAAATCTTGAAAATACAGCCGTTTGGTTCAAAGATTTCAAGGGAATTTGATAGAAAGGAATTTGGACTTCCTTCGTGGTCATATTAGATTAATAAATATAGGAAATTCCAAATTCTTTTCCATCAAGTTTTATTAGAATCTTTGAACCAAACGGCCCCTAAATGTTTTCTCATGCACAACTCAAAAAGTAATGCATTTAAGCAGGGAAGAGGATACATTTGGTTAAAATGGTTGTCTAGCAAACAAAAATGTAACATGTCAATAATGATCTAACAACATTTTCTTTCAAAATTTAGACAGAATTTCAAGATTTGTCACGATAATATCACGTTTCCCATACGTAAATGAATAATGTAACGTACCGAGAAAAGAAAAAAGAAACAAGAGAATGTGGATTGAAATGTGGGAGGAGATGAACGTGAGAAGCAGAAATGGAAGAATGAAGGGGGGAATAATAGCAAAGGAAGGCCTAAAAGAAGGGGTTAATATGAGGGGTGAGATGCAATTTCGGAGACAACAGAGTGTGAATGGTTTGATTTCTTTGTTGTCACCCGATTTTTAATGGAATGGAGTGGAGGGAGGATTATAGTGTCATGGATATTGGATCTACATGGACTCCACTCCTTTTTAGTTATAAAAAAGATTGATAATGATAGCAATTAATAACTTAATTACATGTATTAAAAAATTTAATATTTCATAGGAGTATTATCCATAACAATTGCAATCATCCAATGTGGCATTGATCATGTCCATAATATCTATCTGGGTCGAACCTCGAGGGTAAAGATAAAATAAAAAAGACACATTCACTTAAATGAGCATAACTTGAGCTACAAGGCTCCGTTTTTGACGCACGATCAGTCAAAACAACCGTTGGAACGAGGAGCATCAAGCTACAAATACGGAAGGCGGTTTGGGTCAGTCTTCAGGCTCAAAAACACCATTTTTTTTATTAGTTATGGGTCTTTTTCAATGTTTTTCGAGTTTTTTGGACTTTATTTTTGTAATAACTCTGCTTGTCTATTTATATGATTGCAAGTATGGAGAAATAATCAGTTTTCATTATATACAAAAATCATTTTCCCCCTATTCACAATGTGTGTTTAGTGTGTGAAATCTCTATATTATCGGTACTCATTCTGAATTAACGATAATTTGAATAATTGTTTGATTGTTTCTGATAGTTTTTGAATCAACATGCATGTTCGATTGTTAATTTCAATTTCCTTGTGCGTCACTATCCATATCAATGTAGCATCGAATACTTGTAACTATTACTTCTTAATTTAATACTTAAAACACCATCCTAGTATAATTAGATGACTATTCTAAAAGGAGAAGTTACAATTATGCAAAATCTTTTTCCATCAAAAACTATTCTTAAACAAATTAACATAGTCTTATTCTATAATTATTTTAGTTGATTTTATTTTAAATTGAAAAGATACATGTGAATTTAGGTTACCAGAAGTGTACCATCTTTCTTATCAATTTATAATTGAGCCTTTATAATACACATGGATTTGGTTTCCCTATCTAGGCAAAGTACACAATTTCCCCTATCTTTCTTGAAAACTAGAATCACGTATGTGTGATCCGCAGCGATACATCATTTTATCGTTCTTAGCGATGATAAAGGGTTTGTAAGGCTAACTCCAATGGGGAATACCATGACAGTATGCAAACTGAGGAGCCAATGTGCCATGATTGGAGAATCAGTTTGTTGCTCAAAATGCTTATTCAGTTTGCATGTAGGCATTTTGTCAACAAATTGGAATGTGGGGTCAAATGATTTGTTTGCTAGCTAACTTCTTTCGGTATAATGTTTTTTGAATTTACTATCATGTTTTTTATTAGTATAAAATATGTTTTTTAATTTAATATTAATGATAATGTGGTATTGGCAAACTGAGTTTCAGTATGTTGGATTGGAGATAAAATAAGTTCGGTATGTTGGTTCAGTATGTTGAAACAGTTTGCTGACGTGTTGCTGGAGTGGCCGGTATGCTGGGGCATTTTGTAAAAGCCATTGGAGATGGCCTAAGGATGGGATGACGGCAAGCGGTTTTGCTGACCGCCTGTGTGATGGTTAGTATTGATGGCGTTACATTGTCAGGAGTAAAAATTAATTTATATCTATCAGTTTCCGTTTTATCTGGTGAAATATGTTCAATCCTCACAACAATAACTTAAAAGACCAACCATTAATAAATGGATTACTTAGGGAAATTTGAGACTCACATGTCGTGGGTTCAAATCCTGATGTGAGGAAATTCTCTCAAGGCGGGAGACAAGGATTTTTTCATAATGGGCTTCTTTTAGAACTGAAGTTGGTATACGAAGAGACAATGTTGACGAGTCCAAATTTACCGATAAAAGAAATAACAGCTTAAAAGCAACCCTTCGCAACCACATGGTTGCTGTTAAGTGTAAATCACTAGCCTTCCAACCGGTAAGTTGCGATTTGCTCTAAATTGCAATTGCGAGATGCCCCATTTTCGTAAGCATGACCAAATCGCAACCTTATTGGCATAAAAAAATATAGTTAGTTCTTTATTAAATTGGTATATATGGAAAAAATATTTTGATCACTTAATTTTTGTTTGCCTGTAAGTTAAACATTATCGATCTTTCATCATTTACTCTCCTTTGGCATTCTTCACCTAGTTACAATTTTCGTTTTACCGATGTAATTGTCATTGTTTCATGTAACTTGGGTAGATCTGAACTTTTATTATAATGCAGAGAAATATACCGACTAGTAAAGTTTGTAATCACATTGGATCGGATGGGAAAACAACTTAACGTCAAGGGATGGTCTCATATATTCAGTTTGATACCGGCCATGTGTTTCTGTACAAAAGTGGAAAGCTTAGGTACTTTCAAACAAAGCTAAACTCCTTTTCTACAAACTTGCACCAAGTGGATTTTAATATCATTGCGATATTATTTAGGGCAGTGCCAATGGGTAGAGCAAGACCCTCATCGGTTGCCCCCATCAGTGGGTCTTCACAATCGACGCCACCTCATCAGTGGTTGGGCAACCGATGAATTACTGATAAGAAGTGGCTCGCGTATGATTTCCCCAGTGGCGGATCTTTTCCTTCATTTATGCATGTGTGGATTATGTGTAAAAAATAAATAAATAAATTAAAGTGATTATTAAGGAAGGAATAATGAAGTAATGAGGTCCATTGGTAGTAATGTGTCGGTTACTGATGAGACCCATTGGAAGCCGTCTTACGTTAATCATCTAATCATCTTTTGCTTCCTAACTTTTTTTGTAATGTCATAGATACAAATATACGATATATGCTCAACTTGTTTGTAGTTTATTATTGAAGATTAAGAATACTTGGATTATTATAGCTGAATATGTATATATCCGGAAAGCTTTTATTTTTCCCCTAATCGATTTTTTTGTTGTTATAATCGGTTTTTTTAAATAAAAAAAAAAATCTTTTTGGTGCGCAATAGATCGAATTATTGTTATGAGAAAAGGGAGTAATGATGATGATAAAAGGGAAAAGCTTTTAAAGTGGTTATTATTGTAGCTTTTTATAGTTAAAAGAGGAATGCTGTCATGCATCCACCTTCTTCCCACATGTACACATGAGCTGTTATAGTTGTTTGGAAATTTTCTTTGTGTCAAAGCAACAAGTTACAAACATATTCTGAAAAGGAAAATATGAAATTTGACATAAAAATAACAACCAGAAGTTATGAAGCGTACCGATTCAACTAGCGTTGGCCAAGTTGTTCGACTCGTGATAGAATCTACTATTAGGGAGGAGATTGTTTATTGAAGTGCTTTAAGTATTGCCCAAAGTCAATAGACTTCTAACTGATATAAGGCATGGAAAACGCTTTCGTGGTTTAGAAAAACAAAAAGATTGCAGTTGTTGACAAGGGCGGATCCAGTGTATAAGAAGTCTGGGGCAATGGTCCCCGATGGCCCAAAATTTTTAAGTATAGATATATGATATTTATGTATATTATCATGTATTTGTTTTATTATGTCCTCAAATTTTTTTCCCCCTCACGTCGGATTTCCAGAATCTGCCTCTATTTGTTGGTAGAGGTGGGTAAAAGGTTTAGAACAAATATCAATAGGACAGAAATAACCCAATGCTGACTAAATTGAAAGAGACCTGATTGCATTTGTTTTCAAGCCTAAACACGTACTAAAGAATTGTTGGTTCTTGCACCTAAATCTAATTAGGACTAAACAAAATATCGGTTGGGAGTCGTTATAAATCATGTTGCCTTCTTTATTTCTTTTGACACCATTTTTACTTTTTTGTATTTTGTATTGTATAGTATTTATCAAGAATCCTTTCAAAACAACCTATTTAGAAAGGGGGGAAAAAACAACAAAAACGGAGAAGGATGGGCAGGGAACATTGTTTGATTATAGTTTGGTAGTGAAATAACGATAATCAGCAACAATTTTTTATTTCTTTTTTTGAAACACAAATATTTACATATTTGTTTCTGGGGCTGGAATCGACAATCGTTAGGACTTAGGATAATGTCCGTTTTCAAACTATTAGCCAGAAAATCAAAATATTATTAACGAAGGCATAAGAGAGTGAATCTGTTGGTGCTACGTCAAACATTTGAAGGTTCTGCAAAATGGAGAACTAAATCATACTCGGTAATTCCCCACCCCAAACACCCACACCCACACACAGACAAAAACGATAATGTAAGCTTATAATTGTGGTGATTACATATTGTAGTAGAGCTTACTAGATGCCTAAGTTCACCAGATATGTAGTACTCATCAGAAGCAAAGGTAAGAAAGTTTAGCATTTTGCATCAATGCATCCGTTTTTAGGAAAGGAGTAACATAACCTAAAAATCTTAATTCTATTTAAGGAAAGACTTTTAGAAGCAGTTGTTTAGAGGAATTTGGAAAAATAAGAAAAAAGAGGAAAGGGGTGGGGAGAAGAGAGGGAAAAGGGGAAAGGGGGGGGGGGGGGGGGGGGGGTGGGTTCTGCAGGTCTTCCTTCTTTCCCGTGAAATAGCTGCAGAATGAACTGGAAAATGAAAACAATATTGTTACTAAGTAACCATCAGATATCCAAGATTATAGAGTGTCAAAACACATTCAGTTTAAAGGGGAAATTTTTACTGGCTGTGCCTAAAAACACTTTTTGGGATTCTATATATGTATGATTACAAAAACTACATTATTCCAATAAAGATCTAAACTTAATAGTTAAAGCAATTTAGGAGATATTCGTGAATTTATATATACAGTATGTGTCACCTATGACTTAGTCAACTATTTGGCCCGTTCGTTTCTAGTTAGGGCATTTTAATTAGCTCATTGATCCGTCAGTGAGAAATATAACCAGAATCGCCCAGTGTGTATGTAAATGGGTCGATACAGGTTTTTGTGGTTTTCATTTTACAGAAAGGAAATGCTATTGGTCATTTGTAGCTCATAGAGAATGCAAAAACAAAGACATGGTTTATTTTAGAAGTTGACATCATATCCCTGCATTTTTTACAAAGTACCTTTTTGAGGGGAAGATGGTTAGCAAGGCCCAATCAGTTGTCAATTTACACAAATTACAAATGTAAACAAAAAACCCACAATGAATTTGGTACCTTCCATTTTCAGTTGGGCTCCAAAGCTTTCTCAGTATAATTTTGACTTGCAACTTGCATAACCAGCCACAACCAGAATCCAATCTACACTTGGACAGTTGGACACTGACGGGTACATAGAAAGCCAATGCCCAATAATAAACACAGTTTCGAATACGTTTGAAAGGGCTGAGGTTGCACAGCTAAAAGCCTAAAAGACAAACAGTACAAGGAATAAATTGAATCAGTCGGATAACATGTCTAGTTTTGAATGCTATCTTGATTCACGGGGAAGTTGTCATCAACATGTACAAGAAAGTATGCATGAAGAAGTTCAGGCTTTAGAGCTGTTGAATGCAGAAAGAATTCGAGATCTAAGAATATGTGAGTGATACAATGACAATTGAGTACTAACAACTGAATTCTTTGGTGATAAGTTAGCACCAAATCCAGTTTACTACTCGTTAAAATGAAAAAAAGAAATTGCTCTCTTGTTTCACTATATGGCTGCACCTTAATTTTTTTCAAGTGGAGTTAGTTTTTCATTTTTATTTTTAAAAGGAAAACAAAATCACTACTGAAGTTCTTGTAAGTTTAAGACACACCTTAGCATTATAGCAATTATCAAAGTTCAACCAAAATTTTAAATGTCTGCTCCAAAATTTCACTGGCATTATCCATCAAATATCCAAAAGTTCCATAGACATATAGAAAGATATCTTATACATCACCAATAAGCTATTCAAAAATGAAAAATGATAGATATGACTAAATTGGTAGGCCTATAAATATGCCTAAAAATTTAGTGCGGGCACGTGGCATGATCAATAGTTAAGTTTCATAGAGAGAAAACAAATTACTTTTTGTAATTTCAATCTCTCTTACCCACCGATCATGTCATATGCCATTATAAAATTTTTAGACATGTTTATAGGTCTACCATTTTAGTCATGTGTATCATTACTCTACAAAAATAGGCCCTATTACAGTTTTTTTCATAAAGCTTTTTTGATTGGCAAATGTTCTATCTTGGTAATGGTGTCTTGGTGTTACATAACGCGGTGAAACTCTAGCAGCCACTATGATTTCCCAGCACTATGACACACATAAAGATCATATAATCTAACATAACACTTTCTTAAAAGAACACTGATCAACTAGGGTAAATCATATATATCGAGTTGGATGTTAATATCAACTGTTGTTGATACCCCTAATTTGTTAGAGTTCAAAACTGAAAGTGACAGATTAATATAGCATGCTCGAGGGTTGGCATTGTATTTACAGAGTATGCAAAAAATATAACTACCCTTTTACATGACTACATGAGTCATCTTCCTTGAGATACTGACCAAAGATTAATAAGGTTAACGCCTTACAATCATCAAAAAGTCTCTAGTGAGAAACAGTCTTTCTATGATGGGTGTTTCTCTGGTTAGTAACTTAGTATCATGATGATAAACACAAATCAGGCTTCAGCAAATTTCTAGCAACAGTTTACACAAAAGACATTATATCTACCTTACGCTCAAATTACCCATTCTAACAATCAAAAGACTTACCTCATAACCAGTAGCGGAGCCAGCAGGCGGGCTGGCTGGTCATGGCCTCTCCTAACCGTCCGGCTTCTCCCTTGTAAGATCAGCAAACCTTTGAACAAATTTTGTAATCAGGCATCCTCTAATCACGTAGCACATGTTGCTACAAGTCCTTGATAGAAAGGTATCATCACCAAGACCTTTGTTATATTGGGAGATCGTGAATCGTTACTATTTTACAATACGATTAACCCCTTATATTAAATTCATGGCACCACCTTTGCTCATAACACGTTTTGATATAATTAAAAGAGAGCTTTTAATAACTCATACAGCATACGTCACAGGATGCAGAATGCCACGAAGAAACTTTAAATTTTGAAATTATGATTCAAGATTCAACCACAAATAGCGGAAACAACATTAAATTATTACAGTTCAATATGAAATACACGGTTTCCTAAATTACAAATGCTCGAATCGAAACGTTCATTCTTTATCGGGCTGTTGCATCTTAGCACTATCAATCAGTGGCAGCGTCTGCAGATCAAACATATACGAACATATAAACAAGTGTGAACAAATCCTAAAAACAGTTTAAATGTAAAAACATACCCAACAAAACACAACATTTAGTAGCTCACACATAACATTTTGTTATTTCGTTCAGACATTTCATCAAACAGTTCATATGCAATGTAAAATAAACTATATGCGAAATTGAGAGAGAAGATAAACCAAATCAGGCTTGAAGATGTTATGAACAACAGATGCGCCGGAGAGCAGTGAGACGACGACGACTATCGTTGACCATGCCATCGACGGAGTGCCCGTCGGATGCTTACCTCCGAACTTCACGTTCATTACTTCGTATAGCATACACGCACTAAAACCACCGCGGGGTATGCCTATTTTACACACACATATACACCTTTTGTATCATGTTCACTATTGCCCCCCAACTCTTATGGATATTGCTCTTATTGCGTTAAGTATCCAAAACCTTTCAAAATAAGCCCAAAATTTGATTGAATCGTTTACAAAATAAAGTAGTTGGCTTTTCCAATTTAGAACAAACGATTCATATGCCCGCACAATGCGTCGGCGATGGTGATGGCGGCGCGGGATGGTGGCGGCGGAGGCGGCGAAGGGTGGCGATAGTGTCGGCGACGGTGGTGTCGAAAGCGGTGACGGGTGGTGGAGGCGGCAATGATGGTGAATGTTAAAGTATTTGATGTTAAAGGTGGTAGTGTAGTTATTTTAAGGGTTGAGGGGTTTATGTTGTAAATTATTTCATTAAGGATATTATAGGTATATTAGGTAGAGATGTTTAAATTAGTGAATAAAGAAGAGGGGTATTTTGGGTAGTTCAAAGTTGTGATTTGAAAAAAGAAAAGAGGAGTTGATGCTTTATATAATACGAGAGAAAGTACCCGCGCGTCGCGGCGGTGAGACGGTGGGGGTGATAGGTCATAGGAGTTGATAAGTGATAGAGTGTGATAGTCAAATGCCTTAGCCGTACGGGCTCCGCCCTCGGATTTAAAAATTCGTCGAAAGTATATCGAATGACATCTCTAATGAAAGAGCATGAAATTTTAAGAAAACCCATATAATTTTTATAATTTATCGATGTACGGTTTTTGAGATAAAAGATTTTGAATGAATTAGAAGAATAAAATGATTTATGGATGAGAGAGAAAAAATGAGTGGTTGAGATTTGAGGAGAGAGAAAAAATAAGTGGTTGGGATTTAAGGGTATTATAGGTATATTAGATAGAGATATTTAAATTATTGAATAAAGAAGAAGGGTATTTTGGGTAGTTCAATGTTGTAATTTGAGAAATTGGGAGGGGTTCCTCTATTATAAAGGAGTATAGATATAGATATAGATATAGATATAGATATAGATAAAGATAGTATAGATTATAGATATAACAAAAACTAGCATGGTGTTGTCCCAATACAACGAAGTTAAATACTATGTAATAAGTGGCAAAGGCATAATACGGCTTTTTTTTATTCATTGAAGAGGGGTGATACTATATAAACCTTAGAAATTTTTTGGTCAAGTTATAAAAGATCTATTGCGTTTGCGTCTTTTGCGGGAGGCCTACCACCACCGAGCTCTGTTGTCCCCACCTCTTATATATACATAAAATAAAATAAAAACAGGGCCCCTTAAAAAAAAGGACCATATTATTTGCACACCTCCCTTTAATAAATATGTAGGTGTTGGACCACCTTAGGAATGACAATGGGTCAGGTTCGAGGCGGGTATTACCATACCCGAACCCGAGCGCGATAAGAAAAATGATACCCGAACCCGACCCGATACCCATCGGGTACCTTATCGGGGATAAAATATTCCCCAAAACCGACCCAATACCCTATCCCCATTAATAAACCCGAAACCCGATCCGATAGTAACCTAGTTGTCTTCTTCAAAATAAGTAACAAAAACAAACCTACTATTCTTCAATGTTCCAGTAAAATTCATATAAAAATAATCCATCAATATTTTGTATTTTGGAAAAGCAATTATATAAAGTATAAACCATGATACATCACCTATTAATAAAAACAGAGTCCAAAAAATCTGTACTTATAAGCGAAGCAAAAAAACAAATAGAAAAACTGAATCTAGGCAAAAAAATATAGAAACGGATAAACCATATAAGTTTTGAAGATTATCTTTATAACGAATTGCATTTTTGGTCCCTGTGTTATCACACTATTTGCAACTTTGATACAAACATGTGAAAAGTGGCGAAACGTATCCCTGTGATATCACACCTGTTGCAATTTTGGTCCAAAAGTAACGTGCCGTTAGAATTCAGCCGTTAATGCCCCCATGTGCGTCTCACGTGCGGGGTAGTTGAGTCATTTACACCCTCCCACCCATATATATACCAGAAACCACCCCCAAATTCACTTCAATCGGGATTTCTTCCCAAAACATTTCTCTCTTTGAATAACTCCGGCCGGCCACCACCTCTGCCGCCGGAGCAGTATCCGATTCTGCCACCACCAGACCACCTCCTCTTTCTCCTTTCTTTTCACTATATCATATATATTTATATACATATACAAATCAAAAGTGATATCAAATCCACAGTCATAGTGATTCCAAATCTTTTTTATTTATTTAATCACTACTTCAATCTAAACCCACCTTAGATCTGGGTTTTCGTTGTACCCGAGGGATGTGGCAGATGGTGGTAACGATCGGTGGTGGTTTCCCGGAGTTGTAACAGTCACAAAAAAGAAAGAGGGAGACGAGACGGATGCTCCTTTACCTGACGGAGGAGTGATGCTTACATCAAATATGGTAGGTACCCATCTGTGTGGTGAGAGATCGCCGGATATCGAAAAATAATCACAGTGGCCGGAAAATGCGGAAATTCACTTGAAAAAGTCTTTTGCATAATCACCGATCACGGCTATCAGAAAAGGTATATAGATTTGGTAATTTTCACACAAAAAGATTAGATAATTTTTTTTTCTATTTACTTGGAGATTCTTTTTTGGTGAAAGTAATTGCTTGTAATAATGGATGTGTTGTTTTTGGATTTGATTGTGAAGTAATTGGTTGTAATCATCAATGTATTCTAGGGGTGTTGAAAAAAACCATACCCAATTAACCCGACCCAACCCGAATGGATTTGGGTTATATGGGTTGGGTTATTCGGGTTTTGGGTTCGTTATTTGGTTAACCAAACCCATATAAATTTAATCGGTTTGGGTTATGGGTGATATTTTTTTTATTTGGGTTAACCCGAATAACCCATATAAAATTTTTCTTTTTTTTATCTATGTAATATTTATAGGAGTATTATATAGTTGACTCAATCTTTATGCTTTTATTTATAAATTACCAAATATGATTCTTGCTCGGTTATTTTTGTATTGTAAGTATTATGGTAGACAAAAATCAAACATACCGTTTTGCCTTTTGTTAGTATTATACAAAAGTATTACTATATTACGAGTATAATAGTTATACTATATATGTCTTGTATTTAAATTTCATATAACAATAGCTTAATTAAATTTTACTTCAATAGTTTAGTTAAATAATATTTGCGTTACATATTGTCAAGATTGTTTAATTAATTAAGTGTTTTATATTATTTTGAATAGTTTATAATTTATCTATTTTACATATGTATGACTATTTATCGATTAATACAACCATGTTGTAATGCACTAAATCAAGAACTAGATAATCAAAGTTGTTGAAATACCTTTGAATATAAACAATTTGTTAATTTACACTTTTACGAAGTATGATTTTCTATGTTTTTGAAATTAAAATTATATTGAAGTATAATTAACCAACTTTTTTTTTAAGTTTAGTACACTTCAAAGTCCACATAATTTTTTTATTTGGGTTACCCAAAACCCGACCCAAACAACCCAAACCCGAATAACCCAAACCCAAATAACCCGAATCTTATTCGGTTTGGGTTACGGGTGAACTTATTATTCTTCGAAACCCGAATAACCCGACCGATCAACACCCCTATGTGTTCTGTTTGGTTATGGATAAAGACATAATGTATGTATATATATATATATATACATTTGCGATGGAAAAACCCGATTGAAGTGAATTTGGGGGTGGTTTCTGGTATATATATGGGTGGGAGGGTGTAAATGACTCAACTACCCCGCACGTGAGACGCACATGGGGGCATTAACGGCTGAATTCTAACGGCACGTTACTTTTAGACCAAAATTGCAACAGGTGTGATATCACAGGGATACGTTTCGCCATTTTTCACATGTTTGTATCAAAGTTGCAAATGGTGTGATAACACAGGGACCAAAATGCAATTCGTTCTTTCTTTATAGAAAAAGGGATCGGAAGGAAGCTTTTATTAGAAAAATGTGTTTCACATATTGATATTACTTATTTTTCCCAAGTAGATATATAATAATAACAAGTTTACTATATATGTATGCTATCGGGTTCGGATCGGGTCGGGGTAAGCATGCCCCAGTCCCTGCCCCGAAACCCGAAAAAACCCCCGATAATTGCCCCGAAACCCGACCCGAACCCGAATTAACCCGAAACCCGAATAACCCGAACCAATTAACCCGAAACCCGAATAACCCGAACCAATTAACCCGAAACCCGAATAACCCGAACCAATTAACCCGAAACCCGAATAACCCGAACCAATTAACCCGAAACCCGAATAACCCGAACCAATTAACCCGAAACCCGAATAACCCGAACCAATTAACCCGAAACCCGAATAACCCGAACCAATTAACCCGAAACCCGAATAACCCGAACCAATTAACCCGAAACCCGAATAACCCGAACCAAATTAACCCGAAACCCGAATAACCCGAACCGAATTAACCGAAACCCGAATAACCCGAACCAATTAACCCGAAACCCGAATAACCCGACCGATCAACACCCCTAATGAATATGTTTCGTTATGATAAAGAATTTCCAAGTATGTATATAAACTTTTTGTCAGGTCTATATATATAACTAGACTAGACGACATATCATATGATTGATGAGTGCATCTACATGTGGAAGAACGTGATTCTCAGGAATTTGAGTGAAACTTCATCTCTCTCTTGCTCTCATTTTATGTGTGAAGAAAAGAGGAAACAAGGACATATCAAAACTAAAGCTGCTTTCCAAGTAGGAAAGCCGTCTATCTTTCATTATTTTCACTACACTTAATTACTTTCATATATATACGTCAATATCTCTTTTCCAAATATCTCATATATACATAATTCCTGTACAGGGGAGGCCCGGAGGGGGGCAAGCAAGACCTTCCGGCCGGGGCACAATTTTAAGGGGCACAAAATTTTAAAAACTTTCTATGTATATTATATATGTAAAAGTTTAATATATTATATTATATAGATATATTTGATTTTAATATCAAGTTAATGCCTAAATTATACATATACAAGATTTTAGGTACTAATTAGTTTGACGAGAGTTCGAGTAGCCAAGAAGCTTCATTTACCCCGGAAGAGAACTTTAGAGTGAACTATTTTCTATATATTGTTGACCAGATTCGTTATTCCTTTGAGACAAGTTTTGAGCAATTCAAAGAGTATGAGAAATTATTTGGCTTTTTGTTTCCTCATAACTTGAGGGAAACTGAAGATGAAGATCTTATGTTGTCATGTCAGAGCCTTGTTAATGCACTCAAGTTTGAAGAAAGATCGGATATTGATGCCGATGAACTTTATATGGAGTTGAAGTTATTTGACACGTCAAAAACCGATGGACTTAACAACCCTATAGATGTTTTGAAGGTCTAGAAACAGCTTGGTTATTTTCCAAATGCAACCATTGCATATAGAATATTGTTGACTATTCCAGTCACGGTTGCATCTGCCGAAAAGAGTTTTTCGAAGTTGCAGTTATTGATCTTATTTACTACACAATTACTTTCATATATATACGTCAATATCTATTTTCACTACACTTAATTACTTTCATATATATACGTCAATATCTCTTTTCCAAATATCTCATATATACATAATTCCTGTACAGGGGAGGCCCGGAGGGGGGCAAGCAAGACCTCCGGCCGGGGCACAATTTTAAGGGGCACAAAATTTTAAAAACTTTCTATGTATATTATATATGTAAAAGTTTAATATATTATATTATATAGATATATTTGATTTTAATATCAAGTTAATGCCTAAATTATACATATACAAGATTTTAGGTACTAATTAGTTTGACGAGAGTTCGAGTAGCCAAGAAGCTTCATTTACCCCGGAAGAGAACTTTAGAGTGAACTATTTTCTATATATTGTTGACCAGATTCGTTATTCCTTTGAGACAAGTTTTGAGCAATTCAAAGAGTATGAGAAATTATTTGGCTTTTTGTTTCCTCATAACTTGAGGGAAACTGAAGATGAAGATCTTATGTTGTCATGTCAGAGCCTTGTTAATGCACTCAAGTTTGAAGAAAGATCGGATATTGATGCCGATGAACTTTATATGGAGTTGAAGTTATTTGACACGTCAAAAACCGATGGACTTAACAACCCTATAGATGTTTTGAAGGTCTAGAAACAGCTTGGTTATTTTCCAAATGCAACCATTGCATATAGAATATTGTTGACTATTCCAGTCACGGTTGCATCTGCCGAAAAGAGTTTTTCGAAGTTGCAGTTATTGAAATCTTATTTACGATCAACAATGTCCCAAGAAAGACTTAGTGGATTGGCGATGATAGCTATTGAGAATGAAATCTTAGAGAATATAGACTACAAAGAGCTAATCAACCAATTTGCTATGAAGAATGCTATGCGAGCTTCTCGAATCATTGGTTAACTACTCTGGTATGTATTTCTAATACTATCATTTTGTTATTGTTATAACGTCTCAATTAAAAAAGTTTGCTTATATAATTGGATTCTTAAATTCTGGGGGCATTTTTTTCTCGGCTCGGACTGGGCACTTGAATTCTCAGGGCCGCCACTGTTCCTGTAAGTTTATAATTAACAATTTATTAACGTTTCATTGTGGATAGAACTAAATGCGTCTAAAAAAGGTATGCAAGCCATTTAAATTAGTTCACCTATTTGAAGTTGCCGTAATTATTTTGTAAGAATTGATAAGAAAGGTTCACCCACATCCTACTGGCATATACTCTATGACTTGTATTTCTATTGAAGTGTAATGATACAAATATAAATTTTTTTTAGCAACTATATTATTGGCATGAACCCTACTTGCCTTCCTAAGTGGTTGACAAGCGAATTAAAGATGACCCGCTTCATCATATCATGCTCAAGTATAATGAAAGTTTCAAGCTAAAATTTTTTAAAATCTTAACTCTATATCAGTTTAATTGATATAAACATGAACCCAATTCAGGCAGGCCCATTAAGGCTAACGGGCTAGGCGGTTGTCTAGAGGACCACCCACACCACATGTTAAGGGTCTCAAAGGGATGAGATCAAGTTCGAGGTATGTAAGTATGGAAAATCTCAACAGTCGCCTCATAATTGTTGTGAATAAACACGTCACGTGGTTATGGCGAAATCGAATAGTCTCCATCTTCAGTTTTGCTCTCATGTACGAAAATTCTTTTATAAAATCGATTTTGTAATCTGGTAAGTTCATTCATATTCTATCGATCTCTATTCTGTTGATCCTTAATTATCAATTCTTATCTCTAAATTAGTGGTGCACCTTCTGTTTTCTGTTCTATATGTTTTAATACTGTTGAACAACATATATACGTACCTAGCTACCATTATAAGGTCTTTCCTCAATGATTTATTGAGGCTGACTAAAGTAAAGTTCACCCTTGTGAAAGTTATGAATAACTTGATAATTTCTACTGTTTTTTCGGTTCAACCAAATTCAATATTCTATACCAAAAACCGAATATATTACTCGGTTTCGGTTATAAACCGAAAGCTGAATTTAGAAACGATTTTTTTTTTTTTTTAGTTTTTAAATGGTTCGGTGTACGGTTTAATCGGTTAAAACCCAACTGCGAACACCTTAGCCTGTTAAAAAAGATATGTGTAATCTTATTCTTCATTATCTTTGTCATTTTTAGCTTATTATATGATTAGAAATGTGCAGATTAGCTTATGGAATAAGCTGGTTATAAGCTGGTTTCTAATAAAGAGCTCATTCCTTCAAGAAGGACTTGTGGTGCACTTCTGGATGCTTTCAGGGACTAAAGATGTATTTCTGGAAACTACAAAGTAGAGGGACTAGTTTTGTTATTATACAAACGTTATTTGTATAAATAGGATGTTATGAACCATTAGGGTTCATAACCCTATTTTTCTCTCTTTCAATCAGTTCTCTCGATATATATTCTCTCAAATTCATATTTGATAATTTGTAATAGAACACACAATAATCTAGTTGTGTGAATCATACCTGAATAGCAGTGGGGATTTTGTTGGTTTAGAAGATTGTTTGATTGATTCAATTTTGATTGAATTAGATATAGATTAAATTGAGATTTAATCTATTGTTTCTGGATTATTGAAAGTTTGTTCATGGTATTAGAGCCAGGTTTCGTATAAGGATATCGCGATTAATCGAATTAATTTTCTATAATAATAAATTTAGGGTTTCGCTTATTCTGGGTTTTTTTTGTTTAGATCTGGTATTTGTAAACGGCGTATGATCATTTGATCACCGTTTCAATTTCTAGATCTGATTGTGGTTGAAAACCCTGATTTTTTGAGAAATTAGGGTTAGGGTTTCTGATCTGGTTTCTTCTGTTGATCCTTCTTGATTCTGCTATTCATCGACTAAGTGAATCGATTGAATAGTAGAGTTATTCCGCTGCTTAATTCATCCGATAGCACTGTTTGTATTCTCTTTCCTTTTTCGTTTATTAAAAATAGTTTTTTAAATTGTTTTTATCTTATTTCTCTAAAACGCATTCGTGTTATACTTGACCTATCTCCTTGAGAGGTGTGGAATCCTGTCCCTGACACGTTTGAGAGAATAAGATCTTTTTTACAAGAAAATTTTACTTTTATTTTGTTCTGTTATTTGATTATTTACTTTATATTTGATAATTTGTAATAGAACACACAATAATCTAGTTGTGTGAATCATACCTGAATAGCAGTGGGGATTTTGTTGGTTTAGAAGATTGTTTGATTGATTCAATTTTGATTGAATTAGATATAGATTAAATTGAGATTTAATCTATTGTTTCTGGATTATTGAAAGTTTGTTCATGGTATTAGAGCCAGGTTTCGTATAAGGATATCGCGATTAATCGAATTAATTTTCTATAATAATAAATTTAGGGTTTCGCTTATTCTGGGTTTTTTTTGTTTAGATCTGGTATTTGTAAACGGCGTATGATCATTTGATCACCGTTTCAATTTCTAGATCTGATTGTGGTTGAAAACCCTGATTTTTTGAGAAATTAGGGTTAGGGTTTCTGATCTGGTTTCTTCTGTTGATCCTTCTTGATTCTGCTATTCATCGACTAAGTGAATCGATTGAATAGTAGAGTTATTCCGCTGCTTAATTCATCCGATAGCACTGTTTGTATTCTCTTTCCTTTTTCGTTTATTAAAAATAGTTTTTTAAATTGTTTTTATCTTATTTCTCTAAAACGCATTCGTGTTATACTTGACCTATCTCCTTGAGAGGTGTGGAATCCTGTCCCTGACACGTTTGAGAGAATAAGATCTTTTTTACAAGAAAATTTTACTTTTATTTTGTTCTGTTATTTGATTATTTACTTTATATTTGATAATTTGTAATAGAACACACAATAATCTAGTTGTGTGAATCATACCTGAATAGCAGTGGGGATTTTGTTGGTTTAGAAGATTGTTTGATTGATTCAATTTTGATTGAATTAGATATAGATTAAATTGAGATTTAATCTATTGTTTCTGGATTATTGAAAGTTTGTTCATGGTATTAGAGCCAGGTTTCGTATAAGGATATCGCGATTAATCGAATTAATTTTCTATAATAATAAATTTAGGGTTTCGCTTATTCTGGGTTTTTTTTGTTTAGATCTGGTATTTGTAAACGGCGTATGATCATTTGATCACCGTTTCAATTTCTAGATCTGATTGTGGTTGAAAACCCTGATTTTTTGAGAAATTAGGGTTAGGGTTTCTGATCTGGTTTCTTCTGTTGATCCTTCTTGATTCTGCTATTCATCGACTAAGTGAATCGATTGAATAGTAGAGTTATTCCGCTGCTTAATTCATCCGATAGCACTGTTTGTATTCTCTTTCCTTTTTCGTTTATTAAAAATAGTTTTTTAAATTGTTTTTATCTTATTTCTCTAAAACGCATTCGTGTTATACTTGACCTATCTCCTTGAGAGGTGTGGAATCCTGTCCCTGACACGTTTGAGAGAATAAGATCTTTTTTACAAGAAAATTTTACTTTTATTTTGTTCTGTTATTTGATTATTTACTTTATATTTGATAATTTTGTTTCTGTTAATTGAGATTAACTGCTATTTGTGTTCTTGATTCTGTGATTGATTAATTGAGATTGATTGATACAATGGATGATGATAACATTAATAATGGCTATGAATATGAATATGAAGGTTCTGATGTTAGTGATAATAATATTACTAAAATTAGTAAGTTGGATTTGAGTAGTCCTTTACATTTGCATCCTAATGATTCTTCTACCTTGTCTATTGTGTCAATTAAACTTAAAGGTACTGAGAATTATCAAATTTGGAGTTGTGCTATGATTTTTGCTTTAGAAGCAAAAAATAAAATAGGTTTTGTTGATAGAACTTGTAAGAGATCTAATACTGATGAAGTGTTAGGAAAACAGTGGGATAGATGTAATGCTGTTGTGCTGTCTTGGATTCTTAATTCAATTAATGAAGAGTTATATTTAGGGCAAATCTTTAGTAGAAAAGCTAGTCTTGTTTGGAAAGAATTAAAGGAAACTTATGACAAAGTTGATGGTTCTGTGATTTTTAATCTGCATCATAAGATTAATTCTTTGTGTCAAAATGGTATGCCCTTATCTGACTACTATCATAAATTGAATGCACTCTGGAAACAATTTGATGCTTTAGTTCAATTGCTTAGATGTACTTGTGTAACATCCCAAACTTTTATTAACGTTTGGCTAGGGTCGTTAAGTCAATAATATGTGTCCGTTAAGTCTATTGCTAGATTTAATGCTTATATGTAATTTATGTGTTATATATGTGAGACTTGAAAGTCTTAATGCATGATATGAAAATATGTTTATGAAGTAATTATATGCCTATTAGGAGTGATTAACGAAGTATTTAGGTAGTATATGGTCCTTAGAGGAGTTTTTGACTAGTAATGAGCTATATGGAAGCCTAGGGACCAAATTTTACATATGGTGAAACTCAAAAACGGGTTTAGGGTCACATGAGGAGTCATTTGAGTGTCATTAGCAGATTTGTTAACTTCCTCTCAAGCCCTAACCACCCCCTTTTATCCCTAATCAATTCTTGAGCAAAAAGGCTATCAAAAGTGCGTTTCGGAAGTGTTTAATCTAGCCTTTCTCGTCCCCATTGTGATCTCCAGGTAATAGAGGTATTTTGATTTTGATTTTGTGTCTTTTTGATCACATGAGTCATTAGAAATCAGATCTAGACCATTGAGGGTCAATTGATGTCGAAATAACGTTTGTTTTAATAATGCAAATCAAGAGTGGTTTAATAAAGGAGTTACTTGCATTATAATGGTTTGAAAATGAAGGATTTTGATGTATGAAAGTCATGTAATTGATTTGGAGTCGTTTGGTGTTGGTTGGGGGTTCTTTCGATCGATGCTGTGCAGAATCGCGTCGGGTTGCAGCACAACGCATAGTTGCGGCCCAACTGGTTTCCAGACAGATAGGTTGCGGCGCAATATATAGATTGCGGCGCAACTGAGGGCTGGAGTTGCGGCGCAACATGTAGGTTGCGGCGCAACTCTAATACAGACAATCAAGTTGCGGCGCAACATAGTATGTTGCGGCGCAACCGTGTCAAATTTGATGTAAGTTTAACTTTTGAACCTCCAATGCGTAGTTGTTGTCGTGGGTTTTGTTTGTAGGTGTGGAGGTCTGAGATATGACTTTAATGACGTGGGTATTAGCGTGTCTAATGGTCGTTTACTATATATAGGTAGACGAGACTAGTTGCTTTACACGGTAACGTAGTTGCCTATTGCCGTGCGCTTCTTTGAGGTAAGATACACTACTTTGACACGCTGAGGGATTCAACAAAAGCATGGTTTTCAGAATATAACTTCTCTAATCTCATCTTGTATACTTAAGGGTATTCGGGTTGTATGGGAGGTTATATGGGATATGTATTTGACTTATGAGACCTGGAATGCATTTCCCTTTATATGCAATGCAAAGTTATGTTACGAAATGATATGCAATGTAATGAGATGTGATGCAAGTATACGTTGATGATGACGTGCATATATGTGTGGCTTGGTCATCTAGTTCACTAGACTCTATAGTTTGCCATATCACGTGCACGTTTAAGGGCCCAAACGTAAAAGATGATTATATGTTATGTTTAGGTAACTTTGTCACCTAAACTATATGTGATGAAATCGAGCTCTATATATGATGAAGTGTTAAGCTTAACCCGTATTCACCTTAGCCGGGTGGGTGCGAATATGTTGTTGCTTGGGTGGCTCCTTGCAACGTAATTACGTGGTTTTAGTATCTCCGGGTGGAGTGATTACCCACCAATGTCTTGAACATACGGACTACTCCTGGATTGGCTTGCCATTCCTTAACGACACTTGATGGACCGCCGTATGGCTCATCCATCTAGTCGGGTGTGAGGTTCCCGTTTGGTCTTATGACCGCCTACACACAAACTTACACCTTATATGATATGCGTGACTTTTGTCACACCTAATGTGATGATATGTGATGATGAAATGATGATTAGGCACAATTAGGATGGATAGTCCTACCATGAAAGATGTTGATGCTATGATATGTTTGTGATGATATGCGAAATGTGTCTTTAATATGAAAAGCTGCTTTACCAAGTTTTAATTGGACAAACGTTATTTAACTTAGTGTTATCTTACTTAGCTAATTCGTTAGCTAACACTTGTTTCTTGAAATGTGTTGTCCCCTCAGGTTTAGCAAGCTAGAAGTGTGATGATGGATAGTGAGCGAGGCATGGGTAGAATACTTGAAGATGCTATTAGTTACCCATAGTTGCTGCTACTTTTAGACATTTCATTTCGTTATGACTTTTATGTTTTGATGTGACTTGTATACGGTTGTTTTATGTTGGGCAACCGTAGGATTTCCATTTATACTATTTTGATGATGTGACGAGTAACACCTTCTATTTTATGAACAAACCAAACTGGATTTTATGGTTTGGACTTTTAAACGTTATTCCGCATTCTTTAACACCGTTAGGTGAAAAGTTTTTGGAAATCCGTATTTTTAATGTTGGGTGTTACAAGTTGGTATCAGAGAAATGGTTTAAGTGAACCATGAACCATAGGTATTACCTTAGTTTTTGGACTTAAACCGATATAGGTTTTGTAGGGCTTAAGTAGGAATGCTTAGCCGTAGAAATGAAATGCTTAGGACGGGTTTGGGAATGAGTGAGAGTGTAGATGAGGCATGATTAGTTATGTTTGATGCTGAATTTTTAAGGTTAAGTAGCCTTATCTAGCTATTCTCATTGAAACCTTGCTAACCGTCGTCATTGCATTGTAGACATCATGGTTAACACACGAAATAACAGCCATCGTGAGAGAGCTTCTCCAAGCAATGCTCCATCCGAACCTAATGAGGCAGGAAACGGTGTTAATCAAAGGCCTCCTCGAAGGCCACTTCCGGGAATTAACCTCACCAGGTCCGAGATTGATCGGGCAAACCCGGTCCTCGAACAGATTCCTACCCGAGCCGAAATGCATGAGGAATTGAGGGCTATCCGAGCTCTCTTGTTGAGAAATGAAGAGGAGTTGATTCAACTTAGGGCCGAAAGAGATGCAAGCATGCAAAGGAATGAGCATACGGATGGGAATTATTCCAACCGCTCAAACCGTGCCGAGCCATCGAATGAAAGGTCTTTGATTGCTCCAGAAGAGGTTGTAGCAAATGGAAATGGTGTTGGAAACATAGTGGAGCCTCGTGTAGTGGTAGCTCCTCGTGCTCATAACTTTAAGTACGAGAGTTTTCAAAAGTGTGGAGCTAAGGCATTCGATGGTACTCAAGATGCTGTTGGTGCTATGGAATGGCTGGATGATATTGAGGTTGTGTTTGCTTCTTGTTATTGCCCGGACGATATGAAGGTGTTGTGTGCAACCCGAATGTTGAAGAAGAACGCTAGGAATTGGTGGAGGGTGCTACTATCTCCTTGACTCCCGAGGTGCTTGCTGCTATGCCTTGGGGTACATTCAGGGAGAAGTTCCTAGAAGAGTATGTGGGAACCCGTGAGCTAAGATTGATTGAGAAGGAATTTAGAGCATTGACAGCTAACCCGGGTGCCATAACTGAGTATGCACACTCATTTATGGAAAAGCTGAAATTTATTGGACATTTGGTTAGGAGAGATGTTGATCAGGTGGAAGCGTATTGTGATGGACTCCCTGCTAGCTATCGGGGACTATGTAGACAGCATACTACTTTATCTGCTGCTATCAAGGAGTCCAAGAGATTGAATGATGATTTTAAGACTGAGAAAGTGGTGGCTAAGGATGATGACAAGAAAGCCGGTTTCAAAAGGAGATTCAATGGATCTTCGAGCTCAAATAAGAAGTTTAAAGGTAACTCTTCTTCAAATGGAGACAAGGATAAGAAGAGTAGTTCATGGTGTTCGTCTTGCAAGTCTCATCATAGTGGTCCTTGTTCTGACAAGACCAAAAGGTGTGATAAGTGTGGCCATCCGGGGCATTCTGCTGAAGTGTGCAAAGACAAGACTCGTTGTTACAAGTGTAAGGAAACGGGTCATATGATTGCTAATTGACCTCAGACGAAGGATGATGGGAAGAAGGCGGCTGTACCAAAGCCTAAGGTTCGTGCACTTCAGATGACTGCAGAAGCTGCTAAAGACAACGACGAGGTGGTAAGCGGTATCTTTCTTGTTAATTCTAAACCTGCTTCTGTACTTTTTGATTCGGGTGCAAATAGGTCTTTTGTGTCTACTGTGTTTGCCCCTAAACTTGAAAGAGTCACTACCCCCCTTGATTGTTCCATAGAGGTTGAAATAACTGATGGTACTATTAGTGATATACGTGAAGGATATGATGATTGTGCTATAGAGATTGAGAGTCGTTCTTTTCCAGTCCAGTTGTTGCCTACTACCTTAGCTGGTTTTGATATAGTCATAGGAATGGATTGGTTAGCTCAAAATGATGCCACCATAGTATGCTCTCAAAAGATTGTAAGGATTTCGACTCCTGATGGTAAAACTATTTCGGTCCATGGAGATAAGAAAAGAGGGGGCATAAAAATCATTAGTTTGATGAAGGCTCTAAATTGTATTCGACATAATAAGAGTCATTTTCTTGCCTATGTTATCGATGCACGAAAGGAGAAAGCTCCCATTTCTAATGTTGATATAGTTTCTGAATTTCCTGATGTTTTCCCGGATGATCTTCCCGGTATTCCTCCTGACCGTGAGGTCACTTTCCAAATTGATCTTGTACCCGGTGCTACTCCTGTTGCTAAAGCACCGTATCGTTTGGCTCCTACCGAAATGAAAGAACTCATGTCTCAACTTCAGGAACTACTTGACAAATGTTTCATTCAACCAAGTTCCTCGCCTTGGGGAGCTCCGGTCCTCTTTGTCAAAAAGAAAGATGGTTCCATGCGCTTGTGCATAGACTACCGTGAGCTGAACAAGCGAACGGTCAAGAACAAGTATCCTCTTCCCCGAATAGATGATATTTTTGATCAACTTCATGGTGCTTCATTCTTCTCCAAGATTGACTTACGTTCCGGCTATCATCAATTAAAGGTCAAAAAGGAAGATGTAGCCAAAACAACTTTTCGCACTCGATATGGGCACTATGAGTTTCTTGTCATGCCATTTGGGTTGACAAATGCTCCTGCCGCTTTCATGGATTTAATGAATCGGGTATGTCGCCCATTCTTAGATCATTTTGTTATTGTATTCATTGATGATATCTTGATTTACTCCAAGTCTGAAGCTGAGCACCGTGAACACCTAAGAGCTGTCCTTGAAGTTCTTAGGAAAAGAAATTATATGCCAAGTTTTCGAAATGTGAGTTTTGGCTTCGAGAAGTTCAGTTTCTCGGGCATGTCATATCTTCGGAGGGTATTAAAGTCGATCCCGCCAAGATTGAAGCTGTATCTAAGTGGGAACAGCCAAAGACTCCTACAGAGATTAAGAGTTTTCTTGGTCTAGCTGGCTACTATAGAAGATTTATACAAGATTTCTCTCGAATAGCCAAACCAATGACCGAACTGACCAAGAAGGGAGTGAAATATGTGTGGGCTGAAGCACAAGAGAAAGCTTTTCAAACGTTAAAGACCAAGTTATGTGAAGCTCCTATTCTTGCATTACCCGAAGGTACGGATGATTTAGTAGTGTACAGTGATGCTTCAATTACAGGTTTGGGTTATGTCCTTATGCAGAGGGACAAGGTGATTGCCTATGCTTCACGACAACTGAAACCTCATGAAAAGAATTATCCGACACATGACCTAGAGTTGGCTGCTGTTGTATTTGCATTAAAGTTGTGGAGACACTACCTTTATGGCACTAAGTGTACCTTGTATACCGACCATAAAAGCTTACAGTATGTGTTCAGTTAAAAGGAAATGAATGTGAGACAGAGAAGGTGGATGGAATTATTAAAGGATTATGATTGTGAGATTAAGTACCATCCAGGTAAAGCCAATGTGGTGGCGGACGCCTTAAGTAGAAAAGTGCAGAATTTTTCTTGTCGGTTGATGATCATGGTTGTGCAAGCTAAGTCTGGATTACTCGATCGTATTAAGAAAGCTCAAGTGAGGGCTTTAATGAAAGATAACATTGATAAGGAGAGCGTTGGGAAGAAGAAACGTCTTGTGATGGAGACAAATAGTCGTGGGTTTAAGACTTACAAGGGTCGAATATGGGTACCATTGCTTGGTGGTAATCATGAATTGATCCTTGAAGAAGCCCATAGAAGTAGATACTCGGTTCATCCTGGTGTCACTAAAATGTATGCAGATTTAAAGCCTATTTATTGGTGGCCGGATATCAAAAGGTGAAGTAGCACATTTTGTTGAAAGATGCTTGACTTGTGCTCGTGTGAAAACGGACCATAAAAAGCCATATGGAATGTTGCAACAGTTAGAGATTCCAGAATGGAAATGGGATCACATCACTATGGATTTTGTTACTAAGTTACCTAGAACACCGAAAGGAAATGACATGGTATGGGTAATTGTTGATAGGTTGACTAAGAGTGCTCATTTCTTAGCAACTCGTCAAGATGTACCTTTGACTAAGATGGCTAAGATGTATATAGATGAAGTTGTCTCAAAGCATGGGGTTCCATTGTCTATAGTTTCGGATCGAGACACGAGATTTGTATCTAGCTTTTGGAAAGGTCTCCAACGAGAGTTAGGTACTAGAGTGAATTTGAGCACGACTTATCATCCTCAAACCGATGGTCAAAGTGAAAGAACCATTCAAACATTGGAAGACATGTTAAGGACTTGTGTCTTAGAGTATGGTGGAGCTTGGGATGATCACTTGAGGTTGATAGAGTTTTCGTATAACAACAGCTACCATTCGATCATTGGAATGCCACCTTTTGAAATGCTTTATGGTAGGAAAGTGTAGGACTCCAAGTTGTTGGATGGAGCCCGGTGAAAAGCAAATTACAGGTCCTGAAATTGTAGAAATCACAGCCGAGAAAGTGAATATTGCAAAGGAAGCACTTCGTGTAGCTAGAGAAAGACAGAAAACCTATGCCGATAAGAAAAGGAGACCGGTTGTGTTTGAAGTTGGTGACTTAGTGATGTTGAAAGTTTCTCCATGGAAAGGAGTGATTCGGTTTGGTAAGAAAGGAAAGTTGAGTCCAAGATTCATTGGACCGTTTAAAGTGTTAAAACGTATTAAGGATGTAGTCTTATCAACTAGAATTGCCTCCGGAATTGGATGGAATCCATAACACATTTCATGTCTCATATTTGAGGAAGTGCTTGGCGGAGGAATCTAGTGTCATACCTATTGAAGATGTGAGTGTGGATCCGACGAAAAGAATGGTAGAGGAACTGATAGCTATTCTTGGAAGGAAACAAAAGAAGTTACGCCGAAAGATGATTGATCTAGTCTTGGTCAAATGGAGACATAATCATGGTGAAAGCCTTACATGGGAAACCAAAGCGGTAATGAAAGAGAAGTATCCCGAGTTGTTTCTTGCTGATGAGATTCCGGGGACGGAATCCTCTTAAGGGGGAGGTATTTGTAACATCCCAAACTTTTATTAACGTTTGGCTAGAGTCGTTAAGTCAATAATATGTGTCCGTTAAGTCTATTGCTAGATTTAATGCTTATATGTAATTTATGTGTTATATATGTGAGACTTGAAAGTCTTAATGCATGATATGAAAATATGTTTATGAAGTAATTATATGCCTATTAGGAGTGATTAACGAAGTATTTAGGTAGTATATGGTCCTTAGAGGAGTTTTGACTAGTAATGAGCTATATGGAAGCCTAGGGACCAAATTTTACATATGGTGAAACTCAAAAACGGGTTTAGGGTCACATGAGGAGTCATTTGAGTGTCATTAGCAGATTTGTTAACTTCCTCTCAAGCCCTAACCACCCCCTTTTATCCCTAATCAATTCTTGAGCAAAAAGGCTATCAAAAGTGCGTTTCGGAAGTGTTTAATCTAGCCTTTCTCGTCCCCATTGTGATCTCCAGGTAATAGAGGTATTTTGATTTTGATTTTGTGTCTTTTTGATCACATGAGTCATTAGAAATCAGATCTAGACCATTGGAGGGTCAATTGATGTCGAAATAACGTTTGTTTTATTAATGCAAATCAAGAGTGGTTTAATAAAGGAGTTACTTGCATTATAATGGTTTGAAAATGAAGGATTTTGATGTATGAAAGTCATGTAATTGATTTGGAGTCGTTTGGTGTTGGTTGGGGGTTCTTTCGATCGATGCTGTGCAGAATCGCGTCGGGTTGCGGCGCAACTGTAAGTTGCGGCGCAACATGTAGTTGCGGCGCAACATGTAGGTTGCGGCGCAACTGGTGTTCCAGGACAGATAAGTTGCAGCGCAATATATAGATTGCGGCGCAACTGAGGGCTGGAGTTGCGGCGCAACATGTAGGTTGCGGCGCAACTCTAATACAGACAATCAAGTTGCGGCGCAACATAGTATGTTGCGGCGCAACCGTGTCAGATTTGATGTAAGTTTAACTTTTGAACCTCCAATGCGTAGTTGTTGTCGTGGGTTTTGTTTGTAGGTGTGGAGGTCTGAGATATGACTTTAATGACGTGGGTATTAGCGTGTCTAATGGTCGTTTACTATATATAGGTAGACGAGACTAGTTGCTTTACACGGTAACGTAGTTGCCTATTGCCGTGCGCTTCTTTGAGGTAAGATACACTACTTTGACACGCTGAGGGATTCAACAAAAGCATGGTTTTCAGAATATAACTTCTCTAATCTCATCTTGTATACTTAAGGGTATTCGGGTTGTATGGGAGGTTATATGGGATATGTATTTGACTTATGAGACCTGGAATGCATTTCCCTTTATATGCAATGCAAAGTTATGTTACGAAATGATATGCAATGTAATGAGATGTGATGCAAGTATATGTTGATGATGACGTGCATATATGTGTGGCTTGGTCACCTAGTTCACTAAACTCTATAGGTTGCCATATCACGTGCACGTTTAAGGGCCCAAACGTAAAAGATGATTATATGTTATGTTTAGGTAACTTTGTCACCTAAACTATATGTGATGAAATCGAGCTCGTATATATGATGAAGTGTTAAGCTTAACCCGTATTCACCTTAGCCGGGTGGGTGCGAATATGTTGTTGCTTGGGTGGCTCCTTGCAACGTAATTACGTGGTTTTAGTATCTCCGGGTGGAGTGATTACCCACCAATGTCTTGAACATACGGACTACTCATGGATTGGCTTGCCATTCCTTAACGACACTTGATGGACCGCCGTATGGCTCATCCATCTAGTCGGGTGTGAGGTTCCCGTTAGGTCTTATGACCGCGTACACACAAACTTACACCTTATATGATATGCGTGACTTATGTCACACCTAATGTGATGATATGTGATGATGAAATGATGATTAGGCACATTTAGGATGGATAGTCCTACCATAAAAGATGTTGATGCTATGATATGTTTGTGATGATATGCGAAATGTGTCTTTAATATGAAAAGCTGCTTTACCAAGTTTTAATTGGACAAACGTTATTTAACTTAGTGTTATCTTACTTAGCTAATTCGTTAGCTAACACTTGTTTCTTGAAATGTGTTGTCCCCTCAGGTTTAGCAAGCTAGAAGTGTGATGATGGATAGTGAGCGAGGCATGGGTAGAATACTTGAAGATGCTATTAGTTACCCATAGTTGCTGCTACTTTTAGACATTTCATTTCGTTATGACTTTTATGTTTTGATGTGACTTGTATACGGTTGTTTTATGTTGGGCAACCGTGGGATTTCCATTTATACTATTTTGATGATGTGACGAGTAACACCTTCTATTTTATGAACAAACCAAACTGGATTTTATGGTTTGGACTTTTAAAACGTTATCCCGCATTCTTTAACACCGTTAGGTGAAAAGTTTTTGGAAATCCGTATTTTTAAATGTTGGGTGTTACAACTTGTCATGCTGCTGCTTATTTTTCTAAACATACTCAACTTTTAAAATTTATGCAATTTTTAATGGGACTTGATGATATGTATGTTAATGTCAGAAGTACCATCTTAACTAAAGAGCCAATACCTGGTCTTAAAACTACTTATTCTATTTTGTCTAGAGATGAGTCTCATCGGGTTTTTCTTCTACATCTACTCATAAATCAGAGTCTTCTGCTTTTGTATCAAAAGTTAATTCCTCAAAAGGTTTTCCTAATAACAATACTTTTTCAAAGAACTTTAAAAGCAGTACTTCTCATTATAATAATAAAGGTTCTTCTGTTGTGTGTGAGAATTGTGGTTTCAATGGGCATTCTATTGATAAATGTTTCAAGATTATAGGCTATCCACCAGATTTTGGTAAAAAAAGGTTTGCAGGTACTCAATCTAATAACAGGAAAGTTACTAGTAATAATACTTCTGCTGCTTCTTCTTCTTCTCCTCTTTTTCTGAAGAACAGTTAACCAGAATCATGAATTTGCTGAAAGATAGTGGTGATACTTCTCAAAATGTCAATGCAAATATGGCAGGTGTGATTTTAAACAATAGTAAAATTTTTAATGAAAATTTTAATAAGTTTTTTTGTTCTAATGCTAATATGAAACCACATTCTAAAAATCATAGTTGGATAAATGATTCTGGTGCAAATCATCATATAACTTATTCTGAAGATAATTTGGTTGATGTTATTGATATTACTGCTTTAAAAATCAAAGTCAGTCATCCTAATGGCACTTTTGCTTATATTAGAAAGATTGGAAATTTGCAGTTAACTGACTACTTGACTTTATATGATGTACTTGTTGTTCCAGAATATTGTGTTAAACTGCTTTCTGTGCATAAGGTAGCTAAGCATAGTAAACTGCTTATAGCTTTTGATGAGTCTCTGTGCTATGTTATGACTCAGGGTTTGAATGCAATGAAGGTTCTGGGAACTGGTAAACAACAGGGTGGTTTATACTATATTGATGAATGTTTAAAAGGTACACCTAGGCTTGTTACTTGCAATGTGTCTAAATCTGTGTGGCATTCTAGACTTGGTCATCCTTCTGATGGTGTTTTGAATAAAATGCAATCTTTACTTAATTTCAAACATGAAAATGAAGTTGTGTGTGATATTTGTCATCAAGCTAAACAAACTAGAAATTATTTTCCTATAAGTGATCATAAGTCTACTTTTCTTGGTCAATTAATACATTTAGATGTATGGGGACCTTATAAGGTCACTGGAAGGGGTGGTTTTAAATATTTTTTAATCATTGTTGATGATTATACTAGGGTTGTGTGGGTTTATTTACTGAAATCCAAAGATGAAGTTGTTGATAATGTGATTGTGTTTTTTAATATGATCAAAAATCAGTTTAAAACTACCATTAAGACTTTGAGAAGTGATAATGGGACTGAGTTTTTAAATTCTAAGTTTAATACCTTTGTTGAAACAAATGGTATAATTCATCAAACTTCCAATGTTTATACACCTCAACAGAATGGGGTGGTTGAAAGAGAGCATAGGCATCTTTTAAATGTGGCTAGGTCTCTTATGTTTCAGGGGGGACTCCCTATTAGTTTGTGGACTGAATGCATTCTAACTGCTACTTATCTGATTAACAGATTGCCATCCTCTGTGCTTAATGGAAAAAGTCCCTTTGAAATGATCTTTATTCAGTCTCCTAATCTCTCTCACTTAAAATTTTTGGTTGTTTATGTTTTTCAAAAAACTTAAATAATAATGACAAATTTTCTAGTAGAACTACCAAAAATATTATGTTAGGTTACTCATCTTCAAAAAAGGGTTATAAACTTTTGTCACTTGATGATAATTCTATTTTTATTTCAAGAGATGTTAAATTCTTTGAGAATATCTTTCCTTTAAAACAAAAAACTGTTTCTTTTAAAGACTTAAACCAAAATGTTTTTTCTGACTTTTTTGATGATAATGAGTATCCTAAACCACCCAATGATGAAGAGAAAGATAGTAGGGAGCCTAATAGTGATGGCAGAGGTTCCTCTCATTCTGGAAGTGTTCATGAGGATGCTACCAATGAGAGTGAAACCACTGCAACACATGAGGAAAGCATGCATAATTCTGAGGGTGAAGAAGGTTTAGATAATCATTTGATTCAAGAAAATGATCAAATATTTGAGAATATTTTTGATGAGCAACATAATCAAGATGAAAATCAAGTAAATAATAATGATACTATTGAAAATCAGTCTTTGAGAAGAACTGATAGAGTTTCTGTATTTCCTAGGAAATATGCAGATTTTGTTGTCAATTCCAGTGTTAAATATGGTCTTGAAAATTATGTGTGTTATTCTGCTCTTAGTGATATGTGTGTCTCTTTTGTTACTGAATTAAATAAAAGTACTGAACCTCAAAAATATAGTGAGGCTTGTAAACATACAGTTTGGATAGATGCAATGAATCAAGAAATTGAGGCTTGCATAGAAATAACACTTGGGAATTGACTGATCTTCCTAAAGGTAGGGAACCAATAGGATGTAAATGGATCTATAAAATCAAATATAAGTCTAATGGAGAAATAGAAAGATATAAAGCTAGACTTGTTGCTAAAGGATATAGTCAAAGAGAGGGCATTGAATTTGATGAAACATTTTCACCTGTTGTGAAAATTGTAACTGTTAGGTGTTTGATTAATCTTGCTGTTCAAAATGATTGGAATTTGTATCAACTTGACATAAATAATGCATTTCTTTATGGAGATCTTGATGAAGTTGTTTATATGAAACCTCCTGAAGGATTATGTGATAAAAATGATAAAAAAGTATGCAAGTTGAATAAATCTTTGTATGGTTTAAAACAAGCTCCTAGGCAATGGAATGCAAAGTTGACTGAAGCTTTAATCAAGCATGGTTTCATTCAAAGTAAAAGTGATTACTCTCTGTTTATTAAGAAATCTGGTGACTTGTTTATTGCTTTGCTTGTTTATGTAGATGATATTATTGTTACTGGTAACAATGAGAAAGAAATTGAGAATTTCAAAGTTTATTTAAAATTTCAATTTCAAATTAAAGATTTAGGGTTATTGAAATATTTTCTTGGAATAGAAGTCATTAAAACTTCTAATGGTGTGTGTTTGAATCAAAGAAAGTATTGCTTAGATCTTCTTGCTGAGTTTGGTTTGCTTGCTGGAAAACCTATTCATGTACCTCTTGACCCTAATGTGCAACTTTCTAGTGAAGCTAGCAGTTCTGATCCTGTTTCGTCAAATATAACTAATTATCAAAAGCTTATTGGTAAGCTAATATATTTAACTCATACAAGACCAGACATTGCTTATAATGTTCATTGTTTAAGTCAATTTATGCATAAGCCTTTAGCTTTTCATTTGAAAGTGGCACTCAGAGTTCTTAGATACTTAAAAGGGGCTCCTAGCAAAGGTATTTCTATACATAAGTCATCTTCCTTTACTCTTGAAGCTTATGTTGATTCTGATTGGGGTAAATGTGTATCCAGTAGAAGGTCAGTAACTGGATATTGTGTTTTTTTGTGTGGTTCTTTGGTTTCTTGGAAAAGTAAAAAAACAAAGCACTGTTTCTGAGTCTTCTACTGAAGGTGAATATAGAGCCTTAGCTGCTGTTACTTGTGAGATTATTTGGATTATAAAATTTTTACAGGATTTACAAATTAATGATGTAATTCCTGTTAGAGTGTTTTGTGATAACAAATCTGCTATTAAGGTTTCATCCAACCCTGTTTTCCATGAAAGGACTAAACACTTAGAAATTGATCTTCACTTTGTGAGAGAAAAGATCTTAGCAAGGGTCATTAAGGTTGAGAAAATAGATTCAGCTGATAAGATAGTGTAGCTGATATTCTAACAAAAGGGTTGGATACAAAGTCTCATGAATTTGTTTTGTCAAAAAATGAGTTTGATCAATATTTTTGAGAATAAGATTAAGGGGGGATGTTAAAAAAGATATGTGTAATCTTATTCTTCATTATCTTTGTCATTTTTAGCTTATTGTATGATTAGAAATGTGCAGATTAGCTTATGGAACACTCTGGTTATAAGCTGGTTTCTAATAAAGAGCTCATTCCTTCAAGAAGGACTTGTGGTGCACTTCTGGATGCTTTCAGGGACTAAAGATGTATTTCTGGAAACTACAAAGTAGAGGGACTAGTTTTGAAATTATACAAACGTTATTTGTATAAATAGGATGTTATGAACCATTAGGGTTCATAACCCTATTTTTCTCTCTTTCAATCAGTTCTCTCGATATATATTCTCTCAAATTCATATTTGATATTTTGTAATAGAACACAAAATAATCTAGTTGTGTGAATCCTACCTGAATAACAGTGGGGATTTTGTTGGTTTAGAAGATTGTTTGATTGATTCAATTTAGATTGAATTAGATATAGATTAAATTGAGATTTAATCTATTGTTTCTGGATTATTGAAAGTTTGATCATAGCCATATATAACCCGGATAACATGTTTTCTGTCAACCCGGCTTTAATTGGGGGTTAAGTTATATAGTTTATGCTTCAATTCTGAAGTTTAACATCCTGATATCAAGTCATCATAGCCATGATAAGAATATAATAAATTAAAAATATTATTCTTATCGTGTAACTACATGTAGAATAAAAATATAATCAAGATATAAGTATATTACAACGAAATTAAACGATTTATATTTTTCGAAGTATTTCTATTACAACAATAAAAAATAAGATACTGATTCTTGAATTCGGTAACAATTCCATGAAACCTTCGATCGATCTTCTACATCATCTCTATCACCTAGAATCCGAAAAATATTTCAATATATCCATGATTCTTGAATCCGAACCTTACCCAAACCCACACAGAGCACCAAGACCAAATAACTTCAAATCTTCAATCCTAGATGCTTCCTAAACTCCGCTGCCGTCATATCAGAAAACCGAGTAAACTCATGCACAGCCGACGGATCATCAATTTTCTTGTTCCTCTGCATCGCTTGGCGCATGTTGGCTTTAAAAACCGAAAACCTGAAAGCCTCTTCTTCTTGCGAGGCGTATACTTTGTTAAACTTGTGCTTGAAGACGTTGAAATCGTGCTGGAGGCGGTATTCCTCTCCATCCCATTCCACGTTACGGATTAGGATATCGTCATTGGCCCCTGCGACCAAAGAAGAAGCAGAAAGTAGAAAAAAGACTACGAAAAGAATAATTTGTCGATTCATTATGCTTTTGATAAAAAAAATTTAGGGTTTTAATTAATTGGTTGTAACGAATGGGAAAACAAATACGACTTATGAAGACTTTTTATAGGTGATCAGACGGGTTATTATTGCCTTATTGGACCTAGACTCGTATACCAAATTTAAGTCGGTCATTCTATTTCGTGGAATCCAAGTATTGTTACACGATCATATTTAAGAAAATTTATTTTTGGTATTGTTAGAATATGTAAATTAATAATCATAAAAGAAAAGTAAAAAGTATTTGGCACTAAACCGTTATATCTAAAACGAAGGAAAAGTTGCATTAATGCTAGGGTGACAAATTTTTTACAAACAATAATCTACAAACACATGTGTCATGTGATGTGGTCTAATCAATAGAGAGAGAGAAAATAGAGAGAGATTACCTAGACATGATTCAATTGGTGTAAATAATGTTTGTAAAAATTTGTTTGTAAAATGTTTGTAAACCTAGAATACTCTATAAAATATGTGGCACTAAACCGTTATATCTAAAACGAACAAAAAGCTATAAAATAGTCGACGGATTATCTAACGGATTTTTAAAAATTCAATTATAATTAATCAAGTCCGTCAGTAACTACACAGGTTTATTTTAAAAATTATATATATTAAAAATGTCGCTTATCCAACAGTAATTCAATTAATTTGTTGGTGGATGTTGTGTTTTTTCGATGAATAACATAATAGAGTTTCTTCGTCGTTAATATGTAGTTAAATCCGTCGTTTATTGTGTGAGACTTTTGTCATCGGTAAATCTGATATTCAGCCCAATTTTCTAGTAATGATGAGGAGTGAACCCTCTCATGATGTCATTTTCTATATGTCAAAACGGTGAATTAATGAGAACCGCTTAATTCCATGTACTGAATTAGTACCCATATAACCCCAGTAAGGATAGTGTCAAGATGATTCAACCAAATAACTTTTAATTTTACCTTTGGCAGGATCATTGTTTTTTGTTTTGATGTGGTGAAGCATTTGGCATCATGGACAACATCCAATTTCCTAGTTTGCAACAAAGCGAGGTTCTCGTTTTAAATTTGAGCAAGTTCTCCCATCGAAGATCTAACTACTCGAACTTTCACCTGTTAGCATAATCTTTTGTTACTTAAGGGTGGATGCGGCTTCCCGAGTGGTAAATGGTTTTATCTTTGTATGCATGAAATGCATTACCCAAATCGTCATATTATTTATCGGTGTCCAAACCAAAGGGCGATCATACCTTCATCCGCTTTTCTTTTCCTTCGTCCCAATCCAGTTAAGTGGATCAAGGTTTTTCCATTTGCCTAGGTTTTTCAGAAATTCTCGGTGCATATCAAAATGTGTGAAAAATTCCCTAGCTTGAATAGTGAATCATACCCTTTCAAATTAAACGGCTTTAAGAATGTTGTCGTCACTAACACCTGATTGTTGGTGGATTTCACGACCCTACCACTATTATATACAATCAAGGACGACTGGGAGGGGAGGCAGCAAGGCATAGGCCTAGGGCCCATAAAGTGAAGGGCCCAAAACATGAAATAAGAGTTTTTAGGTATAATGTATTAGGGGTGAGTTATTTTGAGAACCACTAAAAAAAAAGAACGCGAGAACCAATCTTAGCCCTTCATTCATCAAGATCAGGAAGGGCATGATTGTCATTATGAAAAAATTTGTCCAGCTCTCTCTCTTTCTCTCTCCTCTTATTAAATTAAAAAATATCTAATTCATTAAAAATCTTTTATCTCACAAACCGTACATCGTTAGACGAAAAAAAAGCATGGGTAGTCTTGAAATTTCGTCCTCTTTCATTAGAGATGCAATTCGATATACTTTTGAAGACTTTTTAAATTTCGTTTTTTTTTTCCATCACGTTCATCCTACACATGTGTAGGACAAGTAGAAACCACTAAAAGGTTCATCCTACACATGTGTAGGACAAGTGGAAACCACTAAAAGGTTCATCCTACACATGTGTAGGACAAGTGGAAACCACTAAAAGGTTCATCCTACACATGTGTAGGACAAGTGAAAATCACTAAAAGGTTCATCCTACACATGTGTAGGACAAGTGGAAACCACTAAAAGGTTCATCCTACACATGTGTAGGACAAGTGGAAACCACTAAAAGGTTCATCCTACACATGTGTAGGACAAGTGGAAACCACTAAAAGGTTCATCCTACACATGTGTAGGACAAGTGAAAATCACTAAAAGGTTCATCCTACACATGTGTAGGACAAGTGGAAACCACTAAAAGGTTCATCCTACACATGTGTAGGACAAGTGGAAACCACTAAAAGGTTCATCCTACACATGTGTAGGACAAGTGAAAATCACTAAAAGGTTCATCCTACACATGTGTAGGACAAGTGGAAACCACTAAAAGGTTCATCCTACACATGTGTAGGACAAGTGGAAACCACTAAAAGGTTCATCCTACACATGTGTAGGACAAGTGAAAATCACTAAAAGGTTCATCCTACACATGTGTAGGACAAGTGGAAACCACTAAAAGGTTTGAAGTTGTAGGGTTAGCCGGCTAACCCTACAACTTCAAACCCTAAAGCTTAATTGCTAATCCGAGGGGAAAGCTACATTCTAAAAACCCTGAAAAATCTAAACCCTAAATGCTAACCTAAACCCTAAAAACCTAAAAAGGATGAAGGTTCCCACTCTAGGGTTTAGGGTTTGAAGCCCGAGGGTTAGCCTATCGGCTAACCCTCGACCTTCAAACCCTAAACCCTAGAGCGGGATGTAGTAGGGGGACGAATGTATACGGTACGCTTTAGGGTTTAGGGTTTGAAGTTGTAGGGTTAGTCTAACGGCTAACCCTACAACTTCAAACCCTAAAGCTTAATTGCTAATCCGAGGGGAAAGCTACATTCTAAAAACCCTGAAAAATCTAAACCCTAAATGCTAAACCCTAAAAACCTAAAACGGATGAGGGTTCCCACTCTAGGGTTTAGGGTTTGAAGCCCGAGGGTTAGCCTATCGGCTAACCCTCGACCTTCAAACCCTAAACCCTAGAGCGGGATGTAGTAGGGGGACGGATGTATACGGTACGCTTTAGGGTTTAGGGTTTGAAGTTGTAGGGTTAGCCGTTAGGAAACCACTAAAAGGTTTGAAGTTGTAGGGTTAGTTAGGAAACCACTAAAAGGTTTGAAGTTGTAGGAAACCACTAAAAGGTTCATCCTACACATGTGTAGGACAAGTGGAAACCACTAAAAGGTTCATCCTACACATGTGTAGGACAAGTGAAACCACTAAAAGGTTCATCCTACACATGTGTAGGACAAGTGGAAACCACTAAAAGGTTCATCCTACACATGTGTAGGGAAAGTAGAAACCACTAAAAGGTTCATCCTACACATGTGTAGGACAAGTGGAAACCACTAAAAGGTTCATCCTACACATGTGTAGGACAAGTGAAAATCACTAAAAGGTTCATCCTACACATGTGTAGGACAAGTGGAAACCACTAAAAGGTTCATCCTACACATGTGTAGGACAAGTGGAAACCACTAAAAGGTTCATCCTACACATGTGTACGATGAACGTGATGAAAAAAAACGAAATTTAAAAAGTCGTCAAAAGTATGTCGAATTGCATCTCTAATGAAAAAGGACGAAATTCTAAGACTACCCATGCTTTTCTTTTCGTCTAACGATTTACGGTTTGTAAGATAAAAGTTTTTTAGTGAATTAGATAGAATTGTATTAATTTAATAAAGTAAGAGAGAGAAAAAAAAGAGGGAGTTGACAAAAGTACCCCTCTAGTGTTGAGAGGGTTTTTTTATTTTTAATCTGGTCCATTCATTTTTTTTGATCCAAGGGTGTAGATGAGTTCTTGAGTTCTTTTTTTTTAAGAGTTCTCAAATAACCCCTCTATATATTAAGCAAAAATAATTATTATACTAGCAAAAAAAAAAAAAACCCTTCCAATGGGAATTTTAGGGGCCAAATTTTCTTCTAGCCTCAGGCTTCAAACATTTTTGACATTCTCAGAGTATACAATAAGTAGAGCTATTCTAAAATTTTGTGCATGACATATATTTTGAAGAGGGGAACTGAAGGAGTGTTAACTTCCTTCATATTTAAGTACTCGAAACCTATTCAAAACAAATCTTTGTTCTTAAGATTTAAGTCTCACTCATAGATACTGTCAGATTAAAATAACAGTAAAGTATTACGGATTAAAGAATCAAGCCAATAATTCAACATTTCGAATATGATTTCTAGCTTGTTTTGTTTCAAAAATATAAAAGATTCTATTAATGAAGGTAAAGGGAGTATCTACCTGGAACATGTGAAAATTGACTCCTTGATATAAGAGTAGAATTGGAGTCTGTAAAAGGAGATTGGGAATTTTTGAAATTAATTATATGGAATGCCACGTAGTCATATAATTAATTTTCATCATCAAGATTGAGATTAAAAGTGAATAAAAAAGCCGTTGCAGTCAGACTTACACTACAGTAAACTTGTACAAATAATGGTCCTCATATAAGCATGGGCTTCATACCAAAATTTCTTCACTTTCGAAATGGGAGTTTGCTAAAATGCTAGACTTTAAAAAGCAACAACAGAATTCAATGCTACTTGCTATTTTAATGGTACCTTACTGCTAAAATCTAAAGTGCCTTGTCACTATCATACTCATGTCATATTTCTTGTTAAAATTCTATAAAATATGTCCTTCTGAGATTGGTACTTTTTAGTGTCTTCTTGATATAATTCATACATAGTTACATACTGATCGATATAATATATATATAATTCAATTCATTTGCTGATTTACAAATGACTAACCAAGTCTCATTACCATCTTGTATAATTGCTTCTTGCCTAGTTAATTTGTGTGCATTATTTAGCGTCTTTTGAACGTTAAAATGATCCATTGATCCGACTTTGTTTGTGTTTCTGTCTTTGTGCCTATACGTTCATGTTAGTTGTGAATGTGATCAACTAGCTAGTTTTTTTTATGCACCATTGGTAGCAGGCAAATCCGCTATTAATAATCTTTCACCAAGTTTCAAGTTGATATATATAGTGGTTTAGTAACGCGTAACCAGATAACTTTTTGAGTTTGCAAGAAAACCAACTATTCAGGCTGTACTAGGACAATAATTTTTTTGACTCGGCTGCATGCGGCCTAAATGATATATCTCGTGGCTTTTTGCGAACTCTTCCCTGACCACCCAAAATTCTACCTAGCAAGATTTAAACTTTTGATTTTTTTTTTGATTTTTATTTTTTTTAGTGACAGATTTGAAACTTCAGATTTTTCTTTTGTTGGATTGACAGATTTGAACTTTAGATCTCTGAAAATATTAACCACTTCGGTCTTCTCATTATTTTGGACTTGATATTTGCCTAGCTTCTAGCTATATATATACATTGTTATGGCCAATGATCCTAGGATTTCCTTGACATGGATGTTAGGAAAAATTATTGTCTCATAATGGTTAATGTCAGAATAACTAACCTTTCTTTGATAAGGCAATGAGACTAACTTTAATTCTTAAATTAATCTTAATCTATTCATTGGTCTCACTAAATTTACGCCCCGGCTTTCGTGAAATATATATGGAGTTGGAGGTAATGTTGAGAGACTTTTTCTTTTTTACCTTGAGTTAGTTAGACGCTGCCCATAGTCAATGGTGGTAAGTGGTTGCATTTATGAATCTATTTTAGCCAAGAATATGTAAAGATGATTTTGGTATCATATAGAATGCACTATCCTACATCCTCAGGCATTTTTTGCACATAATTTTCATCCCTTAAAAGGGTATAATTCCTCGATTCGTATGGCATCTGTATACACATCATGGATTCATTATTATGACCTTTGAATTGATGTAAAGAAAATTCTCCCTTTTCACGTTTCTCTTTTAAAAGAACATACCGGTTAATTTATATCAAATCTCTTGCCATTCACTTAAAGTAGTTTAGAATCATACCGGGTAAATTTCAAAGCCAAACCGCGGCAAAGTTAAAGTTTTTATAGAATCTTGGATGCCAATTATGAATCCCAGGTTGTCTATAGCCTTTTTCCCTTGCAGAATATGTGTATCCTAGGAAAGTTATTTCTGAGTAAGCTATAAAGTATAAACTAAATACCATCTAAAAACAACAAAACTAGTTAACATTAACAACGATACATATATAGAATAAATTAACTCACATGATAGTAGTACATTTTACCTTACAAATATAATCCCAATAAAACAAACCAAATATATGTATATATATGATCACCGGAATTAAGAAACTATATATTGCCCTAATATCAAGAAATCCTTCATCATACCAACATGACTCCTGATCATTTCTGTCGCGTGCAAAGTTTACCAATACCATTGTGCATCGAATGCTAAACTTAATCGTTCACAAGTGATGCGCAATATACATACCTTTGTTGCACGTACACATGTGAAAAAGAGGCAAGCTTAAAATAGAAAGTCCAGTAAACAAGGTAAATCACAAGAGATGGGTGGTAGTAGTAGAAGAAGAAGTGAAGCCACTGAGATCAGTTGTACCCCATGAGACATTACTTGTACCCAAAAACGGATCATTTCCAGCCATACCTAGAAAGTTTCTTGACATATTCAATCCTTGTTGTTGTCGTTGATGATTATTTTCCTCCATCTTCATCCCTTCAACTTGTCCACCGTAATTTGATGGCCCTTCGCCATACATCCCACCATTATTAGTAGTTCCCATAAATGGAAAGTGTGAAAATTTGCTACTTGGGTAATTACTATCATGACCAAGATTGATCAAATCAGTTCCATTTCCAGCCCCAAATGTTAATCCAAGATCCCCACCTCCATAGTGATGCAAGGGGGGCATGATTGGAAATTGAGGTGGTCGAGTACTATTGTGTGACAAATACCCTAATATATCCGTGTTAGGAGAAATTGGAGCATTACTAGTTGAGCTTGAAGTAGCTGAAGAAGACTTTGACATAGAGCTAGAACTCCCCTTTGATCCCTTACTACTCTTCTTGTTTCTTCGACAACCACCACCAACTGGCACGCTCCTTAATGCGCCACCTCTTGTCCAATAGCGCCGACAAGTCTTGCAAAAGTGACGGGGCTGTGATAGGCTGTAATTGTTGAAGTAGCAAAACTTAGTATTAGTTGATTCACATCTAGGGCATTTCATTGCAGTATCATGAGGTTGTGGCATCTTCATCATTCTTCCTCGGTCAGATACATGCAAAGATCTTTCCTCATCCCCACCGTTGATCCCTAGCGGTGGATGAGGTGGTCGCATAAGTTGAGGAGGAAACTGAGAAATCTCATGATCACCACCACCGCCACCAAGAACTACTCCTCCAGTGGGCTGCTATAAAAGCAAGAAAATATACATCAATATAGATAGGAATATATGAAACCATATTTTACATCATCAAGTAATTAGTTAAACTTTGTTGTTGTTTAGAGTTAGAAGGTATATAATTAGTTACCTGTTGAGGCCAATTAGGATGATCTAGATAGGAATTAGGAAGTGATGAAAAAACCATATGATCAATATTGAGTGGTCTCTAATTGAAAGCTAGCTCTTTCTTTCTTTTTTACTTGCTTTTGTTAAAGTTTGATGGGGTTGATGATGAGTATGGTGGAGAATTACATCAATAATAATAATAAGAAAACTTTCACAGAGAGAGATAGGAGCCTGAAAAGATAAAGGAGGATGGAGAAGGGTGTGTTGTGTTTATTTATTTTTGTTCCATACTCTTAATTAATTAGCCCACTCTCTCTTTTTGTCTTCCTTATATTTATCTAGGGTTTCCACTTTCTTATTTCCTAAGCTTATTATGCTATATGTTCGTTATAAATTTTGTGTACTATCTTTCTTCTACACATGAATTCGGGTTGTTTGGAGATAAACAACGAGTTTTGAGTTCAAAAATCAGTCTTTGCGTTATCTAATAAATATGATGGATTGATAACAAATGTGTTCTTGTTGTATTGATTTGATAATAAACATTTTATTTCAAAAGTATGGTTTCCTAGGTAGGCTTAATAAAAGGATTTCAATTCAATTTATACAATTGGTGAATTGTCATTTGAGTGACCAAAGGTGCACCCGTATACGTACGAGCTAAACAGATGTTTATCATCTACATCTAACTTTTGTATATATATTCTATAGTTCTGGAAGTACTAAGTTGAGTTATACGTACTTGATTCCGAAAGTTATTCAACTATAACATAAACAAGTGTGGGGTTCTAGGCCCGTATTACAAGGGTTCAATTATCATATACGATTTACTTGCGTTGAATTTAGCCTAATTAAAATCACTCAGTCAAGGATAGTTTTGTTCAAAAATTTGTCATATAAAATATAAATTTATTTAAAGGCGATAGCATATTACATTCCAACTGTGCGTTGAGAGGGCATATTACATTCCAACTGTGCGTTGAGAGGTATCAATTATTATGGTTAAGTTCTGTTATTGATATTGTTTCGATTTTAGATTATGGCCTAACTATTACTTTTTGAATCCTTTTGGTGTTTTTCAGTTCTTGATTTCAACCAACGTTTTGTTTGTTAGACTATCTCCAACCCAAAACCAAATTCTTACTACAAATTTGTCCAGTCAGCATGCCACATCAGCTTTTCATAAATTCTCACTACAAATCTCTTTTTGACCCCAATGCTAAACATTAAATTCTTACTACAAATTTCACTTAATTTCCACATCATTATTTCTCATAACCATTTAATAAACATTAAATTTATTAATTATGTATTTAATTAATTAAACATATAATTAATTAAATAATTATTAAAACAATAAATATAAATTTAAAACTCAAATACCATTAAAACAAATTAAAACACACGGATCCTAAATCTACTTATTTCAAACACACGGGTCCTAAATCTACTTATTTCAAACACACGGGTCCTAAATTAAAATACTAGACATTTCTACTCTGAATCCGAATCTGAACCCGAATCCTCGATGTTGAACTTGGCCCTGAGATGAGCAAGATAGGTCTTCTGGTTGGCTCGTTTCTTCTTTGACATGTGACTGGTATCCATGTATCTCAACTTCTTGTATTCAATAACGACCCTCTCATGTTCAGCTAAACTTACGGATTTAATCGAATCCTCGTAGGTTTTGAGTACTTGTTGCTTCTGCAGAGCTGTGTTGTTGATATTCGTAATCATAGTCGACATGTGTTCTTCAATTGCTGCTGATGATGATGAAGATGCGCCTTTGCCTTTTTGTGCTTTAGCTTGTGCTTTGGCCCTATCCCTACCCATTGGCCGACTCTCAGGGGTTACTTGTTCTTCTTGAATTGGCTCTTCGTCATCAACAATGATACGAAACTCTTCTTCTCCGAAGTTAGCATCGGAGGCTGAACTAGCAGTATAACCCCCCGTGCTGTTGGTCTTGCTTCTTTTGGAATGTTGGTTTCCATGGACTGATGTGCAACTTGAAAAGATCTGGTGAGCCCTCACTTTTTTCCAAATATGCTCATACTTGAAAGCTTGGCCAGTCTTGTTAGATGGATCATTCACGTATTCTTCTTTAGCGGTATCAATAAACTGCTCCTCCGACCAACCACTATGGTAACGAGACTTGATTGACAAATAAAACCCATTGAATTTACTGATTTTGGGCTTTACTAAAAACCAATGGCTCCTTAGATGGGCAAAGTCTCTAGGAACTTTAGGATTTGATTGGTTATAGTGACATTCCACACTTTTCCAAAACACTCCATCCCGTTGGTTGTTTCCTACGATGGAGTCCGTTGAAACATGGAACCAAGCCATACCCAAAGCTTCCTCGTCACTTTGTGGCCACGCTATTCGGTTTCCCTTGGAGGGTGAGCTAGCTTGATGTGATGATATGGGTTGTTGTGTTGTTTTCCCTTTCTTTTTACCAGCTTTTTTCGTCTTTGACGGTGTTGCATCAACTTGAGATGGTGTTGGCTGTTGTTGTTGTTGTGTAATCGAAGGCTGTTGGAACTGAAACATCTGAGATTGTTGCCATTGCATTAATTGTTGTTGATCAAAACCACCAAATTGTTGAAACATACCGGGATGTGGAAACATACCCGGTTGTGGAAACATACCTGGTTGTGGAAACATACCAGGTTGTGGAAACATACCCGGTTGTGTAAACATACCCGGTTGGTTTGATGATTGTTGGTTTGGGTTGTGTTCTTCGCAGGCATCATTGAAAAGGTCAGTGAATGATGTTGGTTGTTCGTTTGGATCCATTGAGTATGACTGAAAGTGTGATGAATTCGGGTTAGATGTTTAAAGAAAATTCAGAGTAAATTTTGTAGATTGAAAGAGAAGTGTGAATCAAATGAGAAGATTTGCCTAGTAATTATAGATGGAAAAAAATAGCCGTTGAAATAAGACAAAAAAAAGTAGCCGTTCAAAATAGAACAAAAAAACTAGCCGTTAAAAATATGACAAAAAAACTAGCCGCTGGGATAAGAAAAAAAAAAAAAAAAAAAAAAAAAAAAAAAAAAAAAAAAAAAAAAAAAAAAAAAAAAAAAAAAAAAAAAAAAAAAAAAAAAAAAAAAAAAAAAAAAAAAAAAAAAAAAAAAAAAAAAAAAAAAAAAAAAAAAAAAAAAAAAAAAAAAAAAAAAAAAAAAAAAAAAAAAAAAAAAAAAAAAAAAAAAAAAAAAAAAAAAAAAAAAAAAAAAAAAAAAAAAAAAAAAAAAAAAAAAAAAAAAAAAAAAAAAAAAAAAAAAAAAAAAAAAAAAAAAAAAAAAAAAAAAAAAAAAAAAAAAAAAAAAAAAAAAAAAAAAAAAAAAAAAAAAAAAAAAAAAAAAAAAAAAAAAAAAAAAAAAAAAAAAAAAAAAAAAAAAAAAAAAAAAAAAAAAAAAAAAAAAAAAAAAAAAAAAAAAAAAAAAAAAAAAAAAAAAAAAAAAAAAAAAAAAAAAAAAAAAAAAAAAAAAAAAAAAAAAAAAAAAAAAAAAAAAAAAAAAAAAAAAAAAAAAAAAAAAAAAAAAAAAAAAAAAAAAAAAAAAAAAAAAAAAAAAAAAAAAAAAAAAAAAAAAAAAAAAAAAAAAAAAAAAAAAAAAAAAAAAAAAAAAAAAAAAAAAAAAAAAAAAAAAAAAAAAAAAAAAAAAAAAAAAAAAAAAAAAAAAAAAAAAAAAAAAAAAAAAAAAAAAAAAAAAAAAAAAAAAAAAAAAAAAAAAAAAAAAAAAAAAAAAAAAAAAAAAAAAAAAAAAAAAAAAAAAAAAAAAAAAAAAAAAAAAAAAAAAAAAAAAAAAAAAAAAAAAAAAAAAAAAAAAAAAAAAAAAAAAAAAAAAAAAAAAAAAAAAAAAAAAAAAAAAAAAAAAAAAAAAAAAAAAAAAAAAAAAAAAAAAAAAAAAAAAAAAAAAAAAAAAAAAAAAAAAAAAAAAAAAAAAAAAAAAAAAAAAAAAAAAAAAAAAAAAAAAAAAAAAAAAAAAAAAAAAAAAAAAAAAAAAAAAAAAAAAAAAAAAAAAAAAAAAAAAAAAAAAAAAAAAAAAAAAAAAAAAAAAAAAAAAAAAAAAAAAAAAAAAAAAAAAAAAAAAAAAAAAAAAAAAAAAAAAAAAAAAAAAAAAAAAAAAAAAAAAAAAAAAAAAAAAAAAAAAAAAAAAAAAAAAAAAAAAAAAAAAAAAAAAAAAAAAAAAAAAAAAAAAAAAAAAAAAAAAAAAAAAAAAAAAAAAAAAAAAAAAAAAAAAAAAAAAAAAAAAAAAAAAAAAAAAAAAAAAAAAAAAAAAAAAAAAAAAAAAAAAAAAAAAAAGAAAAGAGAAATAAAATTTGTAATAAATTTGTACACACAAATTTCTCTACAAATTTCTTCCACCTCATCACCACCCCAACCCTACAAATCTTACAAATCTACAAATTTCTTCCACCTCATCACAAATTTCTCCCACAAATCCCCCATTGGAGGTAGTCTTAGTAAATAACATCGATAACAAATGCAAATATGACAATTGAGCCTTTGGAGAGTGACATCTGTTTTTTGTAACATTTTGTTTTAAATAAAGAAGTCAAGACATATTTTTTGGATTTTATTTTTTTTTTTTTTTACTTTTTGTTATAATTTTTTGGAGCATTTTGTTCCTTTATTTTTTTAGGAATAAATATAACCAAGGTTGTGGAAGTCGTTAGGCGTTCAGCTAGGAGTACTCGGGTCCATACGGGGAGTACGTGGGGGTAAAAGAGGCCAAGGCGGGAAGTACTCGGAGTAAACGGCCGACTCAAGTTGATTCAGTGTCATGCCTTGTAGCGAGTACTCGGGGAATACTTGGGTCGACTCGGAGAGTTTTGCAACAGTGAATTTAACTATGATAGTGTGGTTGTCGTATTGCCTTAAAATAGATATGAATTTTTTTGTTATTTGGACGATAGAGTGGTTGTGTTATTGCTCTTAAAAGGGAAAACGGATACTCATGGCAACATACGAGTGAACCAACTATTTATCTATATCATCTATACTTCTATACTATATTATAAAAAGAATAGCCTCATGTTGAAAGTTACATGGGGGAAAATGTCTAAAATATCCTTAATGATATATTACACTATCAGTCTTTTATCTTTTAAAATATCTTCATTAACCCTTTACATCAATTAATTATACATAAATTATCTACACCACTCGACGCCGCCTCTATCACCAACAGTCGTCCCCCACCATCATACCGTCGCCGCCACAAATACCGCCGCATTGCGCGGGTACCGTGCTAGTATAAATTAATAATATTATGCATCGAGCCATGTATGGAATGATAAAAGGAAGTAGTAAGGTGACACATAAAGGAGTGTGGGGGCCGTAGTGGTACGTAGATCAAAGGAAGATATATGTTGTGGTGTCCCGAATCTAATTCTCGGTCTATCACAGTCCTTTTTCTCTTCAATAACTAAAATTTGGTCTTTGACAGTCTATTTTTCTTTCAACAACTAATTTTTGGTCTCTTTACCCAATTTTAATGCATGTTTAACAATGAATTAATAAATAAATAATTGAAATATATAGTTGGAAAGGGGAAGTCCCTCTTCAATTGCAGCTTTTAGCCTTTTACTGTGGTGTCACCTTCCCATCCCACAACTCCCACTTCCACACCCCAACTTTACCAAATTCTGTCTCCCCCTAATACATATACATATACTCTCTATATATTTAAGTAATTATTTCTACATCTAGAAACACTTATACAAATGTTACACCTTTTATCTGCCATTCCAATTAATAAAATTATAAAATAATGCAATACAAAAAACGTTATACGTAGCTTTTATTGAATATGGTTTTTGGCCCGTGCGTTGCACGAACTAACATAATTTTATAACGAATAACTCAATATAAAAAAGCAACTTTCATTAAATAACGGACATAATTCTTTGTGAAGTTCTTGTTACTGAAACATAAAAACCGCGACGATTCCGAATAAATTCAAGTAACATGTCAACAAAACAGAAAATAATAAACATTACTACAAAGAAAAAATTGTAAATATCAACGAACTAAACATAGAGTATAATCAGTATATAGAGACATAACTAATTGGTCTTAGATCAAGTGGTCAGCTCGGGCCTTTTTTAGGAGAACTGGCGGAAGGGATGTTGGCTTGGAGACCCGGGATTGAATCTTGATTTTTCGTGTTTTCAGTCATTTACATTTTGATCGTGTGGATATACATGTTATCACTCATGTTCTGTAGGAGTGCGCGGGTTCCAACTCTCAGCATACTGTCCACCTTGGATGTCAGTGCTTGGGTTCGAATCATTAACATCTAACACTTGTCTTACTAAAAGAAAGGGTATATTGAAACATAAATTCAATTTAAATTAAGACAAATGAAATTTTTATAGGCAATCATTGTTAATACATGGGGGTTAAATCTATTTATTAAATTAAACATAAACTCATAAAATATAATTAAATAAAGTATATATTTATACACTAATAATTGCTCACGTATTATATAATTATAAAAAGGATGTGACGATTCTATACCTAAGCGTAGTTACATAATACACATTCACTTTTCTTATTATAAATCTATTAATTTATAGTATTGTGGTGATTTGTTATGAACAATTTAACATATGAAAAAACACGTATAAACAAAACAATAATATATTAATTTGGGTATGTAATAACATCACTCTCACATATTTTTTTATGTTTCAAGTTATTTAAAGTTTATCTTTTTACAATAGATTTGTATTGGAAAGTAAAAGATAAATATAAATAAGAAATTTTAGATTTTGGTCACTAATCTCAGTTATAATAAAAAGGAAAATGTTCAAACAAATGATCTAAATCGTTATCTCCCTATATAACTAAGAGAGGATATGGTTGATCCTATGTGACAATTTCATTTAAGTGATAAGTAAGATTTTTACTTATTTGTCAAATTGTTAGATAAATAGTCTTTTTATTTACATTTAAATTAAATATCATTTGTATACACACTCATTTTATTTAATAGTACATGTCAATCTTAGTTGGCAAACCATTTCTTAAAATTTAATGTATTTATTGTTTTGCTTTATGTATTATTATTCTCATTTTACTAACTTAAAGTATACAATAATGAGATATGTGTTCTAAACTTCTAATGCATTATTGTTTAGTTTATGAAGACTATATGTTATTTTGTGTCTTCCTACTATCTTAAGTAGTTAGTTTTATATGTATACATTAATTGTGTGACTACTTTATTAATTAAAACTATCTTTCAATACCTCTTATAATTACTATGTTATGGAATAAACTTTCTTTATAAAATATTTTTCATCACAGTGTTGTTTAATATATAGCTATTTTATTCCTTTATGTATAATTTGTACATTACTATTACTATGAACACAAAGATGTTTATATACTTTAGATTGTATTTTTTTTTTATCAATTTAATGATAGTTATCATTTATCTAATAAAAAAAATTATTATATTATATTTAACAAATATAGATCATAAAGAAAATTTGTATGATTATAAATATTATGTTTCATTAGTCATGCTTTAACATATTTGACATATATTATATATTCGATCATAATCTGACAGTTTTTTATATTATCATAAACTACAAATATTAATACAACTATTAGATATTTTTTATTTATGTTCTTAATCAGACTCATACAATGTACGGGTTTCATCTAGTTAAAAACAAAGTTGGATCCGAAGGGTTGATTAAAATGAAGACTTCAATCAATTCAAATGCAAATATTATTGATTTTATCTCAACAATAACGAATCATGGTGATTGAATTTATTATTGCTAAAATCTATGTTGCATCTAGAATTCTAGATTATTAATTGACAAAGAGTATTTCAATAGGAAGTTTCAATAAATAAACTAAAAACTTGGTAGATCAAGTGGCTTTGTTGTTTTCTGAACGGTGATGTAGGTGTGGGTTCTAATCCCGCCGCCGACATCTTTTTTTTTACCAGTAGTAAACACCCTAGTCTCTGGAGGGCCTTTTCTACCATTTAGGTGGAACATGGAAGCAACCTCTCTACTTAGGTAGAGGTAAGGTTTGCCTACAACTTAACTTCCCCCATACACCGTCGAAGTATTGGGGCTCAAAACCCGCGGAAGGTGCTTAAGTGGATGCTTAGATGTCAAAAAATAAGACACGAACAACATACACTTGACACATAAGCAAAATCTGACGTGGCGAGATTTGAAGTATGCCACATAAGGACTAAAAGATAGATTTTTTTGACAAGTGAATTTTACCTCAGACGCGTATGATGTGTGCTAATCGCACAACGAAAGGGTCCCGCACTAAGCGGATCTTAAATAGCCTTTCTCACCATACCACCTCCTTAATTGGAAAATACCGTCGATGAGAACCTACCAAGGTTCGAACTCGAGACCTTGGAGTAAACACCCTAGTCTCTGGAGGGCCTTTTCTACCATTTAGGTGGAACATGGAAACAACCTCTCTACTTAGGTAGAGGTAAGGTTTGCCTACAACTTAACTTCCCCCATACACCGTCGAAGTATTGGGGCTCAAAACCCGCGGAAGGTGCTTAAGTGGATGCTTAGATGTCAAAAAATAAGACACGAACAACATACACTTGACACATAAGCAAAATCTGACGTGGCGAGATTTGAAGTATGCCACATAAGGACTAAAAGATAGATTTTTGTGACAAGTGAATTTTACCTCAGACGCGTATGATGTGTGCTAATCGCACAACGAAAGGGTCCCGCACTAAGCGGATCTTAAATAGCCTTTCTCACCATACCACCTCCTTAATTGGAAAATACCGTCGATGAGAACCTACCAAGGTTCGAACTCGAGACCTTGGAGTAAACACCCTAGTCTCTGGAGGGCCTTTTCTACCATTTAGGTGGAACATGGAAACAACCTCTCTACTTAGGTAGAGGTAAGGTTTGCCTACAACTTAACTTCCCCCATACACCGTCGAAGTATTGGGGCTCAAAACCCGCGGAAGGTGCTTAAGTGGATGCTTAGATGTCAAAAAATAAGACACGAACAACATACACTTGACACATAAGCAAAATCTGACGTGGCGAGATTTGAAGTATGCCACATAAGGACTAAAAGATAGATTTTTGTGACAAGTGAATTTTACCTCAGACGCGTATGATGTGTGCTAATCGCACAACGAAAGGGTCCCGCACTAAGCGGATCTTAAATAGCCTTTCTCACCATACCACCTCCTTAATTGGAAAATACCGTCGATGAGAACCTACCAAGGTTCGAACTCGAGACCTTGGAGTAAACACCCTAGTCTCTGGAGGGCCTTTTCTACCATTTAGGTGGAACATGGAAACAACCTCTCTACTTAGGTAGAGGTAAGGTTTGCCTACAACTTAACTTCCCCCATACACCGTCGAAGTATTGGGGCTCAAAACCCGCGGAAGGTGCTTAAGTGGATGCTTAGATGTCAAAAAATAAGACACGAACAACATACACTTGACACATAAGCAAAATCTGACGTGGCGAGATTTGAAGTATGCCACATAAGGACTAAAAGATAGATTTTTGTGACAAGTGAATTTTACCTCAGACGCGTATGATGTGTGCTAATCGCACAACGAAAGGGTCCCGCACTAAGCGGATCTTAAATAGCCTTTCTCACCATACCACCTCCTTAATTGGAAAATACCGTCGATGAGAACCTACCAAGGTTCGAACTCGAGACCTTGGAGTAAACACCCTAGTCTCTGGAGGGCCTTTTCTACCATTTAGGTGGAACATGGAAACAACCTCTCTACTTAGGTAGAGGTAAGGTTTGCCTACAACTTAACTTCCCCCATACACCGTCGAAGTATTGGGGCTCAAAACCCGCGGAAGGTGCTTAAGTGGATGCTTAGATGTCAAAAAATAAGACACGAACAACATACACTTGACACATAAGCAAAATCTGACGTGGCGAGATTTGAAGTATGCCACATAAGGACTAAAAGATAGATTTTTTTGACAAGTGAATTTTACCTCAGACGCGTATGATGTGTGCTAATCGCACAACGAAAGGGTCCCGCACTAAGCGGATCTTAAATAGCCTTTCTCACCATACCACCTCCTTAATTGGAAAATACCGTCGATGAGAACCTACCAAGGTTCGAACTCGAGACCTTGGAGTAAACACCCTAGTCTCTGGAGGGCCTTTTCTACCATTTAGGTGGAACATGGAAACAACCTCTCTACTTAGGTAGAGGTAAGGTTTGCCTACAACTTAACTTCCCCCATACACCGTCGAAGTATTGGGGCTCAAAACCCGCGGAAGGTGCTTAAGTGGATGCTTAGATGTCAAAAAATAAGACACGAACAACATACACTTGACACATAAGCAAAATCTGACGTGGCGAGATTTGAAGTATGCCACATAAGGACTAAAAGATAGATTTTTTTGACAAGTGAATTTTACCTCAGACGCGTATGATGTGTGCTAATCGCACAACGAAAGGGTCCCGCACTAAGCGGATTTTAAATAGCCTTTCTCACCATACCACCTCCTTAATTGGAAAATACCGTCGATGAGAACCTACCAAGGTTCGAACTCGAGACCTTGGAGTAAACTCCCCCGAGGCCCCGCATAGCAGGTTTAGTGAAACACCCCTGGCCACTGGGGTTTAACCCAGTGGTTGACTAAAAGATAGATAATCTTTATATATACTAAAAGACAACTAACCTAATAGCTTATTAACCAATCATAGCTCTCGATTTTATTAAATTGGAAATTGATGATGTCATAATTTTAAAGATTACAATTTATAACTTACGGATAAATATCTCAAATTTCTAAATAAAAGTTTAAGATTAACATACGTATAAATAATCTAAATAAATAAGGCACAACTTTTACTTTGTGTATGGATAGGGCTAGGCCCAACAATTGATCATTATAGATATCGGAACAATTGATCATACGGATTAACATTGTTATTAATTTAGGATAAGGATATCAATCTCATTATATAAATCATAACGATTTCTTTGAAAACCCCAAAATCTATTCTTAACAACCATGGGTGATGAGAAGAAGATTATGTTTTTGCAAGACCTCAATGACGATAAGGTAAGCACTTTTTGGATCAATGAAGAGTATAAAATGCTTAGCTATTTAAAAGCAATTTGTGGTGTCGAGCTAAAAAAATATAAGTGGATTTGCAAGTGTAAAAAATCACGTGTCTATGGGCTAACAATGAGAACAATGATGTAATCTTGAATGAGTGTATGTATTTTATATATAGTACGAGTATTATTATTTCAAGATAGTACGTAGTTACTTTTTAATTATAGTTATATATGATGGTATAAATATATGTTGCCTGATTTGAAGTATTATTTGTTCGTTAGAGCAAATGGAAACAATGAGAACAATGTTGTAAATCTTTGATATGCGACAAAGAACGGAAGACAAACGACGAATGTTTTTTATAAAAAAGTATTGCAAAAGATGAAGGAAAATACATGTTTCCAATGTTTCAACTATTGCATGTCTTGATTTTAAATACATTCTTAACATCTAAACTTACCGGATGTTTCTTTAATAAATTTTTACATCTGATTTTATAAGGATTTTTGGATTTAATCTTATTTTGAAAATAATCTTAATCTTTATAATATTATAAACCCCGTGTATTTGACACGGATCTAAAATCTAGTTATATATATAGAGATTCAAAGATGAAAATGTCTGTTGTATTTCTACCGGCCTATTAACATTTATAAATTTCATCAAAAAGTCAATCTTCCAACTATATTTTCATTCCAGTGTTTGACAAATAAATTACTAATTTTATAAACAATTATGATTTAGTCAAAGTTAAGTAAATATACATTATACTTATAGTATAAAAATTGAGCATTTTATCTTAATTTTACTTGAGGAACAATTTCCTTACACTTCAATTTGAACTTAAAACTTTAATATCTCAAGTCTTTTAATTACCGGTCCAAACTATTGGTTTATCTGAAGTAGTATGTAATGTTGTAAGACTCGGCCGAGAACTCGGATTTGGATCGGGGATCAGCTCGTCCACGTGTCGGATCCGACTGGATCGAATTAAAAATTGGTCAACATTCAAGACTCGCGTCAACTTTGGTCAAAGTACTCGGTCAATCGGGTCAAAATTTGAGCCAACTTTGATCATTTTTATTTTTTATGAAATAAAACTTCTAATAAAATCCTAAATTGATATAAGTTTATGTTCGTAAACAATCAAGTTTTATTTTTGAAGTATTATGTTAATGTTTCTAAAAAAAAATTAAGTCTGAAATTTATTACATATAACTTCATATATTATTTTCTTATAAAAACTCAATCCAAGAACCCCGGTTCCGATCCGAGTTTTCACAAACTCCCAACTCTTCAATTCCCTTCGTTGATTTGTTCCCAAGTTAGGAGTCCCCCTGCCTTGGTAGTATGTCTAGTTTACGACCTTTCTCGCCAAAAACTATCGAACATGCATATTCAATTTACAAACATATACAACGTTTTCCTCCAGACACATTTATTCGTGAATTAATTCGCATGTTCATGCTTTGTTTTTTTTGAACGTTCGTGTCACGGGACGGCTAGCCGTTACATCCAATTGGGCAGACAGTCACTAGCGACCGATCCACGAAGTCAGGGAACCACAGGAGAGGGAAAATCACACCAAATAAATTGGGAAAAAACCTTGATTGCTAGGATTCGAACCCTGGTCTCCCAGAGCCCAAACGTCATTGCAACACGGGGATGCCCCCTGCGCTATTAAGGCAGAGACTTCATATAGAGAATTTTGGTTTTAGCATAAAAGACACCTTTCATAATTTCTAATTATAAAAAAAATAATCTAAGTTTTTACTCTAATTTTTTTGTATTGTTAATTTGTTACGCATTATCATGTTACACTTGATTAATTACTCGTATATCAAAATTTAGGCAACTAAAATAAGTTTATCAAGATCAAAATAATTATCCAAACAATTCAATCATAACCAAACGCCAATATTTAGATTATTATTCCCAAGCTGCCATACGAATATACGAATAGATATGGTATCATCATATATATTAGGGTTAAATGCAAATTTTGTCCCTGTGTTATTCAAAAACGAGTGTTTCATCCCTCCGTTAGTTTTTGAATTTTTTTCATCCCCGTGGTGGGATTTTTGTCCTTTCCGTTAACATCCCTCTGTTAAGACCCCTTACGTGCAAGTCACGTGAGGGGTATTTTCGTATTTTGGCTCATTAAATTCATATAAAAACACAACAAAACCACATAATCCATTAACCCAACTCGTTTTTCCCCCTTTTCAATTTGAGCCCTAATTTCTCTCCACCTCCAATTTTCAATCGATGGTAGGATATTGTCTTTGTGGAAAGCCTTCTGTTGTGAAAACGTCATGGACACCATTGAATCTGGGTCGTCGTTTTTATTGTTGTTCAAGAAGTGTAAGTATTCCCAACCCTTTTCTTTTCTTTTGATTTGAAAATCAAATCTGGGTGGACCTTATTGATATTACCAGGAATCAAAAAATTGTGGTTTTCTTGGATGGGTGGATCCACCAATGTGTAAAAGATCGACTGATATAATTCCTGGATTGCTAAGAGCCAAGAACAACTTGGAAGCTAGTTTTAAGGAAAAAACAATCAAGTGGGTAGATTGAAGAAATGGTTGGTTTTCAGCTGGTTTTTTTTCCATGTGTTTGGTTTTTTTTATAAGTATTTTATTTCTTTCTGATAATTTTAGGACACTGTATTTTGTTGATATTTACACTAGTTAATTGATTCTTCTATTAACATATTGTACTTTAGTTACCACTGGTCAACCAAACAGTATGATTGTTAATCTAATCCATTTCACCACGTATGATGTTTCGACTCTAAAGACAAAAGTATCATGTCATTTTTGTATAAAGACATTTACTTTTTAGTGGCTTATGCAACATATTGTGTTGTATGATTTCTATAAGGTCATACTATATCAATCATGACTCTTAGGTGTTTAAGTTGCAAAAGCCTATTTCAAAACCTTTTTAAAGCATCCTTGGTCAAAAAGATACAATGATCATTTACTTCATTCGTGTTCAAACATCGTTAAGCTTTACAATTTGCTATACTCATTATAGAATCTCTAACAACGGGCCATTATATCATTAAGATCTTCAATTAAAGTTTTTGTCGTTCATTTTTAGGGCAATGTTGATTTAGCTATCATTTCAAGATGCGTAGCGCGCGTCGTTTTATTGTTGTTCAAGAAGTGTAAGTATTCCCAACCCTTTTCTTTTCTTTTGATTTGAAAATCAAATCTGGGTGGACCTTATTGATATTACCAGGAATCAAAAAATTGTGGTTTTCTTGGATGGGTGGATCCACCAATGTGTAAAAGATCGACTGATATAATTCCTGGATTGCTAAGAGCCAAGAACAACTTGGAAGCTAGTTTTAAGGAAAAAACGAATCAAGTGGGTAGATTGAAGAAATGGTTGGTTTTCAGCTGGTTTTTTTTCCATGTGTTTGGTTTTTTTTATAAGTATTTTATTTCTTTCTGAATTTTAGGACACTGTATTTTATTGATATTACCAGGAATCAAAAAATTGTGGTTTTCTTGGATGGGTGGATCCACCAATGTGTAAAAGATCGACTGATATAATTCCTGGATTGCTAAGAGCCAAGAACAACTTGGAAGCTAGTTTTAAGGAAAAAACGAATCAAGTGGGTAGATTGAAGAAATGGTTGGTTTTCAGCTGGTTTTTTTTCCATGTGTTTGGTTTTTTTTATAAGTATTTTATTTCTTTCTGATAATTTTAGGACACTGTATTTTGTTGATATTTACACTAGTTAATTGATTCTTCTATTAACATATTGTACTTTAGTTACCACTGGTCAACCAAACAGTATGATTGTTAATCTAATCCATTTCACCACGTATGATGTTTCGACTCTAAAGACAAAAGTATCATGTCATTTTTGTATAAAGACATTTACTTTTTAGTGGCTTATGCAACATATTGTGTTGTATGATTTCTATAAGGTCATACTATATCAATCATGACTCTTAGGTGTTTAAGTTGCAAAAGCCTATTTCAAAACCTTTTTAAAGCATCCTTGGTCAAAAAGATACAATGATCATTTACTTCATTCGTGTTCAAACATCGTTAAGCTTTACAATTTGCTATACTCATTATAGAATCTCTAACAACGGGCCATTATATCATTAAGATCTTCAATTAAAGTTTTTGTCGTTCATTTTTAGGGCAATGTTGATTTAGCTATCATTTCAAGATGCGTAGCGCGCGTCGTTTTACCATCTTTTATGGATATCAAGCTTCCCTTACGACCAAAACATCAAACATTTTCCGCAAATCACGCAGATAAAGAGTCATCATCACACATCGGCTATGTTTGGCACAAGCTCTTCAAGAGCTTTTCAGGAGCTTTAGCTTTTTATTTTAAACCAAAAGCTCCTAAAGTGTTAAAAGCTTTGTTTGGATGCAACTAGCTTTAGCTTTTATTTGAAAGAAAAAGCTCCAAAATAAAACGCTACTTGAACTAGCGTTTCAGGCCCTTTAGCTTTTCGATGAAGCTTTTAATTAATCTTTAAAAGTACACAAATACCTCTTGAAGTTACAGCTACAACTACCATACCAAACACTTTTAAAAAATAAAAGCTCTAGCTAACAGTTTTGCTTAAAAGCTACAGCTTACAACTCCAACTAAAAGCTACAACTACAAGCTACAGTTACCAGCTGCAACTATTTTTTCCAAACATACCCATCATATCAACATTGACTCGATGGCTTCGTAAAATCCAATGAACAGCGTTTTAACTTCTTATTGTCGAACAATAATTAAGAACAAGAACTAATTAGATTGACACCTCTTTTGGACTGTCTGATAAATAATTTTTTCTATAAATTAATATTGATAAACGTAAATATAATTGAAATAAGCGTAATTTTATTTAAAATAAACATAAATATCATAAATTATATGTATAATCTAAATTTTATTTAAAAACACTTGTGGCTTGAGTTTTCGGGCTATTATTTCCGAAAAACTACATATAAGAATGCAATCTTCTCTATTATCAAACTTGTGACAAAAATTTCAAATGCTGCAAACGAAAAGATCGAATCTGTTTTTGATGTATTGTAGTATTGTACTGTGCCATTCTAGTACTAGATAGACTCTAGGGTGTAGTGGACCACTTGATATTGCATTTGTTGATTAGCTTAGATAAATTGATTAGCGTCATGGTTTCTCACAAGAGTCCTCCTGTGAGGCAAGACTCAGGTTCGAGTCTTGCTAAGAGGACATGATTTACCCTAATTAATGTTGTGTCTTTGTGCGGTTAATTAGGGGTTTCCCCCCACGTGGTCATGGTGTGGGCTGTCTCGAGTGCTCTAGCGCAGGCCCGGTTTAGACAATGTAGTCTAGACCATCATATTCGTCGTTCAAAAAAAAAGCTTAGATAAATTGACTTAATGGGTTTTTATCGTCGTTAAAAATTTAAAAGTATGCATTTTAACGATATAAAGATTAAGGGGGTGTTTGTTGTAGCGTTTACAAAATAGATTTTGCGTTTTCAAAATAAATTATGCGTTCTCAAAACTGAATTTTGAAAAAGCATACATGTACATGTTTTTTTCAAAACTGTGTTTTCATAACAAATAATCAATTTTTCATCCAAACATTTTTTTAGATTATTTGTGTTTTAGAAACATAATAATCAACTAATTACTTCAAAACGTAATCTCAAACACTCTCTAATCCTCTTGTTTAAAATCTCACTTTTAAGATATGCGATTATATCAAACTACCCATAATATTAATTAAATTACACCATCATTTCCTTGTCCTCTAACATATTTTCACTAACCCTTTCAATCAAAAAACTTTAACATCAATTACCTATACCACTTGACGACCCCACCACCACCACCAACAGTTGTCGCCGCCGCCACTACCACTGGTTGCCACCACCACACAATCGACTCACCGCCGCTGCATTGCATGAGTACCCTTCTAGTTCTAATTAATTGGAAAGAGATAGGCTATGTTTTGTTTCGAGCTAGACGGTAGATAGACTTTAATCATGTATATTTTACTGTATTTTTGAATATAATTGAATGTGTTTAAACATGTGTCTTTAGAATATATATTAAAAATATTCATAATTAAGTTTATTTAACAGCAACTTTAGGTTTAACGATATTGCTTTTTTATATATCTAATTTCTATTTTAGAAGAAACCCGACTATTTCTGAAAAAACTTTATACGTAACCCAGTAGGAATTTCCCGAATGTAAGTCCAAAACCTTAAAGTCCCAAGTCCTTCTAAATTTCAATTCATCTCTCTAAAATTCATCATTAATCAATATCAATATATATATATATATATATATATATATATATATATATATATTATATATATATATAATATATATATCATATCGATATATATATATATATATATATTTCAATATTTTGACGATGATACTCAATTCAATTGGTTGAGGTGGTACTCTTAGTAATTTTGATAATAGGGAGGTCATAAATTTAAGTCTCGCATGAAAAAAAAGATGAAGTTTCCATGTTGGCCGGGGTTTTTTTCTCACCTATGATGAGTTTCTTTTAAGTTATTGGATTATTATCAGGTAATACCATTGATGACACGATAATACTTTGATGTCTTAAATTACCGGTTAAAAAAATGTTAGAATTTAAAGTAAGAAAATCAATATCAATCGTGGTCACGTGAATAGCATGCAAATGATTCGTTTGGATTCCTGCACTTTATTGGAGTAATTCATTTAGGATTCTCCAAATCCATCAACTATAATTCTTGCAGAAAATTAATAATAATAAAACACACGTATATATGTTTTAACCGGTAAGTACAAACTACAAACAATGTGCATATTTAATTCACGTGCGGTAATTATATACGGAGTATTTATCTTTTTTTCAATTGTAACGCTTATTATTATTATTGATTTTTAATCCTACAACATCAAATATGCTTTAAATTTTATAATACAATGAAACATATTTGGTGATATATGATAAAAATTAGTGGTATATTAGTGTTTCGTTTTGAACAGTTATTAATGAATTGAATAATGATATTTATACCAAATTATCCAATAGATACACTAAAAGAATAAAATTAAATGTTTGGAAAATGGACAAACTTTTGATTGCATTAAACTGAATATATAAGAAGTCTAATGAATTAAATCATACCCTCATGTTGAAAGTTTAGAAAAAATGGGACATGCATATGACCAAATTACCCTTAATGAATTAAATCACCACAAACTCTTAACATTAAATTACACATTAGTCTCTTATATTATAAAATATCTCTACAGCCCTTTTAAATCAAACATTTTTACATCAATTACATACACCATTTGACGCTGCCACCACCATCACCATCCGTCGTCGCCATCACACCGTCGTCATCGCCGCCGCATTGCGTGAGTACCATGCTCGTTATCATTGAAGGGACCAACAAATTAAATTGTTAATAACTTTTACTACAGTCCGATGGCATATACCCATATATGCAAAACTTTGCCAACTATACGGAATAAGATTTGCACAAAATTCTATCTACAACTTATTATATATTAAAATTAAAATAAAATAATTACTAAGTATACATATTTGAGAATTTATAGTCTATCAATACAGTTATAATTATATATTAAAGTTAAAATAAAATAACTACTAATGTAAATAAGAATATATCATCATGTGTATAAGTTGAGTAAAGATTGGCACGAAGTTCTATCATATTTGATAATTTATTTTTATTAATTAATGATTAGGATTAATGATTAGGAGTAATATATATGACATGACTAAAAACATGTCTACTAAAATTTAAAAATTTAATAAAAAAATGACAAATCATACAAAATCTAATGTGGTATGCTCTCACAAATGTCAACTAAGCAAAAACATATCATCTCTTAGTTATATAGAGAGATCCTACTAAAGGTATTTTTTTTGGTAAGGTAATTTATCCTATTGAATAAATAATATGAGAAAAGTAAGTATTGTTGCCTCATACTCAATTTATATGAAAAACCTTTCGCATGTTAATTTAATAATATTTTTGGATCCCACTTCGATATTTTGTGCAAAATGTATCATAAAATTAAATTTGATGAGTTTTTTTACCCAATTTGAATATGAAATAACACAATATACACTTCAAAAAAAGTATATATACATAGACATGTAGTTACAAAATAAACCACTACTAACCATCAATATGCAAGTAGCAAAAAAAGTGCCAATAAAAAAAATAGATCGAAATGAAAGGAAGTAAAACATTTGACTAATTCAAACATCAAAATGAGCCCTTAATCCATTTTTAACCATTCATATTTTTTATCTACATTTTTACATGACATATTAGCTTCATCTACTCATTACTATTACCTTTTTTTTTCTTAACCATTTACCTTCAAATTCAATACTTTAATATACTCCACAATACAGAACAAACAATATAAAACAAAAAGATGGACTCCAAAACTATAGGTGAACACATTTATCTTTCTCCCATCACCTACTCCTTTCACCCACACCCCTTAGCCATTCACCCACTTCACTATCTCACTTCACATTCCTTCTTCACCTACCTTCAACAATGATCTTGTTGGAATATGATCACGTAAAATAAATGCATGTCCGAAAATGTTTAAGCCTAGGGGGTCACACGTAATTAATATGTTAATGTAGTATATTAATTAATATGTTCACGAAGTAATTAAATAAACGTTTGTTAAATGTTAAAATATACGTTTATTAATTAAGGTTTCGAAAGAGATGGACTTAAATGAAAATTAGGAATTAGGGATGTTTTCTTATTACACATATAGGGGGCCGGTTTTACAAAGGGGTTTTGTAACCCTAATACTAGCTTGTTTATCAAGTTAAGTAAACCCTAATATTAACACTATATAAAGAGGGTTAGGGGTTGTTATTTTGTAAGACAATTGAAATATAAAAACCCTAACAAATATCTCTCTTTCTCTCCTCTCTTTTCGGCCGAACCAAAACCCAAAAGGGTTTCGGTTTTCCTTGTTCGACTACATCAAAGGGAAGCACAAAGGGTTGTGAGATTCGTGATCGGTACTAGCATACATACATCGTGGTGTCGTGTGTGTGATCGTAGAGGGGTTTTACTTTAAACCCTAAACTATAGTTTTATATAGTTTATTGAAGATTTGCTAAAAGGTACACATTCACTAACTTTGTTAATATTTATATTGCATAATTATTTCCGCTGCGTACTCGTGTTATTTGTGTGTGACAAATTGTTTAAATCCTAACAGTGGTATCACGAGCCTACTATGTGATATATTTAGTTACAAAGTTCAAAACTTGAGGGGGGTTTTGAGGATTTTGGTTGGTTGGTTCGATCAAAGAAGAAAAAAAAAGAAAACATTTTTTTGTTTTGTTTTGTTTTTTGTGTTTCGACGGGAAAAAAAAGGTTTTTTTTTTATTCATTAAAACCACTTAAAGTTAATAGTTAAATTAAACCCTCTAGGCAAGTTTTGATTATGTGAATTAACATGTTTATTTGATAAATTGAATGTTATTGTATCTTTTAATTTAAATTGTTAAATAGAAGTAAAACCATAAGGAATTCATGCAAAATTATTAATGGTTATTACTTAGATATATTGATATATGTCTGATACGCCCCAAGGTGTATCAATATACCAAAGTATATTATACACAGAACAGTTGTAGAGGTGGGTGAATACAACTTTATTCGATCTTTACAAACTTTTAACAAATGTTTTAAAGACTCAGCTTAGATATTAAGTAAGTAAAGAACATGAATCAATAAAACAGTAAAGCAGTAAAGTAAATGAAACATTCTTGAACACAGATTGTGGTTTTCAATGTAATCCTTTATTAAGAAATAATCTATACAAAGAATTACAGGGTTGTTGCGGAATGAAGATAGCCTATAGATATCTAAACAACCCTTTGAAATGACAAACAACAATCAATAAGTTTCTACTCAAGAGAATCAGCCCAAGCTGATCTGAACAGACTAAGCTGTGTGTAAGAGCAAAGAAAACTTGTGTGAAGAATGATTCTCAGGAATGCCACGCATATGTAAAACCAACCGCCAACCTGGATCCTAGGATTCTTCCTAGTCACGTCATTTGTCCTTGTCTTCAATCTAGGTTGTTATCTTCACTTGATTGCCAGACACAGATTGGGCCGTTTGTCAAAGCACCAATCTGCCTAAGTGTTTCCAAGCTGACTGTTAATCCCAAGCTGCCTTCCACTACCAGCTTGGTCTTCTATCTTCAATCCTCCTCTTCGACTTGGATTGAATGCTATAAACATTATTGATGCAGCTTGAACAACACTTGCTTCCATATGATTAACATTACAAAACATGAAGCATGATCTGGGCCAGAAACAGATCGTAAGCTGTGTCAGCTTAGTCTGACCCAGATCAGATTACAAGAGCCAAAAGATTACTAAGTGTTTATAGGTCAGATTTGTCATCACCAAATTTACAATGAACATTGGGACTAAACAATCTCCCCCTATTTGATGATGACAAAACCCAACACACTTCTAACTATCAGCTTACAAAGAATCAAAGTAAAATATTACTAACAGCTTGTGACCCTTTGAATCTTTTGGGTTCTTTTCAATCTGATATGAAGTTTTAACAAGAACAACAGACTTTGTACAAATGCTTTGCATATATTGAGGAAAGAAATATATTACAATCATAAAGACCTATTCCCCAATCATTTCTACTGCCTCTTGTTTTACTTCATATGATGGGGCAATAGTCACATTTAACTTCCTATCTAGACCTTCATCAATATGGAACTGCTCATACCCATTACCCCGATCACTAAAAGTGACACAAAATCTGTACAAGGTATATAGGTGCATATGAGGTACCTGTTTCAGCTCAACAGTCCTTTGAAACACCAGTTGCCCTCTAGCATTCACAAAATACATTCCATGTTCAGGTTCAGTGATAAATAGCCCACTCCTTGCATTTTCAACACCAGCAGGTAGAGACAGATCAAGATGATTTAGAATCTTGTCAAGAGCATCTGGAGACAATAGATCAAGCAACTCTGAAGGGTTCAAGTTCTTGATGAAATCTGTATGATCACCTTCAGGAGCATTAATTTTTCCATGTCTTCTTCTTTTCTTCTTGAGTGGCTCTTCTGACTCATCTTCATCATCCATATCATAAGCTTTTGGTCTTGGAAGGCCAGTGATGTCAATCTTGAATTTAACAATAATGGCCAACTTCTTTTCAATGGCTTCCAAGACAGTCTCTCTATGAATGCCAGGCACACCAGTAATGATGTCATGCAATTCAACCCACTCTGTGTATCCCAAATCAAATAGATTATCAAGATCACAAGTTTCCCAACTTGACTCATATCCTTCTCTTGTGATCCTGATGCTTGGAATGGACTTTCCTCTTTTTCTTTTCAATTGAACCTGGGTGATTGGCTCTGGATGCCTTCTATAATTCAGTCTTTCAGTTACCTTTCTTTTAGCCAGAGCTTCTACACTAGCCTTCACATCTTTTATCTTCTATGATGGTTTAGAATGAACCACCACTTTCTTCTTTCCTTTTCCTTTGCCCTAATTTTTCTTTTTGGATCCAATAGCTGCAAGGTCTTCTTTATCTTCTTCATTCAGTGTTTCTTGAAGAACCTTAGCAACTTCAGGATCAGATTCAGTTACTGCCATCTTTTCTCTCTGCAGTCTGTTTTCCTTAACCATTTTGTATGCCATCTCAACTGGTACACCAAGTATTGGAGCCTGTTTAATTGCAAGCTCCCAATCCTTTTCTTTATCAGTTAGAATCTTCACACCACTTGACCCAGCTTCATTTGGCCTTTTCTTTATCATAAACTGAGTCAAAGAGGCAGTGTCTTCACTTGAAGAGGATTCTGCAGGTTTTTCTTTGGGAGCTGGGTCAGCTTGAGATGACACAGCTTGAACAGGGTCAACTTGTGAAGACTTCTTTTCACTAACACTTTCAACAACCTTTTCCACCTCAACTTCCTTCCTTATTTCTCCAATAAACACATCAGTAGTCTCCCCCTCAATGTTATCACCCTTCTCACCAGTTTCTTCATTCTCATCTCTAACAATCTTTTCACCACCAGACTCAGACTCTGGTATTTTTATCTCCTTTTCAATTTTCTTCTCACCTTCCACATCAGAACCATATACAACCATTCTCCTATCATTGGCCTCCCCCTCAGCTCTAGCCTTCCTCTGTCTTTCTTTCAGCCTTTCAAAGTAATTCTCAATTTCCTTGTCGACCTTAACTCTTTCTCTTTCTCTTTCAAGTTCTTCTTGCTCAACTTCAGCAGCACTCTTCTCCCCCTTTTTGTCATCATCAGCAGAGAAAGAGCTCACTGGAGTAGCAAAGACTCCTTTGAAGTTTTGGTTGAGCAAGTCAATTTTAAAATTGGTTAGACAGCAGGCTCTAAGCAAATCAACATAATCTTCATGGAGGGTTCCAATTTTTGATTTGACACCTTTTGAGACTTCAATCAAATCATTCTTGAAATCTGCTTGTGATTTGTTTGCAGATCGAAGCTCTAAGGTGACATCTCTTGTAAATTGGTTGCACTTGTCTCAATCTGACTCAGAGTGCTCTTGTTTCTCTCCTTTTCTTCATTGATGGCTTTTTTGAGACCATCAAGAGACTCTGTCAGCTTGGATTGATTCTGCTGCATCAAGTCAACTGCCTTCATCACATTTTCTCTTAGTGCAGTCTGATCTTGACACAACTTCTCCACCTTCTTATCCGTCAATTCCTGATCCTTTTGGATCTTTTCCAAGCATGTGGTCAGCTTTGAGCTCTCAACCCTATAGGTTGAAGTGAACTCAGTGAGCTGACCTACCACATCTGAAAATGAGATAGTGGCAGCTTGGGAAGGACTTGCAGTTGGCTTAAAAGCCACTGACTCTGGAAAAAGCAGTCTGCAATCCTTAAAATCAGGGTCATTGGGCTCATATAGAAGGGGGTGGAGGCTAAGGGAGTTTTGGTGAATTTTCTCATGAGAGTAAGTCTCATGAGCAGATCTGTCAGAAATGACAATGTGCTGGTCAGCCTGAGAAAGATTGATGTTTAATTCAGGCTGAGGGTCAGTGGGAATGTGTTGATCATGATGTTGATCAACTCCTCCACTGGCATCTTCCATCAGAGCATCCCTTGAGGATGGATGGGCAAACACATCATCGAATGAAGAATCACTTCCGGAGATAGTGATTTGATTCTCATTGGCATCGTGAGGACCACCAATGGTTCCCATTGCTACACATGGGGCTAGCATGACTGCCTTAAAGACAACCATTTAACCTACAGGATCCCCCTGTCCAAGGACAGATGCAGACACAGATCCTGCAGGTGTAATGTTTTGTGTAGAGGATTTCCCTTCCACAATGGTGTGTTGTTGCACCAAAGCATCTTTGGGGAGAATTATTGAGGCCTGTACCCCTCCTTGTGATCTAGAAGGGGCATTGACAGCCTGTGCAGACTCAGAGTGTAAGAGAGAAGGAGTCTGATCAGCTTGGGGAGAAGAAGCAGTGTCACAAGTGCGTTCGATACTTCTCTCCTTTGGCTAACCATCCTTAGAAATGATGTGCATTGACTCTGACTCATTTTGGATCTGGGCTGGATCCACTGTTGTCCCTTTTATGATATCATCAACCTTTTGGGAGTATGATGATGGCGATTTAGGTGGTGACATAGTATGACCTTGGGAGGGGGTCTTTCTTTCAATACCTTCACCCTTTTTGGAGGGTTGGGTAGTAATAGGTGTTCCCTTTAACTCGTCTACACTCTTTTGGGAGAGTGCAGATGGGCGTGGTGATTTCGGCTTATCAGCTTGGGTGGCAGGGACAGCTTTGGAACGTTCCTTAGCTTCCACTGCACCTTGGGGGACTTCAAATAAAGATGATGTTGCATTGTCAACCCCAGAAGCTGATACAGACTTACTTTTGGATCTTTTCTTTTTCACACTGTGAGGTACTAAGTCATCGACAATGGGTCTTTTAGATGTGGATTTTGAACGAGTGGATGAGGGTGTGGCTAGGGTGGCTGATGATATGGCCAACCCTTCACCCTCTTCAGAAGGAGAAGAATGAATAGATTTAGAAGAGTTTGAGGGTTCAGAAGCATTTGTACCTGGGTCCCCCTGATTAGCAGATTGAGTGTCAGACTCAGATCGCGTCGAAGAAGGGACAGCTTCCTCACTTGCTTCTTGTTCCCTTGCTCTTTGCCTGCAGAAATCAAGGTAAGTCTGCATTGCTGGGGTCAGTGTAACACCCGTTTCGTAAAAATATGGATTTCCAAAAATTTTGCCTAACGGCGTTAAATCATGCGGAAACGATTTAGGAAAATACTCAACTAAGGAAAACAGTTGAGAAAACATAAGTGGTGTTACTAATAGCATCAAATCAGTAATAAAAGAAATCCATAAGATTGCCCAACATAAAGCAATCATAACATAGTCTTTACATAAGTTCCATAAAGGAAATCAATAACATAAGGTCTATGCGAAGCTATTGGGTAAACTAAAGCCAGCTTGATCATCTACCCATCTCTCGCCACACCTTCACACGTCATCTTACTGCCTAACCTGAGGGGTGTCAACACATTAAAAGAAACAAGTGTTAGCTATAAAGCTAAGTAAGATAACACCAGGTTTAAGCAAACATTTCATCCATTTAAATAGTCACTTTAAATCATTACGTCATTTTAATTAGGCATTCATACCACCGTATAAACATATCCACATCATATATCCACATCACATATAAGCATAGAGTTCATGACCCTAAGCGTGCCTAATCAATTTCGTCACTTCATCTCATCTCATTAAGTTGTGACTAGGTCACCGTTAAGTTGTAACCGAAGTTACCATTAAGGAAAGACAATGTCGATCCATGAGTAGCACGTTATGTTCATGACATTAGGTGGGTCATCAGGCCACCCGAAACTACTCGCCACATATGACTTGTTGCAAGGAACCACCCGAGCAACCATTTTAACATACCTATAACCACCGTAAGGCATGACGTACCTATTACCACCGTAAGGCACGATGTACCTATTACCACCGTAAGGCACGATGTACCTATTACCACCGTAAGGCACGATGTACCTATTACCACCGTAAGGCACAGGTTATGCATAACACTTAACATCTAATTAGCTCGAGCATTTATAGTATTTAGTTTAGATTTCCACCTTTAACCTAAACTAATCCATACTATCATCTTTTCACGTTAGGGCCCTTAAAACGTGCACGTGTCATGGCAACCTAAAAAGGTCTAGTGTTCTAGATGAACAAGCCACATATACATGCACATAACAACATTACAACATATCATTAACCACCGTTCATCATATCATATCATATCGTAAACATATCATTAACCACCGTTCATCATATCATATCGTAAACATATCATTAACCACCGTTCATCATATCATATCATATCATAAACCACCGTTCATCATATCATATCATAAACATAACTACGGGGAAGCATCATAGGTATCGTCATCATTATTCCCCGAGTACCTCCCATATCAACCCAACCACATTATAGGTTATACATTACCGTTATGGAGGTTATAGTTTATGAAACCATTTATGTTGCACCCTCAGCGTGACAAAAGTAGTGTATCTTACCTCGTAGTAGTCTGTGCGCGCAAACAAAAGCTAACAGTGCTTAATAGTAATCCCCGACACCTATCGTACATTAACATATGAAGTATAAGTCATTTGGGACCTTAATTGACTTGAAAACGAACTTAGGTTTTGAATCGAACGAATTTTAGCTTAAAACGACTCTAGAAAACGAATTTAAGCATCCAACGAACTTAGCCTTCGTTTTTTAGATTCAAACGAAGATGATCTTCGTTTTGTCAAACGAAGATAGTTTTCCAGAAAACGAATTTATGCTTTACGAAGATGACTCAACGAACTTAAGCTTAACTTCGTCCAGAAAACGAATTTAGCATCAGAAACGAATTTAAACCCAGAAAACGAACTTAAACCTTATTTTCGTCCAGAATTCGAAAACAACTCTGTTCTTCATTTTTTCCAGAAATCGATTGACAATGGCTTCTTCCAAAACATGTTTTTGACATAATTAAACATCTTTCGATCATCAAGATCGTCTATACACCCGTTAAACACCATTATGAACATCAATTAACCAAAACATCTTTTAAACTCTAATTAATTGCAAAACCCTTTTTGAAATCAGTTTTGAAACATCAATTAGGACCTTTAAATCTGTAAATACATCGATGAATCATAAGTTACCTGATAATACAATGACCGATCCAATCCAATTACAAAAACCTTGAATAATTGCTTTAGAAATTGGTTAAGGAATTGAAGAGGCTGTGTATATGTTATTAATTATGTTAATTGCTGCCAAATGATCCCAGATTAGGTTAATCTTAACCTAATCCCGTTTTTCAACTTTCACATTTGCCAAATTTAGTCCCTGGACTTCATATTAGCTTTATTACACCTTTAAACACCTAATGGGGATGTACATAACTCATGGAAGCACTTTCGCACACTACAAAGGCCTTTTACACAACATTTAATCTACTTTATTGTCACTCATTAAAGATAATTAAATCTTACATATAGGGCACATAAACATATAAACACGTATTTCCACGTAAACATATCACGGACTTATTATTTGACCTAACGACGTTAGTCAACATATACGTTTAAGTTTTGGGATGTTACAGTCAGACCCTACGCAGTTACCTTGGGACTATTGAAAATGTTATTATTTATGGCCTTACATTCCATAGTCTGACCAGTTGCCAGAGTGAAATCATTATCAAGAATGGCTTCAATAATGAGTGCAAGAATCCTTCCATAAGGTATGGTAAGACTCTTATTATTGACTGGGCCAACTAAGTCTCTAAAAATTATAGCAACAAAAATCTATTCTGGTCATAGTGATCATTGCATGAAAAATTTGCAACTCTAAAGCATTAGGTTGGTCAAAGCTGCCTGCCTTTACTTGCAAAGATTTAGAAATTGTGCTCAAAAGATAATTCCATATACCAGTTAAATATTTCATTTTTACAACTGAAGCCAATGGACCAGTATAACCAACATCTTGTAAAACACTTTTGGCTTCAGTGTGAGACACTAAACTTTCATAAATATCTTCAGGCATATATGACAGCTCAAACGCAGACCTAATCCTCTGTAATGAAATGTATACCTTTTTCTCACCATTGAGGATAGTGCCAAAGATTGCAGGATCTCCCTTCTTGTTCTGACCCACATAACAGCTTGCCCAAAATTCACACAAGAGATCTTTGAACACCACATCTGGTTTTTTAATCAACATCTTGCCAAAAGGATGATGCCATAAAAATGCTACAATCTCATCATATCCTTCAGCCCAAAAAGGAGGATGAACATTGGCAGAGACGAGATTGACTATCTTGATTTTACCAGTATCAAGATCAGCTGGAACAACCACTACCTTATTTCCCACCACATAAGGTGAAAGCTTATTAGCGCTTACCGGAGCTGGGTATGGACACCAGATTCAGAAGAAGAATCTGATTGAGAATTATTAGAAGAAGTAGAAACAGATGATGATGCCATTTGTAAAAAGATTTTTAGAAGAAGAATTTAAACGAAATAAAACAGTATACAGATTTGAGAGAAAAAAGAGAGATTGATTTGATAAATGAAATTGATTTGGGGGTTTAGGTTAAAAGAGTATATATACTTTATTATAATAAATATTATTCGAAATTAACCGTTTGAACATTGGAGAGAGAAAATATTTGATTGGTGGATGAACAAGTAGTGGAGGTACTTTTTCAGAAACCAGCCGTTATCACTACACGTGTCAGTCACCAATTTAATAGAAAATGGATAAATAAGTAAACTGAATAAAATAATGTAAATAATAAAACGCACTGAGATATTTAATAACAAAAATAACCACTAAGCTGGTCAGACTCAGCTTACCCTCTTTTACTTGGAAAAACACCAAGTATGAAAGGGTAGTCTGGGTCAGACACAGCTTACCCTTCAAATTGAGAATAACTATAAGGGGTCAGATTTGTTATTACTTAGCTCACTACATCTTACAAATTTAACATACCTAGCTTACTTATAAGATAGTTGAACCTTGATTCATCCAATGGTTTTGTAAACAAGTCAGCAAGCTGATTATCTGTTGGTGTAACACCGTCATTTTAAAATCTGGATTTTCAAAAACTTTTGCCTAACGGCGTTTAGAAATGCGGAATACAGAATCCTTAGAACATAACTAACCCTTAATGGATAGTTCATTTATAAAAGTGGTGTTACAACATTCATATCATTAAAATAGTGTAAGATAATCCAGATGTGGCACCAACATAAATGCCAATAAAAACAATACATAAGTCATATTAAAAGTAGCCAATCATCAAGGCTAACATAGATGACTAAGCGGGAAACTAGATGTCTTCTTCATAGAAACTACCCGTCTCACCAAGCTAAGTCTTTCACTAGCTCAACCTGCTTAACCTGAGGGAACAACGTTTTTTCAAAAGAGCAAGTGTTAGCTTTAAAGCTAAGTAAGATAACATGAGTTTAAGAAAACGTTGCCAATTCTTTATATATTAACAAAAACCTTTCATAATCGTTAATATCACATATTAGGCATAGCACGTTAAGATCACCACAATACTATGGTGTCTATCATATCACACGTCAACAAGAACATCATCAACATTAAAGCAACATACATAAATTAACACATTAGGAATTCATTGTAATCCTAAATGTGCCTAACATCATAGATCCTTATGTTTCATCTTTCTTTTCTTACATTTCTTTACTTTCTTTTCTTTTCTTATCTTTCTTATCTTTTTTTCTTTTGCCTAGACATAGGCTATGTGACATAAGCCACACATACTTAGGGATGTGGGGTTGTGTGTAGGCAGTCATAAAACCTTACATGGAGTCCTCACACCCGACTAGATGGGTAGACCTTACGGTGGTCCATCGTCGTCGTTAAGGAAAGACAAAGTCAATCCAACTGAGCATACCGTTTGAACTTTGCGCGTGTAGTGGTTAGTTACTCCACCCGGATACACTCATACATAACTATGCCACGGGGAGGTATCTAGATTCCCACACCACGTGACCACGTACACACTAGCTCCGAAGAACTAGCATGGGTTAAGCTTAACACAAGACTTTACATATGCTCGAGACTTCTTTATTATATTAGTTTAGGCTACACTTTCACCTAAACTAACCACGTGTATCTTTCTTTACTTTTTATTAGCTTAGGCTACACTTTCACCTAAACTAATCACATCCATCTTTCTTTACTTTAGGGCCCTTAATCGTGCACGTGTCATGGCAAACCTATAGAAGTCTAGTGACTAGGTGTTAC
>CM067171.1:84793490-84827086 GCA_034093135.1 Erigeron breviscapus | reverse complement strand
TCCCCATCGAACTTTTTATTCTTCTTTAATGTCATATAATCATCTCTCATATTTACTCTATTTCCATTCAATTCTTCATCAAATCTTCATCAAAACCCTAAATATTCAATTTCATCTTCATCTATTCATCATAAAATGGCACCAAGACAATCCAAATTGCCTAAAAATCTGCTCGCCGCTGAATATGCTCCGACTAAAAATGTTGAAAGGGCACCTTATATCACATTAGAGGCAAAAGCTATAAGAATAAACATGAATAACTAGATGGCCAGACTTTCACTTTCCAGTGTTCATAATGCCCAATCCGTTATTGGGAGATTAAATACATTTTTCTCTCATGTCCATTATATGGTGCTTTGACCTTAAATCCAGGGAGGATGTACCATGACTATCTTTGTGAATTCTGGTACACTGCACAATATGATGATGCAACTTCATCAATTACTTATTCTCTGAAGCAAGGTACCAGATCCTTGGGTTTCACTGTTAGTTTACTCAGGTTGTTCTACAGTTGAATTATTTTGAACAAAATGAGTTGCCCATTGGACTTCCCTCTGGTATCAATACAAGGGAAGTGTGCAGACTGATGGGGCACACAGATATTGTGGATGAGCATGGCCAACTATCCAGGAAGGGAACAGTCTACATGAGCAAACTGACAGACTCATGGAGATTCTTCTTCACACATATCGTTGAATGTTTGGGAGGCAGTTCTGGAGGGTTGGACCAGATAAATCAGACTCATCTCCAGATTACCTACTGCCTCTGGTTTGGTTACAGAGTGGATTTTGCTCAGATCCTGTTTGATGATCTGGTAGAGCGTCTTAGAGTGAAAGGAAGAAAAGCCTTTGTTCCATATACTCGTTTTCTTTCACTATTGTTTACAAGCGCTCTAGGAGACCAGTACGATTTTGAAACTACTCACTTTTCTGTGAGTGAGTATATGAGGGATCTGACCAACCTAAGATCTCCACTGAATGAGGTAGATATTCCTCAGTCCATGCTCTCTTTTCAAAGGGAAGAAGTAGAAGTGGCTCCAGGTAGAGGTCAAGTTGGTGAAGGACCCTCTGGTGACCAAGATGTTCAGATTATAGAAGCTGTACAACCCATCAGACAAGTGGCTCCTGAAGGTCAACAACCAAATATTGAGCCTTCCAGACGACCAAGATCAAATAGGCGTCTGATGAGAGCTGGAGTTCAGGTGAATCCAGAAAGACATCCTGGCGATGTAATGAACATTGATGGGTCTCCTATTTTTGAAGAGGAGAATGTTGAAAATATACAAGTTATTGAGCAGACAGAAAATGTTGTCCAGACTGTCGTGCAAGAAGAAAATGTGGCTCAGATTGTTGAGCAGGTTGTTGAGCAGGTAGAACAAATTGTTCGGGCTGATGAACAAGTATCTGGTGAGCAAGAGGCTCGAATCGATTTGAATGTTGAAGCAAGTGAATAGGCTGGTGAACTGGTTGGTGCTCAGGCTGGTGATACAACTGTTGGTGAAATGTTTTGGGATGAGGCTGATTCTCCCATGTCAGAAGATCAGAATTTTGATGTCAATATGAACTTTCTGGGTGAGGATGTTGTACAAGTTGAAAGTATACCAGAAATGTCACTACCTCCACCAGAAACAAATATGCCGCCACCAGAATCAGAAATGCCACCACCCTCACCAGACTCAAACATGCCACCTCCACCACCACCTTCAATTCCAGAAAATACTCAATACTTCACTCCTCCAACCATTCAAACTTCACAATCTCAACCTCCACCACTTGAAACTCCAGTCAACGTATCTGAACAACGTGTGCTGGACCCAACAGTTGTTACTGATGAAATTGCAACTGAAGAGGTCTGGGCACAAGTACCCTTAATGAACAGAATGACTTCAAACCTTGAACCTCCCAGTGGTCTCTCCACTTCGTCTTCAGCCGAGGTCCAAGGCCTTTTAAGTAAGGTGGCGGACCTGGAGAGATCACTCCAGTCATCATCCCAGGTTGTTTCCGATTTTAAATCTTTATTATCGAACAATCTAGCATCTGAAATGAATATATTTGCTGGAAATGAAAAGCTTGTTTTTGAGAAGCTGGATGAGCTGGTACTGGCCACTAATAACAACACTGAAAACATCAAAGTGGCAGTCCAGGGATTGGAGACAGGGCTGGTGAATGCTGTTCAGATTGCAGTGAAAGGTGAACTTGTTCAACCACTGACAGGTCTGAAGGATGAGGTTCAGAAGTTGGTTACTAGGGTTAGTTCATTGGAAAGTAGGCCCACACTTGATCAGGCTGCTGTTGTTAGCACGATTAGTGATGAATGTGCAAAGAAGTTCAGACTTAGTATGTTGAAAGAAATATCTGAAGAAATTTCTGAGTCTGTTCTTCGAACTATTCAAGATGGGCTGCTACCCCAAGTGGAGAAGTTGATAGAAAAAGAATTGCCAAAGCACTTGCCTCAAGAAGTTGAAAATGTTAAAAAGGAAGTGCAGGCACTCAGAAAGAATGTGAATGATACAACTCCAGTAACTGGAAGAACTTTTGGTGCACTGGACAGACAAATGCTAGAACAATTATGGAATGATCTCAAGTCCAGAACTGGTGATCATTCCAACGGGGAAAAGTCGTCTGGTGTCCAAGAAGGGTTGATTAGAAAGAAGAAGGAAGTTGTTGCCAGTGCTGTTGAAATTTATTGTTTGATGAAAATTGTAACTATTTATCAGTTGATGTATGTAATATTAGTTGCAATTTTGATTCATAAAAGTAAATGATCAGATTTAGTCTAAGTTAGAACTTAAAAGATGAAACTGAAAACACTCATGATCTATAAAGTGTTTTCCAGTAACTTAGATTTTTTAGACTAAGTCAAAACTTGTGTTTTTCAAGCATACAAAGTTGTATAGATATAAGCTTGAAAATACTTGCATTATTTCTAAACAAATAGGGGGAATTTGTTAGGTCCAGATTTACTGGACTCGCTCAAGACTCGACTACTGGAGCCTTACTGAAGATCTGTCCAGAAACGTGTTCTACTGGACCTACTCCAGACTTGGAATCTGGAGTCCCTCTGAAGATTTGTTCAGAAATAATGGAAGACCAGTGAGCAAACACTTGTATAGGAAATCTGGAGTATTCTCCAGATTAGCTCACTGGACTTCACCCCAGTCCAGATATACTCTACTGAAGACGTTCTCACTAAAGTCAAAGACTGAAGTCAGAATAAAGAAGACTGACAAATAGCGGAGTCCACTGGAAGTCTTACCAGATCTGTACACTGGAGGATTGTCAGTGTTCTAGACCTTACAAGTCTGAACACTGATATCGAGGAATTGACTTTTGCCTTTACACACTTTCCAAAGAACACTCCACTTGTTCTTTACCAAAGTTTATACGTGTGTAAAGGTGGTTGGTTAAAAGAATAAAGTCATATTGATGTGACTTTATCCTTGTACCTTAACCAATGCATTTAATGTTCTTGTCGGTTCATTAAATGCATGCAACCATATTTGTACGGCACAAAATTCACTGGTGAATTTTGTTGCCTATAAATACAAAGTCATTTCTTTGTAAAAATTACTTTAAAGCATACATTTAGCATTAGAGTGAATTTGTCTAAATACTCTCGATCTTAAACAGGGATACTTCACAACTTTAAGTATCTCGATCCAAAAGAGTTATTTGACAAATATAGATCATTTGTAATTCATAGGTTGTTAGGATACATACTTATTTGTATTATCTTGATTCCGCACAACCTTGTATTTTATTTAACATCATAAATAAAATACACCTTGAAAAATACATAATGTTCCACTTTACTTGTTTATTGCTTTAAGTCTTGTATTACTTTGTTATATATTCTTGCATTTATTTACAAGTAATACTAGTCCATTCTAGTGATTATTAGACTTGTTGTATTATACACTTCTGGGTTAACCATCGTATTTGGGACCTCACACTCTTCTTCTTAACTGGTTCCAATTGAGTGTAACTGGAAACATCTTCTGGTGAAACAACTGACTGATGAACTTGGTCAGTTTCACCAAAATTTATTGTAACGACTGGAGAAATATCAAGGCTTGGTCTCTTGTTGATTGCTTCATTTGATTCGTCAAATGTGACATGAATTGTCTCATGAACCTTTTGGAGTCTATAATTATAAACTCTAAAGGCCTTTCGAATATCTGAATAGCCTAAAAATACACCATCATCAGCTTTTGCATCAAACTTTCCAAGCTGACTGGAATCATTTAAAATATAAACTGGACAACCAAATACATGAAAATATCCAATATTTGGTTTCCGATTCCTGAGTACTTCATAGGCAGTCTTCTTATGTCTCTTGATGTAGACTGACCGGTTTTGGGTGTGACAAGCAGTTGCAACTGCTTCAGCCTAGAAACTGGTGGGAAGACCTGATTCAGATAGCATGCTTCTGGCCGCTTCTATCAGTGTGCGATTCTTTCTTTCCACAACTCCATTCTGCTCTGGAGAGTGTGCTGATGAGAAGTTTTGAGAGATGCCAGTGTCATTGCAAAATGTTTCAAGTACCTTATTTTGAAATTCAGTACCATTATCACTTCGCAACTGACAAACTTTTCGAGTGTATTTGAGTTCAATTCTTTTGATGAGAGAGATGATTTCAGCAGGTGCATCACTTTTGGATCTGATGAATACAACCCAACAATATCTGGTGAATTCATCGACCACAACTAGAGTGTACTTCTTTCCAGCTCTAGTTTGAACATTCATTGGACCAAAGAGATCCATATGAAGCATGTGAAGAGGTTCAGTGATGCTAAAGTTCTGCCTAGTTTTGAAACTGGCCCTTTTCTGCTTGCCATCTCACACCCTGGACATGGCTTTTCTTTATTGAAAGAAATCTGAGGTATCCCATCTACCAGTTGTTTGCGAGACAACTTGTTAATATTTTTGAAATTAAGATGGGATAATCTTTTATGCCATAACCAGTTGGTGTCCTCATCAACCTTGGTATAGAAGCACTGCTCTTTTGGAGCTGGTTCCATATCCATGATGTATACATTTCCTTTTCTTGGTGCAACCATCACCACTTTCCAATCCTTGTTAAATATGGTGCCTTGAGCAATATCGAACAAAACTCTGTAGCCATCATCACAAAGTGGCTTACACTGATCAGGTTGTATTTCAAACCATTCACAAATGCAACTCTTTTGAATTCGACCTGTCCGTTATTGAGCACACCATATCCTTCAGTCTTTTCACTTTGATCATTACCAAACGTCACTGCCGGTCCATCTTGGACAGTGAACTCTTCAAGCAGGGGCTTACATCCGGTCATAGTCCGTCCAGCTGCGCTGTCCAGATACCAGATATTTTTCTTTCGATCGCCCTGCACACCCACAAAAATCATTAGTTATTTTTGTGAACCCATCTTTTCTTGATGGGTTCACTAGACTTCACTACAGAAGTCTCAGCTGATTGTGGTGTTAAACTGAAGACTGCATCTGGATCTTTTTAACCAACTTCAGGTGCAGGAGTAAAAATGATTGGTATTTGATACTTGCTCCCCTTTTTCTTATCAGATTTTGTTCCAGATGGAACATTATTTTGTTTTGGTTTTGAGGGGGGTTTAATATTTTGTTTTTCAACTGGAGGTGATGAACCTCCTTCCAGATTTTTAATTCTGGCAGTACAACTCTGAACCTGTCTAGACAAAAGTTGGAGTTGACTTTCCAGTTTAGACAAAATATTGTTTTCATCAGGCTGCTGAACCTTGGACCTTGGTTCAGCTGGAGTTTTGGTCTTTTGAGTCTTGGGCTCCTTAGACTTCTGAGGTAAAGGCTTGTTACCAGATGCCTTTTTAACTGGAGCACTAGCGTGATTGGCTCCAGGTTTAACCTTAATGGGGGTGGTCTCAATGGGTTTAGTTTTGACAGTCTCAGGCTGATCATATGGAGTTTCAACCCTGAGAGCTGGAGGCAATGCATGAAGATCTGGTATGAGAGCTGCCATTTCAAGATCTCCAGATTTCCATGCATTTTTCTGGGCATCAATAGTTCTAGAAAATGCATCAAAATTCTTTCCAGATGCTTTTACCCACGACTTGATAATCATTTGTTCTTTTTCAAGATCAGATTTTAATTTTTGATTTTCAAGTTCAAAAGCCTCAATTTTCAAAACTGACTCCTTGAGAGCCAACTGGACACTTTGCAAATCATTTAATTGTGGTTTAACATTGTTCAGTTCAGTTAAGATAGTATCCAAATATCTTTCACTGTCTGCTCTAACAGTTTCCACAAAAGCCAAATCACCACTTAATGATTCAGCGAGGTCCAGTTTCAGTTCTGGATCAACCTGGTTGTCATAATCACATACCTTTTTCAAAATGATGTCCACCCATCTTCCAGTGATGACATCTTCCTTTGCCACATGTTTCTGTTGATCTTCCAAGGCCATGAAACACATGTCTCTTTCCTCTTCATCATCAACTGATGAGTCATCAGAGTACTCCCATTTTCCCTCAGTTTGTGCCATCAAACACTGATCCTTTTCTTTTTCCATGGATAGGAGGGCAATCTGGGCCTTAAGCTTCTTATATTTAGCTTTATAGCTATCACCAGGCCGATTGAAATTTGGGACAGAGGGACCAGTTTGGTTGTTCATCTGACTAGATCTGTATTCCTTCATAAAATGACCTTTCTTACCGCATTTATAGCAGGTAAGATTGGTTTTATCCAGAGAGCTGGAGCTGGAAGCATTGTTTGGGCCATTAAATCTTTTAGATTTATGCTTAAACCTATTAAAGGTTTTAGCGATCATGGCTACCAGATCATCATCGTCGGTTTCATCACAACCATCACTGATTTTAGTTGTCAGGCCAGAGTTCAAGAAACTATTTAACATCTCCTTCATTGAGTGTGACTGGACACTCTCTGCAGACATTAAAGCAGCACAAGGTCGCTCAGTTACGCTAGCAACCTTGGGACTCTGGACATGGTTCATGGCATCCTGCTCAGCCACCAGTCTTGCTGCATTATTATCTTCAGTGAATCTGAAGGCTCCATAGAGCGATGCAAGAGTGTGACTGTGTAGGGTTTTATCTTGTCTTAAGACAAGAACCATATTTTCCCATTTGGAAGGAAGAATATCACAAAACTTCTCAAGAATATTGTTAGGACCAGTTTACTGGTAAACTGGCCAGTCTCCAGTTGCACCTGGAGACCCAGTGAAACTGTCCAGTGAACTGGAGACCCAGAAGATTTGTCCAGAAATATATTGAAGTCCAGTTGCATCGTACAGTCAACGCAACTGAAGACTTCCTCCAGTTGAGAACTGACCAGTTGAAGAATCATTCCAGTTGAAGTCGAAGACAACAAATGGAAGATAGAGAATGGCAATGGCAGCGAAGCCCAGTTGACATTCTAGTCAGTTACAAACTGGAGACCATCAGTAAAAGCTCTTACAAAGCTTTACACTGATTACGAGGAATTGACTTTTGTGCTTTATGTCCTTTTACCCGGATAATAAGACTTATCTTATTATTTAATTACTAAAAGGTACATAAAGCTGGTTGAATAAAGTTGCTTTATCCTGTAACTTTACACTGCATTTTAAGGAATTAAATGCTATTCCTTAAATGCTCTCAACCACATTTGTACGGACAAAGTTAACATCCCAATGTTAACTTTGCCTATAAATACAAGTCATTGCACAACAAGAATATTACTTCTTCGAATACACTTCGATAGATTTCACACTTTGCATACCTGCAATATTCTTGGTGAATTTGTGCAATATTCTCTCAATCATAAAAAGGAACATTTCACAACTTTAAGTGTTTCGATTGTTTAGAGAAATTCCGAGTGTAGATCAATTGTAGTTCATAGGTTGTTAGGATATTTACATTCTTGTATTATCTTGGTTCCGCAACAACCTTGTAATTTATTTAACATCAATAAATAAATTACACTTGAAAATTACATATTGTCTCATCAATTTATCTTACAAGTATTTTGTATTATTGCATTGTTCTTTACTTATTGTCTTTTAAATAAGTAATCTATCTAGAACTTGGTATATACACACTGCAACTGGTCGTCTCCAGTTCAGTGCATATATTGCAAAGTAACTCCACCATCGACATAGAGGTGTCTTCAGTAGTACCATCTATTGAGTTGGGACTTACAAATATCCTTATCCTTCTCAATACCCAAGCCTCTCAACTGATTAATGAGGCTAGAAAACCTGGTGTAAGTACCAGTTAGACTTTCATTGGGAAGAGCAAAGAAGGATTCATACTTCTTGTTCAGGGCAACCTTTCTGGTGACAATGGTGTCATCACCTCCTTCAAACTGAATAACTAATTCATCCCACATTGCCTTGGCACTGGGGAACAACACAAGTGTTGGAATTAGGTCTTCAGGGATCATGTTCTTGAGTCTGGTGTCCAGATCTACAAGTCTACGATCCTCATCAGACCAGTGGTCTTCGAGCTTTTCTCTGGAACCTCTTCTTCCAGTAGGATCAGGAAGATGACTTACCCCAAGAGACATGGGTATATATGGTCCATCCTTAAGGATTTTCAACATATACCTCTCTATCCCACCAAAATGCAAGAGCATTCTAGCCTTCCATGTACCAAAGGTCTCACTATTTCCATCAAATTTGGGAACAGGAGTGTTAGAATAATGTACATGGACATGGTTTGGGGCAGTAGGAGGAGGAGGGTTTGTATTAACATTTTGAACAGGTGGTGTATTAACATTTAGAGGGTTTTCACCTTGACCAGAACCATCCCCACCTTCAGTAGTAGTCATCTAAGCAGATCTAGGCAAGTATATTAGCCTTCTGCTCTGATACCACTTGTAAGTCCCAACTCAATAGATGGTACTACCTTTAGACACCTCAATGTCGATGGTGAGGTTACTTTGCAATATAAACACTGAACTGGAGACGACCAGTTGCAGTGAATGTATACCAAGTTCTGGATAGATTACTTATTATCGTGACAATAAGTAAATAACAATGCAATAATAGAAAGTACTTGTAAAGTAAATTGATGAGACAATATGTATTTTTCAAGTGTAATTTATTTATTAACTTTAAATAAATTACAAGGTTGTTGCGGAACCAAGATAATACAAAGTATGTAAATATCCTAACAACCTATGAAATACAATTGATCTACACTTGGAAATTCTCTTGACAATCGAAACACTTAAAGTTGTGAAATGTTCCTTTTTGCGATTGAGAGAATATTGCACAAGTTCACCAAGAATATTGCAGGTTTGCAAAGTTATTTTCTTGTTGTGCAAAGACCTCTATTTATAGGCAAAGTTGACATTCTTTGGCCGTACAAATATGGTTGAGAATATTTAAGGAATAGCATTTAATTCCTTAAATTGCTGTGAAAAGTTACAGAATAAAGTAACTTTTCTCAACCTGCTTTGTGTACCTTTTTGTACTATATACATAGATAAATCCTTTTATCCGTGTAATAGCACATAAAAGCATAAAAGTCTTTTCCTCATAATCAGTGTAAAGCTTTGTAAGTACTTTACACTGATGCTCTCCAGTTTGTATCTGAGGAGAATGTCAACTGGGCTTCGCTGCCATTGTCATTCTTTATCTTCCACTTGTTGTCTTCGACTTCAACTGGAAGGATTCTTCATCTGGTCAGATCTCAACTGGAGGAAGTCTTCAGTTGCGTTAACTGTACGCTGCAACTGGACTTCAATATATTTCTGGACAAATCTTCTTAGTCTACAGGTGCAACTGGAGACTGGCCAGTTTCAGCGAAACTGGTCCTAACAAATCCAAGTTAAATGGATCGTGATCCGATCCATGATCCAACATAGTGGATCGTGATCCGATCCATGATCCAACATAGTGGATCGTGATCCGATCCATATTCACATAATTTTAAATAGATGGATCATCATCCGGATCGACCCGTTTACTAAATTTAACATAAACAATTGAAACACTTAACAAAATTCTCATATCCAGACTGCAGATCGTGAGGGGTTTTTTTTGGCTCGTAAACTTGTGTGCAAATGGCTTGTACATTGGTTAGGAAATTCTACTTTCAAAACTAAATGCTATTACATCTTTTGTACATCATGCACCATAACTTGTACATTAATCTAAATTAAAGAATTCTACTAACAGTTTTCAGTAAAAGTCATCATTAACTTGCTTCAACAATATAGGCATATAATTCAGTGAGCTCCTGCCATTGTTGAAATTTTTTTATTGTTATTATAGTAATTATAATAGTTATAATTAATATCGCTTCAATTATCAATGGCGGCTGAAGAAGTTGCTTGGTTAATTTTCGTTATCAGCACATATGAAATCCGTTGGTGAGTCGATTACCGTAGGATGATTATTTCAGGAATCTTCTCAAAAAGACGGTTGGATCGCTTGAATATTATTATCTTATTATAATAATAGTAATTATAATAATAGTTATAATTAATATCGCTTCAATTATCAATGGCGGCTGAAGAAGTTGCTTGGTTAATTTTCGTTATCAGCACATATGAAATCCGTTGGTGAGTCGATTACCGTAGGATGATTATTTCAGGAATCTTCTCAAAAAGACGGTTGGATCGCTTGAATATTATTATCTTATTATAATAATATTAATTATATGTAATATATGTTATGTATAATAATACAATATACGTAATAGTATATATATAATAACATCATATATATAATCGCAAAAAAGGCATAACATGAGTATCAGATTGAGTATATATGTAGTTAACTGTGTTAACACTTGAAAATAGTTAAGTTTTAAGAAGTGAAAATGGATCGATCCGGATGGATCATGGATCGATCCATAAAAATAATTGGATTAATGGATATATTTTTTGCTCCAATAAGTCATTTAGTTGGATTGGATTGGATATGGATCAAGATCCAATCCATTGCCACCTCTAAGGTTTTTTTTTTTTTTTTTTTGGCTCGTAAACTTGTGTGCAAATGGCTTGTACATTGGTTAGGAAATTCTACTTTCAAAACTAAATGCTATTACATCTTTTGTACATCATGCACCATAACTTGTACATTAATCTAAATTAAAGAATTCTACTAACAGTTTTCAGTAAAAGTCATCATTAACTTGCTTCAACAATATAGGCATATAATTCAGTGAGCTCCTGCCATTGTTGAAATTTTTTTATTGTTATTATAGTAATTATAATAGTTATAATTAATATCGCTTCAATTATCAATGGCGGCTGAAGAAGTTGCTTGGTTAATTTTCGTTATCAGCACATATGAAATCCGTTGGTGAGTCGATTACCGTAGGATGATTATTTCAGGAATCTTCTCAAAAAGACGGTTGGATCGCTTGAATATTATTATCTTATTATAATAATATTAATTATATGTAATATATGTTATGTATAATAATACAATATACGTAATATATAGTATATATATAATAACATCATATATATAATCGCAAAAAAAAGCAAATCATGAGTATCAGATTGGGTATATATGTAGTTAACTGTGTTAACACTTGAAAATAGTTAAGTTTTAAGAAGTGAAAATGGATCGATCCGGATGGATCATGGATCGATCCATAAAAATAATTGGATTAATGGAGCGATCTATTGGATGCGTTAATGGATTAATGGATATTTTTTTGCTCCAATAAGTCATTTAGTTGGATTGGATATGGATCAAGATCCAATCCATTTGTTTTTTTCCAGATTTTAAAAATTACACTTTGCACCCCTGTTTTTTTGTTCCTGAACGCCCAACCCTGTTATCCTTTTGTTGTTTTTTGGTTTCAGATTCAAAGAATTGCATTTTTTCCCCCCTTTATTCTTTTGTTTCTTTCTTTTGCTCTTTGTTTTGCTTTTTAAACACTTTTTTTTGTATTTTTTTTTTAAATTGTGTTGTATCTTTTATTGTTTTGATGTTTTGTATTATATTATTTTTTATTTTTATATACTTTGTAACATTTTGTTTTTTTAAACATCTATTTTGTAACTTTATGGTGCTATTTGTGTGTGTATTTTATATTTATATTTTTAACTTATTTTCTTTTTAAACGTATTCGTTTTGTATTAATCTTTTTGACTCTTTTTCTAATGTTCTTTTTTAAGTGTTTTTGCTTAAGCTTGATAGTTGGGTTTCTTTTGTTAACATTTTATTTCTTTCTGCTTTTATGTTGAGTAAACATAGTTATTAACTTATTATATCGAAGTTGTGGTATTATTTTTAAAAAGCGAAACGCGCAAAAATGATACGGCCCCGCAACGCGGGGCATTATGAACCACCTAGTTTAGTCTATACTAAGGTCATAAAACTAGTAATTAAATATGTATAGTCTTATCTTTTAGAGCATAAAATAAGCTTAGGAAGTATCCATAATTTATGTCTCGAGCCACACATAAATGGATCTTGATTCTTGAATTCACTATTATGACAAATTGAAAACGGTTTTAGACTATGCGACAGAAAAATAATACGAGTACAATTTAAAATTGTACGTACGAAACTTTTTGAGTTGGTTATGATTTCAAACCTTACTAACTAATCAAACTTAGTCACATATATGTGTGTCTAAATAATAAAACTAAGCTTTCGATCATAAGTTAGAAAATTATGTAGATGACCCGATAATGCACAAAACAAACTCAAAATCCGACAATTAATCAGGAGAAATTAACAAACTAATTACGTTGAGCTTCTAAGATCTTGTGGTACATCAAGATTTAATGGTCTTGTAATTACCTCTTCCTCGTCTTGACGGTCTTGTGGTTGTGGGTCAACTAAATATACAATTTCAACCAAAGGTGTAGCTATAGTGGTCGCATCCATTCTACAAACAGGACAATTACGATGCGAGTACAACCACATATCGATACAGGGGACGTGAAACGAGTGCATACAGTCAGGCAAAGTTCGTAGCTCTTCCCCTTCTTCAAAGTCACTTAGACAAACTGCGCACATGGGCTCATCATCGTCCGAGCCCATTACCTTCTTATGTTTATGGGCTGGGATTAGTTCCGCAACAGAATTATCAAAACTTATATCGTTTGTTTGTAGTTGTATTTCTCTTGGGCCTCTTTGTCTCCTATGTCGTTGCAAATCCCACCAAAGCATTGAGATACAATGATATAAAGCAATCAACAAAGCCCCCGATGCAATTATAAGAAGAATTATATATATTTCAGTTAGAAGTGTATTATTATCACCAGCCATTTTAGTGTTGGTGATATGAGGTAGGGGTTGATAATTATTTGCAACTAGTAACAAATATACTTTATTTTGCTTAGAAGAACAACAATGCTAAGAATATTTGGAAATGGCGATTAATTCAAAGATGGGCCAAAAATTTTCTTTGTGTGCATCGTGAATCTTTTTAGTAGAATCATTTGCCTTTCTACGGGTTAGAGGTCAATATTTTTTGAACGGCATTCTATACTACTCTTACTTCTAAATTAGATGTATGCCTAGAAACCAGGACTCTCGAAAAATCTCTATTACAATTTGATGAAAACTAAATACTAACTACTAGTTTTTTATTTTATGTAAATGTAACAATTAACTAATTAAGATCATCTGCTATATCATTTTGTTACATTTTGCTTTCAATTCCCACTCTACTTTTTTTTTTAATATATAAATAGTTAAATACACTAAACACTTTATATTACACACCACTTAAGCTTAAACAATAATAATTCACCATCAAATGATAATAATTCGATCCTATGAAAATTAACATGACATCAGAAGACCGAGGGAGAAAATTGAATTTGTAAATGGAAAATTTTACATATCAACTACCCACTATAACCCACCCCACTTTGGTTTATAAAAAGGCATGTGATGTGAGCCACTTGTCACAAAAATGCAACTTAAAAGTTCTCGGAACATATTAAGGTTGAACAATGATTGAAAACAAAAAAGCGAATATAAATTTTTGATTGTAGTTTTAACATTATGGTTTGTGTAACTTTTTAGATCATAAGCTAATTGAATACTTTTTGATTTGTAGTTTAACTTTTAGAAAATTAAATTACCGAAAATACCGGCCTTGACTAATAGTCTAATACTGTATGTTTGTCTTTCTAGTTATACTTCACTTTACATTCATAAAGTTACGAGTTCAAACTATTTTACCAATACATATGCTATATCAATACTTACAAACTTCAACTATTAGATCGAATACAATTTAATTTTGAAAAGCATTACCCATATAACTTTTGATGAATGAATAATGTCTCTAAAACTAGACGTATGACGTATCTCGGTAAAACACATTTCACGTTTTCGATTGACTCATCGTTTTCCACATCCTAGTGGAAATTTCTACTTTGTCTGCCAAAGAAAAGTAATTAGTTTAAAATATCATTAAAGGAGAATAATAACTATTCCTTGTAAATTAAAATAATGGTAATAATTGCGAGGTAGCACTGGAGCATATATGTGATCCATGTCAACAATTTTAAAATCAAACTATACGAAGGTAACAAGACTAAAGAAATGTCATTATTTGCTGAAAGTTAGCCCAATCACGACATGTTGAATTATTGTCAATAGAAAATAGAACATATAGGAACTTAAATAATAACTACAAGAATGTGTATTAACTATACGATTGACATTGTCAAAAGTCAAAAGATCGAGATTTTCAATTAACTTCAAACTAAATTTAAACCTTCTAAGTTAGATACATCTACATTAAGACGTTGAAAACTGAAATTAAGATAAATCAGTAGTGCAAATTTTATCTTAAACGAGTTGGGTACTTACTAGTTAAGTGGGTAATTAGTTGATCATTAGTTGAACCAAGTAAAGATAACCCGCTCACCCGCATACAAAATAACTCGTGTGTTAAATAATGATAAAATAAATTTCGTTGTAATATTGATAGCCTAATAAAAAGACATTAACTTGCTCGAGCTAATTCTTTTTTAGATAAAGATTTTCTAAAGTTTGAGATCAACTTTATAGGTGAAGTTAGACGTCCAATGACTTTAGCCCAGTGGCATTAGACAGGTGTGTTAGGGGCTCCCGGATGTGTATACATCGTGGGTTCGATCAATTTATTGGGTTTCCTCCTAAAGGTATTAGGTATATGATCGCGTCGCAGTCACTGATTGCAAAAGGTGACATTGCGGTGAGTGATCCTGATTGCATTTCAAAAAAAGAAAAAAAAGGTGAAGTTGGACAATCTTTAATCATTGGATTAAAATCAATGATTAAGATTCAAAGATTAAATTTTGAATCTTAACTTTTGATTTAATCAAACGGTTGAAATCCTTCCTACTTTACCTATAAATTTCATACAACTTTAAAGTCTCTTTATCCTTCTTTTTTAGCCAATATTTCAATATTACACTTTTGTTGCTATACGTAGGTTAAAATCGCCACATTTTACATATGTAAATTGTAAGTACGTTTTAAGTGTTGATAGAGATTGAGTGTGATGTGAACTACAATCTTTAGTAGGAAAAAACCACCCATTACTAATATCGGTTTAAATTCTTCCACCTCAAAAGTTGACACAATTATTGTTGTAGTATAATAACTATTTAACGTAGAAAAACAGTATGATACACCCACCCTGTCTTTCTAAAGTCTGTCATTTTTTAACCGTGGATTAAAGTCATGTAAATATGCTATATCATCTAAAAATTTGTTTTAAATCATGTATGTTATTTTTGTGGAGAAACCATTTACCTCGTGTGCTTTTTGTACCAACTTATGAGTCTCAAACAATGTTTATTTATAGTTAAGTATCATCTCCTAAGATTCAAAGTGTGTAGAGTCGTGACTTAATTCAAAAATAGACACGAGGTGATCATCCCAACTCCCTCGCTACCCTTGCGAACTTGCGGTAATGCAATCACGGGTATTGTTCCCTTGGGTACCGGGTGAGTACCCTCCCCCTTCAAAACACTCCGTCCTTCCTAAGTAAACTATGATAACATTGTTATTATCATTCAAATTGATAAGGCGACTTACTCTTATATAAGTTATATACAATAACAATTATGTTATGTGAAATTATAACATTGTTCGTTATTATTTTTAGGACCGATATCATCAATGCTGGGACCAGCATGGAACGGTAGCAGTCTCACATCCATCCTTACACGAAAGTATCTTTTTTTGAAAAGTTACACGAAAGTATCTATTACTACGTTATAAAACATTTGGTTCCATCCATTTTATTCAAGTAAGTTGTTGATAATCCAAAATATTCCTCATTTTTTATTCAATATTTTAAAGATCTTCATTTGAAATATCTATAATATCTGCTTGAAATAAATATAATAACATTAACAAAATTAATTTATTACATCTACCCTTACTAAAATAATTACACTACTACTTTTACATAATAACCTACACTACTCGTCGCCACCATCGACGCCGACGCCACTGCCACCACCGTCGCTATCGTTGTGCGCCACCACCACCCGTCATTACACCACCACTTCGCGCCAACATGTAACCAGTAAATTAAAAAAACACGTGTTATATGAATAAGAAACGGAGAAGACGGCAGGAATGGACGCCGTTTAATGAAGCTGTCACAAACAACAAAACCGGGACGCTTCAACTGGTGTAGGCTTTTTCCCACCATCTCCAATCTCACACACACGCCACCTTCCCCTTCTCCTTCCTCTTCTTCTTATATTTAAAAACAAACACTCTCTATATCTTCTCCCTCATTCTCACACCCATCAATATATACATACACACACATATATATATACATACACCGATCCGATGCGTTGTCTTCACAGGTACCGTTCGATTTTATCCCTTATCTCTTCTCAATATCTTGACTTTTCCATTCTTATCAGAATTTCCTTTTTCATCTCACCTTTATAATATCTATTAATCAATTCCCAAAAAAATATAAGAAACCCCCCTTAATTTGTCGGCTTTTGTATTTATTAGGAATTGTTAAAAATGCCATTGAGACGATTTAATTGTTTCCGATGTGCTATTATTCATATCGGGTATGACGTGGACTGATTTATAATTCATTTAGTTAATTAAATTAAAACATTTTTTATAGTTAATTAAGGTTTTGGTAATATAATTATGCCTGCGCCAAAAGATAGAATGAATGGAGAGGATCCATTGACAACGTTATCCATGGACAATAGTATTATTAATAATAATAATAATCATTTTTTGTCAATGGATTCTAGTTTATTCGATAGGGAGGTGAATCGGGCGGTGGATCTCAGTCTACCGCCCGATATTAACCTCCCTTTGTCGGCGGAGCCTAGTCCTCCGCCGCCGCCGTCTTCAGTAATGTTGTCAAATGATTCTTGTGATATGTTAGATGGTGGACATGGACATCATGGTTATCATGGTGAAACACATATTGGTGTTACTAAGATTGGGAAAAAATCGGCTAAACGTCTTGACAGTATGTGGGGTGCTTGGTTTTTCTTTAATTTTTATTTTAAACCGGCGTTGAATGACAAGTCGAAAAATACTAGTAATAAGGGGAATAGGGAGAATAATGGGTATGATATTGATAAGTCCCAATTGAAATTGGATGTTTTCTTGGTTCAACATGATATGGAGAATATGTATATGTGGGCTTTTAAGGAGAGACCCGAGAACGCGTTAGGGAAGATGCAGTTGAGAAGTTATATGAACGGGCATTCTCGACAAGGGGAAAAGCCGTTTCCCTTTTGTGCGGATAAAGGGTTTGTTAGGTCTCATAGGATGCAAAGGAAACATTATAGGGGTTTGTCGAATCCTCAATGTGTTCATGGGATTGAAGTTGTTCGTTCGCCTAATTTGATGGGGTTAGATGAGGAAGAAAGGAGACGGTGGATGGAGCTTACGGGAAGAGACTTGAACTTTTCAATTACTCTTGAAGCGAGTGATTTTGGTTCGTGGAGGAATCTTCCGAGTACGGATTTCGAGATTGAACGACCTCTAGTTTTGAAGGACAATTTGTCTAATGGTAATCATCATCAACAGCAGACCAAGAGGTTGTTAAGTAGTACTGGTTTTAACCAGTCAGCGCCACTATTAGATCATGTGAACGGTGATTTGAATGGAAATGGAAACGTATATGGAATGGATCTTTTGGCTAGTTGTAATAATAAACGAAGGAAGAACAACTCTCCTCGTATCAATGATGACGAGAGCTCAGATTCAGTTCTTGATGTTCATCACGTGGAACGACATTGGGTAAGCGAGATATCTGGGGTGTTGAAAAGTGCTTACGGCCCTGTGACAGCTGCCAAGACTATTTATGAAGACGAAGAGGGTTTCTTGATTGTGGTAAGCTTGCCGTGCGTTGATCTCCAAAGGGTGAAAGTTACATGGAGGAACACACTCTCACAAGGCATCGTTAAGATCTCGTGTGTGAGCACAGGGTGTAGACCGGTGTTAAAAAGGCAAGAACGGATGTTTAAGATGACCGATCCAGCACCTGAACATTGTCTCCCTGGGGAATTCGTACGGGAAATCCAGCTTCCAACAGCCATTCCCGAAGATGCAAAGCTTGAAGCTTACCGAGACGAAACAGGAACCATGCTCGAGATAATCGTGCCAAAGCACCGTGTAGGACCTGAAGAACATGAGGTTCGTGTCTGCCTTCGTCCATCTCAGACTGCTTGTATGTTGACTTAGTAGAAACTAAATGGTTTAGGGTTTATAATTGTGGGTGTGGGGGTTATATGATGTTTCATTGATTCTACTAACCTTATTTTACAAGTGGAATCTCTGAAGTGGTGGCTTGAATTATAGTAGTTATTTCTTGTATCGTTTGCTATGTTTAATGAATCATTTCAAGTGTATTACAGTATTATTATTATTCACATTATGGCTTTGGTGGTGTTTATTTTACTTAGACGAATATTTTGTATGTGCCTGTTTATATTTCTGCTTCTTCGGTTCATTTTAAGAAACTTGTTACAAAACTGGTTTGGATGTCTATTTTTTGAGCCTCTATTTCTTTACAGTGTGAATTACTGAATAGAAAAAGCCCGCAACATGTTTTACAGAAACCACAATTCCAAACACATAAGTTTATAAAAGGTACAATCTCCAACCCAAAACCCACTTTGTCTTCAATTCTGAGTTTGGCACGGTCACATCAGCTACACACTAAACCACTTGGTTTTAAATCAAGTGGCCAGCTGGGGCCCTCTCTAAGGGACCGAAGGGAATGTTGGTTTGTAGACCTGGGATCGAATCTTGATTCTTTATGGTTTCGGGCATTTACCTCTTGAGCGTGTGGGCATACGTGTTATCACTCATGTTGTGTAGGAGTGCACGAGTTCTAACTTCTAGCATATTGCCCACCTGCTAGAGTTCGAATTATTAACATCTAACACAGTAACACTTGTCGTTCAAAAAAAACATCAGCTACACACTTTCCATCTTTCATGTTTAAACTTCAGTATTATTACCCTACTTTTTGATCAAAATACACATTCTATCTCAATTTTAACACTTAAAAGCAAAAAGAAACATCGACACAGCGTGATGGGAACAATATGAATAGTTGCAGAAGCCCCAATCCCATCACTAAAGACAATACTAAGGGCTAATAAACTGATAACACTTTGAGGGTTGGTGACGGCATTGTATCAAAGATATAATGTCTTGTCTCTTGTAACCCTTTTCGACCACACATCTTCTATTCAATAAAAATGGCAATAAAAACATGTTCCAAAAGTTGATCCACTTTTAGGAGGGCTACCCAAACAAGATTTTTGACATGTATGGAGTATTAAACATATTTAACTTTAATCAAAGTATCCCCTCCTTAAATAATTTTGTTAAGCGATATATCTATAAACTCTTACTACCTATTGTCCGCGCTATGCGACAGGATAAATATTATTCATTAACGGTATTCATTTATTATTTTTATGGTGATTGTTTCATGTGATTTAATAGTGTAGAAATATTGTGAATTTGGATTAGTTTTTTTTCAACAGTAAAATAGTATTAATATAGTTTTTTTATATACGGAGTAATACTTGGTATCGGAAAAACACACATATCACATGTTACATAAAATAACAATATTGCAGATACCATATTTTAGTTGGATATATAAAAACTATTTAGAAAAGAGCTGGTAAAGTAACAACCACTCAAAATGGTAGTTAAGCATATTCAATTTTTTCAAGTGGTTGTACAAGTATTTCGGAATTTCTGATGATGTTAAATGCATCAATAATTGAGATATTCACTGAAAGTGATAAATTGAAGGCACGTTTCAACTTTCAATAATCCAAAAGTGGAAACACTCACATTTCAATTACGATATTTATCAAAAGTGCTAAGATAAGAGGTAGTTTTTTACTTTTCTGTGCTACAAAAAAATGGCTGATATTACTTGCTTGAATGTGATTGAGAAATGCAAGATCTCAGCACCACCCAACTCTGTTGGAGAAAAATCACTCCCTCTTACTTTCTTCGATCTTGCTTGGCTTCTCTTCCATCCTGTTCACCAGCTTTTCTTCTACGACTTCCCCCATTCGAAATCACATTTTATCGAAACAGTCATTCCCAGCCTCAAACACTCATTATCCGTCACTCTTAAACATTTTTTTTCCGTTTGCAAGTAACTTGGTTGTGTTGCCTTAGCTAACCATTCAGGACTTGAAAAACGACCCGAAATTTGTCATGTGGAAGGTGACTCTGTGACGCTTACTTTTGATGAGTGTAATCATCTTGATTTCAATGATCTCAAAGGAAACCATCCTAGAGATTGTAACAAGTTTCACCCTCTAGTACCTCTACTTGAAGATGCATTTAAGGTGTCTGAATTGGTGAAAATCCCGTTGTTTTCGATTCAAGTAACGATTTTCCCAAACTCTGGGATAACCATAGGGCTAACAAACCTACATGTTCTTTGTGATGCAAAAACTCGGTATCATTTTTTGATGGCTTGGACTTCTATAATGAAATCTGGTACAGATGAGTTATTCTTAGCTGGTGGATCTTTGCCGTGTTATGATAGAGTGATCAAATACCCAAAAGTCTCTAGATGAAAGGTTGAGTCTACCACAAATTCAAGGTCTTGATGAAACATACAAGGCACATCAATTAGTTCCCCTGCCTGATAAATAAACCAGGTAAAGAAATGGCTACTAGTTCAACTTCCAACACTAGACTATGTATCAGCGTTCACGGTGTGTTGTGGTTACGTGTGGAGTTGCATAGCGAAATCACGTGTTCAAGTTGAAGGAAAAAAGGGTGAATGTGAGGTAGAAAGGTTTGGTTGTGTCGTAGATTTGAGAGCTCGTTTGGATCCACCCGTTCCTCAAACTTATTTTGGAAATTGTCTCGGTGTATGTGTTGCGCCAACTAAAACCTCTTTGCTGACAGGAAATAATGGATTTCCTACTGCGGTTGAACTAATAGTAATGGCTATAAAGGGAATAGTAAGCAATAAGCAAGGAGTGCTTAAAGAGGCGGAGACATGGTCGGAGAAGGTTTTAGTTCCGGTTCCAACAATAGGTGTGGCAGGAACCCCAAAGCTGAATGTTTACAATCTTGATTTTGGGTGGGGGAATACGAAAAAATATGAAACTATATCACTTGATTTTAGTGATACGATATCTGTAAATGCGACCAAAGATTCAGCCGAAGACATTGAAATTGGCCTGTGCCTTCCTGCTAAACAAATGGATGCCTTTCTTACGATATCTAGAAATGAATTGGAAAGCATACTTGCTCAGCAAGAATGAGTATCATTCATAGGATCACTACTTTTAAAAAATGTTCTTGTTTATTTACTTATCTCCAATTCAAATGTTGTGTGCTCATATGAAATGGGAATTGTTATCTATTGAAACTATGTGACTTCTTATATAGTTAGCACTAAGAAATTCGTATATTTGTTAGATGCATTAATTAATACGACTCACAATGGGTTTTTGATAACTAGCCGTTCTTAGTCTTTGTAAGCGGTTAATCAGAAAAATCTTCCCCAACCACTAATCCTATACAAGACCCTCAGCAGACTACTAATCAACACTTGAACTAATAGAAGTTAATATAACTTTAAAGTGATATTAATTAAAACACATTATATTAGATGAAAATATATCATATGAAATAATAAAACAGAGTATATTAAATTATGATGAGAGCTCGGATTCAGTTCTTGCTGTTCATCATGTGGAGCGACAGTGGGTAAGCGAGATATCTAGGGTGTTGAAAAGTGCTTACGGGCCGGTGACGACTGCCAAGATTATTTATGAAGAATGAAGATGAAGATTGTTTCCTGATTGTGGTGAGCTTGCCTTGCGTTGATCTTCAAACGGGGAAAGTTACATGGAAGAACACACTCTCGAAAGGTATTGTTAAGATTTTGTGTGTGACCACAGGGTGTGTGATACATCAAAAATATTTTGTATCAATATCACTACCCTTTTAAATGTAATAGAAAGACTAATAAAAACCATAAACAAGATAAATAGTATTAACTTGTCCAAATGTTATAGGCAAAACCAGGACGGTGTCAAGTGGTTAAGATGTCGAAACTCGAGAAACTTACGGCAAAATTTCCTATTAGGGCCTACAGTTTACAACAACAACAAGACTCGATTCCTGCGATCAGGGTATAGGGGAGGTATGACGTAGACAGTGAACCTAGAAGGTAGAGAGACTGCTTCCATGGGACCTCCGCCAAAACGGGGAAAAACAGTAAAGTGTAAGACGACGTAAGTGACATACATGTCGGTCACGTAATACCTAACTAAACCAGTCTCTGTGACCCCGATAAATTAGGACCTACAGTTTGTCGAGTTAAAATGATCATATTTAACTTTCTTATATGCATAGCCAAAAGACAACATAAAAGTAGAACTTCTCCAACGGGATAAAACTTCTATCTATGCATAGCACAAAGACAACAAAAAAGTAATAAAACAGAAATCAAAATTCCGTACACATAATTTTATGAAAGATATAATCTCCAACTGAAAACCAGTTTGTCATCAATTATCAATCTGTTATTGTCACGCCAGCATCACATTGTCACACTGAACCACTTTTAACTTTAAGCTTTTTGTGTTAAAGTTTTATAAGATATTTGTTTTTTTTTATTGTTAGTGACATTACCTTCCTTGAAGCAGTCTCTATCCTCTTGTAGAGACATGACTATTTACATCTCACCTCTGCCATACCTTTAACCTTTGATTAACGAGATCGAATAATGTAGTTGTTTACCTTCGTTGAGTCCTTACACTTGGCTTCAAGTGTTATATATTATATTCTGTTAACGTGATTTTTTATATTTTCTATACATATGACTACATAAGGAGCTCTGTGTTTACATCAAACATTTGCTAGTAATAATGGTGATTACAAATGATCATGATCAAAGACCATGTGTACTGCTGGATATTTTAATGTAATTAGATTAACTTGATTGACCATTATTGTCATAATTAGAAATCATATAGGCCTGGAGGTGCGGAATAGGCCTGGAGGTGCGGAATGCACGCCTATCTGAATCTATTATGACCTTAGGGGTTGCTTCTAAGGTACGGGGATACAGGGGCAGCGCCCCTGGGAGCGGGGTCCAAGGGATTAGGTTCACTTCGGGTTGTACCAACTTGGTTGGATTCAAATTAATGCTCAAAATTTTAAAATCAAGTTTGAATCTTTATCTTTAATTTAGCCAATAGTTGAAATCGTCTCAACTTAACTAGTCGGTTGGATTCAAATTAATGCTCAAAATTTTAAAATCAAGTTTGAATCTTTATCTTTAATTTAGCAATAGTTGAAATCGTCTCAACTTAACCAGTCAAGTTGGTACAGCTTGAGGAGATCTTTATCCCTCACAGTGGCACAAAGCTAATGAAGATAGCCATCGTGATCAAACATACAAACTCTGTCTACACGATAATTTCAACTAAAATGAGATGGAACCTTTTTTCATACTATACACCTAAAATTGAAGCCTCCCACAACTTTATAATCACCTATTTAGGATCAACCCAGGAGCTAGTTAGGACCTTAAATCCACCATAGGATCAACTCGACCGGCAAACTGGCAAAAAAAAAACAAGGTAGTGTTGTGAAATCTCGACCCGTTAACCCACTAACCTGGTTTTTTTGGGTTGGGTTAAGAGGTTGACCTCCTGATATTCATGAGTATTTATAACCTTTCGAAAACTATGTAAGTATGTTCAATATGTGAATACGAACGATAATGGATATTTTGGTTTTGATTTTTTTGTTATTTAGATTAAATACTAGATTTTAGACCCGTGTCAAATACACGGGTTTACGTTGTTATAAAGATTAGATTATTATCAAAGTTTAAGCATATGCAAGCTGAAAAGTCTTATTAGTTCAAAAGAAAATATCCAAAAAAACAATCCTGGAAGATGGTAAGAACGTAATTAAAAGTGTTATTACCACGTCCCATTCGCCACCCGTTGGTGTTGGAGTTGTCGAAGTCCCTTGCATCATTCCGTTTGTACTCATTGTTGGCCTTCTCGAGTGTCCTCGATCGCTTTATCGCAAGTTTTGTACCAACTATATGTACGTATATAGAGAATTATTGATCATAATTCATTGATAGATATAGTAATTTACATAGAAATAAAAGGCAAACGGGCAACAAGCTGCGCCGCCACTTCTTTTTGTATAGCAAAACTAAGACGTTTAAAAACTACATTCATCGATCGCGGCGTCATGACATTACTATGCATGACCCGTTGGACCCTTCCAAGTAGCTCGACGGCCTCAGGTGCAAAAATCCAAAGGTATCAAATGCAAAGGGTATAAATACGTGTTGGTTGTCAAGACACGCCTTCTCGTGTTTGACCACTTTGCATGAGGCAGCTTTTAAAGCGGCAAGACCGGCTGTGAAGCTGCACCCTAAGCCCACAGGAGGAGAGACTCCTGTTAAATCCACACATGCATGTTTTCCCCCAGTCCAACCAAAGACCAAAATGTCAGCAGGTCTGAGAGTAGATCTCCCTTCCAACGGGTCAGTCAAGAAATTCACTGGCGCTTCCTTCTTAGCAGAAATCCCAGCCCGCCTAAAAATGTCAAAGAGAACATCTCTAACCAAATCGTGTCTGTATTTGAACCCCGGGAGCTCTTTACAGTGAAGCGCATGCTCCCCAAAGGAATCCAAACAAGCTTTCCGGCAAATAGGGCATATCTCATCAATAGGAAATAAGGGGATCATGAGACGGTATTTTAGTATAGTGCGATACTCTACGGTGACATATGTTGTCCTAACCCATCTATAGGGACAACAAGGAGATAATCTTGAGCATGTGGTGTCTGTAGACACTTAAAAATGGCTTTTTGTCTTATTTTCAAGTCAAAGTGTACCTCCATATCTTGGACAATTTTACTAAAAAGGGCACTCGCCAATACATGTTGGGCTTTAGGGGGGACGGTGTCCTTGTTAGTGAAACCGTCAACATCAAAGCTGGGAATCGTATCACGAAGACCAGCCAAGGCACAAGCATAATCGGAATCCATACCGCATATACCACTGTCTCGTAAGACGTGATCCTGTAGTACCCAAGATTGGGCCCTTGATGCCACAAATGCATAAGATGAAACCTCAACTGCTGAATATAACCCTAAACCCCCAGACCTAATAGGTAAGGAAGCCAATCTCCATTGGAGGTCCCCAAAAAAAGGACCACCACAAACCACAATGTCTGCAATAGCGCCACGCAGTCCCATGTCAAATAAACGCGCTGCCTCCTCCACATGAACAGGTTGACAGGTCCTCAGGCCAAAATAAAGTTTGGCAATACCCATACATGATCATAGTAATAGAAGCTCACTCTGTGGGTCGCGAAGCTGTGGGAGGAGGCGCATCAAATCAACAGCATTAGCAGCTCTCTTCTTTGCTAGCCCACTAATAAAACCCGCATCTCTACTAACAGCCCCTCCTAGAAGTTTCACCCCCAATGACGGCCTCCCAATGGCATCGGGGAATAAGCCCTTCCGAGACTTCCTACCATCACAAGAGGGCCAAAATAGCTCGGTTTTCTTAATATTCAGTTCAAGCCCCAAGGATGGGCCTGTTGTTTTAATTATATCCAACACTTTAGCAACCTCCTCAGATTCACCAATAACAGTCCCATCATCAATATACCAAGCATGAAGAAGAAGTTTGCACTTAACTCTAATCTGATGCACTAGAGGGTGCAAAACAAGGGCGAAAAGAAGTGGTCCTAGAGGGTCTCCTTGTTGAACCCCCGTGGAAGACCAAATATGCTCATCTTCAATATACAATCTTGCTGGCAACATGTATAGGAATTCAACCCACAAGGAAATGGAAGGACACCTCAACCTGACCTCATGAAGTAAAGCTGATCTATCAACCAAATTAAAGGCATTAGTAAAATCCACCGCGAGCATAGCAAGTGAACCATCAGTGTGACGCTCAACCAATACTCTGTTAACACTATGTAATATAGCCTCTGCCCCACCCGACACCCCGACCCCAAACTGTAATATTAGCTATACGTATATAGCTAATAGTTGGTTGGATTAGATAAAACGTTAAACTTTAAACATAATTATAAAGTGTTTGAATGCAGCCCGATATGTAACCGGCATGTTTTTCATTAGTCATACACTCATACTGTTGAACCGAATCATTAAATATCATGTTTGCTTCTTAGCTTCAATTCTATTGTTGATTGTATCCTCTTAATTATAATCTCCTGGTTCACAAGGCTAACTTGCATACTCTATATATATACAATAAATAAATACATAAGATGTGTCCCTAAATTATATAACCAAAAGCATCCGTAAATTATATATGTTGCATGTTTTAGATATATATATTTTATATCCGTAAATTGACATGGAACTGAAGAGTATTTAAAGCATCCGTAAATTTTATATATTGCATGTTTTTGATATATATTGATCGATTATATAGATAATGTATGTAAATTAGATTTTATTTTATTATAATTATGACATCTATCAATTTTCAATTTGATAAAATCAAGAGCTATGATAGGTCAATAAGCTATTAATTCAGTTATCTTTTAGTATATAAAGATAAAGATAAAAACATAACTCGAATCCGACTTCAGAAAAATCAAGTTTGTGGGTTGACAAGTCGTTATTCGGTTTAGGTCGAGTAATGACAACTCCTCATATGATATAGTGAGAGTGCTTATGTGCTAAAATGTATCTTAACTTTATATTTATTTTATCAAACTAAAAAGAAAAATTTCATAATTATAAAAAACTGTAAACACAATTTAAATATATAAAAGATGGGTAGATGATCTGAACAACAACAAAACTATATTGTTGTCCTTACATTCCCTCTTTCCCACGTGATTTAATGTAAAATAAAAAAAAATAGTTGATGTAAGGGAGCCATTCCCTTATATGTACAACAACCCTTTATTATTTCCTTTAAAAAGATACTAGTAATATAAAACGTATAAAAATAAACATTTATTTTTTAGAATTACAATATAAGACTTTATTTTAAAAATCTTTTCACAATAAATCTTCAAATAATTTGACATATATTTCTTGCTATGTATGGTATATATAAGCTTTTTTTTTTTACCCGACCGGGGATTGAGTATTAAGCTAGGTCTTGTGGGTGTAAAAAGGATGAAGTAAAGAGATTTTATATGCATATCAATAACATATATGTGAAAGAAATATTTTTTGGTTATTTTTATATGTCATAAAGTGAAACAAGTCTGGTAGTTGTTTAAAAATGTGATAGTTAAATTGATTTGGTAAAGATTATTTGTAAAGAAAGTGATTTCCACAAGTTTAGGTTGTTATTATTTAAGAATATGATAGTCGCTAATGAGCGTAGTATAGGTTATTCGAATGGATTATAGCCGATGTGTTGGTGGAAATAAGATAGAACGATACGAAAAATAAAATAGGATTACGAAAACCTATGAATCAAGTGCGGATGTTTTTGACAACTTTTGAATGTAACAGGTGAAATGTGAAAATGAAATTTCCAATTACCCATATTTCACGTCATCGATCCCTCAAAATCCCCCCCAAAATTTCAACCCCCCCCCCCCCCCCCCCCCCCCCCTTATTTAAAGGAGTCCTCACTTTTCACAAAACTCAAAAATCACATCTCTCTCTCTCTCTCCGTCTCTTTTATTTCATCAAAATATCAATTATTAAATCTGACATTTAATTAATCAAAAAATGTCAGGGCGTGGAAAGGGAGGAAAAGGGTTGGGAAAGGGAGGAGCGAAACGACATCGAAAGGTGCTTCGAGATAACATCCAGGGTATCACAACATATTAAGGGACCAGGAAAAATGTTAACAAAATAAAATAGTTATACTCCGATTAAATTACTCGTATAGTCGTATTAGCAGTCTAACTCTAACACGATATAAACTGGGCTTATGTATTTTGGACTTATGGGCTAGAGGTGGCCAAAATTAGTTTATTTTGGGCCTTTATAACAAACACAAGGCCCTCAAACTTGACCGTATTTAATTGGATTTGAGTGGTCCAGTTTGAATATACTTAACTCCCCCTATTCATTAGGACGCTGACGATATGAACTTATGATTGGCCAACCCTAAAATACTAGTGTATTTTTAAATTCTATAGAAGTGAGTATGTGACCTCAAAACACACGAGACTTCGTAAAAGCTCGATCGAGTTTCTATTTCAAGCTCGAACTCGAGCTCGATCGAGTTTTTATTTCCAAGCTCGAACTCGAGCTCGATCAAGTAAACGACACTATCGAGCTTGCTCGACTCGACTCGACTTTAAGATATATATTCATAATAACTATAATAATAATAATAATAGTTATAGTTATAATTAAATATTTATATATAAAGGGTAAAATTGTAATATTAAAGATGCTCGATAAGGCTCGCGAGCTTCACGAGCTCGTTATTTTGATACTCGAGCTCGGCTCGAAAACATACTCGAGTAGCTCGAGCTCGAGCTTGAGTCGATTTCGAATAATTTACGAGTCGATTTCGGGTAGATCGCAAACTGTATCGTCTCGTTTACACCCCTAAGTACACAAGTCCTAACATTGTGGGTAGTTATTGTAATTTTGAAACAATTACACTTTTCTTAAATTCTTAATTTTATTTTTATTTTTAGAACGGCAAATTTAGGGTTAACGGAATGCTTTTTTTATTTATAGAAATGAATTCAATTTCAGAGCTAACTCATTTTGGGAAAACATCTATCTTTATTTTGGGAACATTTTTGTTCACAGCAAAATTTAAATACAAGAAACTTCAAGGTCTTATGTCTCCCAAATACCAATCCATATATTTATTCTTGGTACACTATTTCTAAATTACTTTACTTTTTTTTTTATGTAAACTATTTTTTTGGACAAAGTAAGCAAATTCTATCAAAAAATAAATAGCCACTATAGATAGGGTTACGTTTGGATAGGGGTCGTTACCGGCTTTTCAATGTGAAAGGCTCACGAGTCATGACCTACAAAACCAATTAGGGATATGGATACTACCTACAAAATCATAGGTTACTCTAGCGTTTGTTGACCCCAAAATGCTTTGTCTGTCGGAGGATATGACCAATGAGAGTTTTTTTAGACGTCTAGGTGTTTAGGTTTAGTTTAGTGGTTTTGAGAGTTATGTGAGAGGATTAGGATTAGTTTAGTTAGGCGGCCTAAGTTACTTTGTTTCATAGGTTGTTTAGCACCCGTTATCTTTCTTGGGACCATCGGGCCCCGGAGATTCTTAGTCAATTCCTTTTTATATGTATGTTTGTCTTGGTTGTTTTCATACCACATGTTTGAGTTTTTAGTAGGAGACTTTGTTTATGATGTTTCTACATTTTATGTTGTTTAATATGTTCAATATGGTGGCTATTGTATATGTATTGTCAAACTTGTGCTAAGGTATTGTTAGGTCGCATGTTTGATACTCTTCCATACTCTCAAGGTAGCCGGACTCAGCAGACAGATATATTTTTTTATGATGTTCTCGGTGACAGGTATGGTATTTAAACACTTCACACTTTCCGACTTTTACCTCTTGGTGGCCGGAGGTCCTTATGGAAGAGTCTCTCTACCTTTGGGTAGAGAAAGACTGTCTACAGCTCACCTCCCCATACCCGTTAGGGTTTGGTTTTTGTTGTTGTTGTTGATACTACCTACATACAAAATCTAAAGGGATTGAGATCTACACAAAGAAGAGAAAATAATTTTTTTTTTTTAAAAAAAAAGGAAATTGTCACTTAACAAAAATTGATGTTGTCATATATTTTTTGCATCTTTTTCTTTACATTTTAGACCAAGTGTGTTAAATCCACTCATCATATCAATATCAATGTCATATTTTTTCATATTATTTTTTACTTTTCTACTCCAATGTGGCATCATCGCAACTCCAAACATTCGTGAAAACATTTCATTTTCACATAGTACTAGATTAATAATCCACGTATTACGTGGACAAATCAAGGAAAAATTTAATTTGATATATCAAAAATATTTATATATGTCATGTAATTCGATAGTAAAAAAGAATATATAAATAACTATTCACATTTACCTCAAAGAACTTTTTATAAAAGATTCAAACACTAAAATATGAATTAATTAATAATATAAAGGCATTTCTGACTTTAATAGGGTGATGCCCACCTTTAGCTTTTTTCTCATGGACCATGTCAAAGATACATCTACTTTATAAAGTTTCATGGCCATGTTTCCTCAAAGAACGATCCTTTGGACCATAGAGTACAAAAAGGAAATTGTCACTTAACAAAAATTGATGTTGTCATATATTTTTTGCATCTTTTTCTTTACATTTTAGACCAAGTGTGTTAAATCCACTCATCATATCAATATCAATGTCATATTTTTTCATATTATTTTTTACTTTTCTACTCCAATGTGGCATCATCGCAACTCCAAACATTCGTGAAAACATTTCATTTTCACATAGTACTAGATTAATAATCCACGTATTACGTGGACAAATCAAGGAAAAATTTAATTTGATATATCAAAAATATTTATATATGTCATGTAATTCGATAGTAAAAAAGAATATATAAATAATATTACATTTAAAATCTTTAAAAGTGAAGATACTTCCTATGGAGTAATAAAAAATTAAAGTTTAATTAAATATGATCTCATAAATCAATTAAATAAAAACAAATAATTAATAAGAAAATGTCTAATAATGTCAAATAAGTTTTTCTTTAATAATAATGATGTCATCATAATTTTAAAAAATATGTTATGACAAAATTGTATAGATGACAAAATAAAACACATGTATGAATTATTAGAGTTTTAAAAAGAGTATAGAAATTTTTTCTTTAAAGAATTATGACATCATAAAATTAAAAATAAAAGTAAAACTAATATTAAAAAAAAGTTGTTATGACATCATAAATAAATAAATGAAAAAAATAACTTTTGAGAGAAAATTTGGAGGTGCCATGTAAATAATTTCTATAAAATGTTTATATCCTCACAATCTTGTTTTATTTAAGGGCTTTGGCATCACCACCACTCACCACTCACTTTCAACCAATCACGTTATGCCACATCAAATCCACCACTCACTCACCACTCACCCAAATTTTGTTGGCATTGCCACCACTCACCCACCACTCACTACAATTTTATTTTTATTTAAAATAAATTAAAACACTTATATTAAAACACTTAAAACACTTAATATTAAAACATACAAAAACATTAAAAACACATAATAAAGTTCGGTCACAACATAAAATAAACCTACAAACTACACGGCCACCCGTGTTTCGCGCATAACTCGCGCTTGCGGCCGATGATGAACTCTTTGAATGCCGGGTCGGTGAGATGCTCGTGAGGATCCATAACGAACTTCATGTCACGGTTGTACTCTTCGCCTTGAAGAAACCTCAAATACTCATCGTCCTTCTTCTTCTGAACCTCAAATCGCTCATTCAGTAGACTCGTCTTTTCCGCCGTGTAACTTGACAACGTATCACGCACTGAACTTCGACTTGAATCTTCACTTCCCACTTTCTTCTTACCCCTGGATTGCCTTGTGGAGCAGATGGAGCAGGATCCTCATTCAGACACGGTAACGGAACGTCGAAAACCAAATTTTCATTTGTTTTTCAAAATCGTCACACGCCTTTTGTTGGATATTAAGGTCGTTACACCCGCTTTGTTTCATAAGCACCTACAATACATATCGAATTCAAGATTTATGTATAAATAACAGAAAGCAACATGTATATACTAATCCATAAATATATACACATAACACACAAACAGAATTGAACATACATACATAATTACATGCGAACAGAATTGAACATATATATATATATATATATATAACAGAAAGCATCAACATACATACATATATACTTCGTACCAACAGAATTCAATCAACATATATACATACGAACAGAAAGCATCAACAGAAAGCATCAACATACATACGAACAGAAAGCATTAACATACATACGAATTGAACATATATAAAGGGTAATGGAGGGAACCCTAGCCCTGGTACCACAATTGGATACCCATCGACTCACCCCGTATGAGCCATATGATGCCGGTACAATACCTCCATCCTAATCCCCACATGATCTGAGCACCCCGAAGGATCGAACCCGCGTATTTAAACTTCACATGTGGGTCTAGGCTTCATTGGTAACGGGTACCTTAAAGAAATTATTTTTTGTGCCAAGCGGGGATCGAACCTGAGACCTTAAGGTCATCAAGTGATACGTATAAACAGAAATATATATTATAATTATATTTATAATATAATATATATATATATATATATATATACATACCGCTTGAATATAGTATCTGTTAAATCCTTGCATTAGGGGATGCATAGCGTTCCATTTAGAGTTCAATTGATCCTTCGTTCGCGGGGCTTTCGGCACAAGGCTTGCATAATGTTTAACGATCCACTTCCAAAATCCCAACTTCGTTTGACGGTCCCCGACTTGTTTGTCAACCGAGACTTTGATCCAAGCTTTCGCCAACGCTTCCTCCTCTATTTGGTCCCAATTTTTCCTATCCGATTTCCTAGGCTGGACCACCGGCTCCACTTCTTTGACTTCTTCTTCATCGACTTGTGTCTCCGGGACGGCTTCATCTAAATTCTCGTATTCTTCTTCTTCATCTAAAACGGGTTGAGGTTCACGGGGAGTCCAAAACGGGTCAAGGTCGCCCACATCATACATTTGAGAAGAATGCGGCACTGGTTGGGACGTGTAGAACATTTCCGATGTGTCGACCATACGTGGTCTGTAAACGGGTGTATCGGCCATTCGTGGTGGAACACGACCGTGACTTGGAATGCCGCCTACGTTTCTGTTGGATTAGGTGTCTAAGCCATAACTATAATTGATAGAAGCATAGTCCTTTTGGGTTGCCCTCGAGACTCAAAATAAGTAGAAGTGATAAAGGAGAAGAAAAATTTTCTTTTGAGAAATTTGTCCCACATCGGTGGGATAGGAAAACCATGGAGGCTATCCAAGGCTATAAATAGGGCCTTGGGATTCATGATTTTTGCTCATTCTTGGCTTGAGTATTCGCCTCCTTCTTTCTCCTCTTGGAAGAACTCTTCTATAATTCATCCACACTTAGTTAAAT
>CM067171.1:84778490-84788490 GCA_034093135.1 Erigeron breviscapus | reverse complement strand
GGGAGGTTGGGTCTTGGGTGGCTGGTGGGTTGTGGACTACCCACGGGCCGACCCGCTTCTCATCCCAAGCCAAATTTACAAACGTTAGGCATTTAAACACCGATTAAAACATATTATCGACCCGACGAATATACCACGTTGTCATTTAGTCACAAAACGACCCAAATATTTCATTAACTTAAATTGTTAGTCAAATTGCACGTAAAGTCAAACGGTCAAATTTCACGGATGTTACACGGAGAGTCTTTCAGCGGCCACGTGCAAAGGATGCAACGATACGTGGATCGACTTGTGAGGCTAAATGTGCATATTGATGAGGAGTTGGCCATTGACATAGTCTTGAACTCCTTACCAAGTTGTTATGATCAGTTCATCTTGACCTATCATTGTCTCAATTGCACAACCTCCTGAGAACAACTGAAACAGGGATGAAGGGAAAGAGTGATGCCCCCGCTTCTGCTAATACTACCGTTCTAGCCATTGGTCAAGGAAAGGGGAAGAAGAGGAAAGGTCCTCCCAAGCAAAACTGGAAAGGAAAGTCTCATGTAAAAACCAGTTCTGATGTTACCCCTGTCTCTGATCCCAAAGAGGCCACTTGCTTCTATTGCAACGACAAAGGACATTGGAAACGAAGCTGCCCAAAGTATCTGCAAGATTTAAAGGATGGCAAAGTGATGCCATCTACTGCAGGTATATACACTATTTCATCTATTAACCCATCATCTTCTAATTCTTGGGTCCTGAGGCCAGGCCCCCTCCCCGTCCATGACTTCCTTATGCCTCCCCTACCCTCCCCGCTCCACTTCGTACATCGCGATCTTCCGCTGACGCCCCCTTGCCACCCCAGCGCCTTGCCTGATTTCCATTTACCACCAACCCTTCTACTTCACCTCTCTTTTCAACGCTAACAGTCCCCTTTATAACCCTTCTCCCTTGACTTATCTTTTCACCTTACCTTTACCCTTACGCAAACTCTTTTTACCGCTGCTTTCCCCCCCCCCACTACCCCTAACACCTCCTTTGCATTCGCGGTCTCCTTCCCCCCCCTTCTACCTCTCACCCCCTTCCCTTACTTTCTTCCTCGTCCTCCCTCTTCTACCCTATCTGCAAGATTTAAAGGATGGCAAAGTGAAGCCATCTACTGCAGGTATATACACTATTTCATCTATTAACCCATCATCTTCTAATTCTTGGGTCCTTGATACAGGATGTGGGTTCCACATTTGCTCTGTTGTGCAGGGACTAAGAAAAAGTGAGGATGTGGAGCATGGTAGAATGAACTTGATCATTGGGAATAGGCGATCTTCACCTGTCACCAAGATTGGAGTTTATAGTCTAGTGCTTAGTAATGGTGTTAATTTAGATTTATTGAATTGTCGCTACTCGTCAGAAATGACACGAAACATTATCTCTTTTCATGCATTGTTCAAACAAGGTTTTAGATTTTCTTTTAATGATGAGAATGGTTCTATTTCTGCTTATAAGAATGGCATTTTTTATTTCGAAGCTTTACCTTGTGATGGTGTGTATGAAACTGTGATGTGTGTAGACAACTTAGGCAATAGTTTATTTCAAATTGATTCGTCTAATGGTATAGACAAAGCGTGCTTGTGGCATTGTCGTCTTGGACACATTAACAAGAAACGCATGGCTCAACTCCAAAATGATGGGGTGTTGGAATCATTTGACCTAAGGTCAGATGATACATGTGAATCTTGTCTTTTGGGAAAGATGACAAAATCACCTTTCACTGGATTTTGTGAAAGAGGTGAAGGTTTGTTGGATCTCATACACATAGACGTGTGTGGACCCTTCAGATAAGCCACAAGGGATGCTAATCGATTCTATGTGACTTTTACTGATGATTATATCAGATATGGTTATATCTACTTAATAAAGCATAAGTCAGAAACCTTTGAAAAGTTCAAAGAGTTTAAGAAAGAAGTCGAGAATCAATTAGGCAGGAAGATAAAGATGCTCCGATCAGATAGAGGCGAAGAGTATCTTAGTATCGAGTTCCATGACTATCTCAAGGAATGTGGAATAGTTTCACAATTGACACCTCCTAGGACACCACAACTTAATGGTGTGGCTGAGAGACGCAATCGAACCTTGTTAGACATGGTACGTTCCATGATGAGTCGAGCTTCACTTCCAATCTCATTATGGGGGTATGCCTTAGAAACTGCCGCCCACATTCTTAATCTTGTTCCAACAAAGAGGTTGCCAAAACACCTCACGAAATGTGGACAGGGAAATTCCCTCGTTAGCACATATTAAGGTTTGGGGTTGTGAAGTTTTCATTAGACGAGAAACTCACAACAAGCTTGAACCTCGTAGTGAGCGATGTGTTTTCATCGGCTATCCACGGAAGTCATTTGGATATCTGTTCTACAGACCTAGTGAGAACGTGGACTTTGTAGCACGAAGAGGAGTCTTTCGCGAGAGAAAGCTCATATGCAAAGAGGACAGTGGGAGCACCATTGACCTTGAAGAAATTCAAGAGTCAGCCGATGAAGGAACCTCTGAAACCACTAGGGTTCAACCAGAGGAAGAGATTCCAGTTGAACCCATTAACACTTCATTACCTCTTAGACGTTCTAGTAGAGTTAGTAAGCCAACTGAGTTCTATGGTTTCCATATAACTGCAGATGAAGACACGTTTATCAGTGACAATACACTGGTAAATTTAGATGAGCCGACTAACTACAAGGAAGCCATGGCGTGCCCTGAGGCAACCAAATGGAAAGAGGCAATGGACAGCGAGATCAAGTCCATGTATGACAACCAAGTTTGGAACTTGGTTGATCAACAACCTGGTCGGAAGACAGTTGGTTGTAAATAGATCTTCAAGAAGAAGATCGACATGGATGGTAATGTAAGCACATTCAAAGCACGACTGGTGGCGAAGGGATTTACTCAAACCTCAGGGATTGACTATGATGAGACCTTCTCACCAGTGGCTAAGATAAAATCTATTAGGATAATGCTAGCCATAACTGCGTTTCATGACTATGAAATTTGGCAGATGGATGTCAAAACTGCTTTCCTAAACGGAAAGTTGGCTGAGGATGTTTACATGAGTCAGCCAGATGGTTTTGTGGATGCAAAGTTTCCAAATGAAGTGTGCAAGCTTGAGAAATCTATCTATGGGTTAAAACAAGCGTCTCGCAGATGGAATCTTTGCTTCAATGAGAAAGTCAAAGAGTTTGGTTTTTCTAGAAGTGAGGATGAGTCCTGTGTATATGTCAAAGCTAGTGGGAGCATAGTCACCTTTCTAGTATTGTATGTTGATGACATACTTCTTATAGGAAATGACATTCCAACTTTGCAAGATGTTAAGTCTTGGCTTGGAAAGTGTTTCACTATGAAGGATCTAGGAGAGGCTGCCTATATTCTGGGAATAAGAATTTCAAGAGACAGAAGTAAAAGGCTAATTGGACTTAATCAGAGTACCTACTTGGATAAAGTACTGAAACGTTTCGGTATGGAGAATTCAAGAAAGGAGAACTGCCCATCCAGATTAATACCAAAATGAGTAAGACTCATCGTCCGAGTGCATATGAACAGATAGAAGAAATGAGTAGAATTTCGTACACTTCCGCTGTTGGTTCTATCATGTATGCTATGACATGTACTCGTCCTGATGTGTCCTTTGCTTTGAGCATGGCCAGTCGTTATCAGGGAAATCCAGGTAAAGTTCATTGGGTAGCGGTTAAGAATATTCTCAAGTATCTACGAAGGACTAAGGACTGGGTTCTAGTACTTGGTGGCTGTGATACATTGAGAGTAACTGGGTATAGTGACGCCAGCTTTCAAACGGATAGAGACAACTTTCGTTCCCAATCTGGCTGGGTCTTTACCTTAAATGGAGGAGTAGTTACTTGGAAAAGTTCCAAGCAAGACACAGTGGCTGATTCTACTTGTGAATCAGAGTACATAGCGGTGAGCGAAGCATCAAATGAGGCAATTTGGTTGAAGAACTTCATCGGAGATCTTGGAGTTGTGCCAACCATCAAGGAGCCAATGGAAATTTTCTGTGATAATGAAGGAGCAGTTGCATTGACAAAGGAACCAAGAGATCATGGCAGATCTAGACATATCGACAGAAAATACCATTTTATCAGACACAAGATAGAAGAAGGTCACCTAGTAGTGAAGAGGGTTTCATCTGAAGAGAATCCTGCAGATCCACTCACAAAGGGTCTGAGTAGGGTTAAACACAATCAGCATGCTAGGAGCATTGGGCTGAGAGATGATGTTAGTTTTAGTAGTTAGATAGTTAGTTTGAAACTTATAACAAAATAAATGTGATTGACTTTTGGTGATTAAATAATAGAGATTTATTTATGAGTTTGTTTACTACCTTTTGTCAATTGTTTATTATTGTGTTTCATTTTGCATGTTTTACTTCCCGAATAATCTGATTATTCGAATTCCACAGTCGATCATACTTTTGGAAGTAAGTAGTGAATAAAGACTGTCATGAATGGATTTGTAGATTGTCTAAAGAGTTTTTAGACATAGCAATGGTATTGCTGCAATGTTCGTGAGTACTTTGAAATGGATATTTAAGTATTGGATTAACCACGCTCAGAGAATTACTTCATGGAATTTATCACGAGTAATTATGAGACGATAATATCTTATAATCTTTAAATGGAGATATATGAGTTGTGGTTTACAAGTCAGTTGTGCATTGATAATGTGTAAACGCATCAGTAACTTGATGTTATAAAACGTATTGTTGTGCATGATTTGATGAGTAAATGGTGCAAGCATATAAGTCAAAGTTTATTCGTTCCTTTTGCCCTAATTGGAAAAGCGATATCTTTAGGCCCCTCGATGATTTGATGTTGACATATAGTGTCAGGCCCGACCAGGACTAAATTGATGTGTTCAATTAGAAGTTCTATGTCATTACAAATCAGAAATCGGGAAACAATGTACTGGACAATGAGATTGATTATGTTCCATGTCTCATGTTCAAATGATATCTTGTAGAACGAAGGATTATATGATCTCTTATCTTAGGACACGTAACTAACTAGGTCAGAGTTCAACAACGGCTTTTGGAGGCTACAATTTGCTGATCAATTAGGAAGTTATATTGGCAATAATAGTTATTAGACTTATCCAAGTGGGAGACTGTTGGATTAGGTGTCTAAGCCATAACTATAATTGATAGAAGCACAGTCCTTTTGGGTTGCCCCGAGACTCAAAATAAGTAGAAGTGATAAAGGAGAAGAAAAATTTCTTTTGGGAAATTTGTCCCACATCGGTGGGATAGGAAAACCATGGAGGCTATCCAAGGCTATAAATAGGGCCTTAGGGATTCATGATTTTTGCTCATTCTTGGCTTGAGTATTCGGCTCCTTCTTTCTCCTCTTGGAAGAACTCTTCTATAGTTCATCCACACTTAGTTAAATTTTGAGTCGTCGGGTGTGATTCCATTAGAGGCACGACATTTGTGGTGCTTGCTTCCAAGAGATCAAGAGGGATAATTTTAGTTGTTTACTATAACAACTAAAAAGGTATGTAATTCTATTTTTATTTTCTATAGTAATTTTCGATTATTTACTAGGGTATTAGATTTTTATTTTATGTTCATAGTTATAGGTTCAATTGTGAAAACATAGATCTTGTTTTAGGTTGCATTCTCCCTTAAAAGTTTAAGTTAGTTTGTAATGCCTAAAACCCATCAGTTTCTTCCCCGCATGTTCTTTGAAACTCGTTTGGTTGATCTAGGATCCATTTGGATTTGATGTTCAAAAATGGTGGTGAAGAAACGGGTTTAAAGCAAGAAGGAGATGGTAGAGGTTTTGGTGGTGAAGATGATACATTTAAGAGGGAGAGAAGATTAGATTTAAACATTAAAAAAACAAAAAATAGCCGTTGGAGGCTCAACGGTCGAGTTTCACGCATGGTTCAATCTCGTGGAAGTTCCACCCATTTTCGACCACACACGCGTGGACACCCATCGGCGGCGGTGTTCCATGCGTGGTGACCACCCACCACTCACCTTTAATCCATGCGATGCCATCCCCCTAATATAAAGATAAAGATTTTTCAACTACCAAACTCTCCAAAGTATTATTTCATGGAAAATATTAAATGAAACTCTTATAGCTTCATTTGATGTGCATAAAAAGATTATATTTTTCCATATCAAAAGTTCATTCCTTTATGATAAGTGTACAACTATTTAATTAATGTAAGTCCCAAAGTGATGGGTTACCCGACTGGCAAGCAAATCTAATCTGGAATGAGACCAGTTTAGATTGACGATCCAGATATGGATTTAAACAATAAAGTAAATAACTGAAAGTAATTTGCAAGAAACTGAAGTGCTGAAACTATATAAATAATAAGTATAATTCAAGTATGTGACATTGAGACACGATGTACTTTTCAATGTATTTTATTCATTGATATAAACAAAATACAAAGGTTGTTGCGGAACAAAGATATCACCCTAGTGAAGTATCTAAACAACCTTGAAATACAAGTGATCTAAATAACTTGGAAATACTCTTAAGAATTACTTAGAGTATATCTCACAAGTTGCAATGTCAAAGTTTCAAGCACTTTGCAAATTGTGAGAAGTCTTGTATTTATAGGCAAAGTCCATGATGACGTGGACAATGGCCGTACAAATACGGTTGGGAGCATTTAAGGATTTGAAAGTTAAATCCTTAACATGCTTATTTAAGGTTATGTGTGAAAGTCACTTTGATGTGACTTAACACCCTTTATTCCCAACCTTTTACTCTATCTAGTACTTTACCAGGTATAATATTATTAACCGGGTAAAAGGAGATAAAGTACAAAAGGCTTCCTCGTAATCAGTGTAAAAGTGTTATAAGTACTTTTACACTGAGATGCTTCAGTCTTCGATCAGGTAGAAACTCCTCAGGGCTCTTCTTCTGAGATGCTTCTCTTTCTTCAGTCTTCAGGCTTTGACTTCAGAATGAATGCTTTTAGTTTATGTTGATCTGAAATGAAGTGAAGCTTCAGTGAAGTGATTCTGAAATGGTTCAGAATCCTGTACAAGTATTCTTCACTAAACTTCGACTATTTTCTGGACAAATTATACTTGGTCGATTTTCGACCCAACAAATTCCTCCTATTTGTCCTGAAATAGTGCATGCATCTCAGACTTCTATCTATACATGTTTGTAAGTCTGAAATGCAAGTTTTGTTTAAGTTGTAAAAATTTTCTAAGGACATCTTATAGATCATTGATGCCTCGGAATTTTTTCTTGTTGTTTTTCTAACTTAAACGTATCATCTACTTATTGGCTACAACTTGTAACATATATATACTGTAAGTCCCAACTCAATAGATGGCACTACCTGAAGACACCTCTATGTCGATGGTGGAGTTACTTTGCAATATATGCACTGAACTGGAGACAACCAGTTACAGTGTGTATATACCAAGTTCTAGATAGATTACTTATATAAATGACAATAAGTAAAGAACAATGCAATAAATAACTTGTAAAGTAACTTGATGAGACAATATGTAATTTTCAATGTGTAATTTATTTATTGATGTTAAACAAATTACAAGGTTGTTGCGGAACCAAGATAATACAAAGAATGTAAATATCCTAACAACCTATGAAATACAATTGATTTACACTCGGAATTTCTCAAGACAATCGAAACACTTAAAGTTGTGAAATGTTCCTTTTAGCGATTGAGAAAATATTGCACAAGTTCACCAAGAATATTGCAGGTTTGCAAAGTGTGAAGTGTTTGTATGTTTTCACTTATTATTCTTGTTGTGCAATGACTTGTATTTATAGGCAAAGTTAACATTTGGGATGTTAACTTTAGCCGTACAAATGTGGTTGAGAGCATTTAAGGAATAACATTTAATTCCTTAAAAAGCAGTGTAAAGTCGCATGATAAAGCAACTTTACTCAACCACCTTTATGTACCTTTTATTACTTAAATAATAAGATAAGGCTTATTATCCGGGTAAAGGTACATAAAGCATATAAGTCAATTCCTCGTAATCAGTGTAAAGCTTTGTAAGAGCTTTACACTGATGGTCTCCAGTTTGTAACTGACTAGAATGTCAACTGGGTTTTGCTGCCATTGTCATTCTCTATCTTCCATTTGTTGTCTTCGACTTCAACTGGAATGATTCTTCAACTTGGTCAGTTCTCAACTGGAGGAAGTCTTCAGTTGTGTTGACTGTACGGTGCAACTGGACTTCAATATATTTCTCGACAAATCATCTAGGTCTCCAGTTCACTCTGGTCAGTTTCACTGGGTCTCCAGATGCAACTGGAGACTGGCCAGTTTACCAGGTGAACTGGTCCTAACAAATTCCCCCTATTTGTCTAGAAATATTGCCAAGTCTTTTTCTAGTTTTTGTATCTATACAAGTGTGAACTGAAGAGACTTGTTTGATTTAAATCTATCTAAGTTTCTTAAGGCATTTTTATAGATCAATAAATGCCTTAGGTTTTTCTTTTAGGTTTGTTAGATTTTAATCTATTATCTACCTTGTGGTTACAAACTGGTAACTTTCATTTATACAAGGAAATGAAATTTATACAAGTTACAGAATGTAAATACAAATTACAAGTAGATAACTGGAAGAAAGAACTTAATGAGATGGCCCTTCGCCAGTTCTTCTTCTCTTGGTCACCAAAGAAATAGGTTGTGAGTCTTCAGGGTCAATATTCAGCTTTTGCTCCAGATTTTCTTTATGTTAAATTTTGCCCCTTAAGAAGTTCACCCAAGCTTTCTCAAACCTATTCTTTTGTGCCTTCGCATCCAAAACATTCACCATCTCCACCCATTCGCTGAACCCATATTGCATAGCACAAGGATTGTCAGTTTTAACCAGTGGCCCCCTGGTATAACTAACTTCGACTTGAAAAACTTTGGTGCCTGGCTTGATTGTTACATTTACACTATTGATAGTACCACTATGTCTTCTGGTTGACATGATCTGGGAGTAGTAGCTTCTAGCTTCAGATTCATTTGTAATTTTTATACTCCCAGCACCAGCAGCCAGTACAGCGGACTTGATGTCTTCATTGGATACCTCGCCAGTTGGTTCAACGAATTTGCTAAGGTCAGCATCTCTTGACAGTGGTCTCCTTGGTTGTGGAATCCTTCTTGGTGGATTCAAAACCTTCTTCACAAGCTTCTTAACATTTGCAATACGTTTAAGAATCCCACTGGCCCTATTCTCCTTGGCCTTCTCCACTGAAATGTTCAAGCTTCTAGCATCGAATTCAGCTTCATCCTCAGGATAGTGTCTGTCCAGTTCTACATCCAGCATTTCTTTCAACTGGTCAACTATCCTGGGATCATTCTTGATCCTGACATACTCCTCCTTAGTGATACTCAAAAGATTGGCATCACTCATATCAAGTAACTTGATTTGTGCAAGATGTGCCCTGGCTTCAGCTTGGTTTCTTTGTTTTATCTTCTTTCTTTCTTTGATATCATTTCCAAGTCTGGCCAGTCTTCTGCTATCATTATCTGAAACTGGAGGAAGTACACCAGCATTACCAGTTTCAAGCATTACATCAGTGGCCGGCTGGGCAGATGCATCACCAGCTAAACCTTTGCCTTTATCCAAAACAACATTCCCCTATCACCATCATCACCAGATCCACCAACTCTTTGCTCACCAGCTTCAGTACTGGTAGCCACAATCAATTCTCTTCCAGATGGAGTCCTTCTAGGTGCAACTGGTGGAAGGACTGCACTTCTTTCCCCCTTGGCAACATTTAGACCTGCCCGAATACCTTCCCATTCAGAGGGGTGAGATTGTAACACCCGTTTCGTAAAAATATGGATTTCCAAAAATTTTGCCTAACGGCGTTAAATCATGCGGAAACGATTTAGGAAAATACTCAACTAAAGAAAGCAGTTGAGAAAACATAAGTGGTGTTACTAATAGCATCAAATCAGTAATAAAAGAAATCCATAAGATTGCCCAACATAAAGCAATCATAACATAGTC